>CM060919.1:711352159-712602159 GCA_030737875.1 Allium sativum | reverse complement strand
AAGGAACCAATAAAGTTAAACATACTAAGATATCGATGCTAATTAATAAGTATAAGTTATTCAAAATGAACAAGAATGAACCTATCTCTGATATGTACTTAAGATTCCAAGAGATAGTGCATTCATTAATAGCATTAGGAAAAACTTATTCAGAAAAAGATCAAGTCAGAAAAATATTGAATTCATTGACTTCATAACGGGATCAGAAAACATTAGCGATTGAAGAAGCCCATAATGTAAGTGAAATGAGGATTGAGGAGTTAATCGGAAATTTGATGTCTTTTGAAGTCCAATTACAGAAAAGAAAGTAAAATAAGCCAACTAAAAGGAAAGCCATAGCATTTAAAGCAACAACAAATGGTTCTGACACAAGTAGTGAAGATGATGAAGAAATAGCCTTAATCACAAGATATTTCAGAAAATTTCTGATACATAAGAAGAAATAATTTTCAAAGAAATAAACAAGGAAGTTCAGGAAGAAATGATGATCAATATTATAACTGCAATAAACCAGGTCATATAAAAAGAATGTGTCCGTGTCCAGATAAATCCATTCAACAAATGGATAATAGCAGTTCATTAATAAAAAGAAAGAGGGCACACGCAGCAACTTCAAATGATTCAGATTCATCAGCAAGCGATGAAGAACCAGAAACTAGAAATTGAAACATGTGTTTCACAGCAATTCAAAATTTAGAGAATGTCGAAGAAATGGATCTAAAAATCGGGTATGCCTTAATTAATTTTTAAATTTTTTGGTTGAATGGATGCTTTGATTGCCTTGATTGTTTGCCTTGTTTTGAATTTGAAATTTAAACTTTAAAATTCAAACTTGAATTTTAAAATTCAAATTCAAATTTTGAAATTCAAAATAATAATAGCAAAATAATAATTATAAAAACAATAAAATAAATTTTGAATGTTAATTAGGTTTGATATTCAGGAAATAATAAAACCTGAAATATAAATCGATAAATATAAAATAAAAACTCAAAAGCCAAATGTCCTTTGAATTTCTGCATGTATGTCGACATACATAGAAGGACATGTCGACATAATGATCAGAAAACGAAATTCAAATTTTGAATTTCAAAATTTTAAACTTTTGAACTTTCCTCCAACTTTTCACCAACTCCCAAGGTCTGAAAAGGTGTCATTGATTTCTAAAAAGTTGTGCCCATTCAATCTCTATTTGTATATTTATTCAGTCTTATTCTCTCTACCTCTCATTCAAAATTCAAACTACTTTCTTCATATATATACTTTTCAAAACTCTCAAATTACTTCCGTTAGCAATCCTCAGACAATGAGATTATCCAAAACCGTCAAAGGATATCTCAACAATGATAGAGAAGCAATCAAAACCTATATTGGCTATGTTGCAAATGCAAATGTCAATACATGAGCTTTCGCCATCTTTGGATATTTTCCATCTTATGATCGTACATATCTTTTCAATCATAATGAAGTTTTGAGCTTGACTGATGCTCAAGATAATGATGATGTAATGTCCCATATTTTTAGTAGTCAGAAATTTAATTTATATTATTATATTAAATACTAATTTGGAATTTTAAATGGATTTAAAATATATATTTCGTGTATAAAACGAAGTTTAAAACGTTTAATTTATATATTAATATAAATCAAGCTCGAAATGGCATGGTAGTTCATAATTTATGGTTTGAACTTCAATTGAATATACCATATTGGATATAAGTCGGAATTCTGTGAAACAAGAAATATTTGAATCAATTTGACTATAATTTTCTAATGAAAGAGAAAAATTGAGATTTCGTGTTATCGTTGCTTAGTTATGTCCAATTCAAATTTTCGAATAGTCATTATGGGATTCGTTAATAAACGATAACGTTTACTTAAATAAATATAAACAGTTTTTATATATATAATTTGAATATCGTTTAATCTAGAATTTTGAGCATTGAGTTTAAAATTTATATCGGTTTATCTTGAAGCTGTATAATATTTTATTTGGAAATATTTAATAATAATTTATTATTATCTAATTTAAATTGTTTTGGATTCAATAATATTTTATCGATGTTATATAGGCTTTTAAAAATAATTTTCTTTTCAAACGATATCCATTTTCGACGAAACAAGTTTTAGTGGTAAACATACAATTAGTTATTGCTAGATTTCCAGTTTGGAGCCAATCAGAGTTGTTTTATCTGTGTGTTCTATTTAAGGGTGAACTAATAAATTAAAATAATGTCTTTGTGCAAACGGAGTCGGTTTTCAATGAAATTAATTTTGCTGGGACCGGAATGCTGAGACATAACGGTTTGTTCATTTTCGTTGTGTCTAAGGTTTAGGTATGACGATGCGTACTTCTAATGGATAACAGTATAATAAATTAATGGTGCTATAACAGAATAGGCTATAAAAACTTAATCATTAAGTAAACTATATATATATATATATATATATACATAAGGAAAACGTGTTGTCCACATTTTCATTCTTCTTTCCTAAGTCTACATAAGCCTTCCTCTCCTACACGTCCTCTCCTACCCTACACTAAACGTCCATTCTACATGAAATGAAAACACTACTGCATCTCTCCAGCTATGCCTACCATCCTATTACTTATGCACTAAGGTTTACTTGCCTATACATAAGAACGGCGCTTCCCCGGATTTTTTTTTTTTTTTTTGGATTCAACTTTATGCTGAGCTTCACGGCTACCATTAAAAACAAAAAAAATGAACCCAAATGATGGAATACGAACTTTGATGCAAGCAGGGGAGGTTGGTTACATATGAGAGGCTTCAGGTAACATGAAGGAGCTCGAGATGGGGTCGATGGACATAGAGCCGGTGGCAATAGCAAGATGGGTTCAACATTGGCCTTGTGGAGATGATACAGTGGAATGAAGGGTGCAGCTGAGTTCACCGTGAGGCCAGGAGGAGGATGAAAGGCCTGTGACGCTCAGACCAGCGGAGGCGGATGATCATCTGGTTAATCATTGAGAGGGCGCGATGTTCATCTGTGGCGGCGAGTTTTGGAACACGAAGGCACAAGCAGTTGTAAAAAAAAAATCCAAGAATCATGAAGGGAAAAAATGTGAGGCATTTAATTTGGATCTGGAAATATGAAGAAGAGACTTGGTGTATCTTTTGAATGATGATGTTGAAAGAATACATCGGGGCAATTAGAAGGAAGTGCTGAAGGTTGAAGTGGATAAACGTAATAAACAAAAAGGAAATGTTGAAAACAAAATTATGTTAGGTATTTTTTGTAACCATTTGAAGTACGAGAAGTCTGAGATTTGGGCATAATGTTTAAATGTGAAAGTCAGAGAGTTGGTCATGATGTTTAAATGCGAAAGGCAACTCTGACCTGGAAACAAATGACTGTGCATGAGCATGGAGTTATATTGGAAGCAGAAGTTAAAGGGGGAGCAGTTGGTTTTAACCTAAGTAAGAAGCAAAGTAAAACAAATGAAGTAAAGCATGTATTGGAATGATTTAAGTAGTCACTCTTTTGGTCGAGCTAAAACATTATGTTAAAACATCATCTAAATTTAGTCAATCTTTCAAAGCTCAGGAACTGGAGTAGCGTTGTGAATTTTTGGGGAGAGAGTGGGTATGTAGGTGATGAGGGAAGGAGAGAGTGAGTGGTGTACAGGATTGAAGACATGAGTGTTGAATGAAGTAAATTAAAGGTTAGGCAAAAGTGGACATGAACCAAAACAAGAAATTTGGTACCCTACTTAACAAAACAGCAGGGACGAGGCAACATGTATTGGAAAAATGTATGGTAGTGAAAAATGGCTGTAGTCTATATTCATGAAGTGGGGTCAGTTTTCCTAAGAGAGGGGTTGAATGCAGCTAGCTTTGATGTAACATGGAGAAGTGAAGTCAAACGTGAGAGAGAGACCGACTGGATTGTGCAGAAATCAACGAGAACAGTGGAATTAAAGAGAGTTGGCTAATGGCTAAACAATAGCAGTTCGAAAGGAGAAGGGGTTAGCTTGGAATGTATACGTTAGAACAGACAATGTGAAGAAGAGCAGAAGCTTTTGGTTTGGGCAAAACATAATGGGTACTAGTATCGGGTTTTGAATAGACAAGGAATGGAAGCAGTATCAGCCTTTGTATTTTGAATAGGGTAATCAAAAGATACTAAGCTTAATTAGGAACTAAATCAGTTAATTAAAATTTGGTAATATTTAAACTTAGATAACCCTTTATAGTGAGTAACATAAGTTAGCCAAGTTTCCTAACAAATTCTTTAAGCAGGAAAAGAATAGAAATTAGAATTTATAAATTATTAATTAAGAAAATTTATGAATAATTAATTAATATCGTATATATTTATAACTGTATAAATTTTTATGGCATTATCAGAATCTAATTTGACAAAAGACACCGGAATCATATGGACGAACAAAACATTCTGGAGTTGATATGAGCAGTGCAGGAGATGAATGGAATTTACAGTTAAAATTAAATGACTGTTTATTTTAACTGTAACTGAACCGTAAACGAATCAAATAAAGATGAGTTTAACTTACTCAACTTACCCACTTTTATTTATATAAGTCACTTTACTATTTGTGTGCTATGCTTGTTAATTGTTTGATGGATGTTATATAAATATATATATATATATATATGTTGAACTAAACTGATTAAATTAAACGTTCATTTAAATTAATTTGAACCAATCATTATTTTTAACGATTATTTCCAAATGAGGTAACTTACCTCGTTGGTTACGTTTATAATAATATAAACGTATTAAATTATAATAGGGATAACTGGATTGTTGTGGTTTATTTATTATTGAAAACCGTATCTTTTTTAAACTGAAGAATAATATTTGAGATAACGTATTTGGATGCAGGGAAAACAGGTTGGAGGGATCCAATGGGATTCCTCAAATTTATTGTTTATTTCATATTTCTATTATATGAACTGTATGACCAACCTATTAGATGATTGATTTGTTTATTGATTGGTTGAATCATAATTCAACATTTGTTATGATATTAACCAATGTGCAGTATTGGTTGAGTAATTGGCATAAGATGGTTCAATAATCAATCATTTTTATAAATATGGATTTACCTTCAGGGAAATCGACAGAAGTGAAGTTATAATATTAACTTTTAAAACTAGAGATAGATTTGTAAATCTAAAAATTTGAATAAGAGTTATTTAAAAAGGAAATTTATTATTTATTTAGTTAATAAAGAATTCAACTACTTTTACAGTAGTTAATAAATGAAGTAAATTGTTATTTTAGTTAATAAGGATTTAAGGGATTATTATTTAAACGAAATTCATTTAAATAAATAATCAAATTCGAAATGAATATAGTTAAGGTTTGAAAGGATTTAATGAATGGGTTTATATAAAAACCCTATTTTTATAATAAAGTTATAAAGGAGGTTTTAATCGAGCACGATAGCTTAAATTATACATTTACTAAATATTAAATTGAGGAAAAGGAAGTGAGATTAAAGGGGTTTACATTAAATCGGAATTTTACAAACAAGGTTTATAAAAAAAGTGAGAAGTCGAAGTGTTGATTGTGATTTGGCGATACTTAATAATGAGATTAAGTGAATAAATGGTATGGAAACGAGATTTCAAAGTGCAAAATGATCAAATGAATTAGAAATGGAATAATATGGGTTAGAAACGAGTTAAGATAAGAATTGGAACCAAACTGGAGATTGGTTGAGTTGAGTGGATTTCCAAATATTAATTTGATGTTGATTTTGGTCTTCGAGGTTGATACTTAGGGAATTGTTCACTTGCCAATTTACGATCAGGGACTAATGAAGGTTGAAAAATCAAAAGGAGTTACCACTTGTTTAATTATTTTAATTAAAGAAGCCAAGTGATGTTGAATACCGAACCTGTAAATCTATTTTTATTTATGATTGAATGGTTGTTTTATTTAATAGTTAAATAACTGACTGTGAAATCTGGCCTATACGATTGTTGGTACGGAAAGACCGAGATCGAATTTATGTTTGAAAACCATTCCGACCAGCAAATACGAAATGTTGAAGATATCAGATACTGATCGAGATGAGGAAATTGAAGACTGTGGATATTTATAAAACATTAGAATTACTTAAAATCCCCGGTTAAGCGGCTGAAGATATACTGTAATCCTACCGTGGTTGAAATCGATGGGTCTGCAAGGATTATTCGCTATTGATCTAGAGGGTGATACCTAGGATGTGGTAGGAGGGTACCTTCGGTTCATCCTGGTCCTGGTTGACTTGTATGGACGAATGTCTGACAGAGTATTTCTAAAAAAAATCACATACGTTGACTTTTATAAACGTAATTCTGTTAGTGGCGGAGAAGGATGTACACCTTCTCTTAGCTTAACGACAGAGTGTTTTTGTGGACGTCAATTAGTGGTTTGGTGGATTTGACAATATGACATTCAACGTGTTGGTGTTGTGATGTTATAAAGGTAGTGTTAAACCTCAAGCCTCTACAATTGGTAAATGGTATAAAATTGGGTAGGTTACATGGCTAAGTGGATCGCACCCAATTAGGGTGTATAATCACCTATCTAGAAATAATCCATTTCATTTTTTAATCTATTTCGATGTTGTCCCTTTCCGGGAAACGGTGGTTTGAGCCCAACCATTGGTGATATAGATTCGACGCACTCAAGCCAAATGAGAGGCCGATCATGTTTAGCCTGAGTTGCAAGATGTTCTTGTTGAACCCGATGTATTCCTCTCTGTAGATACACTGTCGGAAGTTGGTCCCATACCTTGTCAGCTGGAAATTCAATCTGTAATAAGAGCCCGCGGTCTTGATTATATACTAGATATATGGAATGTGAGGTGAAAGCGTTTCACTAGACTGATATTTATTTGTGTTTAGACACTATTATAATATCAGAATAAGCTATGATTTATAAAAAGAAATGACTTGACTTTAAAATCAAGTTGGGTGATATTTTAAAACTTAGCGAGTTTTCTCACTCTAGTCCACCAGACTGATCCGACATTTTGTAAATGCTCGGATTAGATCGAGTTGTACAGGTTTAGGTTATCGGATGTTGTGAAGTCTGAAGATAAGCTAGAGGAGTTCAGACATATGATATGGATTTGTATGTATTCCACTGTGTGTTGTATATGAGGACAAATTAAAATAACTGTCCAGACGTATAGTTGTACTCTGATGATTGTAAGTTTTTATTTCAAAGCTCTCAATAAAGTTTTATTTCTATATTATATTTTATTCTGCTGTGATGTGAGACTCTAATGTTGTTGTGCTCTTCTTCTTCTATTCTAATATTCCTTTCTTTCTTATCTCACCCACTATTTTCTTTCATTAACTATTTGGTGTTTTCGATGCTTGGGTTCTGACAAGTAAAACGGGTTATGTATTATTACTGGAATTCAGGCGTCAAATCCCCCGGGTCGTTACAGTGGTATCAGAGCGAGGTTTGGTTACCTTGGCTCTGTTGTTTAAATCAAAAGAGATGGGGTTAGTAATACCTTAGATTGAGTTTGAGTGTATATATACGAGAGAGCATATATGTATATTTTAA
Source organism: Allium sativum (assembly GCA_030737875.1). Classification (NCBI taxonomy): domain Eukaryota; kingdom Viridiplantae; phylum Streptophyta; class Magnoliopsida; order Asparagales; family Amaryllidaceae; genus Allium; species Allium sativum. The sequence continues at coordinate 712,594,599 of CM060919.1, read as the reverse complement.
ATAAAAATGTTTTGTATTGTGTTGTTTGATCGGTTCTAGTGTTGAGAAGGACACGATATTGTTTTGTAAAGAGGGTAAATGAAATAACTTTTCCCAAATTATATTTTTGTATAGAAAAGAAATAATTTTATAAAATTATTAGGATATGTAGTTGTTTGTTTGATTTGGATGGGTTAATTCAAATTGGATTATGAATTTGAAATGGCTTAATATAACCCGATGAGATTCCCAAGTGAATGAGATTCCCAAGGACTGGATGGAAATCAATTGGATATTAATCGATTGATAATTATAGTCTGAAATACCCAAGTGAATATAAGTAAATATTAATATTAATATTAATATTGAATATTAATTAAAGTTAATCAAAGTTAAATGATTGGTTATATTAGGTGTGCATTGTTGTTGATTGTGTGTTAGATTGGTTGAATATAGAATTTATAAAGGGTTAAATAAGAAATTGAATGAACTGTAAGCTTAAAAAAAGAATTCACGTATTATAAATTGGAATTGAATTGTATATAAGTTGAAATGGGATGATTTAATCCTTGTTTAGTTTTGGAATTTTGTGTTGCTAACCTGTTGATTAATGAAAGGTTATTTAGAATTTCATGTATAGTTTACTTACATGATAAACTGAGTTGAGTACAGGTAGCTGAAGGCTTTGAGGTTGATATAGGTTGAGTATATCGAAATAAATTGAGCTAGTATGCTCGATAGCGCACGCATAAGATACGCTTACACAAAAATATAAATTTTGGCTTTTGAATTTTGTTTTCCAACCATGTGAGTCGGCGTATATATATTAGTGATCCTGCGATATCGCAGAAGTCAATCCGTATAGGGGAGGCTGTGCCAAATTTTTCCAAGAATTTAAAGTGTTAAAAAATTTTCAATATATTTTTGAATGGTTTTATTTACAATAGTGGATTGGTTTTCGATTTGAAATAAACTGGAGTTTGAAAAGTTAATGGGCCGTAATGTTCCTTCTACCTTAGTAATTTCGGGGACGAAGTTCTATTAAGGGGGGAGGAATGTAATGTCCCATATTTTTAGTAGTCAGATATTTAATTTATATTATTATATTAAATACTGATTTGGAATTTTAAACGGATTTAAAATATATATTTCGTGTATAAAACAAAGTTTAAAACGTTTAATTTATATATTAATATAAATCGAGCTTGAAATGGGCGGTAGTTCGTAATTTATGATTTGAAATTCAATTGAATATACCAGATTCGATATAAGTCGGAATTCTGTGAAAAAAGAAACATTTGAATCAATTTGATTATAATTTTCTAGTGAAAGAAAAAATTGAGATTTCATGTTATAGTTGGTTAGTTATGTCCAATTAAAATTTTCAAATTATCGTTATGGAATTTGTTAATAAACGATAACGTTTATTTAAATAAATATAAATGGTTTTTATATATACAATTTGAATATCATTTAATCCAGAATTTTGAACATTGAGTTTAAAATATATATCGGTTTATCTTGAAGCTGTATAATATTTTATTTGGAGATATTTAATAATAATAATTTATTATTATCTACTTTGAATTGTTTTGGTTTCAATAATATTTATTGATGTTATATAGGCTTTTAAAAATAATTTTCTTTTCAAACGATCTCCGTTTTCGACGAAATGAGTTTGATTGGAAAACATATAACTAGTTATTGCTAAATTTCAAGTTTGGAGCCGATCAGATTTGTTTTATCTGTGTGTACTATTTAAGGGTGAACCGATAAATTAAAATAACGTCATTGTGCAAACAGAGTCGGTTTTCAATGAAATTAATTTCGTTGTGACCGGAATGTTGAGAAATAACGGTATGTTCATTTTCGTTGTGTTTGAGGTTCGGGTATGATGATGCGTATTTCTAACAGATAGCAGTATAATAAATTAACGGTGCTATAATAGAATAGGTTATAAATACTTAATCATTAAGTATACTAAATATATATATACAAGGAAAACATGTTGTCCACATTTTCATTACTTCTGTCCTAAGTCTACATAAGTCGTCCTCTCCTACACGTCCTCTCCTACCATTCAATAAACATTCATTCTACATGAAATGAAAACACTGCAGCATCTCTCCAACTATGCCTACCATCATATTACTTATGCACTAAGGTTTACTTCCCTATAAATAAGAATGATGCTTCCCTATTGTTTTTTTATTCAACTTTATGTCGAGCTTCACGACAACCATTAAAAAGAAAAAAATGAACACAAACGATGGTGTACAGTCTTCGATGCGAGCAGGGGGGGTTGGGTACATATGAGCGGCTTCAGGTAACATGAAGGAGCTCGAGATGGAGTGAGACGACCCGAACTTCCCCGGTAAGGAAAGCACGAATAGAATTGAGGACAAGACGAATCAGAACAAAACAGAAGAACATTTCATTGCTATTTACAACAATTCCATCAGAATACAAGATTATATAGATTATGAATAAATATTACACATTTGATAATTATCAGAGATTACAATAAATTACAAAGCAGCAGAAAAACAATACAAAACACAACTGAAAGTAATACACGGATACAGAGCTTTCCGAGCATCGTTCCAGCTATAAATCAGGATCCTATTAATATAAAATCTGCAAAACCAAAACTACTAGCTGCCCGTGTCGAAAATAAGGGCACCCAGAGTTGAGGTTAAAATAATATACTCCAGGTCAGTCATGTGACTGGTGTGAGAACTAAAACCGTTATTTAAACTTTACTTTAAAAGAGAGTAATTTAAGGGACCACGTCGTATAACACGGAACGGGTTTCCTCCTAAGAACACCAGTGCATAGAATAAACAACGCAATGCTTTTTCGAAAAATGAAGCTATTATAAGACCCAGGTCCCATCACACAATGCAACGCAAGACGGAGGATAGGGTTTTACCTTATAACAGCCAAACATGCTTGGTACGTTTAAAACAAATCATTTGACACTATTATAAGTGTATATTGTTTCAAAAACAATTTCAATCATAAGTATCAATCATAGACGGCATAAGCGCCCCATCCCACTATGTCGCCATACTAGGCTCTACAAATAAAACTGAAATATCTCATATTGGAAATTGGATTTCCGTCATGAGTCGAGGCAAGGGGCAAGCTCCTCTCCGCTTCGAGACACTCTAGCAAATGTCTCAGGACTACACACTTTGGGTAACCCTTGGATGCTTTAGGGCCGGTCCTCCCTTACGTTTGAGGATTAATTATTCTTGAACACACGTTTCCCGGTCCTAACAGACCTATATCTGAGGCGCCTCGCATTCCAACCACCACATAGGTAAAAATAATATAAATGTCAACCAGTTTAAGCATGGACACTGCCTCTAGCTAGAAAGAAACGTCGTGCTCTCCCTGCACTCACTATCCAGTTTTTGACTCATACCGAGGTGTGAGGCTTGCGAATTCACGCTATACACAAAGCTGCGCCACATAGGCCGTTCTTTGATCATCAACCACAAGACTTTGCTTTTCAACAGAAGCCTTGGTCATCTGCCACTTACGCATGCCACACAGGCAATTCACTCCATGCGACTAATGTCTATCGATATACAACCTCTGAGCTCATACGTCTCAGAGAAGGGAATTAAGCAAGAGAATAAATTCTCCACCGCCAAACAGATGTATATTTAATAGAGATCAATCAGCATAGAACAAAATCCAATGTTAGACACACAGTCCATTTACTAGTTCGTCCTGGTTCTGAACGAAACTAGAGGCACTTTCCTCGCATATCCATCGATCTCCAAGTACATCTAGACGATCACCAACTGATTCCCTCCTCTTGGGTGTACAGCCCAATCAAGATCATCAGTAATCACCAAAATGATGTGAAAACTTCCGGTCTTCAACCACCGTCATCATCTTCGACATATCATCGAATCGGTTACTCAGAATGGGTATAAACCCGGCCTTTCCGAATAACCAGCGTATATAATAAACAAATGTTACATAAACACAACATACACCTCATTCCAATTCATCAGTCACTAACCGTAAATTAGCAAGAGAACAATTCCCCCAAATGTTAACCCCGAAGGCCGAAACCAACATCAGATCAATACCTAGGAAACCATTCTTCATAGCTAACCTACAGTTAGTTTCTAAATTTCACATTCTTAGGGAAAGGTTCCCATTAATTTTATCAAAGATAAATTCTTTTAAATTTATTCTTTAATCTTCCTTTGGATGTTATTTCAAACCATGTTAAGGTTTTCCAAACTAATCGGGATTAGCGAACCACACCGAAGTAATTATTTATTTTATTTCCCAATCCCAACCTATTCATCCCATGAAGCAAAACTAGTAATACTCCATATCTAACACCACAGTGTTATCGGTAAAATTAATTACCATTTCACATTCAAATCTAATTAAAGATTTAACTATCGCTTTCGAGCAAAACTGGTGATACTCTATTCTCGATCACTTTCCACATTTGATAATTTAAATTATCAATTCACATTTCAATCTAATTACAGATTCATTAAAACTCCTTTTACTGGGTTAAAGAACAAATATCATTTAAAACACAGTTCACAATAAACCCAAATCACATTCTATTCATTATCGGGTTAAAGAACAAGTGTTATTTAAAACACCGTTCACGATAAATCCACAAATCAATTCTAATTCAAATCCAGTTAGTTCTAATTTTATATATGATAAAGATGTAAATTTTATTGTTAAAATATTTCGTTCAACACATGAATCTATATTTTTCAACACATGACTAATCTCAACAAATGAGTACTGTCAACCCATAACTATTTATTTTATATTATTCTTTATTTTCCCAATTGGAATGAGGCCCAATCAATTACCATATAATGTTAATTATATGGATTCCATACAATACATGTATATAATAGCAACGATAAATAATCAACCATCATCCAAAGTGCGCCACACAACTGCATAAGCATTAAATATAAATAACTAACGCTTACACAGTCCGTCGACCAATCGATCGACATACAACTAAATAATTAGGATTAGTGTATGCCAAATATCATCCCAACACACGTGTGGGGTTTCAATCCACAAACACTGATTATTATTTGTGCAGTTGGGCGACGTGTAAAATTTATCGTCCCAATCAATGACCTTCAAATAGGTGTTCATAAACAAACCGTCCGGTTTGTAAATGAATATTTATTTATTCACATTCATGTTAAAATTTTTATTTTTAACGATAATTGATTTATTTCAAAACATGGATATTTTATTATCTATTTCACATCAACATCACAAACAAACTTCACAACACATCAAACAAGCATACAAGCCGTCCATGGTCTATGGACGACGGGTGTCGGGTGCTGCTAAGCACCGTCTGCATCCTAGTATATATTTTTAACTAGAAAAGAAGATTTAAGGTGATAAGTTCTCACCGACTAGCTATACCAAACGCCATGACTCTTGTTTTGTAGAAATCATCGTTGTGCTCGCCTTTTTTCACTTTTGTCGCCCGTATCCACTACATATATAAAAATCGAATTTTTATATTATCACTTGGTGTATAAGAATTATATTTTTATTTCCACTTCTTATATATATAAATCGAATTTTTATATTATGAAAAATCATATGTTTCTCGCCACTTCGTATAAATAAAAATCACAATTTTCTTTGTTCACTTTCAATATAAACATCACATTTTGATTTCAAATCTGTTCATATTAAAATCTAAACTTCCTTTGTATAAAAATTCCAACTTCTTTATTAAAAAAAATCTATCTTCCTTCATATAAAAATGCCATCTTTCTTTATATAAAAATCATTGCTTTCTCTATATAAAAATCATTACTTTCTTTATATAAAAATCTAATCCTTACATAATGAAAAATCCAAACTTTACATAAGGAAAAATCTAATCTTTACTTTCATAAAAGTCCTGACTTTCCTAAACTAAAAATCGTATTTTTATTATTCCTATGATATAAAAATTATATTTTTAACATTCCTATGATATAAAAATTATATTTTTAACATTCCTATGATATAAAAATTATATTTTTAACATTCCTATCATATAAAAATTATACTTTTAATATGCCACTAGTACAAAAATTATATTTTTACCTTTTCTATTATATAAAATTATATTTTTATACCCTACATTATGTAAAAATTATAGTTTGAAATTATATACATAAAAACTATATTTTTCCTTAGCTACTCAGACAATAAAGATCCAATTTTTAATTTACTACTATTAAAATAAAAATCACCTTTTTATTATTCGGTTTTATATATAAAGATCAATTCTTTTTAAATCACAACTTTATATATAAATCAAATTTTTAACAATGTTCTTCATCTCTATATATATACATAAATGTGTATATATATATATATATCAGAATAAAAACATGCCTTAACAAAAAAAAGGTTAAAACACTCACTATATTGGTTTTTTTAGAAGGGGAGGGGGAGAAACTCGCTGGTTTGATCGGAGGCGGAGGAGAGGAAGGCGCAGACGCCTGAGGGTGGCGCACGGTGGAGCGGTCGACGATGGGGGGTTTCAGCGCCGGGTCTGGTGATAGCCGTGGGTGCGGATTCAGGTGATTGGAGCGTCGAACTGTAGAGGAGAGGGAGGAGAAAGAAGGAGAAGGGAAGAGGAGAGGAACCATGGGGAGGCGGCATCGTAGGGGGCGGTGTGGTGGTGACTGGAGCGCCTGTCGCCATCGTGGATCCCCTTTTTTTTTTTAATGTTCTGATTTGGTCAACGGGTGGAGGGGGAAAGATAATGGGGAGTGGTTATATTAATATATATTTTATAATTATTTTTAAATTCAAAAAGCAACTTTTTATTTTGAACTCGAAATGAGACCCAACGACTGTCATCACTAGCGTTTTACCCTCATTCCGAACACAATGGAATATGTATCGTAGGCCAATTCGAACGTTACGATCAGTTTCTGTTGAATTTAAAATATAAATCTATATGTATTCAATTTGAACGTACATTTCGATTTACCGGGGTCACATACGAACTCTAAAAATTCATGAAAAATATTTTCTGGCTTCGTATTGACGATACTGTCCTAACAAAACTAATTCGTCAAATTCTGAGACCGTTTGAAAAATGGCCATTTTCCAGTCGATTAAAATCAACTGAAACTGATCAAACGCGTTTTCCTTTGCCACGCTCACATATTGATTCAAAAAATTACGGATTTTGGAACTTAGCAATAATTTGACATCCCGGATCCAACAAAAGTGGTTTCGTCGAAAACCGAGTCATTTGCAAAATTCCCATTTTTAAGGGCCTGAATTCCATAGCGACTATTCTGAATTTTCAACTGGACATATCTTTTGATTCCCGCTATGAAATTTCAATTTTCCTGATTCGTTGGAAAGATATTCTCAAATAGATTTAAATATTTTTGGTTTCGTTAAAATCCGGTTTGGTTTAAATCCTGTACATTCATTTGAACTTTGAAATCGAATTTTCAAACTACCACGCCATTTTCAATTCCTTTTATAATTATAAATAAAATATTTATATTCTAACATGATCTATATAAATATATACGTTCGAATTCTATTCAAAATAAATTTCTCGTCGTTATTATTTAAAATAATCCATTTTAAATATTCAAAATTCATCAAAATTGCCAAAATAAAAATTTTAAATTGGCTCAGAATTTCCGGGTTATTACATGGAGTCGATGGACGTAGAGCCGGTGGCGACGGCAAGATGGGTTCAACGTTGGTCTTGCGGAGCTGATACAGTGAAAGGAAGGGCACATCTGAGTTCACCGTGAGGCCAGGAGGAGGATGAGAGGCCTGTGACACTCGGAGCAGTGGAGGCGGATGATCATCCGGTTGATCATGGAGAGGGCGCGACATTCATCTGTGGCGGTGAGTTCTAGAACACGAAGACACAAGCAGTTGTAAACAAAATCCAAGAATCATGAAGGGAAAAAACGCAACGCATTCAGTTTGGATCTAGAAACATGAAGAAGTGGCTTGGTGTATCTTTTGAACGATGATGTTGAAAGAATACGTTGGAGCAATTAGAAGGAAGTTCTGAAGGCCAAAGTGGGATAAACACGAATAAACAAAAGGAAATGTGAAAACAAAATTTGTTGGGTACTTCATGTAACCATTTGAAGCAGGAGAAGTCAGAGAGTTGGGCATAATGTTTAAACGTGAAAGTCAGAGAGTTGGGCATGATGTTTAAATGCGAAAGGCAATTCTGAGCTGGAAATAAATGACTATGCATGCGCATGGAGTTGTATTGGAAGCAGAAGTTAAAGGGGGAGCAGTTGGTTTTAACCCAAGTAATTAACAAAGTAAAACAAATGAAGTAAAGCATGTACTAGAATGATTTAAGGTAGTCATTCTTTTGGTCAAGCTAAAACATTATGTTAACATCTAAATTTAGTCAATCTTTTAAAGCTCAGGAACTGGAGTAGCGTTGTGAACTTTTGGGGCGAGAGTGGGTTCATGTAGGAGATGAGAGCAGGAGGGATTGAGTAGTGTACAGGATTGAAGACATGAGTGTTGAATGAAGTAAATTAAAGGTTGGGCAAAAGTGGACGTAAACCAAAACAAGAAATTTGGTACCATGTTTAACATAACAGCAGGGACGAGGCAACATGTAACGAACCGGGATTTTCGACTCCGAAAATCAACATCAAACCACCATGTTGACCATTCAGACATCGAACATTCCAGATCATTAATAGAAAGAAGTTAGAGGGTGAGATAAGAAAGAAAGAAATATTAGAATAGAAGAAGAAGAAGAACACAACACAACACAGAGTCTCACATCGCAGCGGAACAAAATATAATACAGAAATAAATCTTTATTGAGAGCTTTGAAAATACTTACAGTATCAGAGTACATCATACCATGGGACAGTTATAATAGCCTGTTCCCATATACAACACACAGCGGAATAGTAGTAATATCATACGTCTGGACTCTTCCAGCTTGTCTCTTCATAGCAGTCGATAACCTGAACCTGTACAACCCGGCCTAACCCGAGCATTTACAAAACACCGGGTCAGTCTGGTGAACCAGAGTGAGAAAAACTCGCACAGTATTTGGGTGAGCATCCAACTTGATTTTAGAGTTCAAAAACTTTTCAAAAGAAAAAGAGTAATCGTAAGACCAAATCCACACATAAACACGGACGGTTTTTTACCTTACGATAACCCAAAACAGTTTTGAAACCAAGATCTTGTCTGATATTATAATAATGTCTAAACACAAGTAAATAGAAATCTAGTGGAACGCTTGCATCTCACGCTCCACATATATAGTATACAATCAAAACCCGCCGGCGCTTATTGGGAATTGGATTCCGACTTGACAAGGTATGGGTCCACCTTCCGATAGTGTATCTCTAGAGATGAATACACTGGGTTCAACAAGAACTTCTTGCAACCCGGCCCTCACATGACCGACCCTTCATTTCGCTTGAGAGTATCGAACGTATATCACCGACGGTTGGGATCAGCAACCGTCTCCCGACAAGGGACAGCATCGAAACATAGATTAAAGAAGCAAATAGGATTTCCTCTAGATAGGTGATCATACACCCTAATGGGAGCGACCCACATAGCCATGCTGCCTGCCCGATTTTTGTCATTTCCCGGTTGATGAGGCTTGAGGTCAGAATTTGTCTTTGAACATCTGGTCACCATTCACTTTGAATGCCACATCGTCAGATCCGTCAGATATCACTAATTGACGTCCACAAAAATACTCTAGCTGAAAGCTAGAGAATGGCAATTCCCTGCCAACAACTATCGCACGTTTGAAGAAATCAACGTACGTGACCCTTTGGAAATACTCTGTCAGACATCCGTCCATATACGTCATCCAGGAACAGGATGAACCGAAGGCACTCTCCTACCGCATCTGTCTAGGAATCACCCCATGGATCAGTAGCGTGAAGTCCTTGCAACCCGTTGATTCCAACCACGACAGAATCACAGCTTTCCTCTGCTTGCCAGACAGAGAACATTAGTGGTTCTTCCGTTTATGGAGATCCACGGTCTTCAATGCTCCATCTCGATCATCTTCTGAGATCTTCACGTATTTGTTAGACGGAATGGTTTTCGAATATAAATTCGATCCCGGTCTTTCCATACCAACAATCGTATTGGACAGATTTGATAGTCGGTGTTTTAACTATCAAAATATACAGTGTTTCAAACATGACACTCTAATGAGTTCACTGGTTCAGTATTCAGCATCACTTGGCCTTTGACAAACAAATTTCCTTTTTGTTAAATCGAAACTTCCAATTCTTTTAATATTCAAAAATACGATATTTGAATAACTCTAATTGATTAATTAACATTCGTCTTAACTCCATTCGCTTGACTCTAGATCACAGCGATCACAATGGTTACGCCTGATTCCCTCAGGAAACATCCGACCGCCGTAGGCTATCTACAGCCCTGCGAATTACGCTAGCAGTCGTACGAAATGGCAACTTAGCCCAATAATTATGTTTGGCTAATTCTATCTCGAATAGCTATATTCAATTTCCCATTTTGAAATCTCATTTGAAATTCTCCTTTTTACTTGATCTCATTTTCAAGTAACGTTAATGTAAAGTTAACGCTTTACACTTTAAATCTCACTTAAAACTCTGGTTTATAATAAACCCTTTTATCGTAATCTCCTTTCACTTAATTCATATAATTGAGTACGTTTATTTCCTTTCACCATTCAATTGGCTTGCATCTCACATTCGGTCACTTTTTAAATGAATTCCCATTTAAAAATATATTCCTAACTTTATCATTAATTAAAATAATAACTTATTTCAAACATTAACTACTTTAGTAGTTAATCCCTTTATTAACTAAATTAAGTATTTAATCCCTTTTTTTAAATCCTTATTTAAATTCAAACCATATTCATTTAACCATTTTAGTCAAACACATTAACTTGATAAACAATTCTAATTCTAAACGGCCGATTTGATTAACTCAAAAACTTGATTATCTCCTTAACCGTTTTCAACAATCCTTGCTTTAAATTAATTAAAAATAAAATAAATTTAGATAGATTCTAATTATTTGTTTTCTTTACAAAACAATGATCAAAATTTAACCCTTTCGACTCATTTCTTATTTTCATACTTGAAAATCTGATTAACATCAGCATATACTTTATAAAATAAACCAACCATAAATCAAGGTCTTAAATAAATAAAATATTTATTTAATTCCCTTTTATACTTTATTCAAATAATATATTTCAAGATCTGAGTCCAGTTATAAAATAAACTTTATAACTTTACTTTTATCGACTCACCCAACGGTGAATCCATATCTATAAACCGATTGATTTTTAAAGGCCATACTCTGCCAAACACTTAACCAATATTGCCCATTGGTTTAACCAAACAGATGTTGAATATCCAGTCAATAAACAACAACCAAATCAATCACATTTAACTGATGATAAATAACAACCATTTAACATCAACGAAATAACAGAACAATTCAAACAATTAAACACGTTTATAAATAAACGTGACCAACCAAGCTGAGTTACCTTTATTGGAACCAAACGTTAAAAATAACGATTTGGTATTTCACTGAAATTAACCACAGTTTAATTTCGTCGGTTAAATCAACAGTTAAATAGATAACTAGCAAAGCAGTCAACCATTGGCAAACAGAACACACAAAATAAAAACACCCAATTTATATAAAATATAAAAAGGGTAACTGAGTGAGTTTAACTCACCTTGATTCCGAATATTTTCTGATAAATGATTCATTTAAGCGTTTAATATGACTGGAAATTCCAACTCCTTCCATTGCCGTCCAAACCAGTTTTCCGAATGTAGTGTTCTGCAATACGGACTCAACGTCTCTGGCTTTATCCACTTCTGTTAATGCATGAACGAACTATAATATAAATTACGCATTCAACCTAACTAACTTAAATTCCCTAAGTACATATTTAATTTAATAAACTAATTACTTTGATTTGCTTTTCTGGTTTGCAAAGAAGTTGGCCCGACTTCCATTCACTATTGTACACAAGTCCTGCCTATCTTCGGGTACGTGTTCATGAAGACAGTTCCTTTCCAATTCAAATCCTTTGTGACTTCCATTTGTTTCTTCTCTGATAACATAAGGCCGACATTATCGCTTCCACGTCGCTCCAATATGCCCGATCTCCATTTTCACGTTTTCTCCGTTCACATCTGGGCTCTCCCTATCCTTTATTTCTTGCGGCCGAACCCGAATACCCACGCCATCCTTTACTCTTCCCTTCTCAGTTCTCCACTATGAGTCCATTTGCCGCATCCTTTCCACCAGTATCATGTCCCCTTTACATGCTTTATCCAATCCCCTTTTGAACACAGAATTCACGCACCATTCCCCTTTCACAAACACAAGCCCCTCTTCCTTTTAATCCTTTGTTTACTTCGGCTGCTCCAAGTCCTTGAATAACAGAACGAGGCCAAACTTTTATACTACTGCTTCAAGGCCTCTCGTCCATCCTTCCCAAACTCACACGTATTCATGCATGGTTTCACCTTCCAGCTCCAACTCAATCCCATGCACAAACTACACCCGTACTGATTCATATTTCCAACGCACAGACATTTCCGCTCCAACATGGACTGTGCCGTGATCACCAACTCGAGATCCGCAACTCCATGTACACTCAAATCTCACCGAAACTCCACTGTTTCCATCGCAGATTACTACCGCCACCTCCCTACTTTCGGAACAACTGCCACTACCCATCCTATGACTTCTTAGTTATAGGTTTTGCTAAGACAATACATATATGTTGAGAGATAGGACTTTTAAGTCAATGGAGTTGTTCGGGTTGGTTCCCTTCACTGGGACCAAAAAGAAATGTATAAGGGTGGCACGCTATTTATAGTAAAGGTTGGAAATGGATTGAAATAATGTCATCTCACAATGGTAGAGCTTTAGGCGTAGGTATGGGTAGGTCTGCTATTGTCCTTCACTGTTGCCTTGAGTAAGCGGTGTGATTTGAGAGAATGCTGGCAGTTGAAGTGAAAATACAAGGCAGCTCTATTTTAGCCATAGGTCTGCTGAAGCGAAAGTGGAGGTCTGTGTATTTTCATCTCAACTGTCTGATTTGAAAATTCATTGTAGCAAATATACAGTAGAAAATACATAGGTTTGCAGCGTGAAGTCTTGTTATAGGCTAGGAGAAAAATATGTCTGCTTGTATTGTTAAATCAATGAAGGATCTGGACTAGGCTATATTAGAGTTCCTTCGGCTGAAAGGAATAGATTGGTATTATTATTATTTTATTAAAAATGATACTTTGCGGCGAAGTAGTTGATAAAAACTACCACAATCGACTTCTGTTTACTGATAAAAATGCTAATCTTGGTGTAAAAAGATATTCCGGATCCAATGTGACAAGTTTTGTCGAAATCCGAGGTCGTATGAAAAAATTTCCTTTATGAAACCAGAAATGAACACACGCTAAATTTTTCTACGGTCACCAGATAAATCAAATCAACTCGAAACTGCGAAGTCTGACAATAACTTTTCGATACGAACCCAACGGCACTAGTTTCGTCGCATTCTGAGACTGTTTGCCCGGTAAGCTGTTTTTACCGCGAACCGCCCTACCCTTTTTAACGCCAAATTTCTCGATCTCTAAAAATAACAAACTATATACCTATCCTAACTGTAATCGATGATACGAACTCAACGGAACTGGTTTCGTCGAAAACAGAGTCCGTTTGCAAAACGGCTACTTTAAAGGCCCAAAATTTAATAACGATTTTCCATAGCGACTATTTCAAAATTTGATTTGGCCATAACTATCAAACTATAACATGAAATCTGGATTTTCCTCTTTCATATGAAAACTATCGTCAATACGGTTCCAACGTGTCTTGTTTCACAGAAATCCGACTTATATCGAATCCTGTATTCTCAGTTGAAGTTCAAAAGTTCATTTCACGAACTGCACGCCATTTTCGAGTTCGAATTTATATTATATATAAATATAAAATGTTCAACTTCGTTTTAAATAACGAATTCAATATTAAATTCCATTAATATTCCAATATAATATTTAAAACTAATTTAAATATTCATATTCAAATGGTCGAAAAACACGGGTCGTTACATTCTTCCCCCCTTAAAATAATTTCGTCCTCGAAATTGCTAAGGTAAGAAAGAACGTTATAAACTCATTAACTTCAAATCCAAGTTTATATTAAATTAGAACCCAATTTAATACTGTAAATAAATATTTTCAAAAATATTGAAAATTTTCTAACACTTAAAATTTTCAAAAATTTCGCCAACACCTCCTCTGTACGGCTCAATCGGTACAACAACAACTCGCCTCTCTGGGCCTTCTCCAATTCAAAAGAAAATGAAACAGCCAAGTGGCTTGCCAAGTCGGCTCACAAATCTCCAAACCCATGTAAAAATAAACATGTACCTTTTTGTCGGGCATATCCTTATATCCCTTCCGTCTGCTATTTTGTCAGCATATACAAATGCATTCCCAACAAAATTCCAATTTTATCCTCAAAACCAAATCCTTCACACGTCCAAGCCAAATTCCATTCTTAACTCAATCATCATCCATCATTAATTCCAACCAACACTATTTCAGATTCTTGTTTCACAAATTTCAAAATCTGATTCTACTCGATATATTATCTCCCGATTCAATTTCCAGTTAATCGGTTTCAATTCAATCCATATTTGCTTTCACAAACTTTTATTTAATTTTGTTTTTGTTCAAACAATTTCTCTCGGAGTTTTTAAATAGTTCAGCTCCTTCGAAAATCAAATATCCCTTTTCAGGATTTAAAACAACTCGTTTTTATCAAAGCAATTCAAAAATAAGATTTTTGGTAGTAATCCGTCACTTAGAACTCGAAAATATACACTGATGATGTGGCCAGCATCCTCAGAGTTATTCCCCAGCTATCGAAGTGAGTTCAATACTATATCACTTATCAAACCATATTTAAACACTTCCATTTTGAAATTTATTTCAAAATATCATTCACGATGCTTGTAAACCAAATTTAAAATCTCCCAGGATTTTAAAATTCTCGTATATTCAATTCAAATCCCTTTATGAACACTTTTCCCAGTTTCAGCATTTTAATTCTAGTTCTGATTTAATTCAGATTCAATTAATCTGCTTTTATATTATACGAATCTGAATTGGTTATTTATATAACTTTTTCAATTATAATCAACCAACACATCCAATATACTAAAATACTTCAAATATATATCCTTCTTTTATATTAAAATATAATTTGGGTAAAATTATTTCATTTACCCTCTTTCAAAAACATACTGTGTCGAATTATTCTGTTCAAGAGTTTAGAAACACTTATCGACACAGTTTGCATTACTGTATCGACCAGAATTCATAAACTACTCGACAAACCAATCAACACAATATAAGACAGTTTTTATAACAATTTACAAATACGCGCTCATATATATACACTCAAACTCAGTCTAGGGTATTACTAACCCCATCTCTACCGAGTTACACCACAGAGCCAAGGTATTTACTTAACCTTAAGCTCTGATACCACTGTAACGAACCGGGATTTTCGACTCCGAAAATCAACATCAAACCACCATGTTGACCATTCAGACATCGAACATTCCAGATCATTAATAGAAAGAAGTTAGAGGGTGAGATAAGAAAGAAAGAAATATTAGAATAGAAGAAGAAGAAGAACACAACACAACACAGAGTCTCACATCGCAGCGGAACAAAATATAATACAGAAATAAATCTTTATTGAGAGCTTTGAAAATACTTACAGTATCAGAGTACATCATACCATGGGACAGTTATAATAGCCTGTTCCCATATACAACACACAGCGGAATAGTAGTAATATCATACGTCTGGACTCTTCCAGCTTGTCTCTTCATAGCAGTCGATAACCTGAACCTGTACAACCCGGCCTAACCCGAGCATTTACAAAACACCGGGTCAGTCTGGTGAACCAGAGTGAGAAAAACTCGCACAGTATTTGGGTGAGCATCCAACTTGATTTTAGAGTTCAAAAACTTTTCAAAAGAAAAAGAGTAATCGTAAGACCAAATCCACACATAAACACGGACGGTTTTTTACCTTACGATAACCCAAAACAGTTTTGAAACCAAGATCTTGTCTGATATTATAATAATGTCTAAACACAAGTAAATAGAAATCTAGTGGAACGCTTGCATCTCACGCTCCACATATATAGTATACAATCAAAACCCGCCGGCGCTTATTGGGAATTGGATTCCGACTTGACAAGGTATGGGTCCACCTTCCGATAGTGTATCTCTAGAGATGAATACACTGGGTTCAACAAGAACTTCTTGCAACCCGGCCCTCACATGACCGACCCTTCATTTCGCTTGAGAGTATCGAACGTATATCACCGACGGTTGGGATCAGCAACCGTCTCCCGACAAGGGACAGCATCGAAACATAGATTAAAGAAGCAAATAGGATTTCCTCTAGATAGGTGATCATACACCCTAATGGGAGCGACCCACATAGCCATGCTGCCTGCCCGATTTTTGTCATTTCCCGGTTGATGAGGCTTGAGGTCAGAATTTGTCTTTGAACATCTGGTCACCATTCACTTTGAATGCCACATCGTCAGATCCGTCAGATATCACTAATTGACGTCCACAAAAATACTCTAGCTGAAAGCTAGAGAATGGCAATTCCCTGCCAACAACTATCGCACGTTTGAAGAAATCAACGTACGTGACCCTTTGGAAATACTCTGTCAGACATCCGTCCATATACGTCATCCAGGAACAGGATGAACCGAAGGCACTCTCCTACCGCATCTGTCTAGGAATCACCCCATGGATCAGTAGCGTGAAGTCCTTGCAACCCGTTGATTCCAACCACGACAGAATCACAGCTTTCCTCTGCTTGCCAGACAGAGAACATTAGTGGTTCTTCCGTTTATGGAGATCCACGGTCTTCAATGCTCCATCTCGATCATCTTCTGAGATCTTCACGTATTTGTTAGACGGAATGGTTTTCGAATATAAATTCGATCCCGGTCTTTCCATACCAACAATCGTATTGGACAGATTTGATAGTCGGTGTTTTAACTATCAAAATATACAGTGTTTCAAACATGACACTCTAATGAGTTCACTGGTTCAGTATTCAGCATCACTTGGCCTTTGACAAACAAATTTCCTTTTTGTTAAATCGAAACTTCCAATTCTTTTAATATTCAAAAATACGATATTTGAATAACTCTAATTGATTAATTAACATTCGTCTTAACTCCATTCGCTTGACTCTAGATCACAGCGATCACAATGGTTACGCCTGATTCCCTCAGGAAACATCCGACCGCCGTAGGCTATCTACAGCCCTGCGAATTACGCTAGCAGTCGTACGAAATGGCAACTTAGCCCAATAATTATGTTTGGCTAATTCTATCTCGAATAGCTATATTCAATTTCCCATTTTGAAATCTCATTTGAAATTCTCCTTTTTACTTGATCTCATTTTCAAGTAACGTTAATGTAAAGTTAACGCTTTACACTTTAAATCTCACTTAAAACTCTGGTTTATAATAAACCCTTTTATCGTAATCTCCTTTCACTTAATTCATATAATTGAGTACGTTTATTTCCTTTCACCATTCAATTGGCTTGCATCTCACATTCGGTCACTTTTTAAATGAATTCCCATTTAAAAATATATTCCTAACTTTATCATTAATTAAAATAATAACTTATTTCAAACATTAACTACTTTAGTAGTTAATCCCTTTATTAACTAAATTAAGTATTTAATCCCTTTTTTTAAATCCTTATTTAAATTCAAACCATATTCATTTAACCATTTTAGTCAAACACATTAACTTGATAAACAATTCTAATTCTAAACGGCCGATTTGATTAACTCAAAAACTTGATTATCTCCTTAACCGTTTTCAACAATCCTTGCTTTAAATTAATTAAAAATAAAATAAATTTAGATAGATTCTAATTATTTGTTTTCTTTACAAAACAATGATCAAAATTTAACCCTTTCGACTCATTTCTTATTTTCATACTTGAAAATCTGATTAACATCAGCATATACTTTATAAAATAAACCAACCATAAATCAAGGTCTTAAATAAATAAAATATTTATTTAATTCCCTTTTATACTTTATTCAAATAATATATTTCAAGATCTGAGTCCAGTTATAAAATAAACTTTATAACTTTACTTTTATCGACTCACCCAACGGTGAATCCATATCTATAAACCGATTGATTTTTAAAGGCCATACTCTGCCAAACACTTAACCAATATTGCCCATTGGTTTAACCAAACAGATGTTGAATATCCAGTCAATAAACAACAACCAAATCAATCACATTTAACTGATGATAAATAACAACCATTTAACATCAACGAAATAACAGAACAATTCAAACAATTAAACACGTTTATAAATAAACGTGACCAACCAAGCTGAGTTACCTTTATTGGAACCAAACGTTAAAAATAACGATTTGGTATTTCACTGAAATTAACCACAGTTTAATTTCGTCGGTTAAATCAACAGTTAAATAGATAACTAGCAAAGCAGTCAACCATTGGCAAACAGAACACACAAAATAAAAACACCCAATTTATATAAAATATAAAAAGGGTAACTGAGTGAGTTTAACTCACCTTGATTCCGAATATTTTCTGATAAATGATTCATTTAAGCGTTTAATATGACTGGAAATTCCAACTCCTTCCATTGCCGTCCAAACCAGTTTTCCGAATGTAGTGTTCTGCAATACGGACTCAACGTCTCTGGCTTTATCCACTTCTGTTAATGCATGAACGAACTATAATATAAATTACGCATTCAACCTAACTAACTTAAATTCCCTAAGTACATATTTAATTTAATAAACTAATTACTTTGATTTGCTTTTCTGGTTTGCAAAGAAGTTGGCCCGACTTCCATTCACTATTGTACACAAGTCCTGCCTATCTTCGGGTACGTGTTCATGAAGACAGTTCCTTTCCAATTCAAATCCTTTGTGACTTCCATTTGTTTCTTCTCTGATAACATAAGGCCGACATTATCGCTTCCACGTCGCTCCAATATGCCCGATCTCCATTTTCACGTTTTCTCCGTTCACATCTGGGCTCTCCCTATCCTTTATTTCTTGCGGCCGAACCCGAATACCCACGCCATCCTTTACTCTTCCCTTCTCAGTTCTCCACTATGAGTCCATTTGCCGCATCCTTTCCACCAGTATCATGTCCCCTTTACATGCTTTATCCAATCCCCTTTTGAACACAGAATTCACGCACCATTCCCCTTTCACAAACACAAGCCCCTCTTCCTTTTAATCCTTTGTTTACTTCGGCTGCTCCAAGTCCTTGAATAACAGAACGAGGCCAAACTTTTATACTACTGCTTCAAGGCCTCTCGTCCATCCTTCCCAAACTCACACGTATTCATGCATGGTTTCACCTTCCAGCTCCAACTCAATCCCATGCACAAACTACACCCGTACTGATTCATATTTCCAACGCACAGACATTTCCGCTCCAACATGGACTGTGCCGTGATCACCAACTCGAGATCCGCAACTCCATGTACACTCAAATCTCACCGAAACTCCACTGTTTCCATCGCAGATTACTACCGCCACCTCCCTACTTTCGGAACAACTGCCACTACCCATCCTATGACTTCTTAGTTATAGGTTTTGCTAAGACAATACATATATGTTGAGAGATAGGACTTTTAAGTCAATGGAGTTGTTCGGGTTGGTTCCCTTCACTGGGACCAAAAAGAAATGTATAAGGGTGGCACGCTATTTATAGTAAAGGTTGGAAATGGATTGAAATAATGTCATCTCACAATGGTAGAGCTTTAGGCGTAGGTATGGGTAGGTCTGCTATTGTCCTTCACTGTTGCCTTGAGTAAGCGGTGTGATTTGAGAGAATGCTGGCAGTTGAAGTGAAAATACAAGGCAGCTCTATTTTAGCCATAGGTCTGCTGAAGCGAAAGTGGAGGTCTGTGTATTTTCATCTCAACTGTCTGATTTGAAAATTCATTGTAGCAAATATACAGTAGAAAATACATAGGTTTGCAGCGTGAAGTCTTGTTATAGGCTAGGAGAAAAATATGTCTGCTTGTATTGTTAAATCAATGAAGGATCTGGACTAGGCTATATTAGAGTTCCTTCGGCTGAAAGGAATAGATTGGTATTATTATTATTTTATTAAAAATGATACTTTGCGGCGAAGTAGTTGATAAAAACTACCACAATCGACTTCTGTTTACTGATAAAAATGCTAATCTTGGTGTAAAAAGATATTCCGGATCCAATGTGACAAGTTTTGTCGAAATCCGAGGTCGTATGAAAAAATTTCCTTTATGAAACCAGAAATGAACACACGCTAAATTTTTCTACGGTCACCAGATAAATCAAATCAACTCGAAACTGCGAAGTCTGACAATAACTTTTCGATACGAACCCAACGGCACTAGTTTCGTCGCATTCTGAGACTGTTTGCCCGGTAAGCTGTTTTTACCGCGAACCGCCCTACCCTTTTTAACGCCAAATTTCTCGATCTCTAAAAATAACAAACTATATACCTATCCTAACTGTAATCGATGATACGAACTCAACGGAACTGGTTTCGTCGAAAACAGAGTCCGTTTGCAAAACGGCTACTTTAAAGGCCCAAAATTTAATAACGATTTTCCATAGCGACTATTTCAAAATTTGATTTGGCCATAACTATCAAACTATAACATGAAATCTGGATTTTCCTCTTTCATATGAAAACTATCGTCAATACGGTTCCAACGTGTCTTGTTTCACAGAAATCCGACTTATATCGAATCCTGTATTCTCAGTTGAAGTTCAAAAGTTCATTTCACGAACTGCACGCCATTTTCGAGTTCGAATTTATATTATATATAAATATAAAATGTTCAACTTCGTTTTAAATAACGAATTCAATATTAAATTCCATTAATATTCCAATATAATATTTAAAACTAATTTAAATATTCATATTCAAATGGTCGAAAAACACGGGTCGTTACACAACATGTATTGGAAAAATGTATGGCTGTGAACAATGGCCATAGTCTGTATTCATGAAGTGGTGTCAGTTTTCTGAAGCGAGGGGTTGAATGCGGCTAGCTTTGATGTAACATGGAGAAGTGAAGTCAAACGCGAGAGAGACCGACTGGATTATGCAGAAATCAATGAGAACAGCGGAACATAAGAGAGTTGTTTAATAGTAAACAACAGCAGTTCGAATGGAGAAGGGGTTAGCTTGGAATGTATACGTTAGAACAAACAACGTGAAGAAGAGAAGATGTTTTTGGTTTGAGCAAAACACAATGGGTACTGGTATCGGGTTTTGAACAGACAAGGAATGGAAACAGTATCGACCTTCTTATTTTGAACAGGTAATCAAAATATACTAAGCTTAATTATGAACTAAATCAGTTAATTAAAATTTGTTTATATTTAAACTTAGATAACCCTTTAAATTTGAATAGTGAGTAGCATAAGTTAGCCAAGTTTACTAACAAATTCTTTTAGGCGGAAAAGAATAGAAATTAGAATTTATAAATTGTTAATTAAGAAAATTTATTAATAACTAATTAATATCATATATATTTATAACTGTATAACTTTTTATAGCGTTATCAGAATCGAACCTGACAAAAGACACATGAATCATATGGACGAACAGAACATTCTAGAGTTGATCTGAGCATTGAAGGAGACGACTGGAATTTACAATTAAAATAAATGACTGTTTAAAAAGGTGAGTTTAACTCACTCATTTTACCCACTTATATTTATATAAGTCGAGTTTACTATTTGTGTGCTATGCTTGTTAATTATTTGACGGATGCTATATATATATATATATATATGTGTGTGTGTGTGTGTGTGTGTTGAACTGAATTGATTAAATTAAACATTCGTTTAATTTAATTTGAACCAATCATTATTTTTAACGATTATATCTAAATGAGCTAACTTACCTCGTTGGTTACGTTTATAATAATATAAACGTATTAAATTATAATAGGGATAACTGGATTGCTGTGATTTATTTATTATTGAATATCGTATCTGTTTATTGAGTTGAAGAATATTATTTGAGATAACATATTTGGATGCAGGGAAAACAGGTTGGAGGGATCCAACGGGATTCCTCAAATTTATTGTTTATTTCATATTGCTATTATATGAACTGTATGACCAACCTGATTAGATGATTGATTTATTTATTGATTTGTTGAATCATAATTCAACATTTGTTACGATATTAACAAATGGGTAGTATTGGTTGAGTAATTGGCATCATATGGTTTAATAATCAATCATTTTTATAAATATGGATTTACTGCCAGGGAAATTGATAGAAATGAAGTTATGAAATTTATTTTTATAACAGGAGATAGATTTGTAAATCTATAAATTTAAATAAGAGTTATTTAAAAAGGAAATTTATTATTTGTTTAGTTAATAAAAAAATAAATTACTTCTACAGTAGTTAATAAATGAAGTAAATTGTTATTTTAATTATTAAGGATTTAAGCCATTATTATTTAAATGAAATTCATTTAATTAAATAATCAGATTCGAAAGGGAATATAGTTAAGTTTTGAAAGGAGTTAATGAATGGATTTATATAAAAACCCATTTTTTTATAATAAAGTTATAAAGGAGATTTTAATAGAGCATGATAGCTTAAATTAAATATTTACCAAATATTAAATTGAAAAAAAGGAAGTGAGCTTAAAGGAGTTTATATTAAATCAGAATTTTACAAATGAGGTTTATAAAAAGAAGTGAGAAGTCGAAGAGTTGATTTTTAATTGGCGATACTTAATAATAAGATTAAGTGAATAAATGGAATGGAAACGAGATTTGAAAGTGAAAAATGATCAATTGAATTAGAAATGGAATAGTATGGGTTGATAACGAGTTAAGATAAAAATTGGAACCTAACTGGAGATTGGTTGAGTTGAGTGTTTTTTGAATATTAATTTGATGTTGATTTCGTTCTTCAGGATTGATACTTAGGGAATTGTTCACTTACCAATTTTCGATTAGGGACTACTGAAGGTTGAAAATTTGAAAGGAGTTCTAGGTTTTAAATTTTCCATTTGTTTAATTATTTTAATTAAAGAAGCCAAGTGATGCTGAATACTGAATCAGTAAATCTGTTTTTATTTTATGATTGAATGGTTGTTTTATTTGATAGTTAAATAAGATCGTATTTATATTCGAAAACCATTTCGACCAGCAAATACGAAATATTGAAGATATAAGATACTGATCGAGATGAAGAAATGGAAGATCACGGTATTTATAAAACAGTAGAATTACTTAAAATCTCCGGTTCAGAGGTTGGATATATACTGTAATCCAGTCGTGATTGAAATCGACGGGTCCACAAGGACTACTAGCTACTGACCTATAGGGTGATACCTAGGAAGTGATAGGAGGGTACCTTCGATTCATCCTATCCTGAATGACTTCTATGGACTAATGTCTGATAGTTTATTTCTAAAAAAATCATGTACGTTGAAATTTATAAACGTAATTCTGTCAGTGGCGGAGAAGGATGTACACTTCTCTTAGCTTAACGACCAGAGTATTTTTGTGGGCGTCAATTAGTGGTTTGGCGGATTTGACAATGTGATATTCAAAGTGTTGATGATGTGATGTTCTAAAGGTAGTGTTAAACCTTGAACCTCTATAAATGGGAAATGGTATAAAATCGAGCAGGTTGCATGGCTAAGTAGGTCGTACCCAAGTAGGGTGTATAATCCCGTATCTAGAGAAAATCCATTTCATTCTTTAATCTACTTCGATGTTGTCCCTTTTCGGGAAACAGTGGTTTGAGCCCAACCGTTGGTGATATACATTCGGCACACTCAAGCGAATTGAGTAGCCGGTCATGTTTAGCCTGGGTTGTAAGATTTTCTTGTTGAACCCGGTGTATTCCTACCTAGAGATACACTATTGGAAGTTGGTCCCATACCTTATCAGTTGGAAATGCAATCCCCAATAAAAGCTCGCGGTTTTGATTATATACTAGATATGTGGAACGTGAGATGAAAGAGTTCCGCTAGATTGATATTTATTTGTGTTTAGAAACTATTATAATATCAGAATAAGCTATGATTGTAAAAAGAAATGATTTGACTTTAAAATCAAGTTGGTTGATGTTTTTAAACTTAGCGAGTTTTCTTACACTGGTCCACCAAACTGATCCTGCGTTTTGTAAATGCTCAGGTTATACGAGGTTGTATAGGTTATCAGATGCTTTGAAGTCTGAAGATAAGCTGGAGGTTTTCAGATGTATTGTACAGATTAGTATTTATTCGGTTGTGTGTTGTATATGAGGACAGATTAAAATAACTGCCTTGATATATAGTTCTACTCTAATGATTGTAAGTTTTTATTTCAAAGCTCTCAATAAAGTTTTATTTCTGTATTATATTTTGTTCCGCTGCGATGTGAGACTCTGATATTGTTGTGCTCTTCTTCTTATATTCTGATATTTCTTTCTTATCTCACCCTCTATTTTCTTTCATTAACTTTCTGGTGTTTTTGATACTTGAGTTCTGACAAGTAATATGGGTTATGTATTATTATTGGGATTCAGGCGTCGAATCCCCCGGGTCATTATAGATGAAATGTGTTATCTGATGCTCATCAAAATGTTCTATGCAAATCTTAATTGTGACTTTTATGAAGGAGATGAAAATCAAATTTGGAATAGCGTAAAATGCACACAAATCATCCTAGATTTTGAAATTTTGGGCAATATCCTAAATTGTAAAAGTACGGGCTCGAATTTTTCGGAATTCGAAATTGAAGAAATGGATTTGTAAACTTATCACCATATATTTGAAAGCGATGCTCACATGGAATTCAAGAATCTCTTTTTCCGTCCAAAAACAAGAATCATAAACCTTTTCCTTCAACATACCATCACTCCTCATTCCGGAAACTTCAATAACCCTACTCTCAAAGTCCAAAAGGCACTCTTTGCTATTATTGGTGGCTATGACATCAATTGCGCTGACATCAATTGCTATTATTGGTGGGTATTATGGAGTTTATCATGCCCGTATCTTCAAATATTTCGGAGTTGATTTCAAGGGAAAAGAGTTTCTAACAAGAAAGGTGTTTAACCCCACTAATATACACATAATGCAAATTTCACTCACTTTCAAGCCCTATGAGATATTCAAAGAAAAACAAGCTCGAATGCAATAAGAATATAGACAATGGATAACGAAGAAGAAGAAGAAACTTCTTTAGAAAGTGTAGAGTGTCTGTAACACCCCACCTCCATTAAGGTCACTCACAAAGGGAATGCTTTAACTTTGATGGAGCGTTTTAGTAGACAGAACAGAAATTTACAAGACAGATAAAACAGTACTTGAAAAATTTATAACTTTATTACAACAGAAACCAAAGTAAGTTTGGTTACATCTTTTCAAATCACAATACCAGAATTCAAGTACAAAAATATCAGTCTTGTACAGAGCCTTCAGAATGCATAGTTTTTAAAGTCATAATCCCCAACATAAATTGCCATGGAAAGATAGAGCCAAAGCCAAGCGATACTTCAAGAAGAGAAGATCCGAATCAAGCTCCTAGATTTCCACCCTACAAACCTGGGGGAGAACGGAAAGAAAAGGGGCGAAAAACAAACGAGGTCAGACATAAAGTCTGGCGAGTCCAGTGATTTCCAGCATATGAACAGATAATAATTATCATGCATGCAAATAAAACTGGATGCGAGATAACAGTAACAGGAGTAGCAGATATACTTAGGTTAAATAGAAGAAACAGAATGATGTACGCTATTACTTTTCACTTCTCTGCACTAATAAGAGTATAACAGGATTAGGTGTTACCTTAATGTCTAAACAGAAACAGAATAATGGGCCTTTACCACCCGAACAGAAGGTATAGAAACAGAAACAGAATAATCCTTACGGAAACAGAATGTTAGAATTAGGTGTACACTAGTAAATGGGCCTTTACCACCCCAACAGACGGTACCATGAAGAAACAGATAGGTGTTACCACCCAACAGAAACAAACGGTACCCCAACAGAAACAGACAGAACTAAGTTGTAACAACCCGAAAATCTGGGCCAGTTTAAAATTTTTATTTCGGCAATTTTAGCGGATTTTGATTATTTAAAATAGATTATTTTAAATAAAATCGACGAGAAATTTATTTTGAATATAATTCGACGTATATATTTATATACGTCGTCGTTAGAATATAAATAATTATATATATAATTATAAATAGAATTGAAAATGGCGCGGTAGTTCGATAATTCGATTTCAAACTTCAATTGAATGTACCGGGTGCAAAACAATCCGGATTTTAGTGAAACCAAAAACATTAGGATCTAATTGATGATATCTTTCTAACGAATCCGAGTAATCGAAATTTCATAGCGGGAATCAAAAGATATGTCTAGTTGAAAATTATGAATAGTCGCTATGGAATTCAGGCCCTTAAAAAGGGGAATTTTGCAAATGACCTCAGATTTCGACGAAACCAGTTTTGTTGGATCCGTGATGTCAAATTATTGCTAGGTTTCAAATTTCATAATTTTTCGAATCAATATGTGAGCGTGGCAAAGGAAAACGCGTTTTACCAGTTTTAGTTGATTTTAATCGACTGGAAATTGGCCATTTTTCAAACGGTCTCAGAATTCGGCGAAACTAGTTTTGTTAGGACCGTATCGTCAATACGAAGCTAGAAAATATTTTTCTGGAATTTTTAAAGTTCGTATGTGACCCCGGTAAATTGAAATACACGTTCAAATTCAATATATAGAGTTATATGTTGATTTCAACAGAAACTGATTGCAAAAGCCGAATCAGCCTACGATACATATCCCATTGTGTTCGGAATGGGGGTAAAACGCTATGGTCGACAGGCGGTGGGCCTCGTCTAGAGGTCGTATGTAAAAGTCAACTTTTTGCAATTAAAACAAATTAAAAAATTAAATTATCTCTCCCTCCCTTATCTTTCCTTCTGCCCCCCCCTATTCATTTATTCTGATCAAAAAAAAAAAAAAAAAAAACGAACGCAAGCGGCTAGCCCTAGGGGCGCCTCCATCGCATTGATGCCACCCTCCTGGCGCCTCCACGACCTGCCGCCTCCCCCTCTGTTCAACCTCCCCTCTCGCGCCGTCCTCCATCCTCTTCAAGCCGTACCCGAAAACCCCAACCCCTAAATCAGACCACCCCGCCGCCCTCAGTAGCCTTCCGCCCTCCTCCAACGCAGCTGCGAGCTTCCCCTTCCCCTCGACGAAGTCTGGATGCGACGGCATGGGTTCATGGTCTGGTGGCTTGACAAAGTTGCGGTTTCGAGCCTGAAATGCTGTTGATTGTTTGGCAGTTCTGGAGTCAAGATGAGAGCGATTAGAGAAGGTAATTTACAGTGTTAAATTTCAGAATTTAAAAGTAATTAAAAGTGAGTTTTATTTTATATACCGCATTGTTTTGATTCCAGACTCTTAACATATAATATGACAAAGGTGAGATTTTGTTTGGATAAGGTTAAAATTTTTAACATAAGGAGATTTGATTTTTCAAACAAGAAAAGTTTTGATTCAAACAAGAAGAGTTTTGTTTTTTAAAAATATAAGGAGACTTTTAGAAATGTAAAAATGTGATTTTTATATATTGAACTTCGAAATAAAAATATGATTTTTATATATTGAACATCGAAATAAAAATATGATTTTTATATATTGAACATCGAAATAAAAATATGATTTTTATATATTGAACATCGAAATAAAAATATGATTTTTATATATTGAACATCGAAATAAAAATATGATTTTTATATATTGAACTTCGAAATAAAAATATGATTTTTATATATTGAACATCGAAATAAAAATATGATTTTTATATATTGAACATCGAAATAAAAATATGATTTTTATATATTGAACATCGAAATAAAAATATGATTTTTATATATTGAACATCGAAATTAAAATATGATTTTTATATATTGATCTTCGAAATAAAAATATGATTTTTATATATGGAATAGCGAAGTAAAAATTCGATTTTTACATAGGTAGTGAAAGCGGACAACGAAGGTAACAAAAAGGCGAGAACGAAGAAGATTTATATCAAAGAAGAGTCAAGATGTTTGGATAGCTTTCGGTGAGAATTTCTCACCTTTCAATTTCTTTTTCTAGTTATATATATATATATATATACTAGGATGCAGACGGTGCTTAGTAGCATCCGACACAATCGTCCACAGACCATGGACTTGTTTGTTTGATTGCAAAAATTAGATAGATTATTTGATTGAATTGAATTGTTTGGTGAAATGAAGTTGATTTGATTGATGTGTGAATGGCGTGGGCCTTCACTAGACCGGGGATAAGGCTAGGCCTTGTCCCGTTTCTAGTATCGTGCCGTTATGCCGCCGAAATTTTCTAAAATAAGTTAGAAAAATAAAAATACCATTTTATTTGAAGAATGAACTGAATAGAAATTCATATGTTTAAATAAAATGTTTTATCGTTAAAAATATAGTTTTTAACGTGAAGTGAATAAAATAAAATATTCATTTACAAACCAGATGGTTTGTTTATGTACACTGATTTGACTAACATGGATTGAGATGATAAATTTTACACATCGCCCAACTGCACAAATAAAATATGTGTTTGATTGTTTGAAACCCCACACGGGTGTTGGGATGAAATTTGAAGTTCACTCATCCTGATTGATTAAATATGTCGATCGATTGATTGACAGGCTGTTATAAGCGTTAGATATCTATATTTGATGCTTATACAGTGTAGTGCACTTTGGTTGATGGTTGATTATTTTTCAATGCTATTATATACGTGTGATGTATGAAAATCCATATAGTTAATGTTATATGGTGATTGATTGGGCCTCATTCCAATTTAGAAAATAAAGAATAATATAAAATAAAGGTTCATGTGTTGACAGTACTCATCCATTGAGATTGGTCATGTGTTGAACGAAATATTTTAGTAATAAAATTTACATCGTTATCAATATAAAATAAAGGTTCATGTGTTGACAGTACTCATCCATTGAGATTGGTCATGTGTTGAACGAAATATTTTAATAATAGAAATATTTGAAATAGAATATTTGAAAATAGAAATATATGAAGCCGTGTTGATTAGATTGACGCCATTTTGACGTGAACGATATTTATATCGATTTTATTCATTTTAAAATGAATATTGAAAAGTGATTTCGAAATCGAATATTTTGAAATGAAATTTGAATCAAATTGAATAGAAAACGAATTCGAATCGAATTTGTTTTGAATATATAACGAATTTGATTTCAATGGAATATACAACGAATTGAATCGAATAGAAAACCAATTTGAATTGAATCGAATAGAAAACGACTTTGGAATTGAATTAAATTGAAAACGAATTCAAATTGAATTGAAAGCAAATTGAAATGAATTCAAATTGAATTGAAATTTGAATTGAATAGAAATGAATTTTAAAACGAATTTATAAAGAAGAATTCAATTTTGATTTGAATTGAAATGGAAGTTGAAATTGCTTTTGAAACGAATTTAAAACTATCTATATAGCACGTTTTAAATTGAAATCGACGAAGTATATATTATATATATTATATATATAATATAATGGCCTGAATAGAGCGCGCCGCGCCGCGGCAGTTCGCGAATTTCGACCATTTATTTCAAACGGATATTGCGGGAGATCCAACCGTCGGATTCTCCTGAAACCGGAACCGTTGGGTTCGTATCGAAAAGAGCTTTCTAAAGAATATTAGAAATTAGAAATCTAACGTTTGGATTTGGAGTTACGTCCAAATCAAATTTGAAAAAGGTCGCTATAAGTGCAGTTTGATGACCGTTGATGGAAATCGACTGTACGGGCCTTGATAAAATTATTAAAAATAGTAATAATTTGTGTAAAATCATAAGAAATGATTTAGAAAGAATTGGGATGAAAAACTCCATATTTGAAAAGATAAAAATAGATTTTTATCGAAATGAACTAGTTTTGAACTAGAATTATAATTCTATTTATTTTTAAATAAATAAATAGAATTTGAAAAGGGTTTTAAAAATAACCAGAATTTCCAATGATTGCATTGGAGTGGATTTGAACCGAAATTGTCTTCGGAATATTTCGATGTTGGAATTCGTGATTATGCAGATGTTGTTATGGAAATTTGAAAGATATATATTTATATCGTTATTTCCAATACGACATTTGTTAATCGTAGAATTTGATATTGAATATAAGCCGATATATTTTCTATTCAGAGCCTTGTATTGAATATCAAATGTGATTTGGGTTTGTCGTGAATGGTGTCTTCACTAACACTGTTCTTGAACCCAGTTGGGAAAAGATTAGATCTTTTTATTTAGATTTAATGAAGTGTACCAATTAAATAATATTTAATTAGAATTGAATTGATATTGATTTTTGGGTTTATCGTGGACAGTGTTTTAAATAACACTCGTTCTTTAACCCAATAATCAATGGAATGTGATTTTGGGTTTATCGTGAACTGTGTTTTAAATGACACTGATTCTTTAACCCAGTTAATGATTAAAACTAAGTGGAGTTTTAATGAATCTTTAATTAGGTTGAAAAGATCGAGAATGGAGTATCACCAGTTTTGCTCCAGGCGATAGTTAAATCTTTAATTAGATTTGTACACGAAATGGTAATTGAATTTACCGATAACACCGTGGTGTTAGATATGAAGTATTACCAGTTTTACTTCATGGGATGAATAGGTTGGGATTGGGAAATTAAAACAAATGATTACTTCGGTAAGGTTCGTTAATCCCGACTAGTTTGAATTGATATTCAAAAATAGATTAAAGAATAAATTCAAGAAATTTATCTTGGATAAAATTTATGGGAACCTTTCCCTATGAATGTGAAATTTAGAAACTAACTGTCGGTTAGCCAAGCAGAATGGTTTTCTGGATATTGATCTGATGTTGGTTTCGGCCTTCGGGGTTAATATTTGGGGAATTATTCTCTTGATTAATTTACGGTTAGTGACTGATGAATTGGAATGAGGCGTATGTTGTGTTTGTGTAACACTTATTTAAAATATACGCGAGTTATTCGGAAAGACCGGGTTTATCCCATTCTGAATAACTGATACGACGATAAGTCGAAGATGAAGACGATGGTCGAAGACCGGAGGTCTTCACGTCGTTTGGGTGATTACTGACGATCTTGATTGGGCTGTACACCCAAGAAGATGGAAACAGTTGGTGATCGTCCAGATGTACTTGGAGATCGATGGATATGCGGGGTACTAGGTGCCTCCGGTTTCGTTCAGCCCCAGAACGGACTTGTAAATGGACTGTGTGTCTGACATTGGATTTTAGTCCGTGTGATTGATCTCTATTAGATATATATCTGTTTGGCGGCGGAGAATTTATTCTCTTGCTTAACGCCCTTCTCTGAGACGTACGAGCTCAGAGGTTATATATTGATGGATATCAATCGCATGGAGTGAATTGCCTGTGTGGCATGCCTAAGTGGCAAATGATCAAGGCTTCTGTTGAAAAGCAAAGTCTTCTGGTTGATGATCGTAGCACGGCCTTTGTGGCGTAGCTTTGTGTAACGTTGATTCGCGAGTATCACACCCGGTATGAACCAAAAACGGGAGACGGACATAAGGGAGGACATGCGTTTCTTTTTAGTTAGGAGTGGCGTCAGTGCTTGAACTGGCTGACGAGTTTGACTCATGTGGATGTTGCTTATTATTACTTGCTGAAAAGCGAGGCGCCTCGTGATATCGGTTTCGGCCGATGCTTCTGGTCGGCTGACAGGCCAGGTTTACGCCCCAAAGGGCGGGGAAACGCATGTTCATGATTTAAGTTTAATCCACATCGGTGGACCGGCCCTGAGGATCCAAGGGTCGATGCGCTCTGACCCTGAGGCTCGGGCTAGACAGTCTCGAAGTCGGTGAGGACTATCTTTTGCCTCGGTTCATAGACGGAAATCCAGTTTCCAAATACGCGACTTTGCGATTTTGATTGTATAACCTATATATGGCGACATAGTGTTATGGGGCATTCATGCCACCTATGATTGATACTTATGATTTGAAGTTGTTTTATACACTATGCACTTATAATAGTATCAAATGATTTCTTTTAAACGTATCAAGCATTCTTGGCTATTATAAGGTAAAAACCCTATCCTCCGGCTTGCGTTGCATTGTGTGATGGGAACTGGGTCTTATAATAGCTTCATTTTTCTTTATTTAGCATTGCGCTGTTTGTTTTATGCACTGGTATTCTTGGGAGGAAACCCGTTCCGTGTTATACGGCGTGGTCCCTTGATTTACAAAACTTTAAAAATAAAGAATAATAACTGTTTTAGTTCTCACACCAGTCACATGACTGACCTGGAGTTTATTGTTTTGACCTAAACTTTGGGTGCCCTTATTTTGACACGGGCAGCTAGTAGTTTTGGTTTTGCAGATTTATATTCACAGGATCCTGGTTTACAGCTGGAACGATATCCGGAAAGCTTTGTATCCGTATATCTCTTTCTAGTTGTGTATTGTATTATTTTCCACTGCGATGTGTTTAAATTTAATTTAAACCTCTGATATTTCTGTGTAATATTTATTCATACTCTGTATATTCTTGTAATCTGATGCATTGTTGTAATATACAATGAAACGTTCTTTTATATGCGTTCTATTTTGTCGTGTTCTCAAACGATAGGGCGTTTCGAGCATTCTGGGTCGGTTTAGCGACTGGTTCGGACCGAGCAAAATTCCTTTTCGTCACATTTGGTATCAGAGCTTTGGTTTACAGAGCTCGAGAACAAGACACATTAGAACCATACGAAAGAATTCATCAGATATTGGATTAGTAATATTCAATTAGAATGACTCGTTAGAGATAGGATCAGTAGTATCCTAGAACGAGTGTGAAGAGTATATTTTTCAAATGAAAACAATTTTGTTTTAAAATTTAAATCGTTTTATACGTATTTGATTATTTATTTATTTTGAATATGGAAAATCCACTATATAAAGATTTTGCATATACGCGTCATGAACGTATATTCGAAGTTTTAATATACTGGATAGATATAGAATCATACTTTAGTGGCCCGAAGATGAATCTGATGGTTGAATACTCGTCGTCAGAATTTATATTCGAGTGACGAAGGTGTGATATCTATATATTTCCATTAGACTGGTGTGAGAACCAAAACTAATATAGCTAGAACACATTGTTGTGAATTGGCATCAAAAACAAGATTTTCAGTATATATATCAAAAATTATGAATTTGAAACGTTAATCCACTAATTGATTGATGTTTGTGTTGTTTGTTTATTTGTTTGATAATTTTTAACCATTTAGCCTAATTGAACCAAATATTGAATTGTATTGAAAATTGGTCGCATTTGCTTGCATATACATATACTTACATTGAACAGGTCATAGCAAGGAGGCTAGAGCAGAGAATAAAATTTGTTTGGCCAACAAATAGGTACATGTTTACTACATAATTTACTGTTTTGTTTGGGTGATGATGATTTTATGAGCCTATTGGCTAGCCGCTTGGCTTTTTCTTTTTCTTTTTGAGATCTGAAGGACCGGGGAAGCTATTTGAAATTCCCCGATGCTCCCGGTGCAGGGGAGGTTATGGCGAAATTTTTCGAAAATTTAGGGTGTTAGCCAAATTTTTGAAATTTTAGAAAATTCTCAGAAACTGAAAAGTTGGAGAATGGAAGCCAGATCGAGCGTAGAGTTGAATGATCAAACCATTTTCGACTTTGTTCCTTTTCGGGGACGAAAAGTTTTAAGTGGGGGAGATTGTAACAACCCGAAAATCTGGGCCAGTTTAAAATTTTTATTTCAGCAATTTTAGCGGATTTTGATTATTTAAAATAGATTATTTTAAATAAAATCGACGAGAAATTTATTTTGAATATAATTCGACGTATATATTTATATACGTCGTCGTTAGAATATAAATAATTATATATATAATTATAAATAGAATTGAAAATGGCGCGGTAGTTCGATAATTCGATTTCAAACTTCAATCGAATGTACCGGGTGCAAAACAATCCGGATTTTAGTGAAACCAAAAACATTAGGATCTAATTGATGATATCTTTCTAACGAATCCAAGTAATCGAAATTTCATAGCGGTAATCAAAAGATATGTCTAGTTGAAAATTCTGAATAGTCGCTATGGAATTCAGGCCCTTAAAAAGGGGAATTTTGCAAATGACCTCAGATTTCGACGAAACCAGTTTTGTTGGATCCGTGATGTCAAATTATTGCTAGGTTTCAAATTTCATAATTTTTCGAATCAATATGTGAGCATGGCAAAGGAAAACGCGTTTTACCAGTTTCAGTTGATTTTAATCGACCGGAAATTGGCCATTTTTCAAACGGCCTCAGAATTCGGCGAAACTAGTTTTGTTAGGACCGTATCGTCAATACGAAGCTAGAAAATATTTTTCTGAAATTTTTAAAGTTCGTATGTGACCCCGGTAAATTGAAATACACGTTCAAATTCAATATAGAGTTATATGTTGATTTCAACAGAAACTGATTGCAAAAGCCGAATCAGCCTACGATACATATCCCATTGTGTTCGGAATGGGGGTAAAACGCTATGGTCGACAGGCGGTGGGCCTCGTTTAGAGGTCGTATGTAAAAGTCAACTTTTTGCAATTAAAATAAATTAAAAAATTAAATTATCTCTCCCTCCCTTATCTTTCCTTCTGCCCCCCCCTATTCATTTATTCTGATCAAAAAAAAAAAAACCGAACGCAAGCGGCTAGCCCTAGGGGCGCCTCCATCGCATCGATGCCACCCTCCTGGCGCCTCCCCGACCTGCCGCCTCCCCCTCCGTTCAACCTCCCCTCTCGCGCCGTCCTCCATCCTCTTCAAGCCATACCCGAAAACCCCAACCCCTAAATCAGACCACCCCGCCGCCCTCAGTAGCCTTCCGCCCTCCTCCAACGCAGCTGCGAGCTTCCCCTTCCCCTCGACGAAGTCTGGATGCGACGGCATGGGTTCATGGTCTGGTGGCTTGTCAAAGTTGCGGTTTCGAGCCTGAAATGCTTTTGATTGTTTGGCAGTTCTGGAGTCAAGATGAGAGCGATTAGAGAAGGTAATTTACAGTGTTAAATTTCAGAATTTTAAAGTAATTAAAAGTGAGTTTTATTTTATATACCGCATTGTTTTGATTCCAGACTCTTAACATATAATATGACAAAGGTGAGATTTTGTTTGGATAAGGTTAAAAATTTTAACATAAGGAAATTTGATTTTTCAAACAAGAAAAGTTTTGATTCAAACAAGAAGAGTTTTGTTTTTTAAAAATATAAGGAGACTTTTAGAAATGTAAAAATGTGATTTTTATATATTGAACTTCGAAATAAAAATATGATTTTTATATATTGAACATCGAAATAAAAATATGATTTTTATATATTGAACATCGAAATAAAAATATGATTTTTATATATTGAACATCGAAATAAAAATATGATTTTTATATATTGAACATCGAAATAAAAATATGATTTTTATATATTGAACTTCGAAATAAAAATATGATTTTTATATATTGAACATCGAAATAAAAATATGATTTTTATATATTGAACATCGAAATAAAAATATGATTTTTATATATTGAACATCGAAATAAAAATATGATTTTTATATATTGAACATCGAAATAAAAATATGATTTTTATATATTGAACATCGAAATAAAAATATGATTTTTATATATTGAACTTCGAAATAAAAATATGATTTTTATATATGGAATAGCGAAGTAAAAATTCGATTTTTACATAGGTAGTGAAAGCGGACAACGAAGGTAACAAAAAGGCGAGAACGAAGAAGATTTATATCAAAGAAGAGTCAAGATGTTTGGATAGCTTTCGGTGAGAATTTCTCACCTTTCAATTTCTTTTTCTAGTTATATATATACTAGGATGCAGACGGTGCTTAGTAGCATCCGACACAATCGTCCACAGACCATGGACTTGTTTGTTTGATTGCAAAAATTAGATAGATTATTTGATTGAATTGAATTGTTTGGTGAAATGAAGTTGATTTGATTGATGTGTGAATGGCGTGGGCCTTCACTAGACCGAGGATAAGGCTAGGCCTTGTCCCGTTTCTAGTATCGTGCCGTTATGCCGCAGAAATTTTCTAAAATAAGTTAGAAAAATAAAAATACCATTTTATTTGAAGAATGAACTGAATAGAAATTCATATGTTAAAATAAAATGTTTTATCGTTAAAAATATAGTTTTTAACGTGAAGTGAATAAAATAAAATATTCATTTACAAACCAGACGGTTTGTTTATGTACACTGATTTGACTGACATGGATTGAGATGATAAATTTTACACATCGCCCAACTGCACAAATAAAATATGTGTTTGATTGTTTGAAACCCCACACGGGTGTTGGGATGAAATTTGAAGTTCACTCATCCTGATTGATTAAATATGTCGATCGATTGATTGACAGGCTGTTATAAGCGTTAGATATCTATATTTGATGCTTATACAGTGTAGTGCACTTTGGTTGATGGTTGATTATTTTTCAATGCTATTATATACGTGTGATGTATGAAAATCCATATAATTAATGTTATATGGTGATTGATTGGGCCTCATTCCAATTTAGAAAATAAAGAATAATATAAAATAAAGGTTCATGTGTTGACAGTACTCATCCATTGAGATTGGTCATGTGTTGAACGAAATATTTTAGTAATAAAATTTACATCGTTATCAATATAAAATAAAGGTTCATGTGTTGACAGTACTCATCCATTGAGATTGGTCATGTGTTGAACGAAATATTTTAATAATAGAAATATTTGAAATAGAATATTTGAAAATAGAAATATATGAAGCCGTGTTGATTAGAATGACGCCATTTTGACGTTAACGATATTTATATCGATTTTATTCATTTTAAAATGAATATTGAAAAGTGATTTCGAAATCGAATATTTTGAAATGAAATTTGAATCAAATTGAATAGAAAACGAATTCGAATCGAATTTGTTTTGAATATATAACGAATTTGATTTCAATGGAATATACAACGAATTGAATCGAATAGAAAACCAATTTGAATTGAATCGAATAGAAAACGACTTTGGAATTGAATTAAATTGAAAACGAATTCAAATTGAATTGAAAGCAAATTGAAATGAATTCAAATTGAATTGAAATTTGAATTGAATAGAAATGAATTTTAAAACGAATTTATAAAGAAGAATTCAATTTTGATTTGAATTGAAATGGAAGTTGAAATTGCTTTTGAAACGAATTTAAAACTATCTATATAGCACGTTTTAAATTGAAATCGACGAAGTATATATTATATATATTATATATATAATATAATGGCCTGAATAGAGCGCGCCGCGCCGCGGCAGTTCGCGAATTTCTACCATTTATTTCAAACGGATATTGCGGGAGATCCAACCGTCGGATTATCCTGAAACCGGAACCGTTGGGTTCGTATCGAAAAGAGCTTTCTAAAGAATATTAGAAATTAGAAATCTAACGGTTGGATTTGGAGTTACGTCCAAATCAAATTTGAAAAAGGTCGCTGTAAGTGCAGTTCGATGACCGTTGATGGAAATCGACTGTACGGGCCTTGATAAAATTATTAAAAATAGTAATAATTTGTGTAAAATCATAAGAAATGATTTAGAAAGAATTGGGATGAAAAACTCCATATTTGAAAAGATAAAAATAGATTTTTATCGAAATGAACTAGTTTTGAACTAGAATTATAATTCTATTTATTTTTAAATAAATAAATAGAATTTGAAAAGGGTTTTAAAAATAACCAGAATTTCCAATGATTGCATTGGAGTGGATTTGAATCGAAATTGTCTTTGGAATATTTCGATGTTGGAATTCGTGATTATGCAGATGTTGTTATGGAAATTTGAAAGATATATATTTATATCGTTATTTCCAATACGACATTTGTTAATCGTAGAATTTGATATTGAATATAAGCCGATATATTTTCTATTCAGAGCCTTGTATTGAATATCAAATGTGATTTGGGTTTGTCGTGAATGGTGTCTTCACTAACACTGTTCTTGAACCAAGTTGAGAAAAGATTAGATCTTTTTATTTAGATTTAATGAAGTGTACCAATTAAATAATATTTAATTGGAATTGAATTGATATTGATTTTTGGGTTTATCGTGGACAGTGTTTTAAATAACACTCGTTCTTTAACCCGATAATCAATGGAATGTGATTTTGGGTTTATCGTGAACCGTGTTTTAAATGACACTGATTCTTTAACCCAGTTAACGATTAAAACTAAGTGGAGTTTTAATGAATCTTTAATTAGGTTGAAAAGATCGAGAATGGAGTATCACCAGTTTTGCTCCAGGCGATAGTTAAATCTTTAATTAGATTTGAACGCGAAATGGTAATTGAATTTACCGATAACACCGTGGTGTTAGATATGAAGTATTACCAGTTTTACTTCATGGGATGAATAGGTTGGGATTGGGAAATTAAAACAAATGATTACTTCGGTAAGGTTCGTTAATCCCGACTAGTTTGAATTGATATTCAAAAATAGATTAAAGAATAAATTCAAGAAATTTATCTTGGATAAAATTTATGGGAACCTTTCCCTATGAATGTGAAATTTAGAAACTAACTATCGGTTAGCCAAGCAGAATGGTTTTCTGGATATTGATCTGATGTTGGTTTCGGCCCTCGGGGTTAATATTTGGGGAATTATTCTCTTGATTAATTTACGGTTAGTGACTGATGAATTGGAATGAGGCGTATGTTGTGTTTGTGTAACACTTATTTAAAATATACACGAGTTATTCAGAAAGACCGAGTTTATCCCATTCTGAATAACTGATACGACGATAAGTCGAAGATGAAGACGTTGGTCGAAGACCGGAGGTCTTCACGTCGTTTGGGTGATTACTGACGATCTTGATTGGGCTGTACACCCAAGAAGATGGAAACAGTTGGTGATCGTCCAGACGTACTTGGAGATCGATGGATATGCGGGGTACTAGGTGCCTCCGGTTTCGTTCAGCCCCAGAACGGACTTGTAAATGGACTATGTGTCTGACATTGGATTTTAGTCCGTGTGATTGATCTCTATTAGATATATATCTGTTTGGCGGCGGAGAATTTATTCTCTTGCTTAACGCCCTTCTCTGAGACGTACGAGCTCAGGGGTTATATATTGATGGATATCAATCTCATGGAGTGAATTGCCTGTGTGGCATGCCTAAGTGGCAAATGATCAAGGCTTCTGTTGAAAAGCAAAGTCTTGTGGTTGATGATCAAAGCACGGCCTTTGTGGCGTAGCTTTGTGTAACGTTGATTCGCGAGTATCACACCCGGTATGAACCAAAAACGGGAGACGGACATCAGGGAGGACATGCGTTTCTTTCTAGTTAGGAGTGGCGTCAGTGCTTGAACTGGCTGACGAGTTTGACTCATGTGGATGTTGCTTATTATTACTTGCTGAAAAGCGAGGCGCCTCGTGATATCGGTTTCGGCCGATGCTTCTGGTCGGCTGACAGGCCAGGTTTACGCCCCAAAGGGCGGGGAAACGCATGTTCAGGATTTAAGTTTAATCCACATCGGTGGACCGGCCCTGAGGATCCAAGGGTCGATGCGCTCTAACCCTGAGGCTCGGGCTAGACAGTCTCGAAGTCGATGAGGACTATCTTTTGCCTCGGTTCATAGACGGAAATCCAGTTTCCAAATACACGACTTTGCGATTTTGATTGTATAACCTATATATGGCGACATAGTGTTATGGGGCATTCATGCCGCCTATGATTGATACTTATGATTTGAAGTTGTTTTATACACTATGCACTTATAATAGTATCAAATGATTTCTTTTAAACGTATCAAGCATTCTTG
This sequence comes from Allium sativum, assembly GCA_030737875.1. NCBI lineage: Eukaryota > Viridiplantae > Streptophyta > Magnoliopsida > Asparagales > Amaryllidaceae > Allium > Allium sativum. The sequence goes on along the minus strand of CM060919.1, from coordinate 712,554,529 downwards.
GCTATTATAAGGTAAAAACCCTATCCTCCGGCTTGCGTTGCATTGTGTGATGGGAACTGGGTCTTATAATAGCTTCATTTTTCTTTATTTAGCATTGCGCTGTTTGTTTTATGCACTGGTATTCTTGGGAGGAAACCCGTTCCGTGTTATACGGCGTGGTCCCTTGATTTACCAAACTTTAAAAATAAAGAATAATAACTGTTTTAGTTCTCACACCAGTCACATGACTGACCTAGAGTTTATTGTTTTGACCTAAACTCTGGGTGCCCTTATTTTGACACGGGCAGCTAGTAGTTTTGGTTTTGCAGATTTATATTCACAGGATCCTGGTTTACAGTTGGAACGATATCCGGAAAGCTTTGTATCCGTATATCTCTTTCTAGTTGTGTATTGTATTATTTTCCGCTGCGATGTGTTTAAATGTAATTTAAATCTCTGATATTTCTGTGTAATATTTATTCATACTCTGTATATTCTTGTAATCTGATGCATTATTGTAATATACAATGAAACGTTCTTTTATATGCGTTCTATTTTGTCGTGTTCTCAAACGATAGCGCGTTTCGAGCGGTCTGGGTCGGTTCAGCGACTGGTTCGGACCGAGCGAAATTCCTTTTCGTCACATAAGTGTACCCTAAATCTACCCCAAGCGATCGGCTCCTTAATACATAAATACCCTGTGCCAGCCCCACAGAAGGGTGTATCACTCCCCAAAGTGGCAACCTTTAAATGTCACAGACCTATTTACAGATGTCACGGCGTCTTACATCCTCTGAGGCAGACCGGGATCCATGCACACACATGACCCGTTGGAACGCACCATCAACACCCCTCACCATTATCAGAATGAATCGCTTATAATTAGTTCAGTAAGCGTGCCCGGACCCTACCTACTGTTGGGTCATAGTTTTCATACCAGAAAGGGTTACTGACTAATATGGGTCCCAAACAACAGATGACACAATTATTTTCCCTCCTAACCTTGTGTCCCCAGACTAATAGATTTCAGATTAACTTGTTTACAAGTTTTCAGACATACAGAGTTCAAGGTAACTAGTTCACCGATCAGAAAAATCAGGTTAACAGGTTTTCAGAATAACGGATCAGATTTACAGTTTTAACACACTTACAGATTGTCTAACTTTGTATTAGGGCTATAGATTCACGAAACAGGTTTTATTAATTCATCAGTCCAGTTGGTTTAGCCCTATCTACCCAACACGGTTTAGACATCATATTTACCTCAGATTTGTATTAATTAAATATTAATGCACAGACCTCTCACATTAGGTCGGTAGCTTGTGGCCGCTGGATATGTCGGGCTGTTTCGGGCAGAATTCTGCCACGAGCCAGACCTAACCTCGTGTCTAAGCATATTTTAGTTATGCCTACGAACTCTCACATTAGACTGACAATTTGCGATCGCTGGTTAAGCCGGTTGGTTCCGGGCAGGCTTCTACCGCAAACAGAGCCTAACCTCGTGTCATAGCCAGTTCATTCCAATACAGATTTTTCAGATATCAGATTAATTCTGTTTATTTAACATATTAAACTTCTTCATAGGATATAACAGATTAATCAAATTTCCATGTTTTACTAAATCCTAGGTCGAGCCTACGGATTTCCATAACCAGATTACCATTATCTAGTTTGCAACAGATCATACAAATCAACAGATAGTAGATCTAGCAGTTTAAGCGATTCAACAGATTTAACAGATAACGGATTTAGGCAATTTAACAGATTTAGTAGATAACAGATTTAGAAGATTATATATATATATATATCTAAAACTCTATTTACATATCTTGCCTAATCATAAATTTAGCCTAAACTTACATGCCCAAATCAGGGTCATAATTCATAATGCAATATATGCTCCAAATTTTAATTTTAATATTCCCATTTACCTTTCATGTCAAAACTAGATTTATTATTCTAGTTTACCATTTTTGCCCGAGACTAATACACATGTAAATCATTCTCTATTATAGCTAATTCAGATTATACCAACATATTTGTTATGCCAAATTAACTTAATTAAGCTACGCCCAATCCCCGTATAACATGTTTCCACGGGTTCTCTAAATACCCATGAAATGGCCCTAACAAAAGGAATAGGGGATAAGCACAAGAATTTATATAAAAGAATAGGCATCCAATAATGAACCAAATACAATAATAATGGCCCCAATAGGCTCGATGTACATAACAGTGAATGGGAATAAACTAGCAAAGTTACATACTAAATATGAGATCTAACATCATTAAGGGAATAGGCATAAGAAACTAACTACAGTAGTTATAGGCAACTAACCACAATATTCATGGGCAACTAATCACAATAGTTTCTTATTCAATGTCATAGGCAATAGTCTCATAGTCATGAATCATAGTCATAGGCAATAGTCTCATAGGCGTGAACCATAGTCATAGGCAATAGTCTCATAGGCATGAATCATAGTCATAGGCAATAGTCTCATAGGCAACAGTTTCATGTCCAATTATGCATTATTCATTATTTGTCCCAAAATTTAGCGTTCGTGCGTTAATCTCTTATGAGATTCGGCGCAGGCTCGTAGTAGACTGGCTATAGAACAGAAAAGAGAAAGAGGTACATAATAGACACAGAGAAATAGATCTGACAGATAAGAATATACATAACCTCAGATTCATATTTATAACCATGTCAAGATCATAATTAAAGTTCATATTAAAAATAACTGTACTCACTATCAAAAGGAAAGTCTTGATTTCTGGTTTCTGAGTTCTGAATTTGATATGCTTGCCTTTGGGTAGACTAACGTTGTTTTGATTTGTGTTTTACTTTAGTATTGGCTTGTCTCTAAGCTTTCTAACTGACGGCCATACCTAGTTTCTTTCCAGCAGCATGACGGCTTTAGTTCTATATTATTTGTGTGAATTTAGGGTTAGACTTGAGATGTATTTATAGAATTTTAATTTGATTAGAGCCGTCGATGAAGCTAGAGTGAATCCAGACCATCCATCTCAAGAGAAGCCAATCAAAAAGTGACATGTAAGCCCTAGTGACTCAGCCAAGCCTCAGAAATCGACCAGAACCTGACCAGGCAGCCAGGGCCTGACCAAGCAGGTTTCTTGGCCTGGGCGCACTTGGCAGGTGCGCCGGTGCTAAAATTTTACTGGCGCACTTCCCAAGTACGCCAGTGCAATTTTGTTCTGGCGCACTTCCCAAGTGCGCCAGCGCATTCTGACCCGTTCCTGGATTTTCTGCCCAACTTCGTTCGTCCATATCTTCTTCATATGGTATCCGTTTTACGCAAACTTGGACTCTAATTCAAGCATAATTTCGAGACGAACGCAATGGCGTAACTCATTTCCCTTAATTCCATCATTTAGAATTAATTATACGTTAATTTGTAATGTTACCGGTAACAGAAAACTCGGGGTGTTACGTTCTACCCTCCTTAAAGGATTTCATCCCTGAAATCTTCAAGTCTAGGAGAACGTAAGTCCTAACATCCAATCGTCCATCTACTCAACCATCAAACACAAGCGTCCGTTGTCCTTAGAAAACTTCTAATGTTGTATGAACATAAGCAAAAGTGTGTGTATATGTTCCTTTTCTAATGCAAAGATCAGGCGGTCCACTGATTCATTTGACCTCCTTTATGTGAACTATGTTAGTGTCATGAGTCCAACATGTATGCAATTTTCCTATTTGATACATATAATTCTTATATGAGTGACAACCATTCATTCAAATGAAACATCCATGTGATGAATCAATCATTTTGCATCCAAAAAAATTGAAAATGCTCACACATCCATATGCAGTATGAAAGTGTTTTCGAGCCGATCTAGTGCCTAGTGTGTGTATATGCATCCACGAGCAACCACTAGCAACCACTTGCATCCACCTGCAACCATCAAACATAACATGTCTCAAACACATGTTTACATCCATAGGATTCCTATCTATAGGTCGAAGACTCGATTGATAGGATACAGTCGAGTGATGGGAGCGAGTGCAGATAAACAAAAACTTGCTTTCCATTAGACATTGGTTGAGAGACTAATTCCCCTAAGTATGAACCCCGAAGACCGAAATCAACATCAGATTGACACCCAGAGGATTACCCTCTTTAGACAATGTCAAAACTGGAAATCTTAACCTTATCAGAAATATTCAGATATTTACAGATTACTAGTACATATCAGATTATTAAATGATTCTTAGGAAACTAAGCATGATAAAAATCCAGAATGTATGCGTCATAGTCAACTTAACGCTCAACACAGATACCGAACTTATCACAATTAGATGAGTCATAACCCTTATGGGTCTGAGTCTACTACGGAATCAGAAACAATACTAGTATTAAAGTGTAGAGTATCGATTACAGAATCAAAATGCCAGGATCAGAAAAGAATTTTAACTCAACAATCAGATAAAGAAATTAAACCTCCTACAGAAAGTTTGCTTATTTCTATCCTATCCACTAGCCTCGAGAGTGTTCGCCTACCCTCCATAAGTTGGTCCTACCCTCTGCCCTTGCCCTCGTTTCTTGGACAGTCCCTAGTGAAGTGTCCCATCTCACCACAGTTGAAGTAAGTGCCCTTTCTTTTTCTGCAATCCTTGCTCAGATGAGTCGAGCTTCCACAAGTAAAGCACTTTTTCTCCTTCTTATCTTCAGACTTTTCATCCTTCTTTTGTGTTTCCTTTTTGGGCCATGCTATCTTGTTCTGTGATTCTTCCTTCTTTGCCTCTTTCTTGCCCTTGTCTTCCTCGTGTAGTAGTGCCATGTCCACCAATCTCTCGTAAGTCGCTCCCATGGGTACATGGATCATGGCTAGGCTGTGCAGTGGCTCGTTCAATCCTTTAACAAAGAGGAGAGCCTTTTTATGCTGGGTGTTGACTAAATCTAGTCTGAACCTAGCCAGTTGGTTGAACTGGTTGACGTATTCCTTGACTGTCATACTTCCTTGCTTAAGAGATAAGAACTTTTCTAGTTGTAGACTTCGTTCAGCTTGCAAGAGGAATTTCGTCTCAAACCTTGTTCTGAAATCCATCCATGTTTCAACCGGCCTCTCGGCGTTAGTGACTTCCCACCAATAGGAAGCTTCGTCCTTGAGCAACCATACCACCAATTGTACCTTCTGCCTATCGTCCACCTCGAAGATAACGAACAGATCCTCAGTTTCTTTGAGCTAGTTCCTCGCTTCAACGAACGATTCAGTTCCCTTGAAATCCTTTCCACCCATGGCCCTAAAATCTTTACAGATCTTTGAGAAAGCAATTGCACGAGGTGGGGGCGGAGGAGGGGGAATCACTGCGGCTGGAGGAGGAATATCTGTTGGGCCTGCATCGTTGGCCCTAGCCTCTAAGTACCTCCTGAACCAGCCAGGTACCGGTACGCCCTCAGGAAGGTTAAGATCCCCAGACATGCTGAAACGAAAGAAAAAGGAAAGATTCAAAACAAAGGATAGAAAGATAGGCTATGGCTTTGGGGATTATGTTTTCAAAACAGGCTTTCCCTTTTTGAAAATACTTTCTTTTAAAACCTTTTTGAAAATAGTTTTTCAAAAGCTTTTTATCAAGTCTGGTAACCTTCAGCTCTGATACCAAGTGTAACACCCCACCTCCGTTAAGGTCATTCACAAAGGGAATAATTTAACTTTGATGGAGCGTTTTAGTAGACAGAACAGAAATTTACAAGACAGATAAAACAGTAATTGAAAAATTTATAACTATATTACAACAGAAACCGAAGTAAGTTTGGTTACATCTTTTCAAATCACAATACCAGAATTCAAGTACAAAAATATCAGTCTTGTACAAAGCCTTCAGAATGCATAGTTTTTAAAGTCATAATCCCCAACATAAACTGCCATGGAAAGATAGAGCCAAAGCCAAGCGATACTTCAAGCAGAGAAGATCCGAATCAAGCTCCTAGATTTCCACCCTACAAACCTGGGAGGGGGGGGGACGGAAAGAAAAGGGGCGAACAACAAACGAGGTCAGACATAAAGTCTGGCGAGTCTAGTGATTTCCAGCATATGAACAGATAATAATAATCATGGCATGCAAATAAAACTAGATGCGAGATAACAGTAACATGAGTAGCATATATACTTAAGTTAAACAGAAGAAACAGAATGATGTAAGTTATTACTTTTCACTTTTTCACACTAATACTAGTATAACAGGAATAGGTGTTACCCTAATGTCTAAACAGAAACAGAATAATGGGCCTTTACCACCCGAACAGAAGGTGCAGAATTAGAAACAGAATAATCCTTACGGAAACAGAATGTTAGAATTAGGTGTACACTAGTAAATGGGCCTTTACCACCCCAACAGACGGTACCACGCAGAAACAGACAGGTGTTACCACCCAACAGAAACAGACGGTACCCCAACGGAAATAGACAGAACTAAGTGTACCCTAAATCTACCCCAAGCGATCGGCTCTCTAATACAAAAATACCCTGTGCCAGCCCCACAGAAGGGTGTGTCACTACCCAAAGTGGCAACCTTTAAATGACACAGACCTATTTACAGATGTCACGGCGTCTTACATCCTCAGAGGCAGACCGGGATCCATGCACACACATGACCCGGTTGGAACGCACCATCAACACCCCTCGCCATTATCAGAATGAACCGCTTATAATTAGTTCTGTAAGCGTGCCCGGACCCTACCTTATGTTGGGTCATAGTTATGATACCAGAAAGGGTTACTGACTAATATGGGTCCCAAACAACAGATGACACAAGTATTTTCCCTCCTAACCTTGTGTCCCCAAACTAACAGATTTCAGATTAACTTGTTCACAAGTTTTCAGACATACAGAGTTCAAGTCAACTAGTTCACAGATCAGAAAAATCAGGTTAACAGGTTTTCAGACTAACGGATCAGATGTACAGTTTTAACAGACTTACAAATTGTCTAACTTTGTATTGGGCCTACAGATTCACGAAACAGGTTTTATTAATTCATCAGTCCAGTTGGTTTAGCCCTATCTACCCAACACGTTTTAGACATCATATTTACCTTAGATTTGCATTAATTAAATATTAATGCACAGACCTCTCACATTAGGTCCATAGCTTGTGGCCGTTGGAAATGTCGGGCGGTTCCGGGCAGATTTCTGCCACAAGCCAGACCTAACCTCGTGTCTAAGCATATTTTAGTTATGCCTACGACCTCTCACATTAGACTGACAGTTCATGGTCGCTGGTTAAGCCGGTTGGTTCCGGGCAGGCTTCTACCGGAAACAGAGCCTAATCTCGTGTCAAAGCCAATTCATTCCAATACAGATTTTTCAGATATCAGACTAATTCTGTTTATTTAACATATTAAACTTCTTCATAGGATATAACAGATTAATCAAATTTCCATGTTTTACTAAATCTTAGGTCGAGCGTACGGATTTCCATATCCAGATTACCATTATCTAGTTTGCAACAGATCAGACAATTCAACAGATAGTAGATCTAGCTGTTTAAGCGATTCAACAGATTTAGCAGATAACGGATTTAGGCAATTTAACAGATTTAGCAGATAACAAATTTAGCAGATTATATATATCTAAAACTCTATTTACATATCTTTCCTAATCATAAATTTAGCCTAAACTTACATGCCCAAATCATGGTCATAATTCATAATGCAATATATGCCCCAAATTTTAATCTTAATATTCCCATTTACCGTTCATGTCAAAACTAGATTTATTAATCTAGTTTACCATTTTTGTCCAAGACTAATACACATGTAAATCATTCTCTATTATAGCCAATTCAGATTATGCCAACATTTTTGTTATGCCAAATTAACTTAATTAAGCCACACCCAATCCCCGTATAACCTGTTTCCACAAGTTCTCTAAATACTCATGAAATGGCCCTAACAAAAGGAATAGGGGATAAGAACAAGAATTGATATAAAAGAATAGGCATGCAATAATGAACCAAATACAATAATAAGGGCCCCACTAGGCTCAATGTACATAACAGTGAATGGGAATAAACTAGCAAAGTTACATACTAAATATGAGATCTAACATCATTAAGGGAATAGGCATAAGAAACCAACTACAATAGTTATAGGCAACTAACCACAATAGTCATGGGCGACTAATCACAATAGTTTCTTATTCAATGTCATAGGCAATAGTCTCATAGTCATGAATCATAGTCATAGGCAATAGTCTCATAGGAGTGAACCATAGTCATGGGCAATAGTCTCACAGGCATGAATCATAGTCATAGGCAATAGTCTCAAAGGCAACAGTTTCATGTCCAATTATGCATTATTCATTATTTGTCCCAAAATTTAATGTTCGTGCGTTAATCTCTTATGAGATTCGGCGCAGGCTCGTAGTAGCCTGGCTATAGAACAGAAAGATGAAAGAGGTACATAATAGTCACAGGGAAACAGATCTGACAGATAAGAATGTACATAACCTCAGATTCAGATTTATAACCACGTCAAGATCATGATTAAAGTTCATATCTAAAAATAACTGTACTCACTATCAAAAGGAAAGTCTTGATTTATGGTTTCTGAGTTCTGAATTTGATGTGCTTTCCTTTGGGTAGACTAACGTTGTTTTGATTCGTGTTTTACTTTAGTATTGGCTTGTCTCTAAGCTTTCTAACTGATGGCCACCCCTAGTTTCTTTCCAGCAGCATGACGACTTTAGTTCTATATTATTTGTGCGAATTTAGGGTTAGACTTGAGTTGTATTTAAAGAATTTTAATTTGATTAGAGCCATCGATGAAGCTAGAGTGAATCCAAACTATCCATCTCAAGAGAAGCCAATCAGAAAGTGACATGTAAGCCCTAGTGACTCAGCCAAGCCTCAGAAATTGACCAGAACCTGACCAGGCCAGCCAAGGCCTGACCAAGCAGATTTCCTGGCCTGGGCGCACTTGGCAGGTGCGCCAGTGCTAAAATTGTACTGGCGCACTTCCCAAGCGCGCCAATGCTAAAATTGTACTGGCGCACTTCCCAAGCGCGCCAGTGCAATTTTGTTTTGGTGCACTTCCCAAGTGCGCCAGTGCATTCTGACCCGTTTCTGGATTTTCTGCCCAACTTCGTTCATCCATATCTTCTTCATACGGTATCCGTTTTATGCAAACTTGGACTCTATTTCAAGCAGAATTTCGAGACGAACGCAATGGCATAACACATTTCCCTTAATTCCATCATTTAGAATTAATTATACGTTAATTTGTAAAGTTACCGGTAATAGAAAACTCGAGGTGTTACAGTGTCTAGTCAACACAAGAACCATTTCCAAAGAGACGATTGTTCAAAATCAAGTGAAAGTTGCCAAGAACCGAAAGAAGCTCAAAAAGACTCTTACTAAAATGACTAAGTTAATGGGCGAAATATGAAGAAAACTTGGAATTTCATCTTCCTCCTTATCATCCACTGAAATCTAGCCTATCTAGTTTAAGTTATCATTAATATTTTCTTATATTTGCTTTCGAATCTCATATTTAGTTTCTTATAATTAGTTGGATATATTTTCTTTTTAAGAAGTAATGAATGGATTTTTATTTATGTCAAACCATCATTAAGTTACCGTGAAAACATTAGAATTAAATATATTAATATAACATAATAACAAATAACTTAAAATTGAAAATTTCAAAAAAAAAAGCATAGTATGTTGACATAAGTATGTCACTATATCGACATATAACTACTAGTTTTTCAACATTGTTCAAAATTTATATTTAAATAACTAACTCATGTCCATTCAAATCCAACGAATTCCAGACCCTACTTAAACCTATTTCTTCCAGAAAAAATTCGTTATATCATTCCTCCTTCCTCTTTATTCAATTCTTATAAAAAATATGGCTAATCCAATTCATAACTTGAGCGAAAATCTTGAAGAGACTTTAAATTCCTTCAAGAAATTCATATCCATAGTACTACAAAACTAGCTATATCTTGAATTAAGCCAAATAATGATGTTTAAACAACAAGAGAAGCACTTTGGTGCCATCCATTGGCTAATATCTTCTCTTTTCAGAGACGAAGGTAGCAATCTCGCTAGGGCACCAACGACAAAAGAAGATGAAGATTGGGAAGTCATAAAGAAGGTTCCAATCTTTGAAGAAGATGGATGGGTAGAAGTTCCACGAGACGTTTTATTGTTTGGTATGATTTGATTGGTTTGATTTGTTTGAATTTGTTTAGATTGATTGACTTAAAACCTGTATATACATATTGATTAAAACATATATAAATATTGCTTGGATTCATTTGCTCGGATTTAAAAACTTGTATGTATATGGATTGGTACACTTGTAAACATTAAACACTTGGTATTGACTATTTTATATAGTCATGAATTTAGGGGTGTTATTTACCTCAGTATAATCGTAGGATATGTAGATAAAGGATTTAGGCGGAGTATTTTCAGAATTTCTTTTTGATAATTACAAGGGGGAGAAATTATAAAATAGGTGTAGTGTAGTTTAAGGGGGGTTAGAAGGAATTCATGGTGACAAAGGGAGTAATTGAAGAATCAGATTATCATATATGAATATTTTATAAACTAAGGTTGTCATCAACAAAAAGGGGGATATTATTGGAGAATGGAGTTTTGATGGCAACATATTTTAATTATCATTGATTATAAAATATATACTAACATCTTTATCTAGAATACACACACACACATATATGCAAGATTTGTATACAGGAATTAATACCGAAGACTATATAGTTTGAGAGTTTCAAGAGATTCAGAATTCAGAGAAGTTTCAAGACTCATGAATAATCAAGTTATCAAGAGTTCAAGACAAATATAGTAATAGAGTCTAGTTTATACGTAAGACACCGAATAACATTCCAAATTCAAATTCTATTTTTCAAAATTCTGGTTTTCATAATTCAGACTCTAATTTCAAATAGTTTTTATATCTTCCTTATAGTTTCAAATATAATTTTAAAGTTTATATAAGTTTATATATATTTATATAGTTATATACTTTTATAGTTTTATATTTATATTGTTTTAAATGCTACAATTTTACAAATATGTTTATATAATTCATATTTATGTTTTCATATGATTTTATACTTTATAATACTCATTTATATCACTATGTTTTAATTCAAGAATTTCCAGAATAGTATATGTATTTAAGCACTTGAAAAAGTTCAAAATTCAAATATTTTAAGTATATATGTCAACATATGTATATGTATATGCCGACATACAATTATCATTTTTTCAGTTTTCAAAGGAAGCGTCTTTTCATTATTTGTAACCTTCCAGAAGCGTTGCAACCTTTCAAATATTATAAATAGGGGTTGAATTCGAATTTTTGAAACATTATTCTTCTCTATCTTCGCCCATCATCATTCCTCCATTAATATTTCTTATTTTATTGATTTCTACACTTCAACTTTGTCGATTTCTATTCTAATTACATAAAACTTCTTTTTTCTCACTCTCTACTCAGTACTCTAAGAATTGAAGTGCTATTGAAGAGTTATAGAGTTGTTGCAATCATTTGGGAAGTGTTTGGGAAATGGTGTGTTCCTTGTAGCCCTGAAATCAAGGAAAGGGAGCAATGATAATCTTGTAGCCGTGAAATCAAGAGCTGTTAGAGCAGTGTTCACCTTGTAGCCGGGAAATCAAGGGGATTGTACCTGGATATTGATATAGTAATAAAACTCTGTGCAATCCAGCGTCGCGTGGGACTGGACATAGGAGTAATCCGAACTAGTATAAAATCTGGTGTGTTCTTTCCTTTTCTATATTTTATTTTTGTTTATTTCTGTGTTTGTGTTTGATTTTGTGTCTGTGGTCATCTCTATTGTATGTGATTCATATGGTAGATCAAAAAAGTTTTAGATTTTCATAAATTATCTATAAAGACTATTCACCCCCCTCTAGTGTTAGTCTTGCCTTAAGATCCGCATTCTGCATTCCATGTTCCCTAACAGTCTCAGCTTCTCGCAATCCACCTTTTCCGCATACCTCTTAAGCCAGTCCATACCCAAAATGATACCAAATTCAGTGAAGTTCGACACAAAGCAATCACACACAAAGGAGCAACCGTGACTCGACAACACTAGATTGCAGCAAATCATACACAAGTTGGACGAACCCCTTGCTAGCTTAGTGACAACCAAAGGTCCATCACAAAATCTCGGGTTCCAAACCAAGCGGCACACAAGCTCGCTACAATGAAAGAATGCGATGCTCCAGTATCAAACAACACTCGAACTGAAACACCTCCAACAGAAAGAGTACCATAAAAAACAACACCCTTCCCTTTCTCCTCTGCCATAGAAGCTTTCAAAGAAGATGGCATGACTTCCAAAGCATAAGACTTCACTATCTTCTTACTCTTAGTTGGTTCTAGACAATCCTTTTTGAGATGCCCAGGCTTGCCATAGCTGTTACACTTCCTCTCGACTTTAGGATTCTTAAAATCCTTGGTAAAATGGCCTGTTCTGATGGCAGTTGTAGCAAGTTACTTTGCTTTTCTGCTTCTTCTGACCATTTTTTTCTTTCTGCTATTGCTTCTTCCTCCTTTTGTCGTGTATTGGACCTGGAGGCTGCCTACTTATTATAAAACTTATCTTCATTCTTTAGTAACGCAATGATGAATAACAAACCACAATCATAAGTGTGAAGCGTAAAGGTTTCCATATGCTAAAGAGATATTCTCTACAATGCTTATGGAAAAGCCATACATGCCCCAACTAATAGGTTTTAGGTGACTGACACGACCCGAACTTCCCCGTAAAGGAAAGCCTAGATTGAGTTGAGAACATGACAAATCAAACACAAAAAGAAGAACATTTCATTGCTTATTACAACAATTCCATCAGAATATAAGAATATACAGAGTATGAATAAATATCAAAGATTTAAATTACATTACATAGCGGCGGAAAAATAATACAAAACACAACTGAAAAGAATATACGGATACAGAGCTTTCCGAATATCATTCCATCTATAAACCAGGATCCTATGAAAATAAATCTGCAAAACCAAAACTACTAGCTGCCCGTGTAGAAAATAGCGGCACCCAGAGTTAAGGTTAAAACAATAAACTCCACGTCAGTCATGTGACTGGTGTGAGAACTAAAACAGTTATTAATCTTTATTTTAAAGTTAGGTAAATCGAGGGACCATGCCGTATAACACGGAACGGGTTTCCTCCCAAGAATACCAGTGCATAAAACAATAGAGCAATTCTAAATAAAGAGCAATGAAGCTATTATAAGACTCAGCTCCCATCACACAATGCAACGCAAGCCGAAGGGGAGAGTTTTCACCTTATAATAGCCAAGAATGCCTGGTACATAAATTTTTATGTTTTATTATTACTATAAGTGTATAGTGTCAAAACAATTTCAATCATAAGTATCAATCATAGACGACATAAGTGCCCCATAGCACTATGTCGCCATATATAGGTTTACAATTAAAACCGCAAAGTCATGTATTGGAAGTTGGATTTCCATCTGCGAACCAAGGCAAGGGATCGTCCTTACCGCTTCGAGACGCTCTAGCCCGCCCCTCAGGATCAGAACGCATCGACCCTTGTATCTTTAGGGTCGGTCCACACAGAGTGGATTAAAATGCCTGAACAATGCGTTTCCCCGCCCTATGGGGCGTCAATGAGCCAAATGACTCCATCGGTCCCGGATCGAGGAGGAGCCTCACTATCTATCATCCACATAAGTAAAATGCCAGGGCATGTAAAACGCTGACACCACTCCTAGCTAGAAGGAAACGCATGCCCTCCCTGCAGTCCTCTCCCGTTTCTGGTTCGCACCGGGCTGTGAGGCTCGTGAATTAACGCTACACAAAGCTATGCTACAAAGGTCCGTGCTTTGATCATCTACCACAAGACTCTGCTTTTCAATAGAAGCCTTGATTATTTGCATCTCATCATGCCACACATGCAATCTACGCTATGCAACCGATGTATATCAATCACACATAATGAAATCCAATGTCAGACACACATCCATTTAGAAGTTCGTTCTAGGTCAGAACGAAACCAGAAGCACCTTATTCCTCCCGCATATGTCCAATACAGGGGAGAGGCCCTTGCATATCCATTGATCTCCAAGTATGTCTGGATGATCAACACTTATTACCTCGCCTTTGGTGTGCAGCCCAATCAAGACATCAGTATTCATCCAAACGATGTGAAGACCTCCGGTCTTCAACCACCGTCTTTATCCTCGACACAACGTCAAATCAGTTATTCAGAATGGGATAAACACGGTCTTTCCGAATAACTCGCGTATATAATAAACAAGTGCAATAAAACACAACATACGCTTTATTCCAATCCAGAATATTCCTTTATTCAAATGTTCTTATACTTTGGGAAAGGTTCCCATTAATTTATCAAAGATAAATTCTTTAAATTTATGCTTTAATCTTCCTTTGGATATCATTTCAATCTAATTAAAGATTCATTAAAACTCCACTTGGTTTTAATCTTCCCAAAAATCAATATTAACGATTGTTCAGCTTAGGAAATCATATCCTATCTTTAACTGGTTTAAAGAACCAATGCCATTTAAAACACGGTTCACGATAAACCCAAAATCACATTCCATTCCGTCAGCCTTTAACAGTAAAGTAGCAAGTGATCAATTCCCTAAGTATTAGCCCCGAAGGCCGAAACCAACATCATATCAATACCCAGAAAACCATTCAACTTAACTATTCTCCAGTTAGTTTTTGATTTTCTTAACCCCACTGGGTCTAAGAATAGTATTATTAAAGATACCATTCATGACAACCCAAATCACATTCCATTAATTATGGAATCTTCACGGAAAAACAAATCAATATGTAATCGATATCAATTTCCATATCCGACCAATAATATAAATGGAATAACGACAATGCCTCTTAAATTCCATATGTATTAACAGTCTTCCTCCATAAAAGTTCACTTCGATTATTATCAAATCGAATTCCATTCAATTCCAATTTAATATATATTAAATTAGAAAACTTTACTTTGGAATATTCCTGTTAAATCTAAATAAAAATATTTATAAATCCCAAATCACATTTCATTGTAAATCGGGTAAAAGAACGAATGTCGTTAAAAACACAGTTCACGATAAACCCAATTCACATTAGCCTCTAACCGTAAATTAGTAAGAGAACAATCCCTTAAGTATTAATCCCGAAGGCCGAAACCAACATCAGATCGATACCCAGGAAACCGTTCAACTTAACTAATCTCCAGTCTGTTTCTAATTTTCTTAACACCATTGGATTCAAGAACAGCATTATTAAAGATACCATTCACGGCAAACTCAAAATCCAATTTGATATTAAATACAAGGCTCTGAATAGAAAATACATCGGCTTATATTCAATATCAAATTCTAGAATCAACAAATACCGTATTGGAATAACGATATATATATATATATATATATATATATATATATATATATATCTTCCAAATTCCTCCACAATATCCGTATAATCACGGAATCCAATATTGAAATATTCCGAAAATAATTTTGATTCAAATCTATTCCAATTCATATATTGGAAAATTCCAATTATTTTTAAAATCATTTCAAATCCAATTTAATTCTTTAAAAACATTGGATTTTAATTCTAGTTCAAAACTAGTTCATTTCGATAAAAATCTATTTTTATCATTCCAAATATGGAATTTTTCATTCCAATTCTTTCCAAATCATTTATTTTGATTTTACACAAATTATTGATATTTTTAATAATTTTATTAAGGCCCGTACAGTCGAATTCCATAAACGGCCATCAAACTGCACTTACAGCGACCTTTTCCAAATTTGATTTGGACATAATTCCAAATCCAACCATTAGATTTCAAATCTCTAATGTTAGTTAGAAAGCTCTTTTCGATACGAACCCAACGGTTCTGGTTTTAGGAGAATCCAACAGTCGGATCTCCCGTAATGTCCGTTCGAAGTCAATGGTCGAAATTCGCGAATTGTCGTAGCGCGGCGCATTCTATTCAGGCCATTATATATATATATATATATATATATATATATCATCGACTTCCATTAAAAACACATTTTATAAATTGTTCTAAATTCGTTTTCAAAACGATTTCAACTTCATATTCAATTTCTAATCAAAATTGAATATTCCATATCATCGATATATAAATGATAATATTTTCAAAACATTATATTTCGAAATCATTTTCTTTTCAATATTCATTATAAAAATGAAAAAATCGATATAAATATCATTTACGTCAAAATGTCGTTAATCTAATCAACACGGCTTTATATATTTGAATATAGTCGTGTCCATCCCAAATTGGATATCAAAATCAGATTTTGATATTTTACTGAATATTATTTTAAAATATTCGTTATTTTAAAATAATCGTAATTTCAAAATATTTATTCTTTCTAAACTGGAATCAGACACAGTCAATTACCATATAATTTGATTTATATGGATTTCATCCACTACATGTGTATAACAACAATGATAAACAATTAACCAACATCTAGAGTGCATTCTACACTATATAAGCATCAAATATAAATACTTTAACGCTTACACAACTTGTCAACCAATCGATTGACATGCAACTAATTATTGGGATTAGTGTATGTCCAATATCATCTTAATACCCGTGTGGGGTTTCAAACAATCCAACATAGGTTTAATTTGTGCAATTGGGCGATGTGTAAAATTTATCGTCCCAATCAATATCAGTCAAATGTGTGTACATAAACAAATCGTCTGATTTGTTTATGGATATTTATTCATATACAGGTTAAAAGTTATATTTTTAACTATAAAATATTTTATTCCATTCCACATCACACAATAAAATTTCACAACACAATCAATCAAACAAACAAGTCATCCATGGTCTGTGGATGATGGGTGTCGGATGCTGCTAAGCACCGGCTGCATCCTAGTATATATTTTAACTAGAAAATAAAATTAAAGCGAGGAGTTCTCACCTTTGGGTTCCACTCCTCCATTCCTTATTTCTTAACGGTTCGGATATGCCTAAAATTCTAATGCGACCTTTTCCGGCTGTTCATATATAAAAATCACACTTTTATCGCTTCATTCCAATAAATAAAATTCATGTTTTTATTCCTAATTCATATATTTTTACGGCACTTCTTTCTATATAAAAATTACATTTTTATATTCCTACTTATATTAAGATTGAATTTTTATTTCAACGCTATAAAAATCACATTTTTATTTCAACATATATATAATAAAAATCAGATTTTTATTTCACTACATATGTAAAATTATATTTTTATATTCTCTATTATATAAAAATTCTATTTTCAATCCGCTACTCATATAAAAATCGAATTTTTATTTCTCTACAACATATATAAAAATCGTATTTTTATATTCTCTATCTTATAAAAATCATATTTTTACTTCAACGTTATAGGGATAAAAATCACATTTTTATACCATTACTATATAGATAAAAATGGAATCTTTCTATCGCTAATGAATATATAAAAATCACATTTTTACATTGTCATTTTAACATAAAAAATCATATTTTTACTTTACTACATGTATAAAGATCAAATTTTTACTATCTATATAATATAAAAATCATATATTTATTATCTATACAATATAAAAATCATATTTTTATTATCTATATAATATAAAAATCATATTTTTATTACCTATATAATATAAAAATCATATTTTTATCGAATTAAAAGTCTATAATTTATATGAATAAAAATCAAACCTTTATGGCGTTATCATACCCATAAAAATCGCATTTTTGTAACGATGTTCTTATAATAAAAATCATGCCTTTCTATTTTAAAAATCCTATATTTTTCTAAATCAAAAATCAAATCTTTCATGTATAAAAATATCACTTTCATGTATATAAAAATCTCATCTTTCTTGTATGAAAAATCTATTCTTTCTATTTTCTATTTATCACTTCTTTTTATTATCAAAAATAACTTCTTTATATATTCAAAAATCACTTCTTTATATATTCAAAAATCACTTCTTTATATTATGAAAAATCATAACACTTTACTTTCATAAATCATAACTTTTCTCGCTACACAAACAAATAAAAAATCTCGCCTTCCTACATATAAAAATCTTGCCTTTTTATTCAAGTAAAATCAAGTCTTTTTATTTGAGCAAAAACTGAAATTAAAAAAAAAATTATTAACTACATTATAGAAAATAAAATAAATAAAAAGGAAAAAGGAAAAGAGAAAAGAAAACGTACTGTTAATTGGATTTTCCAATCGAGGGGGGATGTAGTGGCGTTGGAGGCCGGAAGGGGAAAGGGGGACGGTCAATGGCGGTCGCGGCTTTCAGGGGGGCCGTTATGGGGTGCTAGGGTTTGGGTTGGGGCTCTGGCGTTGAAATCGAGAGGAGGGAGGCGGCAGGGCTGATCGAAGGGGGAGGGGGTCTGGGTGGAGGCGCCATCACCGGGGGGTCGCGATGGGGGGTGCTGGGCGTCGGGGAATCGGCCTCCATCTTTATTTTTTTTTATTTCTGATGTGGGTTTGGGGGAGAAAGTAAATGGGGCCAAGGTTATATAATAATATATATTAATTATTTAATTATCCATAAAGGTACTTTTTATTTTGGATCCCAAAGCGAACCCATTGACTGTCATCCATAACTAATTACCCCTATTCCGAACACAATGGGATATGTCCGGCAAGCCAATTCTATCGTTTCGATCAGTTTTCATTCAAATTATAATATAAGTTAATATAAAAGTCAAACTTGATTTTAATGCACATTTTAATTTACCGTGCCCACATACGGACCCTAAAAATTCTAGAAAAAATATTTCTATCTTCATATTGACAATACGGTCCTAACAAAACAAATTTCGTCAAATTTGATGACCGTTTGAAAAATGGCCATTTTCTGGTCGATCCAAATTGACTAAAACTATCAAAACACATTTTCTTTTGCCACGCTCACATATTGTTTTCAAAAATTATGAATTTTGGAATCTAGCAATAGCTTGACATCCCGGATCCAACAAAAGTGGTTTCGACGAAAACAGAGGTCGTTTGCAAAATTTCCATTTTTAAGGGCCAAAATTCCAAAGCGACTATTCCGAATTTTCAACTGGGCATAACTTTTTATTCCTGCTATGAAATTTCAATTTTTCAGATTCGTTGGAAAGATATTTTCAATTTTATTCTAATATTTCTGGTTTTGCTGAAATCCGGTTTCTTTTGAATCCTGTACATTCATTTGAAATTTGAAATCGAATTTTCAAACTACCGCGCCATTTTCAATTCCTTTTATAATTTAAAATAAATATTTATATTCTAACGTCGATTCAAATAAATATATACGTTCTAATCCTATTCAAAATGAATTTCTCGTCATTATTATTTAAAATAATTCATTTTAAATATTCAAAATTCACTAAAATTGCCAAAATAAAAATTTTAAATTGGTTCGGATTTTCTGGGTTGTTACAGTGACTGATCCAAGATACATAGCCTATAGTTGTTTATTTCCTCCCTGTTGTGATTTCGGTTCCTCTTTAGCTGCAACATCACTCTCTTCCTTGGGAAATAAACTCTCACGCCTCATAGCTTTCCCCGTGATCTTCTCGTAAGTATCATCCAGATGATCGACCAACCGATTCCCTAAATACTTATCCAAGCCCACGACGAACTTCTCGTTTTTTTGATAATGAGAGTTAACATATAAACGAGCATACTTGGACAAAGCTTCAAAATCAGTAACATAATCCAACACTGGTCGACCATTCCACTTTAGCTCCACAAACCTCTTAAACAAAACTGACTTTTGGGCGGTAGAAATGAACTTAGTCTCAAACTTGACTTGGAACTATTCCCAAGTAATCTCATCTTCTGGAGTCTCTAACATGACAGAGTTCCATTAATACATAACTCTACCCTATAGCAGTCTCGATGCAAGTTTTCTCCTAGTCGCATCATCAATGCCCAAGTCCCCAAAAATCTGAATGCAAGTATCAAGCCTCCCTTGAATCCCTATAGTCGGCTCTATCCCTTTGAACGGATTTTGTCCTAGAGTTGTGAAGTCCTTACACAGCTTCACGAAGTCCACAACCCTTGGCAATTGCATCTGAAACCTATCATATACCGCGAGTGTCTCTGCAGCTGGTAACCTTTTCATGATCGCGACAACCATGACCTCGAACATAGCTGGGTAATCTGGTATATCGCCATCTCTTCCTCCAAGAACAAGCTCTTCCCTAGCAGTATATCTCGACATTCGATGACTCATTCTAAATCTGAAAAAATAGAACGATTAGTACATATTGGAGAAAACTACAAATGGAGTTCAAGCGCTACTATACTATACACTATAATATAGTATACATTCATCAGAAAATACAAATATGTCTCTCATTTGTCTTTACATCAACGAACTTTGGATAAAATCTCTTAGCTAATGCTCTGGTACCAAATGTGACAACCGCCCATAACTCCTGCATTTAACAAAAGGAATAACACACTGAAAGATGTGCCGACAACTATGGATGAACATCATGGTAGAATAACACAAGCGGAATCCGTCGTATAAATCACATCGCAGGGATAAAATATAGTAGAACATATATAATAGGTATTAATAGTGAAGCATCATATAACAGAATCTCAAACTTTCATATCACCATGAATTATCCATACATCAATAGAATTTGTACAATCAGCCTCACTATGAAGTCACTTAAAGTATCAGTAATCATAATAGCGGAAACAAACAAATAGTAGATAGTAGAAAATAATACGCCAGCCTCTTGCTCGTCGTCGCTCAACGGAATCATCCTCATCAAGATCTACTAATGTTACCTGCTATCAATCTGCCCATCAAAAACATGGATGAACAACCTAAGTTAATAAGAGGAAAACATAAAACTTTGAGTCAGAAATTGTAATGTCCCGCAGTTTTATCGGTTTGTATTTGAATATTTAAATCAGTTTAAATATTGAATTCATAATAACAGTGAGTTTATATATTAATTAAAACGAAGTTGAACGTACAAAAATATATATTAAATATAAGCGAGCTCATAATGACACTGCAGTTCGTAATTTAACGTTCTGAACTTTAACTGAGCGTGCAGGATTTGTTATAAATCGGATTGCTTTGGAACAAGAAACGTTCGAATCCATTGGACTGTATTTTTCTAACGGAAGAGAAAAATCAAGATTTTGGCTTATAGATCTCAAGATATGTACAAATCAAATTTTCAAATAGTCGCTGTAGAAATCGTTATCGATCGTAACGGTTTATTCGATATAACTAGATATCGGTTTCAAATTTAGACAAGGTTCTTTTGAGGCCCAGTGATTATTTAATTTTTAGAATTTTACTGTAATTTTTAATTAATTTAATGAGAAACTTTTTATTTGGAGTATTGTGCACCCTATATCAATATTTTGGGGTTTCAAATTATGAGTCAACCTACCGATATTATTATATTTTTGTAATCATAGCACCTTGCTCATCCCAACGGTATTATTAGTTCTGTCTATAGCGGTCCGTAAGCAAATCAGATTCGGTATAACAAAACACCGTAAAATTTTAGTATGAAAACAAAAGAGCATAGGGAGCAAACTGAATAAGTCATGTAAACCAACCAAGAATTTATCATTTCCTAACGTCCAAACGTCCTAACACAAAGACAAAATCTTCATGATCATATCCTTTTGTATCGGCAAATATCTAAACTGACCGAGGATGGCTGTTTAATGAATTAAAAATAGGAGAAGTACCCCAGCTTTTTGAATGCGTTGATAATGAATAACTCTATAAGCATAAATAATAAACCTATGAAGTGAATACTCTTAACATGGTAGCAGCAGCCTACCCTGACCAAAATATCAATGCAGGCATGTTACTCCTATCTCCTGATCAAGACTTCAAGGCCAAGTTTCGTACAAGCTGCTTTCAACGCCTACAAACATTTCAGCCAATCTATACTTTTCCAATCGGAAACAAACAGTATGAAAAGAAAACTCATCGTAGGGTGACAGGTACCCTGGTCGATGAAATGAAAATACAAACGCAGGATATAATATATGAATTGTCACTACTTTATATATACTAACAGCAAACCTATGCTTTCGAGTTGTATACTCGTTGAAGTGAAAATTCCATGTATAACCAGCTACCCTACAAATGAAAAACCACACCATAATGGGTGATAAGAAAGCACAGTACTACTAAGTCCAACCCCATGTGCCTAATACTTGGCACCCAAGTTTTAAATCCTATATATACGCTACTTTCATTCTTCTTTACTGCAGTAAATTATTCGAGAGTTTAATGGCTTCTCAAAAAAATTCAAATACAACTCGAGATATGATATAAAATGAAGTATATACATACGTGGGTTGATGAAGTGAAAAGGGGTGTGGAGTGAAGGAGTGTGCAAAGAGAGGGACGTGTGCTGTAAAGTTTCAAAGTGATGGTGGTGTTATACTTAGTGGAGATGTGTTAAAGTCAAAAGAGCTGGAGAGTGGATGGAGTTTTCTATATACAAGGGATGGCGGCCACATGAGCTGATTTATGGAAAAAATGGGAGCGTTTTAGATGAAAGGTGGGTAGGCTGTTAGCAAGGCAAAATGATGAGGTTGTCTCGGTGTTTGTTCCCATGCAACGATGAAGGCAAGGAGATACGTGGAAGGAGGGAGCACTATATATACGGTATGTATTGTTTTGAGTGTGATGATCTTCTAGTGGAAGAGCAGATGCTCGACGCATTTATAGGGGGTTTCGGGTCCTTGGAGAAGGTGATAGAAAGACGGCACTCTCGAAGTATGGAAGAAGAAGGACGCTTGATTCCATACTCAAAGTTGCGAAGGGGTTTGACGGAAGAACTCGAGTTAGAGGTGTTGCCATGGAGTTTTGTGAGGCACTGGGTGAGAACGGATCTGCAAGAGTTGGTCGTGGACATGAAAACAAGTTCTGAGGTAGCTAACATTGGTATTCATGAAGGTGAGTGAGTCGGTGAAGGATGGTTTCAATGTTGCGAAGTGCTTGCGGATTGTATGGTGGAGCTCGCGATGATGTTGGTTGCAACGAATTCGATTCAGAGAGTTGTTCGTTGGTTCCCGCCCAGCATAACTCTAAGAATCAGAGAGCTTCGAGCATCAACTCAGGCTTGTGTCGTGGGTGGCGGGTTCTGTTTACTAGAAGGGGCGGAATGAGCTGAGCAAATAAAAAGACGAAGGCAGGCTACGGTAGAGGCTGGTTCGAAACCATTGGAAGCTCGTTGGAAATTATAACGTCTGATCCGGTGTACCAGCGCAAATCGTTATTTAATGGTTAACGCACCAAGGTGAGTAAATTCACTAACTCTGTTTTATTTAAAATATTTTAGTTATATTTTAAATAATGGTTGAATGCTGTGTGATGGTTGTTTAGGCAGATTATGGTTAAATTGGTTGAAATATTATATATCGTTGCATATGTACACATCACCGGTTGGATACTGATTCCATCGAGCATAATATTCCCTAGTATGGAATCAGTGAAAATTGTTTGACTAATATCTGTGGATGCGGAAACCGGTTGGGGGAATACAACCGGATTCCTAAATATTTATATGTACTGTTTGTTTTATATAGATGCACTGTTTGAACCCAAATGACTTTTGAAACCTTGTGTTGATGCTAGCATTGAATGGAAATTCAAGTGTTATTTTGATTTAATCAAAAGATGATATCGATTAAGAAAGTGGCAACAACCAACCATATATGTATCATTTGCTTTAACCGCTATTGTTTTACCAAAATCCCACCGTGTGCGAAGCACGTGTTTCACCATACTTACTAAATGATTTGGTAAAGTGGATTCTTATATTAATAAGATTAATAAGTAAGTATGCGGAGATTAACTTGATGATTAATAACAAGAATTTATTGTTTTAAGAACAATTAAATGAGATATTTACAAATAGATTATGGTTGATTTCATATTAAGTAAGATTAGTTAGAATCGATTATTGTTTATTTAATAGTAAATGAGATTATTTAGAAATAAATTATTATTTTTATAGTAATCAATACAAGTGAAATTATTTGGATTAATAAATGTTATTTATTCAAAATGAAAAGATTTATTAGAATTGATTAGTGGGTTAATCATGGCTAAATATTGACCATGCAAACTGTTTTGATCAATAATTGGTTATTTAATTAAATTAGATTGGGCTGATTAATCTAATGTAATAAATTAACGAATAGTTGACTTAGTTTAAATAATATTTTAAAGTATAAGGGATTTGTCTAAAGAAGACAAAGCGAAGAGGAATGTTTAATAAGGGATTTGTCTAAGAAAGACGAAGCGGAGAGAAATGTTTAAAAATGGATTTGTATAAGCTAATGTAAATAACCGAGTTTTCAAAATAAGGATATGGCGTCATAAAACCATATTTAAAATATAGCAAGAAGCACGTTTACGGATTTTAAAGTATAAGGGGTTAGAGTTACGAACTTATATCTATTCTAAGATAAGAATGTTGTTGATCAAGGTCTGAGAGGTAATTAAAATACCCCAACTTGAACGACTTCACTATTATCGAAGGATGGTATTTGTTTGTAACGGAAAGAGATGTCAAGATTTTGTAATGGAAAGAGAAGTCAAGATTTTGTAACGGAAAGAGATGTCAAGATTTTATAACGGAAAGAGATGTCAAGATTTTTATAACGGAAAGAGATGTCAAGATTTTTGTAAGGGAAAGGAATGTCAAGGTTAGTTATAAAGAGAATATTACAGCGTATGACAAGTCTTGGAACTATAGTGATAAAATAACGTTGTTGACTAAGCTTAAGCGTGACTGTTCTGTCGAGGTTAGTTAAAGGGGAATATTACAGCGTATGATAAGTTTTAAACTATAACGATAAATTAGCGCTGTTGACCAAACTTAAGCGTGATTGCTTGATGTTTAGTTATACATTAGAATGGATATTTTTTTTTACTTCGATAGTTAAATAACTGACTATCGAAGTGTTTTGACCATCGTTGTCAATACGGAGAGACCAGTTGGATATATTATTCGAAAACCACTCCGTACAGTCATAAGCGCAGCGAATTTGATTATGCTGAAGAAAATTGAAGACGGAGTGAAATGCAAGGGTCGTCCTGTTTCAGAATGGTGTTTCATGTTTGTCCAGTCCTAGAACAACATGTATGGATGAATGTCTGACAAAGTATTCCTAACGGTCACATAAGACGATCTTTTCAAAGTATTACGTCTAGTGGCAGAGAATTCATTTCTCTTAGCTTTTTATACCCGTAATATTTTTGCGAAGATTAGCTAGTGATTTGATGTGTTTGACGATGTAACATTCAAAGTGTATGGTGGCCAGATGTTCTAAAAGATAAACGTAGCCTCAAGCTTCACAACCGGGAAATGACAAAAATCGGGCAGGCAGCATGGCTATGTGGGTCGCTCCCATTAGGGTGTATAATCACCTATCTAGAGAAATTCCTTTTGTTTCTTAATCTATCGATTCTGCCCATTCGGGAACGGTGGTTTGAGTCCAGCCGTTGGTGATATACATTCGATACACTCAAGCGAAATGAGTGGTCGGTCATGTGTGGGCCGGGTTGCAAGAAGTTATTGTTGAACCCAGTGTATTTGCCTCTAGAGATACACTATCGGCAGGTGGTCCCATACCTTGTCATAGTTGGAATCCAATCTCCAATAAGCGCCCTGCGGTTTTTGATTTTATACTATGTATGTAGAGCGTGAGATGCAAGTGTTCTGCTATTTGGTTATTTACTTGATTAGACATTATTATAATATCACTGGATTTTGATATCAAAGTGTTTTGGGTTATAGTAAGGTAAAAACTGTCCATGTTTATGTGTGGGCTGGTCTTACTATCATCTTTTCTTTTAAAAGGATTTCAAAGTTAAACCGTATGGTTGGAATTACTCACACCAGTCCCATGACTGACCCAGAGTTTATTTTGTTTGTTTTCCCTAAACTCTTGGGTGCCCAAATTTGTACGGGCAGTCAAGTGTTTCAGGCTTTTACAGATACACTTGGAGGAACTAAAAGCAGAAGGCTTCACCATTAGTATTTAGAGATTATTTCCGCTGTGATATGTTGTATTGTACTCTGATAATGGTATGTATATACAATATAGTTTTGTATTTCAAAGTTATGTTATATAATACATTTTATTCGTTCCGCTGTGAGATTCGTGTTTACTCTGATTTTGCTCAGTTATGTTTTTCTTTTTCTTCTTCTATTCTATTAGTTCTATCTTATCTTTCTCATCCTCTTATTTCTTTCCATTAATGATTCGTATTTCCGTGCAATTTGGGTCGGACTTGTATGGTATTTGGTCGACTCAAAGGGCTCGAATTTGCGGGTCGTTACAGTTGGTATCAGAGCTGGTTGCTTAATTGGTACAGATGATAGGGGGTTCTCGCTTCGCGTTTGGTATCGAATGGGAGACTCTTACCCCTACATCTCCCAACAATGTGGGTTGGTCGAGTCGAGAGGCTGGCCGTAAAAGCAGTTCTGAGGTATCTCTGTAAGCCACGGTGGGAGGTTAGCCCACTGCCCTTGGTCGTTACAGTTGGTATCAGAGCATAAGGTTACGAGATTACCTTGGCTCTGTGGCGTGACTCGGTAGAGATAGGGTTAGTAATACCCTAAATTGAGTTTGAGTGTACAGATAAGAGCGCGTAATTGTAAATTGATATAAAAAACTGTTTTATATTGTGTCGATTGGTTTGGCGAGTGGTTTATGAATTCTGGTCGATACTGGATTGCAAACTGTATCGATAGGTGTTTCTAAACTCTTGAATAGAGTTATTCAACACAATATTATTTATAAAAGCTGGGTAAATGAAATATTTTATCCAAAAATATATTTTAATATAAAGAAAAAATATATTATTGGAATTATTCAATATATTGGATATGGTTTTTATTATTATAATCAAATAACGTTATGGTTAAGATGGGTACGTAAATAACCCATCAGAACTTGTATAATGTAATTTGTGAAATTTAATGGATTAAATCCAAATTTTAGATCCAGAATTGAAATAAACCCGGGAAACTTGGAAAAGGATTAAATATATAGAAATTTAAAATCCTGGGAAGATTTGAGATTGTTTTCTGAAAGATATTTGAAATGGAAGTGTTTACAAATAAGTTTGAAAAGTAATATAGTATTGTACTCACTTTGATGGCTAGAAAATAATTCCGATGATGTAGTCGACCATCATCGGTGTTCATTTTCGAGTCTCTAAGTGACGGATTACTACCAAGGATTTTGTTTGAAATGAGTTGTTCGGGAATTCAAATGTTTTGAATTACTATGTTATGAATATATATGTATATTATTTCAAACTGATTTGAAATGAAAACCCCAGGCATTTAATTGAATTCTGAGATTTAAAATTTACTTATGAACTAAATAAATAGAAATTTAACGAAGTTGAATAAATTGGAATAGAATTAAACTTGGTAAAGTAAGTGAATTTGTGAAATGAGATATTGGATTGAAACCGAGTTTGGTTATGAAATTGGATTGTTGACCAAGAATTTGGAGGTGAGATGGAACTGGAAGTTGAAACGAAATGGGGCTTGAGTATAAGAGAACTATCGATATAAGGATAAAAGATTCGACGCTAGGATTGAGTTATGGGGATGTGAAGTATGAAATTTCAACCAAGCAGGTTGTGAGGACTTAGAATTAGAGCATCTCCACTTCTTGGAAATTTCGAGAACGAAATTATTTTAAGGGGGAAGGAATGTAATGTCCCGCAGTTTTATCGGTTTGTAATTGAATATTTAAATCAGTTTAAATATTGAATTCGTAATAAAAGTGAGTTTATATATTAATTAAAACAAAGTTGAACGTACAAAAATATATATTAAATATAATCGAGCTCATAACGACGCTGCAGTTCGTAATTTAACGTTCTGAACTTTAACTGAGCATGCAGGATTTGTTATAAATCGGATTCCTTCGGAACAAGAAACGTTCGAATCCATTGGACTGTATTTTTCTAACGGAAGAGAAAAATCAAGATTTCGGCTTATAGATCTCAAGATATGTACAAATCAAATTTTCAAATAGTCGCTGTAGAAATCGTTATCGATCGTAACAGTTTATTCGATATAACTAGATATCGGTTTCAAATTTAGACAAGGTTCGTTTGAGGCCCAGTGATAATTTAATTTTTAGAATTTTACTGTAATTTTTAATTAATTTAATGAGAAACTTTTTATTTGGAGTATTGTGCACCCTATATCAAAATTTTGGGGTTTCAAATTATGAGTCAACCTACCGATATTATTATATTTTTGTAATCATAGCACCTTGCTCATCCCAACGGTATTATTAGTTATGTCTATAGCGGTCCGTAAGCAAATCAGATTTGGTATAACAAAACACCGTAAAATTTCAGTATGAAAACAAAAGAGCATAGGGAGAAAACTGAATAAGTCATGTAAACCAACCAAGAATTTATCATTTCCTAACGTCCAAACGTCCTAACACAAAGATAAAATCTTCATGATCATATCCTTTTGTATCAGCAAATATCTAAACTGACCGAGGATGGCTGTTTAATGAATTAAAAATAGGAGAAGTACCCCAGCTTTTTGAATACGTTGATAATGAATAACTCTATAAGCATAAATAATAAACCTATGAAGTGAATACTCTTAACATGGTAGCAGCAGCCTACCCTGACCAAAATATCAACGTAGGCATGTTACTCCTATCTCCTGATCAAGACTTCATGGCCAAGTTTTGTACAAGCTCCTTTCAACACCTACAAACATTTCAGCCAATCTATACCTTTCCAATCGGAAACAGACAGTATGAAAAGAAACTCATCGCAGGGTGACAGCTACCCTGGTCGATGAAATGAAAATACAAACGCAGGCTATAATATATGAATTGTTACTTTATATATACTAACAGCAAACCTATGCTTTCGAGTTGTATACTCATTAAAGTGAAAATTCCATGTATAAGCAGCTACCCTACAAATGAAAAGCCACACCATAATTGGTGATAAGAAAGCACACTACTGCTAAGTCCTACCCCATGTGCCTAATACTTGGCACCCAAGTTTTAAATCCTATATATACGCTACTTTCATTCTTCTTTACTGCAGTAAATTATTCGAGAGTTTAATGGCTTCTCAAAAAAATTCAAATACAACTTGAGATATGATATAAAATGAAGTATATACATACGTGGGTTGGTGAAGTGAAAAGGGGTGTGGAGTGAAGGAGTGTGCAAAGAGAGGGACGTGTGCTGTAAAGTTTCAAAGTGATGGTGGTGTTTTACTTAGTGGAGATGGGTTAAAGTCAGAAGAGCTGGAGAGTGGATGGAGTTTTCTATATACAAGGGAGGGCGGCCACGTGAGCTACTTTGTGGAAAAAATGGGAGCATTTTAGATGAAAGGTGGGTAAGCTGTTAGCAAGGCAAAATGATCAGGTGGTCTCGGTGTTTGTTCCCATGCAACGATGAAGGCAAGGAGATACGTGGAAGGAGGGAGCACTATATATACGAGATGTATTGTTTTGAGCGTGATGATCTTCTTGTGGCAGAGCAGATGCTTGACGCATTTATAGGGGGTTCGGGTCCTTGGAGAAGGTGATAGAAAGACGGCACTCTCGAAGTATGGAAGAAGAAGGACGCTTGATTCCATACTCAAAGTCGCGAAGGGGTTTGATGGAAGAACTCGAGTTAGAGGTGTTGCCGTGGAGTTTTGTGAGGCACTGGGTGAGAATGGGTCTGCAAGAGTTGGTCGTGGACATGAAAACAAGTTCTGAGGTAGCTAACATTGGTATTCATGAAGGTGAGTGAGTCGGTGAAGGATGGTTTCAATGTTGCGAAGTGCTTGCGGATTGTATGGTGGAGCTCGTGATGATGTTGGTTGCAATGAATTCGATTCAGAGAGTTGTTCGTTGGTTCCCGCCCAGCATAACTCTAAGAATCCGAGAGCTTCGAGCATCAACTTAGGCTTGTGCCGTGGGTGGCGGGTTCTGTTTACTAGAAGGGGCAGAATGAGCTAAGAAAATAAAAAGACGAAGGCAGGCTACGGTGGAGGCTGGTTCGAAACCATTGGAAGCTCGTTGGAAATTATAACGTCTGATCCGGTGTACCAGCGCAAATCGTTATTTAATGGTTAACGCACCAAAGTGAGTAAATTCACTAACTCTGTTTTATTTAAAATATTTTAATTATATTTTAAATAATGGTTGAATGCTGTGTGATGGTTGTTTAGGCAGATTATGGTTAAATTGGTTGAAATATTATATATCGTTGCATATGTACATATCACCGGTTGGATACTGATTCCATCGAGTATAATATTCCCTAGTATGGAATCAGTGAAAATTGTTTGACTAACATCTGTGGATGCGGAAACCGGTTGGGGGAATCCAACCGGATTCCTAAATATTTATATGTACTGTTTGTTTTATATAGATGCACTGTTTGAACCCAAATGACTTTTGAAACCTTGTGTTGATGCTAGCGTTGAATGGAAATTCAAGCGTTATTTTGATTTAATCAGCAGATGATATCGATTAAGAAAGTGGCAACAACCAACCATAAATGTATCATTTGTTTTAACCGCTATTGTTTTACCAAAATCCCACCGTGTGCAAAGCACGTGTTTCACCATACTTACTAAATGATTTGGTAAAGTGGATTCTTATATTAATAAGATTAATAAGTAAGTAGGCGGAGATTAACTTGATGATTAATAACAAGAATTTATTGTTTTAAGAACAATTAAATGAGATATTTACAAATAGATTATGGTTGATTTCATATTAAGTAAGATTAGTTAGAATCGATTATTGTTTATTTAATAGTAAATGAGATTATTTAGAAATAAATTATTATTTTTATAGTAATCAATACAAGTGAAATTATTTGGATTAATAAATGTTATTTATTCAAAATGAAAAGATTTGTTAGAATTGATTAGTGGGTTAATCATGGCTAAATATTGACCATGCATACTGTTTTGATCAATAATTGGTTATTTAATTAAATTAGATTGGGCTGATTAATCTAATGTAATAAATTAACGAATAGTTGATTTAGTTCAAATAAGATTTTAAAGTATAAGGGATTTGTCTAAAGAAGACAAAGCGAAGAGGAATGTTTAATAAGGGATTTGTCTAAGAAAGACGAAGCGGAGAGAAATGTTTAAAAATGGATTTGTATAAGCTAATGTAAATAACCGAGTTTTCAAAATAAGGATATGGCGTCATAAAACCATATTTAAAATATAGCAAGAAGCACGTTTACGGATTTTAAAGTATAAGGGGTTAGAGTTATGAACTTATATCTATTCTAAGATGAGAATGTTGTTGATCAAGGTCTGAGAGGTAATTAAAATATCCCAACTTGAACGACTTCACTATTATCGAAGGATGGTATTTGTTTGTAACGGAAAGAGATCTCAAGATTTTGTAACGGAAAGAGATGTCAAGATTTTGTAACGGAAAGAGATGTCAAGATTTTATAACGGAAAGAGATGTCAAGATTTTTGTAACGGAAAGAGATGTCAAGATTTTTGTAACGGAAAGGAATGTCAAGGTTAGTTATAAAGAGAATATTACAGCGTATGACAAGTCTTGGAACTATAGCAATAAAATAACGCTGTTGACTAAGCTTAAGCGTGACTGTTCTGTCGAGGTTAGTTAAAGGGGAATATTATAGCGTATGATAAGTTTTAAACTATAACTATAAATTAGCGTTGTTGACCAAACTTAAGCGTGATTGCTTGATGTTTAGTTATACATTAGAATGGATGTTTGTTTTTACTTCGATAGTTAAATAACCGACTATCGAAGTGTTTTGACCATCGTTGTCAATACGGAGAGACCGGTTGGATATATTATTCGAAAACCACTGCGTATAAGCATAAGCGCAGCGAATTTGATTATGCTGAAGAAAATTGAAGACGGAGTGAAATGCAAGGGTCGTCCTGTTTCAGAATGGTGTTTCATGTTTGTCCAGTCCCAGGACAACATGTATGGACGAATGTCTGACAAAGTATTCCTAACGGTCACATAAGACGATCTTTTCAAAGTATTACGTCTGGTGGCGGAGAAGTTCATTTCTCTTAGCTTTTTATACCCGTAATATTTTTGGGAAGATCAAATAGTTATTTGATGGGTTTGACGATGTGACATTCAAAGTGTATGGTGGCCAGATGTTCTAAAAGATAGACGTAGCCTCAAGCTTCACAACCGGGAAATGACAAAAATCGGGCAGGCAGCATAGCTATGTGGGTCGCTCCCATTATGGTGTATAATCACCTATCTAGAGAAATTCCTTTTGTTTCTTAATCTATCGATTCTGCCCATTCGGGAACGGTGGTTTGAGTCCAGCCGTTGGTGATATACATTCGATACCCTCCAGCGAAATGAGTGGTCGGTCATGTGTGGGCCGGGTTGCAAGAAGTTCTTATTGAACCCAGTGTATTTGCCTCTAGAGATACACTATCGGCAGGTGGTCCCATACCTTGTCATAGTTGGAATCCAATCTCCAATAAGCGCCCTGCGGTTTTTGATTTTATACTATGTATGTAGAGCGTGAGATGCAAGCGTTCTGCTATTTGGTTATTTACTTGATTAGACATTATTATAATATCACTGGATTTTTATATCAAAGTGTTTTGGGTTATAGTAAGGTAAAAACCGTCCATGTTTATGTGGGGGCTGGTCTTACTATTATCTTTTCTTTTAAAAGGATTTCAAAGTTAAACCGTATGGTTGGAATTACTCACACCAGTCCCATGACTGACCAGAGTTTATTTTGTTTGTTTTCCCTAAACTCTTGGGTGCCCAAATTTGTACGTGCAGTCAAGTGTTTCATGCTTTTACAGATACACTTGGAGGAACTAAAAGCAGAAGGCTTCACCATTAGTATTTAGAGATTATTTCCGCTGTGATATGATGTATTGTACTCTGATAATGGTATGTATATACAATATAGTTTTGTATTTCAAAGTTATGTTATATAATACATTTTATTCGTACCGCTGTGAGATTCGTGTTTTGTAACACCTCGTAATTTTATAACATTAAAATTCACAAATTAAAGTATACTTAATTTTTAGAAAAGAATTAAGTGAAATGGGTTGTGCAGAGAAATATATATATATTGAGATATATATATATATATATATATATATATATATATTAAAAATTAAATAAATAAATATGCAAAAAAGTTCAAAACAACGAATTGGGAGGGGGAATAACCGAACCGGCCCATTTTTTAGGTCGACCCGAGCCCTGCTGGGTCGACTAGGGGTTAATCCAGGGTGTTTGGCTGTCAACCCGTGGGCCGATTAGCTCAAATGCAGATTTTGCATTTGATTGGTTCTCATGGTTCAGGGTTAATCTAATGGTCCTAAATAACATCCTACACCTATAAATACATCCTAATGTTAACCCTATACCTAATTAAAATAGAATAGTTACCGTCATACCATCGCCATGGAAATCAATGGAGCCGCTGCCAACTAAGAAAGAAGAAAAGCAAATTCAATTCTAATTCTCTCAACCCTAAAGCAAAGCAAGACTCTCTCTTTTCTTCTCTAAATTGTGAGTATGATGATCTTAACAAGATTATTATCATTTTAATTAGGTTGAGTTACGAATGGATTATGAGTAGATGATGTGAATTATCATATATGTTGTTGTAAACCCCTTTTGCTATCATGTATATTGTAAATCCAATGTTATGTGATGATGATATCTTGTAAATCATGCTATGATGATGTTATGTATGTTGAAAGTTTCTATGCTTCGTTGTGATGAATCATACATGTTAAAATGGCCATGATATTACCATCTATGCTAGTTAGTTCATATTAATTAAATCATCATGTTTGGGTTATGTTGATCTATATGACAAGTCACATATGTAAGTTAGATTGATTAGAAAATTATGAACATATACCAAGACATCTATTATGACATCTAGAATTATGCTATGACATATGTGATATCCTATGCTAGTTCACACCATGATTATGTTGCCTAAAAACCCCATATGCAAGTTTATGTATAGATTTGGGCTATGATCATATCATATAAATAGAGACATTTAACAAATTGACACCTTTTGATCCTTAACATGTGTAGTTTATGCATGTTTCACCCCTATTATGATTAGATTTATTTTAATTGTCTGTATGTTGTGATAATTTATCTTTGTGCTAGGTGTTAGACTATACAAGTCTAGCCTATATTATGCGTTGAATAAGCGAATGTATAAACATGGGTTAGGAGTAATATTAAGGATTTAATATTAAAAAGTTGGGGTGCAATTGATATGATTTTGCATGCCATAAGTGGATGGCCATAATTGAGTCAGTTATGGACATCATTAAAAGTTGACTTAATTAATAGGGAATTATTAAAACTGGGGTAAAAGATTTTAAGTGTTAATCAATGCTTAGGACACGAGGTTGGACTCGTTTGTGACGTAAACCTGCCGGAACCCGCCCGGCAAATCCAGTGGCACAAATGTCAGCCCAATGTGAGAGGTCCTAGGCCTAAACTAAAGCATAACAGTTGTAAAGACACGAGGTTAGACTCTTTATGGTCTAAGACTGCCCGGACCCGCCCGGCAAATCCAGCTGCCATAAATGCCAGTCTAATGTGAGAGATCTTTATGAGGTTATGGCCTGAATGAATTAAGAAATACTTAACCAGATAAACATGTAAGGTGGGACATGGGGGTTAAGTAGGTGCCTTGGGTGGCATGAGAAAGTTAGGGGGTGCCCTTAGTGGCATGTGAAATACGATTAGTAAGACTTAACCAAACACACATGTAAATGAACATGACTAAGAGGGTTAAGTGGGATATACTAGTGACAAGCTTAGGTGGGTAGCTTTTAGGGGCCCATTTCGACCAGTATCCCAAACGTATCTTTGTGGGCTCGACCCAAGTCGAGGACGGGACACGCATTCTGGGTTTGACTGTAAGAGGCCAAAACGGGGAGCGGGGGCAACGCAAGTCCAATGGGTTTCGTATGCGTGTGCGGACCCGGGCTGGTAGGTAAGACGTTGTTGCATCGTGTAGGTATAAGCCATGCATTCTCAAGTTGTATCGGGTTGCCACTTTAGGGGAGTGATACACCCCACTGTGGGGCCAGCACGGGTATCTATGAGTAGGGAGCCGATCGAAAGTGGGTAGTGGGGTACACCTAGTGGAGATAGCGGCAGACGACACCTATGTAGTCAACTAGGGGTATGTAAGGCTATTTATAAATTTTCTGTGTGAAGCAAGTGGGATCAAACAATAGGGTGACTGGTGTGGTGCAGTGTAGTAATGTGCGGTGCAGTGTAGTAATCATTCGTTAGTAATTAGGTGTGCCTTTACCATTATCTTTAACGTTATCTTAAACGCTATCTTTATCTTCCTAAGAGTTCATAGACATTTACTTGTCTTCCAGCTTATGCCTTAGTCTAGTTATTTTGATAATAGTATTGTTAGAATTATCATACTCGCCAGACTTTATGTCTGACCCCCTCTATTTCTATCCTTTTTCCCCCTCCAGGTCCTCAGGTTGGGCCCAGCTCTAGTGGAGTTTGATTGAATTGCTTCATCTCTCTTTGGAAAGCTTGGACCATTGAAGTAAAGTCCAGCTTGTTATCCTTTTAATGGCTATTTATGTAATGGGATTATGTATTTTGTTTTTATGAAGATGGATATTGTACTTGGTTATGATCTATGGTTTTATGATGTAACAAACATGTTTAATTTCCGCTGCAATAAAATGAAGTTTTAGATTTCCAAGTGCTATTTATTATCTGTCTTGTTGTAATTTTTCTGTTCTATATTCACTTATAACCTCCATGGAAGTTAATGCATTCCCTTTGTGAGTGACATTAATGGACGTGGGGTGTTACACGTGGTATCAGAGCTTAAGGTTACCAGAACAGATAAAAATACTTTAGAAAAATAGTTATTTTTGGAAGAAGTGTTTTCAAAAACATGTTTTAATGAGAAATTTAAAGAGAAAAGTTTTTAAGAAAAACATAATCCCCAATATCCACATATCTTTATCTTTCGAATTCTCCATTTTGAATCTTTCCTTTTTCGTTTCAGCATGGCTGAAGATCTTAATCTACCCGACGGTGTAACGATACCAGGATGGTATAGGAGGCTATTGGAGGCTAGGGCCGCTGCAGGTCCAGCCAATGTTCCTCCACCACCAGTTGCACCCGTTCCTCCTCCTCCTCGCGTAGATACTTTTGGAAAGACGTGCAAAGAATTCAAGGCTATGGGTGGAAAACCATTTCAAGGGTCAGAAACGTTTGTGGAAGCTAGAGATTGGCTTAAGGAGGTGGAAGAATAGCTAGAAATCTTTGAAGTAGAAGAAGGGAAGAGAGTTCGTTTAGCAGCTTGGTTGATGAAGGGAGAGGCCTCGTTTTGGTGGGAGGTCACTAATGGGGAGCGTCCTGTTGACTCTTGGGCGGATTTCAGACGTAGGTTCGAGGCGAAGTTTCTCTCAAGGGCGGAAGAAAATCTATATATGGAAAGGTTCTTGACATTGAAGCAAGGAAGCTCATCAGTGAAAGATTATGTCAGTAAATTTAATCAGTTAACAAGGTTTGGCTTGGACCTAGTAAACACGCCGGAGAAGAAGGCTCTAAGGTTCGTGAATGGCTTGAATGAACCATTGCAAGGGTTGGCTATGACCCACATCCCGATGGGGCCACCTTTGAGAAGTTAGTAGAAATGGCGCTCATGCATGAGGAGAAAAGCGCTAAAGCTGATAAGGCACCCAAGAAGAAGGGGGATCAGAAGAAACCACAACAGCAAAACAAGAAGGGTGGAAAAGACAATAATGGCAAGGGAAAGAAGAAGTGCTTTAACTGTGGAACCCCAGGCCATCTCAGCAAGGATTGCCGAAAGAAAA
The DNA here is from genome assembly GCA_030737875.1 of Allium sativum. Lineage (NCBI taxonomy): Eukaryota > Viridiplantae > Streptophyta > Magnoliopsida > Asparagales > Amaryllidaceae > Allium > Allium sativum. The sequence goes on along the minus strand of CM060919.1, from coordinate 712,517,550 downwards.
AGAAGACAGGTTGTTTTCATTGTGGCGATGCGGGACATTTAGTGAAGGACTGCCCAAAGAAGGGGCAGAGGGCAGGGGCTACCTCGGGAGGATAGGTGCAGGCTCTTATGGCACCAGGGCAGGCTAGGGGACAAGTTCAGGCTCTCGCGGTCCCACCGCTGCAAGAACGAGGTAGAACCATTTCTGTTGAAAGCTTAGTTTTTCTGTTTGATCATCTTGTCCGTACCTTATTCGATTCGGGCGCATCACATTCGTTTATCTCTACATCATTAGTTGAATCACTGCACTTAAACACCAGTTTTATAGAGGATCCCTTAGTTGTTTCGAATCCAATAGGGGGCTCAGCTTATTTGTCCATGATGTGTTTGGATTTGAAAATTTCAATACTTAGCGTTGAATTTAGATGTGATGCTTATGTGTTGGGCTTCACGGGCTATGGGCTAATTTTAGGAATGGATTGGTTATCCAGAAATGGGGCCGTTCTTGATTGTGAAAGGAGAGTAGTTAGGCTCGTGACTCGCCTTGGCAACACTCTTGAAATCTTCTGTAATCCCATAAATTCGGTTATGCTAAGTTATCTAGAATCGCTTGACGCGTCTGAGGAAAATCTACGATCTGTTAGAGTGGTCCGAGAATATTCGGATGTGTTTGAGGAGGCGAAGGGCTTGCCTCCGAAGCGGGAGATAGATTTTCGAATATATCTTGTGGATAATGCGAAACTAGTATCTTTGCCAGTACGCCACATGGCTCCACGTGAAAGGAGGGAACTCGATAAGCAAGTGAAGGAGTTGCTTGAGAAGGGGTTCATAAGACGAAGTATATTGGAGTGGGGTGCTCCAGTAGTATTTTCCACGAAGGCGGATGGGTCCCTTAGACTTTGTGTGGACTATAGAGAACTTAATAAGCTTACTAAGAAGAACAGACACCCACTGCCGAGGATTGACGATCTCTTCGATCAGTTAGTTGGCGCCTCAGTGTTTTCGCAGTTGGACTTAGCCACTGGGTTCCATCAGTTGAGAGTGGCTGAGGATAGCATAGACAAGACTGCCTTTAGGACTCCGGACGGTTTCTATGAATGGCTAGTGATGCCCTTCGGTTTGACAAACGCCCCCGCATACTTTGTTGATTTGATGAGTAGGGTGTTTAGGGAGTACCTTAACAAATTCGTGGTAGTCTTTGTAGATGACATCTTGATCTTTTCTAAGGATGAAGAAGAGCATGCCCTACATCTTAGGGAAGTGTTGGAGACCCTACGAGCGCATAGCCTTAAGGCTAAATTTTCTAAGTGTCACTTCTGGAGGAAGGAAGTACGGTTCTTGGGGCACGTGGTTTCCAAAGAAGGGATAGCCGTGGATCCCGCGAAGGTGGTGGCCATCCAAGATTGGAAGGTCACTAAAAATGCTACCGAAGTGAGAAGTTTCTTGGGGTTGGCTGGCTACTATAGGAAGTTTATCAAAGACTTCGCAAAGATATCAGCTCCATTGACACGCTTGACGAAGAAGAACCTAGTTTTCACATGGGACGTAGATTGTGATGATGCGTTCCAACGTTTGAAGAGAGCTTTGACTTCAGCCCCAGTCTTAGTATTGCCAGACGGGAGTTAGCCGTTCACCGTTTATACTGATGCTTGTGGGACAGGACTAGGCGCAGTCTTAATGCAAGAGGGTAGGGTAATAGCCTATGGTGGAAGGCAGTTGAGAGCACATGAGAAAAATTATCCTACACATGACCTAGAATTGGCCGCTATTGTTTTCGCGCTTAAGTCTTGGCGTCATTATCTTCTTGGCGAGAAATTCGAATTATTCACTGACCACAAGTCTTTAAAATACCTATTCTCTCAAAAGGACTTGAACTTAAAGCAGCAAAGGTGGATGGAGTTCTTAGTGTCCTACGACTTCGAAATAGCCTATACCCTTGGCAAGGGTAACGTGGTGGCAGACGCCTTAAGTAGAAAAAGATTATCCTTAAGTCCTTTGTTTGTTGAGCGACGAAGTTTAGAATTCATTTCGATGTTTGACTTTAGACCTTCCGTTGACTTCATACCCGGTTTGCTAGCATCCTTGGAGGTCAGACCTACGCTTTTGGGACTGATTGGCGAGACACAGCGAAACGACCCACAGTTAGTTGAGTTAGTAGAAAAGCTCAAAGGAGGGGAGTCATCAAGCCATCTCTGTAGGTATATCCTAGATGATACGGGTTGGTTACGTAGGGACGGTAGACTTTGTGTACCAAAAGACGATGACCTAAGGAAGACTATTCTTGACGAAGCACATCATTCTAAGATGACCATTCATCCCAGCGGGGACAAGATGTACAAAGACATGAAGAGAGTTTACTTTTGGGCCGACATGAAGAAAGATGTGGCCGAGTATGTCACTAGATGCTTGGTGTGCCAACAAGTAAAAGCGGAGCAAAAGAAACCCGGTGGGTTGCTTCACCCATTGGAGGTTCCACTATGGAAGTGGGAAAGTGTCTCGATGGATTTTGTGGATGGGTAACCGCGATCAAGGAAGGGTAATACGGGAATTTGGGTTATAGTAGATAGACTTACTAAAAGCACCCATTTCATTCCCGTAAAGAGTAAGAGGACTGCTCCATGGATAGCCTCCGTATACGTTCAAGAAATAGTTCGTTTGCACGGTGTTCCTTCTAGCATAGTAAGAGACCGCGATCCTATTTTCACTAGCGAATTTTGGAGAAGCTTACAAGAGGCGGTAGGGACTCAGTTATGTTTGGGCACTGCATATCATCCTCAGACGGACGGCCAGACCGAGAGGGTGAATCGCATTCTAGAGGATCTGTTGAGGCTATGTATCCTAGACTTTGGGGGTACGTGGGAAGAGCATCTTCCATTGGTGGATTTCGCATATAATAACAGCTTTCAGTCCAGCATTGGTATGGCACCATTCGAAGCTCTTTATGGACGACCTTGTCGTTCACTTACATGTTGGTGGGAATCTACGGATAAGATCTTACTTGGGCCCGATATGATTAGGGAGACTTCGGAGAAGATCGACTTGATTCGAAGGAGGATGAAAGCAGCGCAAGATAGGCAGAAATCTTATGCGGATAAGAGGAGGACAGATCTCGAGTTTGAAGTTGGGGACATTGTCTTTGTCAAAGTGTCTCCATTACGAAACGTTGTTCTCTTTGGGTCCGTTGGGAAATTAGCACCAAGGTTTGTAGGGTCGTTTCCTATTAAGGAGAGGATTGGACGGATGGCGTATAGAGTGGAGTTGCCCGAGATACTTAGTGGTGTACATGACGTATTCCATGTGTCACATTTGAGGAAGTGCTTGCACGAGACCACGGAAGTGGTAGAGCCGAGCTTTCTTAGAGAGGTGGAGATAGAGCGTGATGCGACAATTCGACGAGCTCCTACGCGCATTCTTGGGTCGGAGATCTAGAGGTTGAGGAATCGAGAGGTCAGACTAGTCAAAGTGCAATGGGGAGATGATGAGAGCAACACTACTTCGGAGACAGAAGAGAAGATGCATTCACGATACCCTTTTCTTTTTGAGGGTATGTCTTTTAATTTCTCCTTTATCGCTTAGCTTGTACTTATCTTATCTTTAGTATATCCTCTCGCTAGTATCTTTGACCTTTAGTTAGGATAATCATATGGTTGAAACATGTGTTTGAGACATGTTATGTATGGTGGATGCAAAGTGGATGCAAGTGTTTGCTAGTGGTTGCTCGTGGATGCATATACACACACTATTAGGCACCAGATCGGCTCAGTCACTTCATATTGCATATTGCATATATATGGATGTATTTAGTAAAATGGATGTATAATGGTTGTATTATCATATAGTTGCTGCATTCAGGTGGATGGTTGTGCACGCATATAGAAATAATATGTATCATTAGGAATCTTTTACATACATATTGGACGCATGGCACTGTCATGAATTGCACTAAGGAGGTCGTCTGAATCAGTAGACCGCCTAATTTTGCATTAGATATGGACATATACACACACTGTGCATATAAAAATTAAAGCATTAGAAGTCTTTTAAGGACAATGGATGCTGGTGTTTGATGGCTGAGTAGATGGACGATTAGATGGTAGGATATACATTCTTCTTGACTTGGAGATTTCGGGGACGAAATCCTTTAAGGAGGGGGGAATGTAACACCCCATAATTTTATAACATTAAAATTCACAAATTAAAGTATACTTAATTTTTAGAAAAGAATTAAGTGAAATGGGTTGCGCAGAGAAATATATATATATTGATATATATATATATATAAATTAAAAATTAAATAAATAAATATGCGAAAAAGTTCAAAACAGCGAATTGGGAGGGGGAATAACCGAACCGGCCCATTTTTGAGGTCGACCCGAGCCTTTCTGGGTCGACTAGGGGTTAATCCAGGGTGTTTGGCTGTCAACCCGTGGGCCAATTCACTCAAATGTAGATTTTGCATTTGATTGGTTCTCATGGTTTAGGGTTAATCTAATGGTCCTAAATAACTTCCTACACCTATAAATACATCCTAATGTTAACCCTATACCTAATTAGAATAGAATAGTTACCGTCATACCATCGCCATGGAAATCAATGGAGCCGCCGCCAACTAAGAAAGAAGAAAAGCAAATTCAATTCTAATTCTCTCAACCCTAAAGCAAAGCAAAACTCTCTCTTTTCTTCTCTAAATTGTGATTATGATGATCTTAACAAGATTATTATCATTTTAATTAGGTTGAGTTATGAATGGATTATGAGTAGATGATGTGAATTATCATATATGTTGTTGTAAACCCCTTTTGCTATCATGTATATTGTAAATCCAATGTTATGTGATGATGATATCTTGTAAATCATACTATGATGATGTTATGTATGTTGAAAGTTTCTATGCTAAGTTGTGATGAATCATACATGTTAAAAAGGCCATGATGTTACCATCTATGCTAGTTAGTTCATATTAATTAAATCATCATGTTTGGGTTATGTTGATCTATATGACAAGTCACATATGCAAGTTAGATTGATTAGAAAAGTTATGAACATATACCAAGACATCTATTATGACATCTAGAATTATGCTATGACATATGTGATATCCTATGCTAGTTCACACCATCATTATGTTGCCTAAAAACCCCATATGCAAGTTTATGTATAGATTTGGGCTATGATCATATCATATAAATAGAGACATTTAACAAGTTGACACCTTTTGATCCTTAACATGTGTAGTTTATGCATGTTTTACCCCTATTATGATTAGATTTATTTTAATTGTCTATATGTTGTGATAATTTATCTTTGTGCTAGGTGTTAGACTATACAAGTCTAGCCTATATTATGCGTTGAATAAGCGAACATATAAACGTGGGGTAGGGGTAATATTAAGGATTTAATAATAAAAAGTTGGGGTGCAATTGATATGATTTTGCATGCCATAAGTGGATGGCCATAATTAAGTCAATTATGGACATCATTAAAAGTTGACTTAATTAATAGGGAATTATTAAAACTGGGGTAAAAGATTTTAAGTGTTAATCAATGCTTAGGACACGAGGTTGGACTCGTTTGTGACGTAAACCCGCCCGGACCCGCCCGGCAAATCCAGTGGTCACAAATGTCAGCCCAATGTGAGAGGTCCTAGGCCTAAACTAAAGCATAACAGTTGTAAAGACACGAGGTTAGACTCTTTTATGGTGTAAGACTGCCCGGACCCGCCCGGCAAATCCAGCTGCCATAAATGCCAGTCTAATGTGAGAGGTCTTTATGAGGTTATGGCCTGAATGAATTAAGAAATACTTAACCAGATAAACATGTAAGGTGGGACATGGGGGTTAAGTAGGTGCCTTGGGTGGCATGAGAAAGCTAGGGGGTGCCCTTAGTGGTATGTGAAATACGATTAGTAAGACTTAACCAAACACACATGTAAATGAACATGACTAAGAGGGTTAAGTGGGATATACTAGTGACAAGCTTAGGTGGGTAGCTTGTGGGGGCCCATTTCGACCAGTATCCCAAACGTATCTTTGCGGGCTTGACCCAAGCGAGGACGGGACACGCATGCTGGGTTTGACTGTAAGAGGCCAAAACGGGGAGCGGTGGCAACGCAAGTCCAACGGGTTTCGTATGCGTGTGCGGATCCGGGCTGGTAGGTAAGACGTTGTTGCATCGTGTAGGTATAAGCCATCCATTCTCAAGTTGTATCGGGTTGCCACTTTAGGGGAGTGATACACCCCACTGTGGGGCAGCACGGGTATCTACGAGTAGGGAGCCGATCGAAAGTGGGTAGTGGGGTACACCTAGTGGAGATAGGGGCAGACGGCACCTATGTAGTCAGCTAGGGGTACGTAAGGCTAGTTATAAAGTTTCTGTGTGAAGCAAGTGGGATCAAACAATAGGGTGACTGGTGTGGTGCAGTGTAGTAATGTGCGGTGCAGTGTAGTAATCATTCGTTAGTAATTAGGTGTGCCTTTACCGTTATCTTTAACGTTATCTTAAACGCTATCTTTATCTTCCTAAGAGTTCATAGACATTTACTTGTCTTCCAGCTTATGCCTTAGTCTAGTTATTTTGATAATAGTATTGTTAGAATTATCATACTCGCCAGACTTTATGTCTGACCCCCTCTATTTCTATCCTTTTTCCCCCTCCAGGTCCTCAGGTGTTGCCCAACTCTAGTGGAGTTTGATTGAATTGCTTCATCTCTCTTTGGAAAGCTTGGACCGTTGAAGTAAAGTCCAGCTTGTTATCTTTTTAATGGCTATTTATGTAATGGGATTATGTATTTTGTTTTTATGAAGATGGATATTATACTTGGTTATGATCTATGGTTTTATGATGTAACAAACATGTTTAATTTCCGCTGCAATAAAATGAAGTTTTAGATTTCCAAGTACTATTTATTATCTGTCTTGTTGTAATTTTTCTGTTCTATATTTACTTATAACCTCCATGGAAGTTAATGCATTCTCTTTATGAGTGACATTAATGGACGTGGGGTGTTACATGTTTACTCTGATTTTGCTCAGTTGTGTTTTTCTTCTTCTTCTATTCTATTAATTCTATCTTATCTTTCTCCTCCTCTTATTTCTTTCCATTAATGATTCGTATTTCCGTGCAATGTGGGTCGGACTTGTATGGTATTTGGTCAACTCAAAGGGCTCGAATTTGCGGGTCGTTACAGAAATAGTCTTAATTAGCGATAAACGACTATCAAACATCATCAATAAAGTTTATGTCAAATAGGAAGATTAAGCATCCAATCTGCCAACACAACAACAGAGAAGAACCCCAACCTGTATCTTCCACATCCGACAGTGATAGCCTTTACAAAAATCAGCAGAGAAATAGCAGTAACATTCATAGCAACCAATAATCAAGCGTAGACTGTCCTGATCGGGTTCGACATCCCCAAATCCCAAGCCCCGGAGGCCTAAACCAACATCAGACAAGCACCGAAGAAATATCTTCCTCAACGTCGAATAATCCACACAAGACGTTACAACCAATAGCATCCATGACTCTTGCTATGGCTTCCTGCCTAGCCTTTAAAATGACGTTAATCATTTGACTGGCCACGACATGCCATCTATCAAGTGCTAATGGTAACCCCGGTTCTAGCTAAACTCCATACGTCATCGTGACTAGTATGTTTATCTTACTTACGAAGACAACTAGGAAGACAACTAGGCCCATCATGACAGCCCATGGTACACAATCTTTACTGAATCAGATCCTAATGGGTGTCCCCATGATACCCCTGCTTTGAGCCCGCTAGAACCTCCGACTAATGATAATCTCTCGGCCTTCATAACTCTAGTCATCTTCACTGTGACTATCCATAAGCTCAGATCATCTTGAGCAACCATTATCCACGAACTCAACCACCCTTGAGTCGTCTCCATATTCGTTGCATTTCATCTATCAACGAGCACATCACAATACGTCGAACATTCAATCTTGAATTCAGATCGAAGCCACTTCCAATGTTGAACCAAAACAAACTTTGTTTGGTCGACAGTTGATACACAGCGTTCATCTTGTTGTTATGTATATTGGCCCATCCTCCTTTTATAGCGTTTCTGGAAAACGCTACGATCCGTTACCAAAACCATGGGCGATCCATCGGATCACTCCATGACAATCCATCCATTTTCATTGATCGTTCTTAACTGATTTACCCCAAATGCCGACCAACTAAAGACGCTACCAATCCATAGAAATGTTTTCACTCTATCAAAACACAACGCTTCAGGAATTGTTGTCGATCCATATGTTTCATCGTGTGTCGATCCATCATATTTCATGACTGATCCATCAGTTCTGCGCTCTACCGATCCATCATAAAACCCCAGCGATCCATCAATGAGTATACGACCGTTCTATCAGTGAATGATGCTGATCTATAGCCTATGAGCATAGGCGATCCATGCCAAAAGCCTTGCCGATCCTTGAACCAATGCCTTATTGATCCATCAACTTGGCATGTTTGATCCATATTTTTAACCACAGCCAATCCATCGAAATGCCATGCTTACTTTGGCCGTTCCATTTGGTCCTGCTACACCCGATCCAAGGATGATCACTACCGATTCATCAACGTTCGTAACATTCGATTCAATCTGTGTTTGAGCTTACATATTCGTCTCAACCAAAATCTATTAATTCCAATCAATCAACTAATAGAAAAATCAAGTAATAATCAACAACATTAACATATCATCATATGATCATATAAAATTCGCCAATCAAGATAAAATAATAAACGAACCAACATATGGATCTAGACTTGCATAAACAAACGAATTAACCGTTATAATCTTACTAGATTGGATCTTATGGTGGTTCAAATTCAAAATATACTTACATCAATTAGATCTAGTGAAAACAACTTGAAATGATGAAAATTAAGATTAAACAACCCATATACTTGATTGAATCCGTGTGAGAGATGCTTATCACTCACAAAATCCACAAAATAGCTTCAAAGCGATAAATCTCTAATCCAAATAGCGAAGAACAATCTTCGAATCAACCAATTTGATGTGATCTACTCTCTCTTGATGTTGATCTTCAATCTTCTAATGTAGATCTAAGAATTTAATGGAGTGGAGATGTATTTGATTGAGCAAGGAGGATCATGAGCTCAACCAAATGAGAAATGAAAAAAAACTAATCCATTCTCTGTTCCACTATCCCTCTAATTATAGCCAATAATAGCTAGCCTTAATGGGCACACTAATCAGTCCACTAAAGACTAATTAGTCTATCCAAAATTTATGTAGCACTAAAACAATGATTCCTCCAAAATCGCTGAACCAAATCTTTAATGTTACCACTCTACGGAATTGGAAACATCATTTACTTTCCAATGAATTTGATCCCAGCACCTGATTTGATCCACCCAAAAGTTATGCCCTGTACAAAACTGGCAGGGATAAAATGGTCATAAGAAAAAATTGGTAAAAATTATGGACATGTCTTATATCCCCATAAACAACATATCTAAATGTGGGAATGATCCAATCCTCAGGGAATTAAATAGAAATATTCTACGATCCTCCAATACGTATAATGCGGGTCATTATAGAATCTGATATGTATATTTTAAAAGTTTTTTGATGTAAAGATACTATTCAATATTATACATAATTCATTCCGTTGAGAGATTCTATTCTATTTTATTTTACCCCCACGATAATTCATCTCTTCACACGCTTTGAGTTGGCAAGGGTTTGTAGTTGTCGATTCAGAGAGTGTGGAGTTTTCGATCATCACCCGATTTATAAAAAGCCTAGCAGTAGTGATCGGCTGAGGGATATAACGGGGTTATAGAGGGGTAATGTGGGGCATTGATTGCGCAGGTGCGTGTGTGCACGTATGTGTATCTGTATGTGTGTATGTGTTTGTAGGGGTGCGTATATAATAATTGACAATTTATTTCAAATAATTACTATGATAAAATTACAAATATACCTTACCTTTTTTTATAAAATCCAATAATCGGTAGACAATCACATTTTTACAGCAATGCTTTCAACATAAATATAACAAATAACTATATTGTTCGCACAAACAGAAAAACATATGAAATCTTGTTGAGAAGTCTTTCTTTAATCCTCATAATTAAATTCGTTATTAATTGAACAGAGGAACATAATTTGAAGGAAATAAGAAAATATTTTTTAAAATTTTGTTACTTTATGTTCAAGTTTTAGGTAGTATATAACATATTACCTTATAAGTAGGTTGCCCGCCGCAAAGCGAAAATCAAACCCATGACCTTTTGCACCTAGTCCAACCGTCTTAACTAGTTTAGACAAGGTGCTTGTTGAAAATTAAAAAATATTACATTAAACATGATACTGAAATATTTATCTTTTACATTAGCGCAATCAATTTTTATAGTTGGCAGTGCCTTAAGAGCTTAAGTGCATAAATACATCAACGTTGTATTAAGCCATATTTATTTCACCAATTATCAAACCTAAATTTTTATGCATGCTTTAATCTATTCACTTTGACATCTATGTAATACATAATTTTTTTTCCATAAGTTTATGTATTTTATACTCCATTCTAGACATTAATAATACCATGCCTATGGTATTCTCAATACTCGCACCTTCTATGGATAAAAAATCGCAAAAAAAGAAAACTTTTAAAATGAGGTATAAATACTCCAATAAATGTGAGCATATGTGAATGATCTACCTCAATTTTCATATTTCAAAGATAAACTATGTTTAAATAATAAGATTACATTTGTACCAATAAATTAACAATGTTTCAAACTAAGAATTTATTTTGGAGTTTCATTGTATGCACATAATGATACGAAGGATAAATAATTTTTTGGTAGAGCCAACCGATTTTTGTAGCGATGTGTAACACTTATTGTTATAACAAACAATAATTACAAAAAAGTACCGGAGTTTGGCTGATTTCCAGACCACTAATATCAGTTTTTAAGGTGGAGCTTCAACCACAACTATACAAGTTCATAGCACTAGAGCTAGCCTAAGTGACTAAACTACACAATATTATTCTCCACGCAGGGAGAAAACTGTATGACATACACAGCAAAATTTCAATAGGCTGCAAACAAAAGTACAACCTAGCTACATGTTTCCTAGGAAAGGAGTACCTACATAAATGAATTTACATAAGAAAAGCACCACAGTACCAAGGGGATGGCTGGAGTAGAGCTCCAACAGAAGCTTCACATCAAGATTTGACTTAACAGCAGGATACCTAATGAAACAGAAAGCTACCACAGAGTGACTGGATGCAAGTTGTAGGTGGATGAATGTTTTGTCCCACATGCCCATAGCAGACCATCTTGGTCTGAAGCACATGCCTTAGTGGCAGACACAGACAAAAAAAACCAACATCTAAACTGCTATAGCATGAGATTACACTCAACTTATAAGCAATATGACATGAACCAACTAAGCATTTAAAGTTTCCAAAGCAATCACTCCTCTTCACACAGGAAGAAACCAACACTTATCCAAAGATACCAACTAGGACCAATACTAAAGCGGTGAGCATCCCAAATAATACACCTCATAGGAAGCTAGCACTACAGAGCTAATTACATGAAAATATCACACAGATACTTACCAAAAGGAGATGTCGGGATCGAAAGAAAAATCATGACCTACCACCAGAAGAACCCTTAGCTAAGTTATCACTGGCGATCTGGTAAAGGCATGGAGGAAAGCACAACCAACATCTCCGAAGTACCACTCAACTGCAAGTAAAAATAGATCCAAAGTTTAAGGTAGTGTTTGGTTTATTTTGTGGTTTGAGTTTTCGACGTTTGCTTCAAAAGTTGTGAAGATTTAAAGGATAGCGGATGTGACAGAACAAAGGCGGAAGGGATAATGGAGGGAACGAAGGAACTGTAGATGGATGAATTTGTCATCATTGTTCCGATGCTTCTTAAAATACAGAAAACGATGAAAAGTTGTTTTTTTCAATGTATTAATTTTATTTTGTGAAACAATCGTTTTTCAAGAAGTGTGTGTGTTTTTCGTACGTTTGTATGTACGAAAATCCAAAATTAAAAAATTGAGACCAAACACAGCCTAAGCTTTTGACCAAAAAACCCAAAAATAAATAGGAGACGCAAGCTTATGAAAACGAAACCCCCAATGACTCAAAACTCACAAGTGTTCAGGTGCAGTAAGCCAAAAATTCCTCGGTCTACTGAAAAACCAGTCACGTTGTGAGGAATGATAAGAAGAAATAACGGTGCTGCAGAAGAACAAGGCTACGTGCAAGAGTCAAATCAAGGGGATCATCAAAATTGTTGCTTCGAGCTAAATGGCCAAAGGGCGAAGTGGAGATGAGAATAGGAAATATGATTAATTGGAGGAGCACAAGCAGTTTGCACCCAGGCGCAACGAAGCTAGAATCAGGGTTGAGGGGAAGACAATCGATGTGAAGAAGAAGAAAATCAGATAGAAGAAAAAAAGAAATGAAAGAAAGATTCAAGTTGCCATTTCCAGAAAGCTTGTTGCTGCAATTTTAAAATGTTAATTCCTTCGTTAATATATAAAAAGGAAGATTACTACAACTATAATTTGTATCCATTAGATTTAGTATTGCAAAATAAAAAAAGTGTGCTGCTAAAATTACCCTGAAATGTGCTTCCTAACACCATGCTTAATGTAATCACTCTTAATTAATTTAATGTACTTCCTAACACCAGTTTTATTCCTCCACTCAACCCCTAATCACCGAACATATTCCATCTCCTGCAGTTAGTTCAAATGTAAACCCTATTTCTTTTTATCATCTTATCTCGATTGATCAAATATTCGTCTACCTTATTTGTTTTCTAACATGATCCGCCATCTACTTCTTCCCCACTTGATTCCTCTTAAACCCTAAATCTCAATTTTATTGTAATTCAAGAAAAACTTATTTTAGTAGTCATTATTGTTGGATTTCTTAGCAATGAAGGGCGAGAACTTATACACGAACGAAGATCTCGCGTATAGCCAATGCTCTAATGAAGCAGACGAGGTTATTTATCTTAAATTATTTTTGTACGGTTGGGTGCCTATATTTTATTTCGTGGTGGCCAGAGGCATATGTGTTTAGGAAGAATGGTGGTGTTTAGTTATGGTGTTAGGAAGCACATTTCAGGGTGCTTTTAGCAGCACACTAAAAAAAAGTAAGAAGTGAGCGAAGAGAAATAATCGTGATGAAGGATACATAATTAAAATGAAGTCGCAATAAAAATGAGCATAAACAATGTTTAAAACATAGTAACACAAAAATGATTACCTATTCTACAACAATTATAATGTCCAGTACTTTTGGTAGTCAAATATATAATATATTTTATTATTTCAAATATTGAACTTGGAATATTAATGGATTTTAATATTCAATTCGTTTATTAAAACAAAGATTTGAACATTAAATTTATAATTTATATAAATTGAGCTCGAAATGGCGCGGCAGTTCATAATATTGAGTTTTGAACTTCAATTGAATGTCCAGGATCCGATATAAGTCGGATTTCCGTGAAACAAGAAATGTTGGGATCTTGATGATTATAATTTTCTAATGAAAGAGAAAAATTTAGATTCGTATTATAGATTGTTAGTTATGTTCAATTCAAATTGTAAAATAATCGCTATGGAATTCGTGAATAAACGATAACATTTATTAAATTAATTTAATAAGAATTTCAATCTAATTTAGATATAATTAACTTGAAATGTCAATATTGAGTTGTAAAATCGATATTGTTTACATTTGAAGCTGTATATAATATTTTATTTGGATATTTATAATAATAATAATTTATTATTATTTTATTTGATCACTTTGGAATTTAATTAATATTTTATCGATATTTTGAAGGCTTTATAAATAGACAATATTACACCTCTATTTGCAATGAAACGGATTTTGTTGGATCCAAAACATCAGAACATAGCATGCTGCAAATTTTGAGACCAAACGGAGGTAATATGTGAGCGTAAAGAATTTAACTGTAAACTGACAAACAATTTAAATTATAAAATATCGTCGTTTTTCAAACGGAGTCGGGTTTCGGGAAAAAGAGTTTTATTGGATCCTTATTAGTAAGCTATTCTTACGCTTCAAATTTGGTATCGATTTTATTAACCATGTGATCGTGGCACCGTCAAACGCCCTTGTTTTTATTTAATAGTTTATTTTATTTTGGCCAATTTAAACAGGGGTAACTTTGGAGGAATAAACGGCCGGCCAAAAGAAATCCGATTTTAACGAAACAAATTTCATTGGATCTGTAAGGAAAAGGACAAGTAGAATTTCAAAGTTTTAAGTTGATTTATTTATTTTGTGATCGTGGAAAATTTAAACGCGTGATTTTTAACCTACGAATTATAAAGGGATTTTTTCAAACGACCTCCGAATTCGATGACCGGAATATTTTTCTATGCTAGGATTAGGAGTTTCATCTTGGTTGGAGGTCGTATGTGTGTGTTTTAACACATTACTTCGCGACAAAGTTTCGGATAATAACAAATTAATATGCCCACCTTCCTATAAATACACATATAACAGCCAACCCTAGTTTTGATCAACTTCTTATTTGCGTAGTCGACTGAATGAACCCGCCTCCATTTCTGCTTTGAATGGCTAGGAAAACATTGATTTTTCCTCCTTAAAATATTCTAATCCGTTAATCTAACCTAGAATCATTCAACATCAAACTGATAGAGCAGGTCAAGATCCTTCTAGTCAACGGCTGTGATCGGGAGTTACGATATATGATGATGGAAATCCTAGCAGGAAGTGTTGGCGGTTTTAGTAGAACTGCAAGCAGATGGGGGTGTCAGGTAGGGCGTCACTTAAGGCATAGGGTGAGACAGTGAGCAACATGCTTCGGCAGTCTCTGATCGGGCCGTAGTGGTCAGCGCTTGGCGCGATGATCAACTGAACGGGTTGTGTGGTAGGTTTTTTGAACGGAGCGTGCAATGTGAAGGCGTAGCAGTTTTATCGGGAGGAAGAAATCTCCTATCCTAATCAGCCGATATTCCTTTATTCTAAAACATAATGATTTTTATATAAACTTAACTAAGTTAAGTATAAATGTAAATTAAGGAATATTCTTTTAAGTAGTTGAATGTTACATACAAAGGAAACCTGTAACAAAAGAGTATGTAAGCAGGAGGAAACAAAGACAGTCGGCTTAAAATTTGACCGTGAACATAGTAATTGTGATTTAAATATAATTAGTTGTCTTAAACCCCAATTTGAGTCAAATAATTTGTGTAAAACCATAGGGTACTGTAAGTTGTAACTAAAGAAAATAGCGAAAGAGGACGAGAAAGATAAACAGTCGGTCGAATTTTCTCGTTCGAAAGTAATTTGCCTACTAACGTTTAACTAAGAAATTAGTTATATGGTTAGTTAATTAATAATTGGTGATTAAGTGAAGTTAAAACTTAGTTAACGATAAAATAATTTAATTAAATTATGTTAAACTAGATTGTTAATAAATCATCCATGTATTAATAGAATTGGACGGTTCAAGTTGTATTACGATCATCTTGACGAGATTTGCATTGTGGAGCTGATTTGGATAGAAATGGAGATGACAGGGAATTTACAATTAAATCAAATGAATGTTTACATTAATTGTAATCGATCAGTTCCAGAAATAAATGGAATCAAGTTGAGTTAAACTAAATTAGTTCTACCCACTTATATTTTATATAAGTCAGGATTTATAATTATGTGCTATGATTGCTAATGGTTGATTGTTTGTTAAATACATATTCATATATTGATTGAACCGATGAAATTAAATGTTTTTTAATTTCAGTGAAACACCAAATTGTTATTTTAATTATTTTACTCAATGAAGGTAACTTACCATGTTGGTCACGTTTATAATATAAACCCATTTAATTTAATGAATTGTTTGAATTATTTTGTTAATATTAAATAAATTGGTTAATGTTCAATGGTCATTATTTACTATTATAGAAATAATCAGTTAAATTGAATTGAATGAATGTATGTAAGATAATCTATTTTGTTGCAGAGAAGAAAAGGTTGGAGGGATCCAACTAGATTCCTCAAATATATTAGATATTATTAATTTTCATATTATCACCATATGGACTGTCTGATTGGATGATTGATTTGATTGTTGATCATTGACTAGAAATTCAATAATTGTTTTGTTTTAACCAATGGGAAGAATTGGTTGAGTAACTGGTAGTGAATGGCCTAAAAATGAATCATTTTATTTATATTGATTTACCATCAGGTAAATCGACAAAATGAGGTTACGAAATATATTTTATTACTAAAGATAGATTTTGAAATTTATTATTTTGAATAAAAGATATAAAAAGGAAATAAATATTTATTATTTATTATTTAAGTTTGTAATTAATTACTAAATGATTTTATAAAACAAATTCTGATATTTGTCAAATTATAAGCAAGAGAGTAGAAAATTAACCTAACAGTTAAAGAGTTAAATAATTGTTTTTAAGAAATAATTAAATGGAATTATTTAAAATAATTATATTATTAATTAATTTAAAGGAAGGACTAATTGGAATTAGTTAACAAAATAATTGTGTTTTGGTTTGACTTAGTCAAACATTTTAAGTGAGAGTGATAAATAATTAGTTATTTGAATTGATCTAATGAAAGAGTTTAATGAATATTAGTTTTAATTTCTAATAAGATTTTAAAAAGAAATTTGATATTTAATAAAGAAGTTAACTAATTTACAGTAGTTAATGGTGAAGTAAATTATTATTTTAATTAATAATAATTTAAGTGTAGTTAAAGGAGTTTATGAATGGGTTTTATATTAAAGCCCAAGTTTTTATAACAAAGTTGTAAAAGCGAATTTCAAGAAAATACGATAGCTTAAACTAAATATTTACTCATAATATTAAGTAAGAAAAGGAATGGAGATTTTAAAGGGTTTATATTAAACCTGAATTTTATAAATGAGATTTATAAAAGAGATGTGGGGTTAAAACGTTAATTTTAAATTAACATTACTTAATAATGGAATTAAGGAAAATGGTTGAAATTGAGATAAGATTCCAAAAAGGAAAAATTATTAAATGGATTGGAAATAGGGATTTTTGTAATGGTATGGGATAAAGGGAATTTTGTAATAAAAATATGTGTTATAAATTGGTTAAAGGAATTTAAAGTTAAAAAGGTGATGTTAAATAAGAAATTACTTAATCCACGAGTTAAGTAATAATAGTTGTATTGGAAAAGGAGATTTTCGAAAATTAGAAATGGATTATAAATTCATGGTTCAAGTAAAATAGTTAATTGAGATTTGGTTTGATATTATAAAATTTATTGGTTTTAAATTACAAATATCTATCTTAAGATAAGAACGTTGTTGGTCAAGGTCTGAGAGGTAAATAAATACCCCAACCTGGACGACTTCAGGATTATCTGAGGATGATATTAGTTTGTAATGGGAAGAGGTTAAGAATAATCTATTGTTTCCATATGGAAAATAATAAAGCGTCGTTAATTGCAAGATTTGAAAACATATAAGGAGATATCCGAAATAACGGAAATGTGAAGATTTGAGAATATATGTGTATAATGATACTTCCGAAGTAAAGATAATAAAAGGGAATTACATGAAAGTATAACAATATTTTCAAGGAAAATGAAAAGTAGAGTTTTGGAATGAATTTACTCTAAAAGAATAAGGGTTGGTTATCGTTTTCAAATAATGAAACAAAAGGGATTCGTAACATTATTGTACGAATGATAAGCTGAATTGATTTTCTCAATTATAGATAATGAGAAGTAATGTAGTAGATGTTTTGAAAACGATAGTAGAATAGAAAATTGGATATGATTATAGGATATTTACCTAGGTATTAAAATAAAATTTGTTTTGAAAATAAATCTTATGTTAGATAAGAAGTGAAAAGCAATATTAGTAATACTGAAAGATCTATGAATTTAAATTAATCATTGTTAATTGTTTGAATTAAAAAGGCCAAGCAATGTCGAGTACTGAATCAGTGAACATATTTATCTTCATGATTGTTTATTTCATAGTTATATAACCGACTATCAAATCTGACCCGTACGATTGTTAGAATAGAAAGACTGAGATCGAATTTATATTCGAAAACCATTACGACCAGCAGATACGTGGAAGATGGTGATTAAAGATTGAGCAACGAAGACCATGGATCTTCATAAGAAAAAGGACTACTTGTCAAATTCTCTGGAGTCACGCCTGGAGATATTCTAAAGGTGATCCTATTGTGGTTGAAATCGACGGATTGTAAGGACAACTCACTACTAATCCATAGGGTGATACCAAGGATGTGGTAGGAAGGTGCCTTCGGTTCATCCTATTTTTGGATGACTTGTATGGATGGTTGTATGACAGAGTATTTCCAAGGGGATTACGTACGTTGATTTTCTTCAAACATGCATACTATAGTTGGCGGCGGAGAAGGGCACATCACTTAGATTAACTACTAGATTATTTTTGTGGATGTCAATTAATGATTTTCAGACAGATCTGATAATGTGACATTCAAAGTGAATGGTAGCCAGAAGTTCTAAAGGTATTTATGACCTCAAGCCTCATCAACTGGGAAATGGTAAAAATCGGGCAGGTCGATGGCTATGTGGATTTCTCCCATTAGGGCGTATTGTCACTATCTAGAGAATATTCATATCTGTTCTTCTTTTCACTTATGTATCTCCTGGGAACGGTTATGTTGCTAGCAACCGTAGGTGACAACATATTCGGTACTCTCATGCGAAATGAGTGGCCGATCATGTTTAGTCTGAGTTGTAAGATGTTCTTGTTGAACTTAGTGTATTCCTCTCTGGAGGTACACTGTCGGAAAGGTGGTTGCCCATACCTTACCATGGAAATCCATTCTCCAATAAGCGCCCGCGGTTTTGATTGTATACTATGTATGAGAGCGTGAGATGTAAGCGTTCTGCTAGATTGTTATTTATTTATATTTAGACATTATTATAATATAAAAAATATATGGTTTCAAAATTGTTTTGGGTTATCGTAAGGTAAAAAACGTTTGCATTTATGTGTGGATTGGTCGTACGATTATCTTTTCTTTCAAAATGATTTTGACTTCAAAATCAAGTTGGATGTGCACAAAAACTTAGCGAGTTTTTCTCACTCTGGTTCATCAAACTGATCCAGTGTTTGTAATGCTCAGGTTAGATCGGATTTCACAGGTTCAGGTTATCGGATACTGTGAAGGGACGAGCTGGAAGAGTTTAGACGTATGATATTATATTATTCCGATGTATGTTGTATATGAGGACAGATTATTATAACTGTCCAGATGTTTTAATGTACTCTGATGATTGTAAGTATATACTTCAAGCTCGCAGTAAAGATTTATTTCCATATTATTATTTTTTCTACTGCGATGTGAGACTCTGTGTTGTGTTGGTTCTTCTTCTTCTTCTATTCTAATATTTCATTCTTTTTTTTCTCACCCACTAACTTCATTCTTTAAATTTCTAGATTTCCGGTACTCGAGTTTATACACGGGTTGTATATGTGTCACAAATTCAAGCATCGAATTTTCTGGTTTGTTAAAGTGGTATCAGAGCTATTGGTTTAGTAATAACCTTGGCTCTGTGGCATAACTGATAGAGATAGGGTTAGTGATACCCTAGGTCAAGTTGAGTGTATGTATATGAGGGCATATTTGTAGATTTTATATACAAATGTTTTGTACGGTGTTATTTGATCGGTTCAAGTGTTGAGAAGCATTGAACTCGTAATGGATACATGTGAGGGTCAAGATTGACACCGATGCGACGTGACAGAGTGGTAGTTAACCTCGAGTATACTCTAATGGTTTCCATTCCACTTGATTTGGCTCCAGCTGATCCTTCCTGATCTCTTGGTCTTCCATGCTATCCAATTTGACGAAATTAGTAACATTTCCTTTTATTGTTGTACCAACCCTTCCTGACGTTCAGTTCTAGATTTTAAATCCTCGATGACTCCAACCATCTCTTCCGGGTGAGGTAAATAGAAGAGTTTACTCCTAGTGAACCCTCTTAACTTCTTTCCGATCTAGCTTCTCCGGGATAAGAATCTATTTTCTTCTTCTCAGCCATGTTTAAATGTAACAACCTGGAAAATCCAAACCAATTTAAAAATTTTATTTTGGCTATTTCAGTGAATTTTGAATAGTTAAAATAATTTATTTTAAATGATAATGATTAAAAAATTATTTTAATCGAAGTTAGAGCGAATATATTTATTTTAATTTCAAAAGGAATTTGAAATAGTACGGTAGTTTGAAAAGTAAAACCTGAACTTTGACTGAATGTACCAGATTCAAAATTTAAAGGATTTTAGTGAAACCAAACATATATAAATATGTTTAAAAATATATTTCCAACGAATTTGAAAAATCGAAATTTCATGCGGGAATCAAAAGTTATGGCCAGGTGAATATTCAAATTAGTCGCTATACTATTATTTATAGCCCGTATAAAAGGCCAATTTTCAAACGACCTCTATTTTCGACGAAACCACTTTTGTCGGGTCCGGAATGTCAAATTATTGCTAATTTTAATTTTCCAAAATTTTTGGAATTAATATGTGAGCATGGCAAAAGAAAATGTGTTTTGTCAATTTCAGTCAAATTTAATCGACTTGAAAATGGCCATTTTTCAAATGGTCTCCAAATTCGATGAAATTAATTTTGCTAGGATCGTATCGTCAAAACAAATCCAGAAATAATTTTTCTGGAATTTTTAGAGTCTGTATGTGGCCCCGGTGAATTTAAATATACGATCGAATTAATTTAATAAATAATTTAAATTTTAAATTAAATAATTCAGGCCACAAACAGTCGTTTGGGCTGACGAGACCTAGCCCATTAGTTCTGGAACAGGGGTAATTAGGTAGTAACAACTCTTGTTGGACTGAAATTGGAGT
The DNA here is from genome assembly GCA_030737875.1 of Allium sativum. Classification (NCBI taxonomy): domain Eukaryota; kingdom Viridiplantae; phylum Streptophyta; class Magnoliopsida; order Asparagales; family Amaryllidaceae; genus Allium; species Allium sativum. The sequence goes on along the minus strand of CM060919.1, from coordinate 712,496,595 downwards.
TGTTTAGAACTTATGGACTTTTTTGTAAAAATTAGCAATATAATATTATAAAAAGGCTTTTGTCATTTTCCCAAAACCCTTAATACTCTATACCAGCACCGCCGCCTTCATCAACCCATGGCTGAAAACGTTTCCATCTTCTTCCACTAGTTTTCCTTCATCCACTCAACAAAATTTCATCCTCCTTTGGAGGTTATCGTAGCGATTTCCACAAGCTTTCCATCCATACGGATAATAACACCTAGAGTCGAACAATCAACGAGCTCCAGACCCGGGAAGTGGTCACGTTCACTGCGCCGCTGCTGCTTGTAGACCCGTGCGAGTTCACCGACGCTGGGCCCCCTGGTGCGCACCACCCCCCTCTCTGGCGTGGTGATCTCTGATCGCCTCGAAGCCTGACGGTTTGGGTGAAAATCCCCGACCTAGAATCGAACTATTTAAAAACATCGCGACCTTGACTGTAAAGAGAAGAAGGAGGTGGAAATTTAATTATTTAAATTAATTTATTTTAAGCTATTAACAATGTAAAATAAATCATATCTCATTCATACTGACTCAGAACGGAACGATTTTCCAAGCGTTGCGATCGTAAGACAAAGATCTACGTTTCTAGACTGAAAAGAAGCAACTTCAAGCAGGTTGAATTTTGGGCCAAATTGTCAGATCTGAACTATTCAGATTCAAAAGAACTGTGAGAAATCCTATTTTATTTTTATTACTATTTTGTTAAAATAATTAGAATAAATCGTAATTGTATTCTCATTGATTTGATGTATATGATATGCTACATGATTTGATTTGTATGTGTTGTGTTATTATAGATCTGTTAGTTTAGATATTTTGTTAATATAGATCTATATGTGATGTGTTAATTATAATAAATCATTTTTGTTGATATTTTGTTGAATCAAATATATTCAACAAAAATGGAGCAGCATGTTTGTTTATAGGATTGAATTAGAATTTTCAATTCAATAAAAAAATTCCCCTTTGTTTATTTGTTGAATTGAATTAGAATTTTCAATTCAATAAAAATGTCAGCTTTGTTTATTTATTGGATTGAATTAGAATTTTCGATTTAAAAAAAATTTCACCTTTGTTTATTTGTTGAATTGAATTAGAATTTTTAATTCAATGAAAATATCACCTTTGTTTATTTTTTAGATTGAATTAGAATTTTCAATTCAATAAAAATATCACTTTTGTTTACAAAAAAATTTCACCTTTGTATATTTACTGGATTGAATTAGAATCTTCAATTCAATAAAAATTTCACCTTCATTTATTTGTTGAATTGAATTAGAATTATCAATTCAATGAAAATATCACCTTTGTTTATTTATTGGATTGAATTAGAATTTTCAATTCAATTAAAGTATCACTTTTGTTTACTATAAAAATTTCACCTTTGTTTATTTACTGGATTGAATTAGAATTTTCAATTCAATGAAAATATTACCTTTGTTTATTTATTGGATTGAACTAGAATTTTTAATTCAATAAAAATATCACTTTTGTTTACAATAAAAATATCACCTTTGTTTATTTACTGGATTGAATTAGAATTTTCAATTCAATAAAAATACCACCTTTGTTATTTGTTTGATTGAACTAGAATTTTCAATCAAAATAAAAATGTCACTTTTGCTATTTTTGATTGAACTAGAATTTTCAAACAAAATAGAAATATCACTTTTGTTATTGTTTGATTGAATTAGAATTTTCAATCAAAACAAAATACCACTTTTATTTGTTATTTGATTGAGTTAGAATTTTCAATCAAAAAGGAAATATCAAATCTTGTCATTTTGTTAAATTAGAATATTTAACAAAAATTAAATGTAAATTTCTGTCATTATATGGAACTATTATAGAAATAGAAAGGCTCATGTTTTAGATAAGAATAAGCACATTACATTAAAAGGTTTACATTTTTAATGTAATGTTAAAAATAAAGAAAGTGTTCATGTTTCTAACCAAAACATGAATTCATTAAAAAAATATACATTTTTAATGAAATGTTAAAAATAGAGAAAATGTACATGTTTAGAAATAAAACATGTAGTCACTAAAAACCATATTTTAATGTCATTAAAGAAATTAGCAAAATGTTCATAGTTTGAACAAAAACATGTAGTCACTAAAACTCATATTTTAATGTCATTAAAATATACATTTTTAATGTTAAGAATATAAGTAGTGAAAATTGTTCATGTTTTTAATCGAAACATGATTTCATATAAAATATACATTTTAATGTAATGGTTGGAAAATGGAAAAAAAATGTTCATGTTTTTAACCAAACATGAATTCATTAAAAATATACATTTTTAATGTAATGTTAAAAATAAGAAAAGTGTTTATGTTTTAAAGTCAAAACAGTATTAAATTAAAAATATACATTTTTAATGTATATGTTTTCAATCCAACATGATTCCATGTAAACAATTCACATTTTTAATATAATGTTAAATAAAATAGAAAATGCACATGTTTTAAAAAGAAAACATCATTTCATTAAAAACATGAACATGATTTCATTAAGATTAAAAACATGATTTCATTAAAAAAAATTAATGTAATGTTAAAATAAACATAATGTACATGTTTTAAATGCAAAACATGTTATACATTAAAATCTCACTTTATAATGTAAGAAATGCAGAAAAGAAACATGTTTTAAAATGAAAATAGGTTCTACATTTAAAATTCATTTTTTTATGTAATAATAGAAATGTTAAAAATATGAAAGTTGTTCATGTTTTAGATAGAAAACGTGATATCATTAAAAATATGCATTTTTAACGTAAAAAGACAAACATGCAAGTTTTCAAAATAAAACATGTTTACATTAAAAACTTTGTTTTTAATTAAATGGTTAAAATCATATTTATAATTGCATCGCATATATTAGAATTTATATGCGCTTTTAAAATCACGTTTATATTACACTGCATATATTAGAATTTATATGCGCTGTTAAAATCACATTTATATAACACCGCATATATTAGAACTTATATGCGCTATTAAAATCACATTTATATTATATCGCATTTATTAGAATTTATATGCGCTGTTAAAATCACATTTATATTACGTCGCATATATTAGAATTTATATGCGTTGTTAAATTTGCATTTTTAATTACATCGCATATATTAAAATTTGCATGCGTTGTTAACATTTATTTATAATTACATCGTATATATTAGAATTATATGCACTGTCAAAGATTACATTTATGTTTACCTTTGCATATACTGCATTTATATGCAAAGTTGGCTTGTCATTGGATAAACTTTCATGTGAATGAAATATACTTTGTTTGATAGTACATGCTTATGATATGCCAATAAAAATATTCTTTTATTTGGCCTGTTAAATACGTTAGAGAGATCATCGAAGAGCTTTTAAATATAATTATATATTTATATAAATTAAAAATAAACGAATTGTAACAACCCGTGTTTTTATAACGTGTAATAACCATAAATCAAGGCAGAATTAATTTTTAAAATAAGAATCAAGGGAAACGGGTTGAGCCATTGCGTTCGCTCGAAATTCTGCTTGGAAACGATCCGAGTTTTCGAAAATCGGAGCCCGTATGACCATGTTATGACCTTTCGAAGTTTTCAAAAGTTTTCAAGTTCAAAACAGCTCAATTCGAATTCAAAATTCGAAATTCAAACCTCAGAATGGACTGGGCGGGAAATTTCCCGCCCAGACCAGGTCGACCTGGGGGTCGACATTGTAGTCGACCTACCCAGGACCAGGTCGACCATAGTGTCGACCTGGGGGTCGACCTAGTGCCCGAGCCCACTTTTGAAGCTTGATTCACTTTGATGTTTCTGGCCTCGTTTCTGTCTACATTCGTTGACCTAACCCTATATATACAGCCCCTAACACTAGTCTCTCTACACAAAATTCTTTCTGACCTTATGTTGCTATAATTCTGGTTGAAAAGTTAGAGAAAGGGACTACTTCTTCTACGTCGAAACTACATTGCTGATTTGGGGATTCCTGTTAGGACTTGACTAAGCATATAAAGATTCAACATCGACTCTCTTTTTCTAATTCTCGAACCACGATCTGTAAGCCCCAATTATTTTCAGATTAAACTGTAAATGTAAAATGAATATGTTGTAAATTGAAATTGAACCTATGTATGATGACTATTTTACGTCCATTCTTGTTCATCTTGGATCTTGACTTTTGGATATATTACCATGACATTGATTTAGGGCCTACTCACGTTGAAAATCAAAAAGAAAAACCCCTCATATTATCATGTTGAATCTGTTATTAGTCACAAGTTTATGACTATCACCTTATGTCAATCGTTACCATGACTATACTATCACCTTATGACAACTGTTATCTTGACTAGTACCTTATTTTGCTAGATTTGGAATTTTTATGTTTGAGGCCAATATTCCTTATGCCAGTAATGTTATAATCATTTATCTCAAGTCATACCATGTTATGCTAGTAATCACTTTTGCCACCTTATACCCGTCCTTTTTTATGTTATTCCCTAATTAGATTTATTTGTATCGATTCGAGCTTACGTGCGATGGGAATACGATTTGGGTAGACTAGGTAAAACATGAATTGACTTTGAACTTTAAACATGAACGTTATTATAACTTGAACCTGGATATGGACATGAACATGACATGATTTGACATAAAACATGACATGAAGACTCGACATGAATTTTGACATGAAAACTTGAACGTGGGCATGACAATTAGATAAACTTAAAAATGGCCAACTCGAGGTTGGGTTGAGTTTGCAGTGTAAATCTGCCCGGAACCGCCCGGCAAATCCAGTGATTGCGAACAATAGGATCCAATGTGGGTAGTTGGTCATATCGCACGAAAAACCTGAGGTTAGACTATGTTGTGGTGTAAATCTGCCTGGAACCGCCTGGCAAATCCAGTGACCACAACAGTTAGTCTAATGTGAGAGGTTGGGGCGCATTAATGAATTATTGCCGCATGATAGGGTTAAGTCATGAACCACTTGAATATACTTAATCAACTTGACACGATGATTTGATAGGGTTAAGTCATGAACCGCTTGAACACACTTAACCAACTTGATACATTATTTGGATAGGGTTAAGTCACGAATTTGAATGACAACACTTAACCCATTAGAAACCCTAGTCACGCGGTCCTTTTCAGCAGTAACCCACTTAGATGTATCACGATACCCTGGGACTAGGCAGGGTGGGGCACGATTACTGGGCTGATTGTAAGCGACCAAAACGACGGCTGAGTAGGTGTGCCATTGTAGGTTCAGGCGGACTATGGTCGTGCATGTAGTCCGGAGTTGAAAAAGCAGGCATTGGGCACCCGTAGATTTACACTATGCGTGCTTGATTCGTGTCGATGGTTGGCACCATAGGGCTTGATACACCCTAAGGTCGACCTAGCACAGGTAACTACATTTAAGGATAGGGTCATATGACACAGACACATGACGAGCTAGAAATTATAGGGAGCCGATCGATTAGTAGATCGTACCGTAGGACCCCGTAATGGGTCACTTCATGATATTGGGCTAAGGGATCATTTCGTGATTAATACTTGACATGGGTTAGAACACTAGTACAGTTGGTGCAGTGAATCTTGAATATGCGATGCTAGACTTGACTTATCATGTTATCTTAATGGTCCTACCAGTTCTGTTATCATCCTTATGTTTAATTCCAGTTTTCACGTATCATGTTACCTTTACTAGTTTTCATACTGAAAGTCACTAGGGCTTACCAGTCTTTATGACTGACCCTTTTTCTTTCGTTCCCCCCTCCCCCCCCCCCCCAGGTTCTCAGGGAGGAAACAATAGCTCTTAGCTTGGATTTAGCTTGCTTTCTGACAGCTCATGTACGGTTTGATCTTGGGCTATGCTATGGCTGCTTCTGCTATTTATGGGGAATAATTTACTATAGTTATCTTAAGTTTATGCTTCTTTATTTGGAACTTGATGTAATGGAATAATTTGTACCTTGGATATATATGGGGTTTTGACTCTTTTCTTGAAAGTAATAAATTTGGTTTTTAATTTCTACCGCTGCTTTATTTATGTTCTACCTTGTGATATCTCTGTGTATGTCTACCTAGATAATAATCTACCAAAACTAGTGCATTCCCTTTGAGAGTGACCCTAGCGGAGGTGGGGTGTTACACTTGGTATCAGAGCAGAAGGTTACCAGGCTGGGCAAAAGTTTTAAAAACCTTCTGAAACTATTTTCAAAACCATTTATAAAGAATCATTTTTCAATAAAAGTTTTATGTTTAAAAAGGCTATTCACCAAGAAGCCATTAGCACTTTCCTTTGTTTCCTCGTTTGAATCTTTTTCTTTTCGTTTTTCAGCATGGCTGATCTTAACCTACCTGTGGGAATACCCGTGCCTGGATGGTTCTGAAGGTACTTAGAAGCCAGGGCCAACGGCGTGGGCCCGGCAGACATCCCTCCTCCTCCTCCCCCAGTGGTCGTGGTTCCTCCTCCTCCTGGTACCGCCTTTGCCAAAATATGCAAAGACTTTAAAGCAATGGGCTGCAAGAACTTCGTTGGAACTGAAACATTCGTTGAGGCACGAAACTGGCTAAAGGAAACCGAAGACTTTTTTATTATCTTTGATATGGAGGACCATAGGAAAGTTAAGTTGGCAACATGGTTGTTGAAAGAGGAAGCTGCATTTTGGTGGGAACTCACCAACACTACCAGGCCAGTTGAGACTTGAGCAAACTTTAGAGAGAGGTTTGGGCTTAAATTCTTATCGTCGGCAGAAGAGAACCTTCAGATGGAGAGGTTCCTAGAACTCAAGCAAGGTGACATGTCTATTAGGGAGTACGTGAATAAGTTTAATTAGCTTGCTCGGTTCGGTTTGGATTTGGTCAACACAGCCTAGAAAAAGGCGGTACGCTTTGCTCGAGGATTGAACGAGCCACTACACAGTCTGGCCATAACTCATATACCCATGGGGGCGACCTTTGAAAGCTTGGTGGATATGGCTCTACTTCATGAGGAAGACAAGAATATCAAGAAGGAGGTTAAGCCTAATGAGACTCAGAATAAGAAAGCTGACTTCAAGAAGGGGGGAAACAAGAATAACAAGAGCAACAACAAACCACGTGAGACGAGGAAGTACAACTTTTGTGGTATTACGGGACATCTAGCTAAAGACTGTAGAAAGAAGAAGAGGAAGTTGGGGGAATGCTTTCATTGTGGAGATATTGGGCACATCAGCAAGGATTGCCCTAAGAAGCAAAGGCAGGGGCAAGGGCAGACCCAGCGAGCAGGACCTTCTGGAGGGCAGTTGCATGCTCTCAACACCACTCCAGCTCTTGACCAAGGTAGTAATATTTCCGTAGAAAGCCTTGTTTACATTTCTGACTTTCCTGTTCGAACCTTATTTGACTCTGGCGCATCGCATACTTTTATTTCTTCTGATGTTGTTGAAAATCTGCACCTAAGTACTAGTCTGGTTGAGGATCCCGTTATAGTTTCAAATCCAATTGGGGGCTCCGCCCATTTATCTATGATGTGTGTGGATTTGAGGATCTCTATCTTAAGCATAGAATTCACGTGTAATGCTTATGTTCTCTGTAACAACCCGTATTTTTGAATAACATGTTATAACATAAATCAAGGCAGAATTAAACTGTAAAATCTGAATCAAGGGAAACGGGCTGTTCCATTGCGTTCGTCTCGGAAAAATACGGGAAATAGAGTCCGAGTTTTCGAAAATCGGAGTCCGTATGACCGAGATATGGCCTCGCGAAGTTTCACGAAAAATTCAAATTCAAAACAGATTCAAATTTCAGAAAATCAGGGTAGGCGGGAAAAATCCCGCCCAGACCAGGTCGACCTGGGGGTCGACCTGGGTGTCGACCTGGGTGTCGACCTGGGTGGGACCAGGTCGACTGGGGAGTCGATCCCAGGGTCGACCTGGGGGTCGACCTACCTGGTCGGACCCAGGCAACCTGGTGCACCTATTTTGGCTGTTTTGACCTGTTTTGTTGGCTAGTGACGGGATTTGATGGCTCTGATTGAATCTAGGGTTAATCCTATGGCTAATACTATCCTATTCTTCTATAAAAAGACCCCTAAGCCTAGCCTAAATCACCCTTATTCAACCCTACAACTAAACTATGCCAAATTTGTTCCTCTCATGGCCTCCATTCTCATGCTAAAATCCCTAAGTTTATTTATATGAGAGATTTTGAGTTCATGCAAGTGTTTTCAAGCTTGTATGAGTGTTCTTAGTTTGCATTCAAGTCAAGTTGCAACATTTCTATTACAAAGCAAGGATTTTTATTGATTTGGCTCAAGGGTTTTTCATTTGGAGCTTTCATATTTGGGTGATTGCATAAGGGCTTCGTCTCAATCTTTATAATAAATATTCATTTGTGTCTTCATAGCATTGTAAGCCCTTTTCTACTTTCTTTTTATTGAACTCTAAAGTTAAATGAATGATGCAAGTTTGGGTTGATCATTGTGATATGCAAGTTTGGTTGATCATTATGTTATGCAAGTTGGTTTAATCATTATGTATGACACATGTTGCTATGTTATGCAAGTTTGGGTTGATCATTATACACATGTTAGCATGTTATCCAAGTTAAACTTGAGTTTGTGAGCTTAAAACTTCAAGCTTTATATTAAAGGTCGCATTTTGGCAACATGGAAGTTATCATATCCCTTATGATAACTTGCATGTGGGGCCAAATGCGAACTTCTAGCAACTTCTACATGTCATTTATCACCATGTATCAATTATGCTAAGTTTGGTTTTATGCATACTTTTGAAGCCTAATAATGCAATATGCAAGTATATGAACATATGTACATTTCATATGCCACCATGTTAACTTGTGGCTTCAATACCTTTATGTCATGATTGTGCTAAGTTCCCTATTTTATCCTTTATGCGTTGATGCGATTATGTAAATGATGGGATTGCGTTGGGGTTGGGTAACATTATGACATAAACATGGTTTTTATAACATGACGTGATATGTTAACTTGTAATTATGTTTTGGAAACATAATGGACATGACACTTAGAAAATATGAGTGTGGCCAACTCGAGGTTGGGTTGAGTTTGTAGCATAAATCTACCCGGACCCGCCCGGCTTAACTAGTGGCTACAAACAATAGGACCCAATGTGAGAAGTTGGTCATGTTGTGCTCGAACCCGAGGTTAGACCAAGTTGTGGTGTAAAGCTACCCCGACCCGCCCGGCTTAACTAGTAACCACAACAAGGTCTAATGTGAGAGGTTAAAGCACATTAAGATAATTAATGCCTCTTGATTAGGGTTAAGTCATGGTCCACTTAATACTTAACCAATTTGGGCTTGATGGGTTAATCAGGGTTAAGTCATGAACCTTGGGTACACTTAACCAATTTAATCCACGTTTGGATCGGGTTAACCGCATTTAACCCGTTAAGAAACCCTAGTTGCATGGTCCTTTTCAACAGTAACCCTCTTGATAGTATCATAAGACCCTAGGACTAGGCTAGGGTGGGGCACGATTACTGGGCTGACATGTAAGCGACCAAAACGATGGCTGAGTAGGTACGCCGGTGTAGGTCCAGGCGGACTATGGTCGTGCACTTAGTACGGAGTTGGAAAATCAGGCACGGGTACCAGTAGATCTAGATTGTGCATACTTGATTTGTGTCCGAGGTTGACACCCTAGGACTTGATACACCCTAGAGTGGACCTAGCGCAGTTTAACTACATTGCATTTTTGGGCCGTATGACACCGACACTTGACGAGTTAGGCTTATAGGGAGCCGATCAACTAGACCGTGTAGTTGGATCTTGATTTAGGTCATCTCATGATATTGGGCCAAGCTTGGGCCAAGGGATCAATTCTTGTTTTTACTTGACATGTTAGAATGCTAGTACACCCGTGGTGCAAAACTTAACCTTGATTATGCGATGACACCTTTATCTATCTTGTTAGTTAATCATCATGCCAGTATGTTGTTATCCTTATGTTCATCTCAGCTTCTCATAACAGTTAACTTTACAAGTTCATGGACAGATAGTAGTTAGGGCTTACCAGTCTTTTTGACTGACCTGTTTTCTTTCGCCTCTTTTCTTCCGTTCCCCCCCCCCTCAGGTCCTCAGGGTGGGAACATTGGAGCTTAGCTTGGATCTTTATAGCTTGCTTACTGGATTTGCTCATGTTGAGTTTTGGACATTGAGCTAGCTATGGTTTAACACTTCACTTTGGGGATAGTACTTTATGTATTTCAGTTTTTCAGTTTATGCTTTTCTCTAGACTTTGTTTGTTGGAAAATAATGACCAAGTACTTTGTTGTAACTTAGCTATGGTTTTGAAATGCTAGTTTTATCCGCTGCTTTACTACTCTGTTTTACTTATATGTTCTGTCTTGTGATATCTGCTTGCATGTTTACCTTGTTTAATGCCCCTCCAAAGCCAGTGTGCTTGCAAGAGTCACCCTGGCGGAGGTGGGGTGTTACATTTGGTATCAGAGCATAAGGTTTACAAGATTTGAGCAAAAGTGTTTTTTTAACTTACCTTTTGAAAAACTATTTTCAAAACCAATTAAGTATTTTCCAAGAAAAGTCTAGTTATTTTAAAAAAGGCTATTCCCCAAAAGCCATAGCACTATCCTTCGTTTCTTCGTTCTGAATCTATCTTTTTCCTTTTTCAGTATGGCTGATCTTAACCTTCCCGAGGGAGTGACCATTCCCGGATGGTTCCGGAGGTACTTGGAAGCTAGGGCCTACGATGTGGGACCAGCAAATACCCCCAATATAACTGAGGTTCCTCCTCCTCCTCCTCAAAATCCGCAAGCAGATTTCGCTAAGATTTGCAAAGACTTTAAGGCGATGGGTGGCAAGAACTTTATTGGGACGGAGACTTTTGTGGAGGCAAGAAATTGGTTGAAAGAAACTGAAGATCTCTTCGCCATCTTTGATGTGGAAGATCATAGAAAGGTTTTATTGGCAGCATGGTTATTAAAAGAAGAAGCTGCTTATTGGTGGGAGGTCATCAATGCTACGAGGCCTATAGAGACTTGGGCCGACTTTAGGACAAGATTTGGGCTTAAGTTTCTATCATCAGCTGAGGCGAATCTGCAATTGGAGAAGTTTATATCTTTGAAGCAAGGGGACATGACAGTGAGGGAGTATGTGAATGAGTTTAACAAGCTCGCCCGATTCGGTTTGGACATGGTTAATACTCCCCAGAAGAAGGCTATACGCTTTGCACGAGGGTTGAACGAGCCATTACAAGGGTTAGCCCTATCTCATATACCCATGGGGGCCACTTTTGAAGGACTAGTAGACATGGCATTGCTTCAAGGAGAAGATAAGAATGGCAAGAAGGAAGTCAAGGCTAATGAGACTCAAGCCAAGAAGACAGACTCCAAGTGGGGAGGAAATCAGAGCAATCAGAACAACAAAAACAACAAGAACAACAAGGGCAACAAGGCCAAGGCAAAGGACCCAAGAAAATGCAACTACTGTGGGGTTGTTGGGCACATAGCTAAAGATTGTAGGAAGAAGAAGAGGAAGTTGGGCGAGTGCTTTCATTGTGGAGAGACCGGACATTTTAGCAAGGATTGCCCCAAGAAGCAAGGGCAGAATCAGCGTGCAGGACCTTCTGGAGGGCAAGTGCATGCTCTCAACACTGCTCCAGCTCAGGATCGAGGTAGTATTTCTGTAGAAAGTCTTGTTTATATTTCTGATTACCCTGTTCGCACCTTATTTGATTCTGGCGCATCGCATAGTTTTATCTCTTCTGACATTGTTGAAAGTTTGCACCTAAGTACTAGCCTAGTTGAGGATCCCGTTTGTGTTTCAAATCCAATTGGGGGTTCCGCCCATTTATCTATGATTTGTGTGGATTTGAAGATTTCTATCTTGACCGTAGAATTCACGTGTAATGCTTATGTTCTCGGGTTCACGGGATATGGGTTGATCTTGGGCATGGATTGGTTGTCCAGTTATGGAGCCATTCTCGATTGTGAACATAGTGTGGTGAGGCTCATGACTCACCTCGGTAATACCCTAGAAATTTCTTGTAACCCTAGAGGTCCCGTCATGTTATGTTATCTTGAATCTCTCGACTCGTCCATCGATGACCTGCAATCTGTAAGGGTGGTCCGAGACTATCCTGATGTCTTTGAAGAAGTTAAGGGGTTACCCCCTAAACGAGAGATAGATTTCCGCATTTATCTAGTCGATAATGCCAAGCCAGTATCATTGCCCGTTAGGCACATGGCCCCACGAGAAAGAAGAGAGCTTAGTAAGCAAATCAAGGAGCTGCTTGGGAAGAAATTTATTAGACGAAGCATTTCTGAGTGGGGTGCTCCGGTGGTATTCGCTACTAAGGCGGATGGTTCGCTTCGTCTATGTGTTGATTATCGAGAGTTGAACAAACTGACAAAGAAGAATAGGCACCCTTTACTGAGGATTGATGATCTATTTGACCAGCGGGTTGGTGCTTCTGTTTTCTCTCAGCTTGATCTAGCCACCGGCTTCCATCAGCTTAGAGTAGCTGAGGATAACATTGATGAAACTGCGTTTAGGACTCCAGATGGATTCTTTGAATGGCTTGTCATGCCATTCAGATTGACTAATGCACCCGCCTACTTCGTAGACTTGATGAGTAGGGTGTTCAGGGAGTTCCTCAACAAGTTTGTTGTTGTCTTCGTGGATGATATTCTGATCTTCTCAAAGGACGAGGAAGAGCATGCTAGGCATCTCAAGGAAGTGATGGATACTCTTAGGGCGCATCAGTTGAAAGCCAAGTTCTCCAAATGTCATTTTTGGAGAAGGGAAGTTCGGTTTCTTGGACATATAGTTTCTAAGCAAGGCATAGCGGTGGATCCCGCGAAAGTGGTTGTGGTTCAAGACTGGAAGACTCCTAGGAATGCAACCGAGGTAAGAAGATTTCTCGGTCTGGCGGGCTACTATAGGAAGTTCATCAGGGACTTCGCTAAGATTTTGGCCCCTCTTACTAAGTTGATGAAGAAGAACTTAGTCTTTGCATGGGACTTGGAGTGTGAGCTTGCTTTTCAAAAGCTCAAAAGAGCCCTTACCTCAGCTCCAGTTTTGGCGTTACCCGATAGTGGTAAGATGTTTACCGTGTACACCGATGCATGTGGTACAGGGTTAGGAGCTGTTCTAATGCAAGAGGGAAGAGTGATATGTTATGGGGGTAGGCAACTTAAAGTTCATGAGAAGAACTATCCCACTCATGATTTGGAGTTAGCAGCGATCGTCTTTGCACTCAAATCCTGGCGCCACTATCTTCTAGGCAAAAGGTTTGAGTTGTATACTGATCACAAGTCACTTAAATACCTCTTCTCGCAAAAAGATCTGAATCTAAGGCAGCAAAGGTGGATGGAATTCTTGGCCTCTTATGACTTCGAGATAGCTTATACCCCTGGCAAGGGTAATGTTGTGGCAGATGAACTAAGCAGAAGGAGGTTGACTTTGAGCCCCTTGTTCATTGAGATGAAGAACTTAGAATTCTTGGCAACCTTTGATTTCATGACGGCTGTTGAGTCGATGACGGGTTCATTAGCATCCCTTGAGCTTAGACTCACACTTCTTGATCAAGTTGGGGCTTCGCAGAAGGAAGATCCACAGATAGTCGAGGTCATGGACAAGTTGATTCGTGGTGAGACGTCTAGTCACCTTGCCAGATATACTATTGATGATAAAGGTTGGCTAAGGCGTGATGGAAGGCTATGCATTCCACAAGTAGGAGACTTGGTGCATAAAGTTCTTGAAGAAGCACATCACTCGAAGATGACTATACATCCGGGAGGAGATAAGATGTATAGAGATATGAAGCACATCTTCTTTTGGGCCGGAATGAAGAAAGATGTGGCGGAGTATGTTTCAAAGTGCATGGTGTGCCAACAAGTGAAAGCCGAGTCAAAGAAACCAGGTGGGCTACTACATCCATTAGAGGTCCCGCAATGGAAGTGGGAGAGTATTTCTATGGATTTTGTGGATGGATTGCCTAGGTCAAGGAGAGGGAACATGAGCATATGGGTCATAGTTGACAGACTTACGAAGAGTGCTCACTTCATTCCAGTAAAAAGCAAGAGGACCGCATCAGGGCTGGCATCTACTTATCTCCTAGAGATAGTGCGGTTGCATGGAGTTCCTTCTAGCATAGTTTGCGATCGTGACCCGATTTTCACTAGCCAGTTCTGGAACAGTTTGCAAGAAGCGATGGGTACGCGATTGAATCTGAGTACAGCCTATCACCCCCAGACGGATGGCCAAACCGAAAGGGTGAATAGAGTGCTAGAAGATCTCTTGAGGCTTTGTGTTCTCGACTTCGGTGGTACTTGGGAAGACCACCTTCCTCTTGTAGAGTTTGCGTATAATAATAGCTATCAAGCTAGCATAGGGATGGCACCATTTGAAGCTTTGTATGGGAGGCCGTGTAGGTCACCATCTTGTTGGTGGGAGACAACAGATAGGCTTATACTTGGGCCCGATATGATACGGGACACATCCAAGAAAGTTGAGTTAGTGAAAAGAAGGATGAAAGCGGCCCAAGATAGACAGAAATCCTATGCTGACAAGCGAAGGGCAGATTTGGAATTCGAAGTGGGAGACATGGTTTTCGTGAAGGTTTCTCCTTTGCGTAAAGTGGTACGTTTTGGAGCAGTTGGGAAGCTGGCAGCAAGGTTCGTAGGACCCTTCCCTATCATAGAGAAAATTGGAAAGATGGCCTATAAGGTGGAATTGCCCGAAAAGCTAGCCGGAGTGCATAATGTCTTTCATGTCTCGCATCTCCGAAAATGCCTGCATGAGTCCGCTGAGGTGGTTGAACCAAGCATTCTTGAAGACGTGGAGGTAGAGAAAGAGGCAACCTTGAGGAGAGCTCCGATTCGTATTTTGGGAACAGCGATCAAGAAGTTAAGGAATCGAGAAGTCAAGTTGGTGAAAGTTCAGTGGAGTGAAGCCGATGAAGACGCAACTTGGGAAACCGAGGAGAAGATGCGTGGGCTTTATCCATTCCTTTTTTAGGGTACATTCTCGACCTCTTTCCTAATTAGCATATCTTACTTTTATCCGTGTTTATCCTGTTTATCTTATTATCTCGTTAAGCTTGTCATGAGAACCTTAGGTAGAAACCCTTTGGATGAAACATGTATTTGAAACATGTTATGCTTGATGGTTGCAGGTGGTTGCAAGTGTTTGCACGTGGATACTCGTGGATGCATGATACACGTTAGGCACTAAGATCGGCTCACACACTTTTCATGTTGCACATGCATGAGTGCTTATACTTATTCATGGATGAAACTTGTTATGCTATCACGTGGATGTTGCATATGGATGAATGTTATGTGCACTCATGTAGAGACTATGAGTTATGTTAGGAATTTGCATACATACGGACTCATCTCACTAACATACTTTGCATTAAGGAGGTTTACTGTATCAGTAACCGCCTGATTTTTGCATTAGATAAGTACATATACACACACCTTTGCATATGATCATACAGCATTTAGAATCCTTTAAGGACAATGACTGCACGTGGATGATGTTTTGAGTAGATGGATGATGGATGGTAGGATACGTTCTTCCTAACTTGGAGATTTCGGGGACGAAATCCTTTAAGGAGGGGAGAATGTAACAACCCGTATTTTTGAATATCATGTTATAACATAAATCAAGGCAGAATTAAACTGTAAAATCTGAATCAAGGGAAACGGGCTAAGCCATTGCGTTCGTCTCGGAAAAATACGCGAAATAGAGTCCGAATTTTCGAAAATCGGAGTCGGTATGACCGAGATATGGCCTCGCGAAGTTTCACGAAAAATTCAAATTCAAAACAGATTCAAATTTCAGAAAATCAGGGTAGGCGGGAAAAATCCTGCCCAAACCAGGTCGACCTGGGTGTCGACCTGGGTGGGACCAGGTCGACTGGGGAGTCGACCCCAGGGTCGACCTGGGGGTCGACCTGCCTGGTCGGACCCAGGCAACCTGGTGCACCTATTTTGGCTGTTTTGACCTGTTTTGTTGGCTAGTGACGGGATTTGATGGCTCTGATTGAATCTAGGGTTAATCCTATGGCTAATACTATCCTAATCTTCTATAAAAAGACCCCTAAGCCTAGCCTAAATCACCCTTATTCAACCCTACAACTAAACTATGCCAAATTTGTTCCTCTCATGGCCTCCATTCTCATGCTAAAATCCCTAAGTTTATTTATATGAGAGATTTTGAGTTCATGCAAGTGTTTTCAAGCTTGTATGAGTGTTCTTAGTTTGCATTCAAGTCAAGTTGCAACATTTCTATTACAAAGCAAGGATTTTTATTGATTTGGCTCAAGGGTTTTTCATTTGGAGCTTTCATATTTGGGTGATTGCATAAGGGCTTCGTCTCAATCTTTATAATAAATATTCATTTGTGTCTTCATAGCATTGTAAGCCCTTTTCTACTTTCTTTTTATTGAACTCTAAAGTTAAATGAATGATGCAAGTTTGGGTTGATCATTGTGATATGCAAGTTTGGTTGATCATTATGTTATGCAAGTTGGTTTAATCATTATGTATGACACATGTTGCTATGTTATGCAAGTTTGGGTTGATCATTATACACATGTTATCATGTTATCCAAGTTAAACTTGAGTTTGTGAGCTTAAAACTTCAAGCTTTATATTAAAGGTTGCATTTTGGCAACATGGAAGTTATCATATCCCTTATGATAACTTGCATGTGGGGCCAAATGCGAACTTCTAGCAACTTCTACATGTCATTTATCACCATGTATCAATTATGCTAAGTTTGGTTTTATGCATACTTTTGAAGCCTAATAATGCAATATGCAAGTATATGAACATATGTACATTTCATATGCCACCATGTTAACTTGTGGCTTCAATACCTTTATGTCATGATTGTGCTAAGTTCCCTATTTTATCCTTTATGCGTTGATGCGATTATGTAAATGATGGGATTGCGTTGGGGTTGGGTAACATTATGACATAAACATGGTTTTTATAACATGACGTGATATGTTAACTTGTAATTATGTTTTGGAAACATAATGGACATGACACTTAGAAAATATGAGTGTGGCCAACTCGAGGTTGGGTTGAGTTTGTAGCATAAATCTACCCGGACCCGCCCGGCTTAACTAGTGGCTACAAACAATAGGACCCAATGTGAGAAGTTGGTCATGTTGTGCTCGAACCCGAGGTTAGACCAAGTTGTGGTGTAAAGCTACCCGGACCCGCCCGGCTTAACTAGTAACCACAACAAGGTCTAATGTGAGAGGTTAAAGCACATTAAGTTAATTAATGCCTCCTGATTAGGGTTAAGTCATGGTCCACTTAATACTTAACCAATTTGGGCTTGATGGGTTAATCGGGGTTAAGTCATGAACCTTGGGTACACTTAACCAATTTAATCCACGTTTGGATCGGGTTAACCACATTTAACCCGTTAAGAAACCCTAGTTGCATGGTCCTTTTCAGCAGTAACCCTCTTGATAGTATCATAAGACCCTAGGACTAGGCTAGGGTGGGGCACGATTACTGGGCTGACATGTAAGCGACCAAAACGACGGCTGAGTATGTACGCCGGTGTAGGTCCAGGCGGACTATGGTCGTGCACTTAGTCCGGGGTTGGAAAATCAGGCACGGGTACCAGTAGATCTAGACTGTGCATACTTGATTTGTGTCCGAGGTTGACACCCTAGGACTTGATACACCCTAGAGTGGACCTAGCGCAGTTTAACTACATTGCATGTTTGGGCCGTATGACACCGACACTTGACGAGTTAGGCTTATAGGGAGCCGATCAACTAGACCGTGTAGTTGGACCTTGATTTTGGTCATCTCATGATATTGGGCCATGCTTGGGCCAAGGGATCAATTCTTGTTTTTACTTGACATGTTAGAATGCTAGTACACCCGTGGTGCAAAACTTAACCTTGATTATGCGATGACACCTTTATCTATCTTGTTAGTTAATCATCATGCCAGTATGTTGTTATCCTTATGTTCATCTCAGCTTCTCATACCAGTTAACTTTACTAGTTCATGGACAGATAGTAGTTAGGGCTTACCAGTCTTTTTGACTGACCTGTTTTCTTTCGCCTCTTTTCTTCCGTTCCCCCCCTCAGGTCCTCAGGGTGGGAACATTGGAGCTTAGCTTGGATCTTTATAGCTTGCTTACTGGATTTGCTCATGTATGGTTTTGGACATTGAGCTAGCTATGGTTTATCACTTCACTTTGGGGATAGTACTTTATGTATTTCAGTTTTTCAGTTTATGCTTTTCTCTAGACTTTGTTTGTTGGAAAATAATGACCAAGTACTTTGTTGTAACTTAGCTATGGTTTTGAAATGCTAGTTTTATCCGCTGCTTTACTACTCTGTTTTACTTATATGTTCTGTCTTGTGATATCTGCATGCATGTTTACCTTGTTTAATGCCCCTCCAAAGCCAGTGTGCTTGCAAGAGTCACCCTGGCGGAGGTGGGGTGTTACATTCTCGGATTTATGAGATACGGTTTGATCCTAGGTATGGATTGGCTGGCTAATTATGGAGCCATTCTTGATTGTGAACGAAGGGTAGTGAGGCTCATGACTCGCCTTGGTAATACCCTTGAAATTTCTTGTAACCCTAAGGGTCCGGTCATGTTGTGTTATCTTGAATCCCTTGACTCGTCCGACGATAATTTGCAATCTATAAGAGTGGTCCGAGAATATCCAGATGTCTTTGATGAAGTGAGGGGATTACCTCCTAAACGTGAGATAGACTTCCGAATTTATCTTGTTGATAATGCCAAGCCAGTTTCATTGCCCGTTAGACACATGGCCCCGCGAGAAAGAAGAGAGCTCAGTAAACAAATTAACGAGTTGCTTAAGAAGAATTTCATATGACGAAGCATTTCTAAATGGGGTGCTCCGGTGGTATTCACTACTAAGGCGGATGGATCGCTTTGTCTATGCGTAGATTATCGTGAGTTAAACAGCAAAGAAGAATAGGCACCCACTACCAAGAATCGACGATTTGTTTGACCAGCTTGTGGGAGCATCTGTTTTCTCTTAACTCGATCTAGCCACAGGATTCCATCAGCTTAGAGTGGCTGAGGATAGCATTGACAAAACTGCGTTTAGGACTCCAGATGGGTTCTTCGAATGGCTCGTCATGCCGTTTGGATTAACGAATGCACCCACGTACTTTGTAGATTTGTTGAGTAGGGTGTTTCAGGAGTTCCTTAACAAGTATGTGGTAGTTTTCGTGGATGATATTTTGATCTTCTCAAAAGATGAAGAAGAGCATGCTAGACATCTCAAGGAAGTCAAGGAAAACTTAGAGCACACCAGTTAAAGGCTAAGTTCTCCAAATGCCATTTTTGGAGGAAGGAAGTTCGGTTCCTTGGACATGTAGTTTCTAAGCAAGGCATAGCCGTGGACCCCGCAAAGGTAGTTGCGGTACAGGACTGGAAAATTCCTAAGAATGCAACGGAGGTGAGGAGCTTTCTCGGTTTGGCGGGCTACTACAGGAAGTTCATTAAGGACTTCACTAAGATTTCAGCCCCTCTTACTAAGTTAACAAAGAAGAACCTAGCTTTTACATAGGACATAGAATGTGACGCTGCTTTTCAGAGACTTAAGAGAGCCCTCACCATAGCTCCAGTTTTGACACTACCCGATGGAGGTAAGATGTTTACCGTGTACACAGATGCGTGCGGCACGGGATTAGGCGTTGTCCTAATGCAAGAAGGAAGAGTAATATGCTACGGGGGCAGACAACTTAAAGTTCATGAGAAAAACTATCCCACGCATAACTTGGAGTTGGCCGCGATTGTTTTTGCACTTAAAGCTTGGCGCCATTATCTTCTAGGGGAGAGGTTCGAGCTGTATACCGACCTCAAATCGCTTAAGTACCTCTTCTCACAGAAAGATTTGAATCTGAGGCAACAACGGTGGATAGAGTTCTTGGCATCGTATGACTTCGATATAGCCTATACCTCTGGAAGGGTAGTGTGGTGGCGGACGTGCTAAGTAGAAAAAGGTTGACTTTGAGCCCCTTGATTGTTGAAAGGAAAAGCCTTGAGTTTATAGCAACCTTTGATTTTACACCTGCTGTTGAGTCATTGACTGCTACGTTAGCATCTCTTGAGTTAAGACCTACACTTCTAGATCAAGTAGGGACTTCACAGAAGGAATACCCACAGATAGTCGAAATCATGGACAAGCTGATTAGTGGTGAGACGTCAAGTCACCTCAGTAGGTATGCCATAGATGACAAGGGATGGCTAAGGCACGATGGAAGTCTATGTGTCCCACAAGTGGGAGACCTAGTAAGGAAAATTCTCGAAGAGGCGCACCACTCGAAGATGACTATACATCCCGGAGGGGATAAGATGTACAGGGATATGAAACGCATTTTCTTTTGGGCTGGAATGAAAAAGGACGTAGCAGAGTTCGTTTCGAAGTGCATGGTGTGCCAACAAGTAAAGGCCAAGTCGAAGAAGCCTGGTGGGCTATTACATCCTTTGTAGGTTCCGCAATGGAAATGGGAGAGTATCTCGATGGATTTCGTGGATGGACTGCCTAGGTCAAGGAAGGGAAATACTAGCATATGGGTCATAGTTGATAGACTCACAAAAAGTGCCCACTTCATTCCAGTGAAAGGCAAGAGGACCACATCATGGCTAGCGTCTATTTACCTTCAAGAGATAGTACGGTTGCATGGAGTTCCTTCTAGTATAGTTAGTGATCATGACCCGATTTTCACTAGCCAGTTTTGGAATAGTCTGCAAGAAGCAATGGGTACACGACCGAGTTTAAGCACGGCCTATCACCCACAGACGGATGGACAAACCGAAAGGGTAAACAGAGTACTAGAAGATCTCCTGAGGCTATGCATTCTTGACTTTTGTGGTACTTGGGAAGACGATCTTCCTCTCGTGGAGTTTGCATATAACAATAGTAACCAAGCTAGCATTGGAATGGCACCGTTCGAAGCCCTGTATGGAAGACCGTGCAAATCGCCAACTTGTTGGTGGGAGATGACAGACAGACTTATACTTGGGCCCGACATGATAGGGGACACTTCTGAGAAGATTGAGTTGATACGAAGACGGATGAAAACGGCCCAGGATAGACAGAAATCTTATGCGGACCAGAGAAGGACAGACCTAGAATTCAAAGTCAGAGATATGGTCTTTATAAAAGTTTCTCCGTTACGCAATGTATTTCGTTTTGGAGCAGTTGGAAAGCTAGCACCAAGGTTCGTAGGACCGTTCCCTATCACTGAGAGGATTGGACGGATGGCCTATAAGGTAGACTTACCCGAGAAGCTGACTGGGGTGCACAATGTCTTTCACATCTCGCATCTCCGGAAGTGCTTGCATGAGTCAGCCGAAGTGGTTGAGTCAAGCATCCTTGATGATGTAGAAGTGGAAAAAGAAGCAACATTGAGGCGAGTTCCGATTCGTATCTTAGGAACGAAGATTAAGAAGCTAAGGAATTGAGAAGTCAAGCTAGTTAAAGTGCAGTAGAGTGAAGCCCAAGAAGACGCAACTTGGGAAACTGAAGAGAAGATACGCGCGCTTTACCCATTTCTTTTTGAGGGTACATTCTCGATCTCTTTTTCCTATAAACTTAAAAACCTTTTCGTATCATGCTTCTACTATCTACGTTTGTCTTGTTATCTTCTCGATCTTATCTTGAGAACCTTAGGTAGAACCATATGGATGTAAACATGTGATTCAAACATGTTATGGTTGATGTTTGCAAATGGTTGCAAGTGGTTTCTAGTGGATTCATAACACACATTAGGCACTAAGATCGGCTCAGTCACATTTTCATGTTGCATATGCATGAGTGCTTATACTTGTACATAGATGGAACTTGTTATGCTATCACTTGGATGTTGCATATGAATGAATGTTTGTGCATTCATGTAGAGATTATAAACTATGTTAGGAATTTGCATACATGTTGGATTCATTACACTAACATGTTTTGCATTAAGGAGGTTTACTGAATCAGTAACCGCCTGATCTTTTGCATTAGATAAGTACATATACACACACTTTCTGCATATGTTCATACAGCACTAGAAATCTTTTAAGGACAATGGTTGCCTTTGAATGATGCTTTGAGTAGATGGATGATGGATGGGAGGACACATCCTAACTTAGAGATTTCGGGGACGAAATCCTTTAAGGGGGGAGAATGTACCAACCCATGTTTTTATAACGTGTAATAACCATAAATCAAGGCAAAATTAATTTTTAAAATAAGAATCAAGGGAAACAGGTTGCGCCATTGCATTCGTCTCGAAATTCTGCTTGGAAATGAGTCTGAGTTTTCGAAAATCGGAGCCCGTATGACCAAGTTATGACCTTTCGAAGTTTTCAGAAGTTTTCAAGTTCAAAACAGCTCAATTCGAATTCAAAATTCGAAATTCAAACCTCAGAATGGACTGGGCGGGAAATTTCCCGCCCAGGACCAGGTCGACCTGGGGGTCGACTATGTAGTCGACCTATCCAGGACCAGGTCGACCATAGTGTCGACCTGGGGGTCGACCAGGTGCCCGAGCCCACTTTTGAAGCTTGATTCACTTTGATGTTTCTGGACTCGTTTCTGTCTACATTCGTTGACCTGACCCTATATATATAGCCCCTAACACTAGTCTCTCTACACAAAATTCTTTTTGACCTTATGCTGCTCCAATTCTGGTTGAAAAGTTAGAGAAAGGGACTACTTCTTCTACGTCAAAACTACGTTGCTGATTTGGGGATTCCTGTTAGGACTTGACTAAGCATATAAAGATTCAACATCGACTCTCTTTTTCTAATTCTCGAACCACGATCTGTAAGCCCCAGTTATTTTCAGATTTAAACTGTAAATGTAATATGAATATGTTGTAAATTGAAATTGGACCTTTGTATGATGACTGTTTTACGTCCATTATTGTTCATCTTGGATCTTAACTTTTGGATATATTACTGTGACATTGATTTGGGGCCTACTCATGTTGAAAATCAAAAAGAAAACCCCCTCATATTATCATGTTGAATCTGTTATTAGTCACAAGTTTATGACTATCACCCTATGTCAATCGTTACCATGACTATACTATCACCTTATGACAACTGTTATCTTGACTAGTACCTTATTTTGCTAGAATTGGAATTTTTATGTTTGAGGCCAATATTCCTTATGCCAGTAATGTTATAATCATTTATCTCAAGTCATACCATGCTATGCTAGTAATCACTTTTGCCACCTTATACCCATCCCTTTTTATGTTATTCCCTAAATAGATTTATTTGTATCGATTCGAGCTTACGTGCGATGGGAATACGATTTGGGTAGACTAGGTAAAACATGAATTGACTTTGAACTTTAAACATGAACGTTATTATAACTTGAACCTGGATATGGACATGAACTTGACACGATTTGACATAAAACATGACATGAAGACTCGACATGAATTTTGACATGAAAACTTGAACGTGGGCATGGCAATTAGATAAACTTAAAAATGGCCAACTCGAGGTTGGGTTGAGTTTGCAGTGTAAATCTGCCCGGAACCGCCCGGCAAATCCAGTGACGGCGAATAATAGGATCCAATGTGGGTAGTTGGTTATATCGCACGAAAAACCCGAGGTTAGACTATCTTGTGGCGTAAATCTGCCCGGAACCGCCCGACAAATCCAGTGACCACAACAGTTAGTCTAATGTGAGAGGTTGGGGTGCATTAATGAATTAATGCCACATGATAGGGTTAAGTCATAAACCACTTGAATATACTTAATCAACTTGACATGATGATTTGATAGGGTTAAGTCATGAACCGCTTGAACACACTTAACCAACTTGATACATAATTTGGATAGGGTTAAGTCACGAATTTGAATGACAACACTTAACCCATTAGAAACCCTAGTCACGCGGTCCTTTTCAGCAGTAATCCACTTAGATGTATCACGATACCCTGGGACTAGGCAGGGTGGGCACAATTACTGGGCTGATTGTAAGCGACCAGAACGACGGTTGAGTAGGTGTGCCATTGTAGGCTCAGGCGGACTATGGTCGTACACGTAGTCCGGAGTTGAAAAAGCAGGCATTGGGCACCCGTAGATTTACACTGCGCGTGCTTGACTCGTGTCGATGGTTGGCACCATTGGGCTTGATACACCCTTAGGTGGTCCTAGCACAGGTAACTACATTTCAGGATAGGGCCGTATGACACAGACACATGACGAGCTAGAACTTGTAGGGAGCCGATCGATTAGTAGATCGTACCGTAGGACCCCGTAATGGGTCACTTCATGATATTGGGCCAAGGGATCATTTCATGATTAATACTTGACATGGGTTAGAACACAAGTACAGTTGGTGCAGTGAATCTCGAATATGCGATGCTAGACTTGACTTATCCTGTTATCTTAATTGTCCTACCTGTTCTGTTATCATCCTTATGTTTAATTCCAGTTTTCACATATCATGTTACCTTTACTAGTTTTCATACTGAAAGTCACTAGGGCTTACCAGTCTTTATGACTGACCCTTTTTCTTTCGCCTTTTTTCTTTCATTCCCCCCCCCCCAGGTTCTCAGGGAGGAAACACTAGCTCTTAGCTTGGATTTAGCTTGCTTTCTGACAGCTCATGTACGGTTTGGTATTGGGCTATACTATGGCTGCTTCTGCTATTTATGGGGAATAATTTACTTTTGTTATCTTAAGTTTATGCTTCTTTATTTGGAACTTGATGTAATGGAATAATTTGTACCTTGGATATATGGGGTTTTGACTCTTTTCTTGAAAGTAATAAATTTGGTTTTTAATTTCTACCGCTGCTTTATTTATGTTCTGCCTTGTGATATCTCTGTGTATGTTTACCTAGATAATACTCCACCAAAACTAGTGCATTCCCTTCGAGATTGACCCTAGCGGAGGTGGGGTGTTACACGAATGGCACGCGGTAGTTTGCATTTTGAAATCGTAACTTTAAACGATTATACCGAAAGATCCAACCGTCGGATTTTCCCAAAGCTGGAACCGTTAGGACCGCTTTGGGAAGATATTTCCAAAGATACAAATTTTGTTAAATCCAATGGTTAGATTTTGAGATAAGTGTAAATCAAAATTTGATAAAAATAGCGCCAGGGCCGCCCATCGACCAAAAGCATCGTTAAATAAGTTTGGCTATTTTTATATAAATAAAAATAGCAATTAATCGTTATTAAATAGTGTTAATGATATGAAATGATTTTAAACTATATATATGTGAGAATCATTTGAAAAGACAAAGTTAAATCTCATTTCAAATGGTTATACAACGATCTAAATTGAAGATCTTGAAGATGGCGATTGAAGACCGACGATCTTCACATCAAAAGGATATCTGCTGATGCCTGGCGCTGGCTAGCTATTAATAAAGGGTTAAAGTGGTAGTTTTTTGGACGTACTTGTTGATTATCTGGATATGAGAGCACCTCTTTTCCATATTGGACATACGGGACGAGGAATAAGGTGATCCGGTTTCGTTCAGACCCAGAAAAGACTTGTAAATGGATGTGTGTCCGACATTGAATTTCATTTCGTGTAATTAAATTGATTTCTATTTAATATATATCTGTGGTGGTGGAGAATTTATTCTCTTGCTTAACACCCTTCTTTGAGACGCACGAGCTCAAAGGTTATATATTAGTAGTTATCGATCGCATGAATTGTCAATGTGACATGCCAAGATGTAATTGATCGAGGCTTTTATTGAAAAGAAGAGCCTTGTGGATAACGATCAAAGCATAGCCTATTTCGGCATAGCTTTGTGTATTACGTTACCTCACGAGCCTCACACCTCGGTAGAGTCAAAAACGGGACAAGGGAACGCAGGGAGTGCATACGTTTCTTTCTAGCTAGAAGTGATGTTTGGGTTTTTACAAGACCCGACATTTTTACTTATGTGGTTGATGGAATGAAGCACCTTGGTTTTATTGGTCGATTGTGACCATTTTATAGGTTCAATAGTATCGAGAAACGTGTGTTCAGGAATTGCCAATCCACTAATGTTATTTATGGACCAGCCCTGCAGGACCCAAGGGTGGCCTGTAGGTGTGATCCTGAGACATTGCTAGAGTGTCTTGAATCGGTTAGGACATCGTCCTTAGCCTTGACTCAAGATGGAAAACCAATCTCCAATATGACATTACGGTTTTGATTGTAAACCTATATATGGCAACATAGTAGGATAGGGTACTATGCTGTCTACGATTGATACATTTACTTTGAAGTATTTTAATATTGATTAGACACTAATAATAATATTAAAATTATTATTTTCTACGTATCAAGCATTTTTTATCATTATAAGGTAAAACTCTATCCTCCAGTTTGCATTGCATTGTGTGATGGGACTTGAGTCTTATAATGATTTCATTTTCTAAAAAGCGTTGCGTTGTTTTTAAATATAATTTTTAGACATATGCATTAGCAACCCGATGGAGTAAACCCTTTCCGCATTGGCGGCGTGGTCCAGGGATTAGTCATATTGTTAGTTAATTAAGATTTCTCATAACAGTCCCATGACTAACTCATAGTTTGTTTCACTTTGCAAACTCGGGTGCCCTCTTTCCACATGGGCGGCCAAATGACAAGCTTTATGTATGGATATTTTTTGGACTGGAGCTTGTTAAGGAAGAAGATGAAGACTCTTTTTCTTTTATCTTTTTATTTGATTCTTGTGACATTTAGACATTATTGAGCTTTGATGTATTTAGAGGAAATTGAGACTTTATTTCTTTCCTTGTTTAGACTTCTATTTTGCTAGGTGTATCCTGTACTGCGTACTCTGATGTTTGTGATGTTATGTTGTGATTACATTTCCATTTCCGCTGCAATGATTTATATGTTCTGCTATTATCTGAGACCTATTATTGTTTTAATTATGTTATTCTCCTATGATTATTCTTATTTTCGTACCATGGAAGTTTGGGGTCGTCATAGTTGGTATCAGAGCTAAAGATTAACCCTTGCTTCGGTGTATAACATTTTTAGAACAATTCGTCTAGATAGAATCGGTAGTATTCTAAGATGAGTAGATTAGTAGAGATAGGATTTAGTAATGTCCTAGAATGAGAATAGCAGAATAGCACATATTAATCAGTCATTACTTCATTATCACCTTATAATATGTCTCTACTTTTAACCTTTCCTTTGAAATAATCGTTTATCTTAGTTTGACTCTTTCCTTAATGATACAGACTGATTGAAAAATGAGTATGAGAGCCAGAACTAGAGGAAGAGGTCAAGGTGGAGCAGCAGGTAGGGGCGGAGAAAGAGATACAGTCCCAACTGCTCATGACCAACCTAATTTGGATGCTGAGGTACCACCACCAACACCACTTCCACGTGCTTTTGATCTAGACAAGGTGGCGAAGAAAATCAATAATCTAGGAGACATGCATTTCACGGGCTGAGAGATGGTTATAGAGGCACAAGCGTGGCTTAAGACAATTAAGAAGATCTTGGGAGGATTAGAACTAGAAGATCATAGGAAGCGATTTATAGCAACATGGTTCCTGAAGGACCAGGCTCAGATTTGGTGGGAAACGACCATGATTGGTGGTAATGAAGCTGATATAACTTAGGAGAAATTTAAAGAGCTCTTTAATGAGAAGTTTATTCTGCCTCACGAAGTTGAACGCCTTCATGATGAGTTTGCCAACCTCCAACAGGGAAATATGACTATTACCGAATATGTGAAGAAATTCGACGAGCTCTCCAGATATGCCCCTGAGTTAGTTCAAGAACTGCTTCAAAAGAATAAATTTTTTATTAATGGTCTTCTGAGGAGGTATCATAATAGAGCGACGGCACACATTGAGCGACCATTTGCTAAAGTGGACGAGATGACTTGCAGATATGAGGAGATTGACCAAAAAGGTTCTCAGCAAGATCGAGAAAGGAATCAAGCCAATAATAAGAGAAAAGAGACAAGTCTAAGGTGAAGTGCTTCAATTGTCAGAATATGGGGCATTTTGACTATGAATGTTGATCCCCGAAGAAGCCTAAAAGAAATGAGTCTGGATGAGTCAGAACCACGGTCAAAATTCTCGGAACACTCAGGAATGCTTTAATTGCCATAAGATGGGCCACTTTATCAGAAATTTCCCTCTGCTCAAGAAATCCGAAGTAGCACATGTCTATGATGGAGCGGCTGCACCGGCTTCTTCCGAAGGAGCAGGTAAACCTGATGTTTTAGGAGGTATTCTTAGTATTAAGAATATTCCTATTACAGTTTTGTTTGATACGGGTGCATCAAGAAGTTTTATTTCTAGTGACACGATTAAAAGCTTAAACTGAAACCTAGAAAACTTAAAGAATCAATTAGAGCCCACTGTCCGATAGGAGGATCACTTATCCTTGATCAGTACCATAGAGTGCATGTTTCTTACTCTTACTTCCAGTTCCCTTTTGACTTGATCGTTATGAGTTTTTCTGGATACGATATCATACTTGGGCTAGATTGGCTAACAAAGTATGAGGCTGAGTTGCTTTGTGCTGAAAGAGTAGTCAGAATCAAAACCAAATTTGGAGATATTATTGTTGTTCCATGCCACGGCTCAGCCACAGATAGGAAATAATTTTGGTCTTCTCTAGAAGTCACTCCTGCTTCTATTGAGGATATTCCTATCGTCAGAGACTATGCGGATGTGTTTGAAGAAGTAGACAGCTTACCTCCGTGCAGAGAAATCGACTTCAGAATTGAATTAGTTCCGAATGCAAGGCCCGTTTTACACCCTATTCGGAGGATGACACTGAAAGAAAAATAGGAGCTGAGTAATCAAACTAAGCAACTTTTTTGGAAGGGTCTGATCAGGCCTAGCTTCTCGAGCTGGGGGGCAGCAGTGGTTTTCGTCTTAAAGTCAGACGGTACCCTTAGGCTATGTGTGGACTACAGTGACCTAAATAAGCGGACTCTGAAAAATAAATACCCACTGCCACGCATTGATGATATGCTAGACCGCTTGAATGGAGAACGAGTATTCTCTAGGATGGACCTGGCTACAGGTTTCCATCAACTGCGCATTGTCGAAGAATGTGTGCCTTTGAAAACTTTTAGATGACCAGACTTATTTTATGAATGGCTAGTGATGCCCTTCGGCTTATGCAATGTTCCAGCAAACTTCGTTGATATGATTAATAGAGTATTCCGAGATGTTTCAAATAAATTTTTGCTGGTGTTCATTGATGACATCTTAATCTTTTCTAAATCCACTGTTGAACACGAAAAGCATCTGAAAGAAGTCTTGGAGATTTTGCGAAGAAATGTGCTGAAAGCCAAATTTTCCAAATGCATATTCTGGCAAGAAGAGGTGAAATTCCCCGGCCATGTTGTATCAAAGGAAGGCATCTCAGTAGATCCAGGAAAGATCTCAGCCATCCAAGGTTGGAAGTAGCCTAGCAGGCCCACAGAAGTCAGAAGTTTCTTAGATCTGGCTGGCTATTATCGGAAATTCGTTAAGGATTTTTTGAAATTATCTTGTCCACTGACAAAGCTGACTAAGAAGCATACAAAGTTCATTTGGACACCCCGAATATGAGGCAGCTTTCCAACAGCAAAAATGGAGATTGATCACTGCTCCTGTGTTGACCGTTATTGATGGCAATCAGGATTTGAAAGTCTGGACAGACAATTCTAGAGAAGATTATTCTTTTTATCTAAATAAACATGTCAGAGATAACATTTTTAATATCAAATCTTATTTCAACATGTTATCCTTTTATCTATTTAAGGTATTGGTGCGGTGCTAATGCAAAGAGACAAAGTAGTCGCATATGCTAGCCGCCAATTAAAACTGCATGAGAAGAATTACGCCATTCATGATCTTGAGCTAATGGCTATAGTATTTGCTCTAAAGATATAGAGGCACTACCTCTTAGGTGAGAAATTCGAATTGTATACTGATCACAAATCCTTGTAGTATTTGTTCACCCAAAGGGATTTGAACTTGAGACAACTATGTTGGATTGAATTCCTTGCACCCTATGACCTGGACATCTTATATACTCCAGGGAAAGCCAATGTAGTAGCAGATGCACTCAGCAAGAAGAATACGGCCAGCACCAGTCTTATCCTCACCAATCTCATTATTACATCTTCCTTGATCGATAAGATCTCTGCTCTCTAGAAAGATGATAAATTTATTGAAATGATTAGTGAGCGAGTTCGAAGGGGCGAAGCCCAGCTTCCAAATAGATGGCAAAGGAACCCTTAGACTGCAAGTGCAAATATGTGTGCCAGATATCCCCGAGCTAAAGAGAGAAGTTATGGATGAATGTCACAAATCTAAGCTCAGCATCCATCCAGGAGTAAGCAAGATGTATCATGATCTTAAGTGTACTTTTTGGTGGAAGGCAATGAAGAGAGACATTTCTATATATGTTGCTAGATGTCCCACCTGCCAGCAAGTCAAAAGCAATCAGCCAAAGCTAGCAGGTTTGTAGCCGCCGCTAGGGGTTCCAAGTTGGAAGTGGGATGAAATTTCTATGGACTTTAATGATGGCTTGCCCCAGACTAGGAAAGGCATATACACTATATGGGTGATTGTAGATCGCTTCACAAAGACTGCCCATTTCATTTCTGTCAAATCTAATAGAACAGCTCGAAGTTTGGCACAGCTTTATTTCAGAGAGATTGTCAGACTACATGGAATTCCCAGTAGCACTTTCAGTGATCGCGGTCCGATATTTGCTAGCAAATTCTGGGAAGCTTTCCAAGAAGAGCTTGGGACCAAATTGAATATAAGCACCGCTTATCATCCTCAGATAGATGACCAGATTGAGAGGGCTAACAGCATATTGGAAGACTTGCTGCGAGCATGCATTCTTCATTTTGGTGGGTCATGGGAAGATCATTTGCACTTGGTTGAGTTCTCCTATAATAACAGCTACCAAGCAAGCTCGCATATGTCGCCATTTGAAGCATTATATGGCAAGACATGGAGATCTCCCGCATGTTGCGTGGAACCCGACAATCGATTGGTACTGGGTCCCGACATGACTCGTGAAGCAGCAGATAAAGATGATTTTATTAAGAAGTGATTACTGGTTGCTCAAAGACGATAGAAGAGCTATGCAAACGCTCGAAGAATGGATTTAGAATTCTCTGTTAACGATCTGGTATACTTGAAGGTTTCCCCACTGAGAGGTGTAATTCGATTTTGGAAGACTGGAAACTTGGCATCGAGATTCATTGGTTCATTTCCTATTCTGAAAGGATTGGGACTCTCACTTATAGGGTGCAGTTGCCTGACTGGTTGCCAGGGGTTCACGATGTATTCCATGTGTCCCAACTTCGGAATCATATTCATGATCCAGATTTAATTGTGGAGGAAGCAACACAACAAGATTTGGAGATTACCCTGAGCCTAGCAGTAAGGATTGAACCAGTGAAAATTGTTGGCAAAGAGACCCAAGTGCTGAGGAACAAGAGGATCCACTAAGTCAAGGTGCATTGGAGCGGGGATCCTAGAGACTGTACATGAGAGACTGAGGAAAGCATCAAACAGCTTATCCTAAGTGCAGGGTGGACATCTCCGAGTAACTCTTATGATAAGGTACATTTACAATACCTTGCAATTTCCATTTTGTTTCCAACTTTACTATTGTTTCCTTTTCGGGGATGAAAAGCTTTTAAGTAGGGGATTTTGTAACAACCCAGAAAATCCGAACCAATTTAAAATTTTTATTTTTGCTATTTCAGTGAATTTTGAATAGTTGAAACAATTATTTTAAATAATAATGATTAAAAATTTATTTTAATCGAAGTTAGAGCAAACATATTTATTTTAATTTCAAAACGAATTTGAAATAGTACAGTAGTTTGAAAAGTCAAACCTGAACTTTGACTAAATGTACCGGATTTAAAATTTAACGGATTTTAGTGAAACTAAAAATATCTAAATCTGTTTAAAAATATCTTTCCAACGAATTCGAAAAATCAAAATTTCATAGCGGGAATCAAAAGTTATGGCCAATTGAATATTCAGAACAGTCGTTATAGTATAATTTATAGCTCGTATAAAAGGCCATTTTTCAAACGACCTCAATTTTCGATGAA
The DNA here is from genome assembly GCA_030737875.1 of Allium sativum. Classification (NCBI taxonomy): domain Eukaryota; kingdom Viridiplantae; phylum Streptophyta; class Magnoliopsida; order Asparagales; family Amaryllidaceae; genus Allium; species Allium sativum. Next base: position 712,464,457 of record CM060919.1, on the reverse strand, counting down.
ACCACTTTTTTGGATTCGGAATGTCAAATTATTGCCATGTTTAATTTTCCAGAATTTTTGGAATTAATATGTGAGCATGGCAAAAGAAAATGTGTTTTGTCAATTTCAGTCAAATTTAATCGACTTGAAAATGGCCATTTTTCAAACAGTCTCCAAATTCAACAAAATTAATTTTATTAGGACTGTATCGTCAAAAAAAATCCAGAAATAATTTTTATGGAATTTTTAGAGTCCGTATGTGGCCCCGGTGAATTTAAATATACGATTTAATTAATTTAATAAAGGATTTAAATTTTAAATTAAATAATTCAGTCCACAAACAGTCGTTTGGGCTGACGAGACCTAGTCCATTAGTTCCGAAACAGGGGTAATTAGGACGGAACAACTCCTGTTGGACTGAAGTTGGAGTTATTTAGAACTTATGGATTTTTTTGTAAAAATTAGCAATATAATATTATAAAAAGGCTTTTGTCATTTTCCCAAAACCCTAAATACTCTATACCAGCGTCGCCGTCTTCATCAACCCATGGCTGAAAACGCTTCCATCTTCTTCCACTAATTTCCCTTCATCCACTCAACAAAACTCCACCCTCCTTTGGAGTTTATCGTAGAGATTTCCATAAGCTTTCCATCCATACGGATAATAACACCCAGAGTCGAACAACCGACGAGCTCCAGGCCCGGAAGTAGTCCCGTTCACAGCGTCGCTGCCGCCTGTAGATGCATGCGAGTTCACCGACTATGGGCCTCCTGGTGCGCGCCATCCCCCTTTTCGGCGTGGTGATCTCTGATTGCCTCGAAGCCTGACGGTTTGGGTGAAAATCCATGACCTAGAATATAACTATTTAAAAACATCGCGGCCTTAACTGTAAAGAGAAGAAGGAGGTGGAATTTTAATTAATTATTTAAATTAATTTATTTTAAATTATTAACAATGTAAAATAAATCATATCTCATTCATACTGACTCAGAATGGAACGATTTTCGAAGCGTTGCGATCGTAAGATAGAGATCTACGTTTCTAGACTGAAAAGAAGCAATTCTGAGCTGGTTGAATTTTGGGCCAAATTGTCAGATCAGAATTATTCAAATTCAAAAGAACTGTGAGAAATCCTATTTTATTTTTATTATTATTTATTTTAAAATAATTAGAATAAATCGTAATTGTATTCTCATTGATTCGCTGTATATACTATCCTACGTGATTTGATTTGTATGTGATGTGTTAATATAGATCTGTTAGTTTAGATATTTTATTAATATAGACCTATATGTGATGTGTTAATTAGAATAAATCATTTTTGTTGATATTTTGTTGAATCATATTTATTCAACAAAAATGGAGCATCATGTTTATTTATTGGATTGAATTAGAATTTTCTATTCAATAAAAATTTCACCTTTGTTTATTTGTTGAATTGAGTTGAATTTTCAATTCAATAAAAATATCAGCTTTGATTATTTATTGGATTGAATTAGAATTTCAATTCAATAAAAATTTCAACTGTGTTTATTTGTTGAATTGAATTAGAATTTTCAATTCAATGAAAATATCACCTTTGTTTATTTATTTGATTGAATTAGAATTTTCAATTCAATAAAAATATCAATTTTGTTTACAATAAAAATTTCACTTTGTTTATTTACTGGATTGAATTAGAATTCTCAATTCAATAAAATTTTCAGCTTTGTTTATTTGTTGAATTGAATTAGAATTTTCAATTCAATGAAAATATCACCTTTGTTTATTTACTGGATTGAATTAGAATTTTCAATTCAATAAAAATATCACTTTTGTTTACAGTAAAAATTTCACCTTTGTTTATTTACTGGATTGAATTAGAATTTTCAATTCAATGAAAATATCAACTTTATTTATTTATTGTATTGAATTAGAATTTCAATTCAATAAAAATATCACTTTTGTTTACAATAAAAATATCACCTTTGTTTATTTACTGGATTGAATTAGAATTTTCAATTCAATAAAAATACCACCTTTGTTTATTTGTTTGATTGATCTAGAATTTTTAATCAAAATAAAAATGTCAATTTTGCTATTTTTGATTGAACAATAATTTTCAATCAAAATAGAAATATCACTTTTGTTATTGTTTGATTGAATTAGAATTTTCAATCAAAACAAAATATCACTTTTATTTGTTATTTGATTGAGTTAGAATTTTCAATCAAAAAGGAAATATCAAATCTTGTCATTTTTTTGAATTAGAATACTCAACAAAAATGGAATGTAAATTTCTATCATTATATGGAACTATTATAGAAATAGAAAGGCTCATGTTTTATATAAAAATAAGCACATTACATTAAAAGGTTTACATTTTTAATGTAATGTTAAAAATAAAGAAAGTGTTCATATTTTTAACCAAAACATGAATTCATTAAAAATATACATTTTTAATGAAATGTTAAAAAATAGAGAAAACGCGCATGTTTAGAAATAAAAGCATGTAGTCGTTAAAAACCATATTTTAATGTCATTAAAGAAATTAGTAAAATGTTCATAGTTTGAACAAAAACATGATTTCATTAAAACATACATTTTTAATGTTAAGAATATAAGTAGTGAAAAATGTTCATGTTTTTAATCAAAACATGATTTCATATAAAATATACATTTTAATGTAATGGTTGGAAAATGGAAAAAAAATGTTCATGTTTTTAACCAAAACATGAATTCATTAAAAATATACATTTTTAATGTAATGTTAAAAATAAGAAAAGTATTTATGTTTTAAAGTCAAAACATTATTAAATTAAAATTATACATTTTTTATGTACATGTTTTCAATCCAACATGATTCCATGTAAACAGATCACATTTATGATATAATGTTAAATAAAATAGAAAATGCACATGTTTTAAAAAGAAAACATCATTTCATTAAAAACATGAACATGATTTCATTACGATTAAAAACATGATTTCATTAAAAACATACATTTTAATGTAATGTTAAAATAAAGAAAATGTACATGTTTTAAATGCAAAACATGTTATGCATTAAAATTTCACTTTTTAATGTAATTATAGAAATGCAGAAAAGAAACATGTTTTAAAATGAAAATAAGTTCTACATTAAAAATTCATTTTTTTATGTAATAATAGGAATGTTAAAAGTATGAAAGTTGTTCATGTATTCAATAAAAAACATGATTTCATAAAAAATATGCATTTTTAATGTAAAAAAACAAACATGCAAGTTTTAAGAATAAAACATGTTTACATTAAAAACTTTGTTTTAAATGAAATGGTTAAAATCATATTTATAATTGCATCACATATATTAGAATTTATATGCGATGTTAAAATCACATTTATATTACACCACATATATTAGAATTTATATGCGCGGTTAAAATCACATTTATATAACACTGCCCATATTAGAATTTATATGCGCTGTTAAAATCACATTTATATTACATCGCATATATTAGAATTTATAAGCGCTATTAAAATCACATTTATATTAAACCGCATATATTAGAATTTATATGCGTTGTTAAATTTGCATTTTTAATTACATCACATATATTAGAATTTACATGCGTTGTTAAAATTTATTTTTAATTACATCGCATATATTAGAATTATATGCAGTGTCAAAAATTACATTTATGTTTACCTTTGCATATATTACATTTATATGCAAAGTTGGCTTGTCATTGGATAAACTTTCATGTGAATGAAATATACTTTGTTTAACAGTACATGGTTAAATGTTCTTTTATTTGGGATGTTAAATACGTTAGAGAGATCGTCGAATTGTTTATATATATATATATAATTATATATATATATTAAAAATAAATGAATCGCGCGTGGTAGTTCATGTTTTGAAATCGTAACTTTAGACGATTATACCGAAAGATCCAACCGTCGAATTTTCCCAAAACTGGAACCTTAAGACTGCTTTGGGAAGATCTTTCCAACGATATATATTTTGTTAAAATCCAACGGTTAGATTTTGAGATAAATGTAAATCAAAATTTGATAAAAACAGCGCCAGTGCTGCCCATCAACCCGAAGCATCGTTAAATAAATTTGGCTTTTTTATATAAATAAAAATAGTAATTAATAGTTATTAAATACTATTAACGATATGAAATGATTTTAAACTATATATATGCGAGAATCATTTGAAAAGACAGAGTTAAATCTCATTTCAAATGGTTATATGATGATGTAAATTGAAGATCTTAAAGACGGCGATTGAAGACCGGCGATCTCCACATCGGAAGGATAACTACTGATGTCTGGCATTGGCTAGCTACTAATAAAGGGGTTAAAGTGGTAGTTGTCTGGACGTACTTGTTGATTGTCTGGATATGCGAGCACCTCTCTTCCGTATTGGACATACGGGACATGGAATAAGGTGACTCCAGTTTCGTTCAGACCTTGAACGGACTTGTAAATGGATGTGTGCCCGACATTGAATTTCATTCCGTTTAATTAAATTGATTTCTATTTAATATATATCTGTGGTGGCGGAGAATTTGTTCTCTTGCTTAACACCCTTCTTTGAATCGTACGAGCTCACAGGTTATATATTAGTAGTTATCGATCGCATGACATGAATTGTCAATATGACATGCCAAGATGCAATTGATCGAGGCTATTGTTGAAAAGCAGAGCCTTATGGATGATGATCAAAGCATAGCCTATTTCAGCATAGCTTTGTGTATTACATTACCTTGCGAGCCTCACACCCCGATAGTGTCAAAAACGGGACAAGGGAACGCAGGGAGTGCACACGTTTCTTTCTAGCTAGAAGTGGTGTTTGGGATTTTACAAGACCCGACATTTTTACTTATTTGGTTCATGGAATGAGGCGCCTCGGTTTTATTGGTTGATTGTGACCATTTTATAGGTTCAATAGGACGGGGAAACGTGTGTTCAATAATTGCCAATCCACTAACATTATTTGTGGACCGGCCCTGGAGGATCCAAGGGTTGCCCGTAGGTGTGATCCTGAGACATTGCTAGAGTGTCACGAATCGGTTAGGAGATCGTCCCTAGCCTTGACTCAAGATGGAAAACCAATCTCCAATATGACATTACGGTTTTGATTGTAAACCTATATATGACTACTTAGTAGGATGGGGTACTATGCTGTAATGACCCGCATTTTTAGCAGTCGAATAATTTATTTATTTATTAATTATCAATTTAACGATATCGTTAACTGAAATTAAATAATATTTATATTTAATTAATATAAATAATAGGAAAAATATATTTTCGGAATATTTGGAAATAACAGAATTCATGATATGGTGTCAATTGGACGATACAAAATGTATAATTCAGTTTATATTGAATTATATTGATGAATATATTATTTAAACAATGTCTGAACGTATAATATATAATATAATTAAAATCGTGCTCGAAATGGCGCGGCAGTTCACGATTTGGCGATTTGAACTTCAACTGGAAATACAAGATCCATCTTAAGTCGGATTTTTGTGAAACAAGAAACGTGTGGAGCTGGTGGAGTATATGTTTCTAATGGAAGAGAAAAATCTAGATTTCGTTGTGTAAATTTTGATTTACATCCAAATAAAATTTTAGAAAAGTCGCTGTGGAATTCCTTTATAAGTTTATAAATATATATTTATATTATAAAAGGATTTTTAATATAAATCGAATATCGTTATATCTGGGAATTTTTAAATATCGAGTTATAAATCCTAATAGAGATGTATGATATTCCACTTTGAATACATACGATAATATTTGTTTTTAAATATTAAATTTAATTGTTTTTAAATATATTTATAAATTTAAAAGGGTTATTTAGGGCTTTAAAAATAGCCAGTTTTGCAAACGACCTCAGAATTCGACGAAACTAATTTTGTTGGATCCGCAATGTTGAATTATTGTTAGATATCAAGTTTCGTGATTTTTAAAGTCAATATGTGGCCGTACGGGATTTTAATTCGAAAAACAGTCTGTATTTTGATGGTTAAAAATATGATGTGTGAGCAAACTGAGTCGGACTTCGACGAAACCAGTTTCATTAGGACCGAAATGTCGAACTGTAGCTACATGACCATTTTCGCGATTTTTGAATATTGTGAATGATCACACGGATTTTTAGAAGGAGAAACGAATATAAAATAATAAAGAAATAAAATATCTAAAATCCTATGTGGCTATAATTAACCAACGTATCTCCCCTTATGACCACAAACTAAACAGCAAACGAAATAAAAGGCCACCACCAAATTTTCTCAACATAGAAAGAAAATGGCAAACAAAATCCTCAGAATAAAATCAAATAAAAACCAAAGAAATTTCCTTAAATCCTCAAATATATATATATATATATGAAATCCTCATCAAATTCTCTTCAAATTGGTGTATGATTTGGAGGGTTCGATCACATCTGTAGTTCGCTGGGTTTTAGGTAGAAAAACTAGGGCTCAAATCTGATGGAGTTTGGTGCGTTGTTGATCGAATTAGAGATTGTTTTTTGGTTTGTGGTTGGATTTAGTTTTGGTTTGGCATTTTTGAGGGATTTCCGCACCAAAATATGTCGCACTGTTTTCTTCAGCGTGCGTGAACTGCTATCAACGCACCAACGAAGACGAGCTCAAGCTCGATAGTGAAGGTACGGTGTGATGGAGATTCTCAAGAGAGGATTTTTGATGTATTTTGTGTGAATTTAAAGAAAGAGGGGAAGGAGGATTTGAAGGTGGAAGTTCAGCTATGGTCTGTCGTGAAGAGCAGCAGGTCACTTCGGGGAAGATGGAGTGGAAGGGAGCGGGTCTGATAGTTGGGTTGGGGAATGGGCTTGTTTTAATGGTAAAGGCCCAAGATGAAATTTAATTGAGTTTAAATTTAAAACATAATAGTGTATTAACTTTAAATAGTCGTATCTTTCTCATACGATATCAGAATTAGACGAAACAAGATCAGACAGGATCGTATGGACGGGCACTACCCAATGGAACTGACAGGGATCGAATCGAAGCTCGTTACAATTTATGGAAAAATAAATTGTTCGTCTGAATCAACAGAATCAAATCGTTATTTAACGGTTAACGCGAAATGTGAGTAAAACTCACCAACTCTGAACAGTTATATTTTTATAACGTATTCTTAGAACTGATAATTTTCTGTTGATTGATGTGTGTTAACTCTTTGGTTGAATTGCTTATGCATTGATTGAAATTATAGATAACGATATAGATATAAATCGTTAATCAAATATTGATTCTGTTTAGCAGAATATTTCATATTGAAATGAAATCGATGTTAATTATATTGTTTAACATCTGTGATGCAGGGAAACAGGTCGGAGGAACCCAACTTGATTCCTCAACATTTATTTTACTGTTTTTCCTATATATTGTGATATATGATGTGATATACAATCTCTTGTTGATTGTGTGTGTTTGGGTGATACTGAGCAGTGATATATGGTATTTGAAACATCATAAGAAATACTGAAATATACAAAAGGATTTTTCAAAGTGTATATTGAAATATAAATTATATTTGTGAAAACAAATATAATAGAATTGTAAATATTTGTGAAAACAAATATAATAGAAAAGGGATATTTGTAAAAACAAATAAAAGAAAAAGGAATAGTTATTTGTTAGTTAAATAAATAGAATTAAAATGGAATATTTATTTAAGAAATAAATAGAAGTATAAAAGGGTTATTTATTTAGAAAATATATAGAACAAATATAAAAATTAAATATTTGTAAACCATTTACAAATAGCATTGGAAGGGGAATATTTGTAAAACATTTACAAATGGAATCGAAAAGGAAATATTTATTTAGGGAATAGATAAAGTTAAAAGGAATATTTATTTAGAAAATAAATAGAAAAGATAAAAGAAATATTTATTTGTTAAATTAATAGAATTGAAAGGGAATAGTTATTTGTTAAGTAAACAAATAGAAAAGGAATTAATCAAAGGAGATAATTCAAAGGAATTAATCAAAGGAGATAATTCAAAGGATTTAATCAAAGGAGATAATTCAAAAGAATAAATCAAAGGAGTTAATTCAAAAGAGTGAATCGAAAAGAGTTAATCGAAATGAGTTAATCGAATATTAGTTATTCGATTAGAGTTAATCGAATAGAGTAAATGACTTAGAGTTAACCAGATAGAGTTAATTGAACATAGTTGTGAAGACCCGTAACTTCCCCGGTAAGGAAATCACGGATACTTTGAGGACAAGCCACATCGGAACGCAAACAGAAGAACATTTCATTGTTAATTACAACAATTCCATCATAATACAAGAATATACAGAGTATGAATCAATATTACATGTCATAAAATATCAGAGATTACAATACATTACATAGCAGCGGAAAATAATAAAATACACAACTGAACGAGATATACGGATACAAAGCTTTCTGGATATCATTCCAGCTGTAAACCAGGATCCTGTGAATATAAATCTGCAAAACCAAAACTACTAGCTGCCCGTGCGGAAAATAAGGGCACCCAGAGTTTAGGTTAAAACAATAAACTCCAGGTCAGTCATGTGACTGGTGTGAGAACTAAACCAGTTATTAATCTTTATTTTAAAGGTAGGTAAATCAAGGGACCACGCCGTATAACACGGAACGGGTTTCCTCCCAAGAATACCAGTGCATAAAACAACAGCGCAATACTAAATAAAGAACAATGAAGCTATTATAAGACCCACGTCCCATCACACAATGCAACACAAGCCAGAGGATATGGTTTTACCTTATAATAGCAAAAGAATGCTTGATACGCTAAATTTCATCTTTTATTATTACTTTAAGTGTATAGTGTCAAAAACAATTTCACTCATAAGTATCAATCCTAGACGGCATGGGTACCATATATCATGTCGCCATATTAGTTCTACAATTAAAACCGCAAAATCACGTATTTGGAAGTTGGATTTCCATCTGTGAACCGAGGCAAGGGATCGTCCTCACCGTTTCGAGACTGTCTAGCCCGAGCCTCAGGCAAGCGCGCAGTCAAGCCTTGGAGCAACATGGCCGGTCCACTCGATGCGGATTAAACTTAAACTCAGGACACTACGCTTCCTCGCCCTTTGGGGGCGTAAATGAGCCAACGACTCCATCGGCTCCACATAGTCACCGATATATCTGAGGCGCCTCGCAACAGCAACGACCACATAAGTCAAACTTGTCAAGGCGTGTCAAACAACTAACGCCACTTCTAGCTAGAAGGAAACGCATGCCCTCCCTGAAGTCCTCTCCCGTTTCTGGTTCACAACCGGGGTGTGAGGCTCGCGAATCAACGCTACACAAAGCTATGCCACAGAGGCCGTGCTTCGATCATCAACCACAAGACTCTACTTTTCAACAGAAGCCTTGATGATTTGCATCTTAGCATGCCACACAGGAAAACCACTCCATGCAACCAATATCTATCAATCACACAGAATGATATCCAATGTCAGACACATAGTCCATTTACAAGTTCGTTCTGGGTTTGAACGAAACCGGAGGCACCTACTACCCCGCATATCCATCGATCTCCAAGTACGTCTGGACAATCACCAACTGATTCCCTCCTCTTGGGTGTACGGTCCAGTCAAGATCATCAGTAATTATCTAAACGACGTGAAGACCTCCGGTCTTCAACCACCGTTGTAATGACCTGGGTTTTTCTCAAACTTGGTTATCGCCATAAACTCAATGATGACTAACCAAACATCGAAAAATACCGGATGATTAATGAAAGAAATTAGAGGGTGAGGAAAGATAAGATAGAAACTTAGAATAGAAGAAGAAGAAGAACACAACATCATAGTAACACGAATCTCACAGCGGAACGAATAACATATAATATATATAACATAAATTTGAAATATACATCTGTACCTGAATATACATCATTATCAAAGTACAACACTTACAACACGGCAGAAATAACTATAGCTATATAACCCTGAAGCCTCCTGCTCCAAGTTCTTCCAGTATATCTGTAAACCTTACTACTTGACTGCCCGTACAAATTTAGGCACCCAAGAGTTTAGGGAAACAAACAAATAAACTCCGGGTCAGTCATGGGACTGGTATGAGTAAAACAGTTTAAAAATAGTTTGAGCCATTAAACGATATCTCATAAGACCACGCCGTATAACGGAATGGGTTTTTCCCTTATGAGAATCCAAAATATCTTTATATCAAAAACCTTTGATATTATAATAATGTCTACCAACCACAATATAATAATCATCTAGCAGAAACGCTTTCATCTCACGTTCTACATACATAGTATACAATCAAAACCCCAAGCACGTATTGGGTAATGGATTTCCAACTATGATAAGGTATGGAACCACCCTTTACTAGTGTACCTCTAGAGAGGAATACACTGTGTTCAACAAGAACATCTTGCAACCCGGCCACACAAGACCGACCACTCATTTCGCTTGAGTGTATCGAATGTATATCACCAACGGTTGGGATCAGCAACCGTTTCCCGAATGGGACAGCATCAACAATAGATTTTTAAAGTAAATGAAACTCTAGATCATGTGATTATACACCCTACTTCGGAACGACCGACTTAGCCATGCTGCCTGCCCGATTTTTGTCATTTGCCAGTTGATGAGGCTTGAGGTTACGCTTCATCATCACATTAGATTCACTTCGAATGCTACATTGTTAGATCCATCGAAAATCACTAATTGATGTCTACAACAGTACATTACGTGTTAGCTAAGGAAGTTTCCTCCTCTGCTTCCACTCTTGTTACGGTTGAAGAAATCAATGTACGTGACCTTTCTGGAAATACTCTGTCAGACATTCATCCATACAAGTCATCCAGGAACAGGATGAACCAAAGGCACTATTCAGTACATCCATCTTAGGCACTGTTATCTAAGACTTATACAATATCCCTTGCACTTTACTCTGTCTTCAATTATCTTTGGCATATATGATTCGCAACGCTTATGCCAATACAGAGTGGTTCTTTGGATAATAATCCAACCGGTCTCTCCATATTAACAACGTTAAAATGGTCAAAAACTTCGATAGTCGGTGAGTTAACTATCAAAGAAAAACACGTGTGCAAACAACGATATTATTTCCAGTGGAAATTCTATCAATCAATCATCAATTATATATATATATATATATTCATATTTCCTTATTTTCTATGTTTAGAAAATATATGTTATTAACACTTGAAAACATTTCCATAGCTTATTTACATATCACTATCATCCCACATCTATCAGACTCTAACTATAAACTAACAAGAGAACAACTTCCTAAGTATAAACCCTGAAGGCCGAAACCAACATCAGATCGATACTCAGGAAACCATTCAACTTATTAATCTCTAGCCAGTTTTCCAATTTCTGTTTAACTCCCTTTGATTAACTATTTTTCGAATACTAATATTCGATAAACTCTATTTCGAATAACTTTATATTAAATTAATTCTAATCGACTAATTCTAACTCGATTAATTCCTTTATATAATCCATTAAGCATCTAACACTTAAATCTTATTTAAAGTTCCCTTTTATAACTCTATTTAATTCGTAAATAAATAATTCCCTTTATAAACTTTATTTGTAAATGTTTTACAAATATTTCTCTTCCTATATTTGTCGATTTATTTTCTGAATAAATAGTCCTCTTATACTTCTATTTAATTTCTAAATCAATATTCCATTTTAATCCTATTTGTAACTGTTTTACAAATATTTCCTTTTAAATCCTATTTACAAATATTTTCCTTTATATTTTTTTTCGAAATTATTTCTTTTATAATTGTTTAACAAATAAATTTCTTTATATTTGTTAACAAATAAATTCTTTTAAACTCTTTTGATTTTATAATTATTTCTTTATAAAATCCTTTTTCCTTTTATATATAAAATCCAGTGATTTTATATAAATAAATTATTTTCAAAATATGTTTTGAAAATCCTCTTTCTATACTCTGGTATTTCTTATGGTATTTAACACACTATATAACAACGATAAAAATCGTCCAAACACATATAATCGACAACAGATTATATATCACAATATATATATCACAATATATGAATCACAGTAAAATAAATGTTGAGGAATCCAGTTGGATTCCTCCAACCTGTCTCCCTGCATCCACAGATGTTATACAATAAAATCAACATCACTTTCAGCTCCATATGATATATTCTGTTAAACAGAATCAATATAGAAATTCAAATAACTGACTAGCAGTTCAATCAAACAGTCAACACACAGTCAATCAGCCAATATTTAATAGTTCTAAAAATACAACATGAAATTATAAACTGTTCAGAGTTGGTGAGATTTACTCACTTTTGCAGTTCATCGTTAAAGAATAATAAATTGTTGTTTGATCTGAATCAAACAGTTTATTTCGCCATAATTTCAAACGAGCATCAATCCACTTCCAGTCATTCCCAGTGCGTAGCCACCGTCCATACGATCCCAACGCAACTTACGGTTCGTAAATCTGATATCATATGATCAGGTTATCGTATTTACAAATTTTTACATTATATAAATTTATTTAAAACTTAACCAAATCAAATGTCGGGCTTTACCACTCAACTAAGGCCCATCATCTCCACGTTTCTAAGCCCAACCGCTCTATCTTATTTCTCAAAAGATGTCGTGTCCTCCTGTACACCTCAGGACATAGCCGATACTTTGAGCTCCCTCATCTCCCTCCATACTTCAGCGAATCACACACCAATACCACGGATCTCTTCCCCTTCGCGAATCCAATCTTCTCCACTCTGCAAGATCCCGCTCGAGCCTTTCCTTTAGATTGTGGTTCCCGTTCGACCTGCGTCGCTCCAAAGGAAGTCACGACAGCAATTTCGCTTGAATTCACCCAAACTTCACCCATTGATGCTAAATCACACCCCAATTCCAAAAACAACACTCAAATCAACAATCAAATCCTGTAGCTTCCGAATACATGAACCCTAGGTTCCACTGTAAAAACCCAAGCCCCGAAAGTAAGCGTCGAACAAGCTAAATCTCACATAGGGTGGTAGAGAATCTTCTTAGCAACTCAATCATGTATTCATATTGATTTATAGAATTTTGTTTTGATTTTAGAAATATATTTTGAGGATCGAAACTTTTGTTTTCTCTAAAAATGAACACGGCAACTAAAAGGAGGATTATATAATAGGGATCAAAATTTGTGTGGCTGAAAACAATGACTGTGTGGCAAGTTTTGGTTCACCAATACTTAGATATTTTCGTTTTTAACATTCATTTCGCCTTCTAAAAATTCGTGTGATCACACACGATATACAGAAATCACGAAACTAGACATGTAGCTAGAGTTCGACATTACGAATCCAACGAAACTGGTTTCGTCGAATTCCGACTTCATATGCTCACACAACGTATTTTTAACCATCGAAATACTGACTGTTTCTAATTCTAAAAATCCGTACGACCACACAGAGACTCTAAAGATCACGAAACTGGAAATCTAACAACTATTTGACATTGCGGATCCAACAAAATTAGTTTCGTCGAATTCCGACTTCGTTTGCAAAAGTGGCTATTTATAAAGTCCTAAATAACCCATTTAAATATATAAATATATTTAAATAAAATAAAATTAAATATTTATAAATAAATATTATTGTATATATTCACAGTGGAATACCGTACAGCTCTAGAATATTCCTATATGAATTTCTAACTTGATATTTCAAATCTGGGTCAACCCGATATTCGATTTATTTTGAAATTCCTTTTTAAAATATAAATAATTCCTTTATAAATTATAAAGGAATTCCACAGCGACTTTTCTAAAATTTGGTTTGGACGTAAATCAAAATCTACACAACGAAATCTCGATTTTTCTCTTCCACTAGAAACATATACTCCACCAGCTCCTAACGTTTCTTGTTTCACAGAAATCCGATTTAAAACGGCTTCTATATATTTAGTTGAAGTTCGAATCGCCAATTTACGAACTGCATCGCCATTTCGAGCTCGATTTTAATTATAATATAATTATACGTTCAAACTTTCGTTATTTAAATATTTTCGTTATTCTAATTCAATTCTATACTGAATTAAATATCACAGATGATCCAGTTCACACCATATCGCCATTTCAGCCAATTCTGATTATTTCAGAATTATATATATTATTAAATTTATTATTTTAATTAAATATTCACCATTATTTAATTCCACGACCACTAAATCCTTTTATCACTGTTTATATAATTAAATAAATTAATTATTATACCGCTGAAGATGCGGGTCATTACAACCGTCTTCGTCTTCGACTCATCGTCGAATCAGTTATTCAGAAGGGGATAAACCGTGTCTTTCTGAATAACTCGCGTATATAATAAACAAGTGTTACACAAACACAACATATGCCTCATTCCAATTTAGAATATTCTTTTATTCAAATATTCTTATACTTTGGGAAACGTTCCCATTAATTTTATCAAAGACAAATTCTTTAAATTTATTCTTTAATCTTCTTTTGAATATCAATTCAAACTAGTTGGGATTAGCGAACCACACCGAAGTAATCATTTATTTTATTTCCCAATCCCAACCTATTTATCCCATGAAGTAAAACTGGTCATACTTCATATCTAACACCACGGTGTTATCGGTAAATTCAATTACTATTTCACGTTCAAATCTAATTAAAGATTTGACTATCTCCCGGAGCTAAACTGGTGATACTTCATTCTCGATCTTTTCAATCTAATTAAAGATTCATTAAAACTCCACTTGGTTTTAATCTTCCTGCCTTTAACTGGGTTAAAGAATCAATGTCATTTAAACACGGTTCGCGATAAACACAAAATCACATTCCATTCTATCAGCTTTTAACTGTAAAATAGCAAGTGAGAAATTCCCTAAGTATTAACCCCGAAGGCCGAAACCAACATCAGATCAATACCCAAGAAACCATTCAACTTAACTAATCTCCAGTTAGTTTCTGATTTTCTTATCCCAGTTGGGTCTAAGGACAGTATTATTGAAGATACCTTTCACGACAACCCAAAATCACATTCCATTAATTATCGGGTTAAAGAACAAGTGTTATTTAAAACACCATCCACGATAAACCCAAAAATCAATTCAAATTCAATTCCAATTAAATACCATTTAATTGGTACACTTCATTAAATCTAAATAAAAAGATTTAATCTTTTTCTCAACTGGGTTTAAGAACAGTGTAAATGAATACACCATTCACGATAAACCCAAATCACATTTGATATTAAATACAAGGCTCTGAATAGAAAATATATCGGCTTATATTCAATATCAAATTCAAGGACCAACAAATATCGTATTGGAAATAACGATATAAATATATCTTTCAAATTTCCAGAACAATATCTGTATAATCACGAAATCCAACATTGAAATATTCCAAAGACAATTTCGATTCAAATCCATTTCCACTTTATGTATTGGAAATTCTGGTTATTTTCAAAACCATTTCAAATCCACTTTATTTATTTTAAAAATAAATGGGTTATAATTCTAGTTCAAAACTAGTTCATTTTGATAAAAATCTATTTTTATCTTTTCAAATATGAAATTTTTCATCCCAATTCTTCACAAATCATTTCTTATGATTTTACACAAATTATTGATATTTTTAATAATTTTATCAAGTCCCATGCAGTCGATTTCCATCAACGGCCATCGAACTGCACTTACAACGACCTTTTCCAAATTTGATTTGGACATAATTCCAAATCCAACCGTTAGATTTCAAATCTCTAATACTCGTTAGAAAGCTCTTTTCGATACGAACCCAATAGTTCTTGTTTTTGGAGAATCCGACGGTCGGATCTCCCGTAATATCCATTCGAAGACAATGGTCGAAATTCGCGAATTGCCGCGGCACGGCGCGTTCTATTCAGACCATTATATATAATATATATATATATATATTTCGTCTATTTCCTTTCAAAACATATTTTATAAATCGTTTTAAATTCGTTTTCGAAACGATTTCAACTTCATATTCAATTTCTAATCAAAATTGAATATTCCACATCATCGATATACAAATGATAATATTTCCAAAACGTTATATTTTGAAATCACTTTCTTTTCTATATTCATTATAAAAATGAATAAAATCGATACAAATATCGTTCACGTCAAAATGGCGTCAATCTAATCAACACGGCTTTTATTCAACACATGAATATTTCAATTCAACACATGAATTTATTTTCTATTCAACACATGAATTTATTTTCAATTCAACACATGAATTTATTTTTCTATTCAACAAATGAATATTTATTCTATTCGACACATGAATTAATATTTCTTATTTTCCAAATTGGAATGAGGCCCAATCAATTACCATATAACGTTAATTATATGGATTCCCTACAACACATGTATATAACAGCAATGATAAATCATCAACCATCATCCAGAGTGCACCACACAACTGTATAAGCATTAAATATAAATAACTAACGCTTACACGGTCTGTCAACCCATCGATTGACATACAACTAAACAATCGGGATTAGTGTACGTCAAATCTCATCCCAATACCCATGTGGGGTTTCAAATCAACAAACACAGATTTTATTTGTGCAGTTGGGCAATGTGTAAAATTTATCGTCCCAATCAATATCAGTCAAATTAGTGTATATAAACAAACCGTCCGATTTGTTTACAAATATTTATTTTATATACATGTTAAAAATCATATTTTTAACTATAAAATATTTATAATGATAAAATATTTTATCTCATTCCACATCACACAATCAAATTTCACAACACAACAATCAAATGAACAACTCATCCATGGTCTGTGGACGATGGGTGTCGGGTGCTACTAAGCACCGTCTGCATCCTAATATATATTTCAACTAGAAAATAAATAAAAGTTAGGAGTTCTCACCAAAAGCTAAACCAAACACCTTGACTCTTCATATGTAGTACATCTACGCCATGCTCGCCTTTTGTCACTTTCGTCGTCCGTGTCCACTACATATATAAAAATCACATTTTTATATTGTTGTTATGTGTATAAAAGTCACATTTTTACAACTACGCTATATGGATAAAGTTCTATTTTTATACCGCTAATATATAGATAAAAATACTATTTTTATACCGCTACTATATAGATAAAAATCGTATCTTTACTTCACTAAAAATCATATTTTTATTATCTATATTATATAAAAATCATGTTTTCACGTTGCTACTTCTATAAAGATCACATCTTTGCCTTCACTTCATTAAAAATCTGTTCTTTATATATTGAAAAATCTATTCTTTATATATTGAAAAATCTATTATTTATATGTTGAAAAATCTATTCTTTGTATGTTGAAAAATCTATTCTTTATATATTGAAAATAAAAAAAATCAAATCCTTTTAAATATAAAAAGCAAATCTTTTGATTTTAAAAATCATACTAATTTCAGTTAAAAAAACATGTTAATCTCTTATTAACTAAAAAATGGGGGGAGGGACTCACTGGAGGTGCGCCGGTCGAAGGTGGCAGATGGGCGGAGACCCTTCCGGGTGGCGGCGCACGAGGTCAGGGAAGCGGTTGGAGGTGGCGTCGGTCCTGGGTGGTGTTGTGGTGGCGCGGTCTTCTTCGATTTGGGGTTAGGGGTTTTGGGGTCTTCGTGGGTTCGAACGAAGGAAGAGCTCGGGGTTCTCGCGTGGAGGAGCATCGGATGGGGGAGATCTAGGGTGGCGACGATGAGGTGCGGTGACGTGGAAGGGGGCGACGGGCTACTAGGTTTTTTCGCTTCCCTCTCTCTCCCTCTTTTTTTACTCAGCGCTGACCAGAAGGAAGGGTAAGGGAGAAAGGGTTGGTTTATATAATATATATTAATTTTATTAATTTAATAATCCATAAAGTTACTTTTTATTTCGACCTCGAAATCAAGCCCGTCGACTGTCCTTCATAGCTAATTACCCCCATTCCGAACACAATGGGATATGTATCGTAAGCCAATTCTATCATTTCGATCAGTTTTCGCTGAAATTTAAATTTAAATCCTTATATTAAATTTTAAACGTACATTTCAATTTATGGGGGTCACATACAAACTTTAAAAATTCTAGAAAAATTGTTTCTAGCTTCATATCGGCGATACGGTCCTAAAAACTAATTTCGTCGAATTCTGAGACCGTTTGAAAAATGGCCATTTTCTGGTCGGTCGAAATTGACAGAAACAGTCAAAATACGTTTAACTTCGCCATGCTCACATATTGACTTCAAAAATTATGAATTTTGAAACCAAGCAACAACTAGACATCCCGGATCCAACAAAAGTGGTTTCGTTGAAAACCGAGGTCATTTGCAAAATTTCCATTTTTAAGGGCTAAAATTCCACAGCGACTATTCTGAATTTTCAACTGGGCGTAACTTTTTATTCCCGCTATGAAATTTCAATTTTTCGGATTCGTTGGAAAGATATTTTCAATTAGATCCTATTATTTTCGGTTTCGCCAAAATCCAGTTTATTTTGAATCCTGTACATTCATTTGAACTTTGAAATCGAATTTTCGAACTACCGCGCCATTTTCAATTCCTTTTATAATTATAAATAAATATTTATATTCTAACGACGATTCAAATAAATATATACGTTCTATTTCTATTCAAAATAAATTTCTCTTTGTTATTATTTAAAATAATTCATTTTAAATATTCAAAATTCGCAAAAATTGCCAAAATAAAAAATTTAAATTGGCTCGGATTTCCGGGTTATTACAATAGTTAATCAACTAGGATTAATTGAATATTAGTTATTCAATTAGAGTTAATCAAATATTAGTTATTCGATAGGAGTTAATCAAGTTGAGTTAAATAAGTCGAGTTAATCGAGTTAGAGTTAGTTGACTATTAGTAATCGAATTTAGTTGTTCAAAAGGAGTTAATCGGTTATAGTTTAATCGAAAGGAATAATCGATGTTAGTTTAATCGAAAAGGGTTTATCGATGTTAGTTTAATCGAAAAGAGTTTATCGATGTTAGTTTAATCGAAAAGAGTTTATCTATGTTAGTTTAAATCGAAAGGAGTTAATCGATGTTAGTTTAATTAAAAGGAGTTAATCGAATTTAGTTATTCGAAAGTGATTATATCGAATATAAGTTATTCGAAAGGAGATTATCGAATATAGCGTATTCGAAAGAAAGAGATCGAATATAAGTTATTCGAAGCGAGTTAATCAAATATAAGTTATTCGAAGTGAGTTAATCGAATATAAGTTATTCGAAGTGAGTTAATCGAATATAAGTTATTCGAAGAGAGATAATCGAATATAAGTTATTCGAAGAGAGATAATCGAATATAGGTTATTCGAAGAAGAGTTAATCAAATAGAGATTACTCGAAAGGGAGTTATACGTCGAATTCGATTGTATCGAATTCGGGAAAGTATTATTTACATTCCGGTTTTTAAATCAAGATTTATTTATTTATAAATAAATTAGAGTAGGTTAATTATTCAAAGTAAGGAATAAGAGTTATATTTGAAGTTAGAAATGTCAAAAGTAGGGATTTTAACGTCATCGTTATAACCAATGTTTTATAAAGGAAGGGGATTCATAAATAAAATCAGTGAGTTTTGTAAGGAAGTTTGTTAAAGATTTAAAAGATAAACTTTGACTATTTCGAAGTTAAAACGTTGTTCAGTTAAGGTCTGAGAGGTAGTTATACCCCAACTTGATTGACTTCCTTCTTAACTAAGGAATGGTATGGTTTGATAGTGAATAATGGTTAAGTGAATTTAGTAAATGGTTTGAGTTGGCATAGCGATGTTTTATTTCAACATCTGTTTAAATCCGGAGGAAATTTGGAAATGTTTTCCAAACAAGAAATCTGAAATGTTTTCTAATATAGAAAACAGGAAATGGAAATGTTATCCATTTATTAATAACTTATATTTTCTAAAATTAGAAAATAAGAATTTAGAATATATGGAAACAGGAGATAAATAAATTAATGAACTAAAGAGATAAATGTTCAATGATGATTGATCGATATAATTTCCACTTGGAAATAATATCGTTGTTTGCACACGTGTTTTTCTTTGAAAGTTAACTCACCGACTATCGAAGTTTTGACCATTTTAACGTTGTTAATATGGAGAGACCGGTTGGATTATTATCCGAAGAACCACTCCGTATTGGCATAAGCATTGCGAATCATATATACCAAAGATAATTGAAGACGAATTAAAGTGCAAGGGCTATTGTATAAATCTTAGGCCAAGATTGCCTACGATGGATGTACTGAATAGTGCTTCGGTTTGTCCAGTCCCAGGATGACCTGTATGGAAGAATGTCCAACAGAGTATATTTAATAGATCGCGTAAATTGATCTCTTCAAACGTATTTACGTTTGGTGGCGGAGGAATTCGTTTCTCTTAGCTGTATACCCATGGTATTTTTAGGGAAATCAATTTGTGATTTGGCGGGTATGACGATGTGACATTCAAAGTGAATAAACATGTGATCTGTCAGAGATAAGCGTGGCCTTTAGCCTCACAACTGGGAAATGACAAAAATCGGACAGGCAGCATGGCTATGTAAGTCGCACCCATTAGGGTGTATAATCACCTGATCTAGAGTTCCATTTACTTCTAAAAATCTATTGTCGATGTTGTCCCATTCGGGAAATGGTTGCTGATCCCAACCGTTGGTGATATACATTCGATACACTTAAGCGAAATGAGTGGTCGGTAATGTGTGGCCAGGTTGCAAGATGTTCTTGTTGAACCCAGTGTATTCCTCTCTAAAGGTGCACTAGCGAAAGGTGGTTCCATACCTTGTCATAGTTGGAAATCCGTTACCCAATACGTGCTTGCGGTTTTGATTGTATACTATATATGTAGAACGTGAGATGAAAGCATTTCTGCTAGATGATTATTATATTGTGGTTGATAGACATTATTATAATATCAAAAGGTTTTTTATATAAAGATATCTTGGATTCTCATAAGGGAAAAACCCGTTCCGTTATAAGGCGTGGTCTTATGAGATATCGTTTACTTATTCAAATTGTTTAAACTGTTTTACTCACACTAGTCCCATGACTGACCCAGAGTTTATTTTGTTTTGATTTCCCTAAACGCTAGGGTGCCCAATTTTGTATGGGCAGTCAAGTAGTCGGGATTTACAGATACTTGAAAAGCTGGAGCAGGAGGCTTCAGGATCATATAGCTATAGTTTATTTCCGCTGTGTTGTAAGTGTTGTAATTTGATAATGATGTATATTCAAGTACAGATTTATATTCCAAAGTTATAATATATATATATATATTATATGTTATTCGTTCCGCTGTGAGATCCATATTACTATGATGTTGTGTTCTTCTTCTTCTATTCTAAGTTTCTGTCTTATCTATTCTCACCCTCTAACTTCTTTCTATTAACTTTCCGGTATTTTTCGATATTTGGTTAGTTATCATTGAGTTTATGGCGATAACCAAAGTCGACAAAAACAAGGTCGTTACATATGCTGTCTAGGACTGATACATTTACTTTGAAGTATTTTAATACTGATTAGACACTAATAATAATATTAAAAATATTATTTTCTACGTATCAATCATTTTTTATCATTATAAGGTAAAACTCTATCCTCCGGTTTGCGTTGCATTGTATGATGGGACTTGAGTCTTATAATAATTTCATTTTCTAAAAAGCATTGCGTTGTTTTTAAATAAAATTTATTAAACATATGCACTGGCAACCCAATGGAGTAAACCCATTCCGCGTTAGCGGCGTGGTCCAGGGATTAGTCTTATTGTTAGTTAAGTAAGATTTCTCATACCAGTCCCATGACTGA
The DNA here is from genome assembly GCA_030737875.1 of Allium sativum. NCBI lineage: Eukaryota > Viridiplantae > Streptophyta > Magnoliopsida > Asparagales > Amaryllidaceae > Allium > Allium sativum. The sequence continues at coordinate 712,442,606 of CM060919.1, read as the reverse complement.
CTCGTAGTTTGTTTCACTTTGCAAACTCGGGTGCCCTTTTTCCATATAGGCAGCCAAATGACAGGTTTAAGGTATGGATATTTTCTAGACTGGAGTTTGCTAAGGAAGAAGATGAAGACTCTTTTTCTTTTATCTTTTTATTTGCTTCTTGAGACATTTAGACATTACTGAGCTTTGATGTATTTGGAGGAGATTGAGACTTTATTTATTTCCTTGTTTAGACTTCTATTTTGCTAAGTGTATCCTATATTGCGTACTCTATTGTCTGTGATGTTATGTTGTTATGAATTTCCATTTCCGCTGCAATGATTTATATGTTCTGCTATTATCTGAGATCTGTTATTGTTTTAATTACGTTATGCTCCTATGATTATCCTTACTTTCGTACCACGGAAGTTTGGGGTCGTCACATTAAACCTTAAGCAGACCCAATTCCAATTCAAAGGTGCCCCCTTCTTGGCGCAGCAAAAATGTTAGACTCGATTTTTGTTAATCGAGATTAATAACCCAATTACCCACTTCACTGAGAAAATCAAAGGGAATAGTAAGTCACCCCATAGGACGGTGGCAAGGGTAATCTTTTGGAATATAACACATAAACAGATAATATAACAACCCGGAAAATCTGAGCCAGTTTAAAAAATTTAATTTGGCTATTTTAGTGGATTTTAAATATTTAAAATAAATTATTTTAAATAATAACGACGAAAAGTAGTTTGAATCGATGTTTGAAAATAAATATAGTTATTTTAAATTATAAACAAGGCCTGAAATGGCGCGGCAGTTTCAAAATTTCAATTCAAACTTTGACAGACTATACCAGGTGCAAAATAAAACGGATTTTAGTGAAACAAAAAATATTTAAATTTGTTAGTGAATGTCTTTCTAACGAATCGAAGTTTCATAGCGGGAGTCAAAAGTTATGGCCAAATGAATTTTCAGAAAGGTCGCTATAGAGAATATATAGCCCGTGAAAATAGACATTTTGCAAACGACCTCAGAATTCGATGAAACCACTTTTGTTGGATCCGGGATGTCAAATTATTGCTAGGTTTCAAATTTCATAATTTTTGAAGTTGATATGTGAGTGTGGCGAAGAAAAATGTGTTTGGTGAATTTCTGTTAAATTGGATCGACCAGAAAATGGCCATTTTTCAAATGGTCTCAGAATTCGACGAAACTAGATTTGTTGGGACCGTATCATCAAAACATAGCTAGATTTATTTTTCAGGAATTTTTAGAATCAGTATGTGGCCCCGGTAAATTGAAATGTACGTTCAAATCAAATATTGAATGTTTTATATTTTAATTTGAAGGAAAACTGACTGAAACAGTCGAATGGGCCTACGAAACATATCCCATTGTCTTCGAATTGGGGGTATTTAGCTAGGGGTGATAGTCGTTGGGTTTGAATTGGTGTTCTTTTGGAGAAACACTATTTTAAAAATCATTTAAAGCATTGGCCAATCAGAAATTTCCATATAAATTAAAAAATTTAAAAAAACACAGACCCCCTACCTGCTCTCGACGACGGAGGGAACACGATCATTCCCGGCCACTCCGTTCATCTTTGACCTCCACTCCAGTTCAGCTTTTTGTGGCCCTCCTCCTCCTCTTCAAATCAACACCAACTACAACACCCCTCATCGCCCCAGTCTCGAGATTCGCGCCCACGAAGTTCACGACTTTGCCGCGCCGCCACGATCGCCAGAGGCGATCGGATCTGACCACCCCTACCTCGTTCAGCGCGCCTCTTCGCCCCTTTCAACGTCACACTAACCGATCGACGCAATACTTCTCGGATTTGCCTAAAAATCGAAACCTAGTTTCGAAGAAACAAGGCAGGTAACGGCTTTGTTTTTCAAAAATAACACTTTTAAGTGTTGCAGACTTTGGAAAATCGTATCTTTATCGTGTGTTAACGAAATCCGATGAAACAGGAGACATTGAGACCGCAAGGACGCTCTCTACATTCTAGAAGTGTCCGAGGATTTTTCTGAGCTTTCTGCTATTTTTGGTGGAGTGGAACCCAAAGTGAGATTTCTATATTATAAACGATATGGAAAACAACAATTTATAAATTATATAGTCGATGTATGAGTTATATAAGCGTTGTACACCTCATGTATAAGCATTGCATAAGTTGCATGTTCAATGTATAAGTTATATATGTGTTGTAAAAGTGATATTAGCGTTGAAATAAATTGAAACGATATTGAAGTGAAATCAAAATATATTTATATATGAATATATATATATATATATACTCCCCTCGTCCACAGACCATGGACGATATATATTGGTTGTGATATTGTTTGGATTATTGGTTGATGTGAAATTTGGTGAAAATCATGAATGATTGATTGTTGTTGAATAATACCTGTTTGTGTTTGAGAATTATTTTTGGATGAAACCACATAGGATTAGTTGTGGAAAAGAAAAATAGACATGCTCGTCTGCGTACGAATTAGATGCATGAAATCCCCATTGTCAAAAACCGCGAGGTTTTAAGGTAGAGCGAGGAGTCGTACTAGGGACGGTCCCGGTTTTAACTACCCTGCCGTTATGCTACCGAAATTTTCAATAATATTCATGTGTTAGAATTATTTTCATGTGTTGAAACTATCTTCGTGTGTTGAATAGAAATTCATGTGTTGAGTAGAAATTTCATGTGTTGAATGAGTTCACCGTTGAGTAAATTATTTGAAAGATAAAAATCACATTTTTATTATATATATAGCCTATATAAAATATTAGTATTTTAAATAAATTGTTTTAACACCAAAAATTACATTTTTACCTTATGTATAAACTATATGAAATAATCGTGTTTTGAAATAAATTGTTTTACAATAAAAATCACATTATATATATATATATATATATATATATATATAAACTATAGAAAATATTCATGTGTTGAATAAAGGACTAGAACGATAAAAATCATATTTTTATCGTAGGTGTGAAGTCAAAAACATTCATGTGTTGAATATATAGATTGAACAATAAAATCTACATTTTTATTGTGAATATGAAGTGCTAAAAATATTCATGTGTCGAATAAATATTTTTGATGATAAAAATATCATTTTTATCAAAGATATGAAATGAATATAGTTTTGAAATCGAAAAATGAATTATATTTATATATATATATTTATATAAATATAATTAAAATATAGTGAATAACGAAGCTGCAGTTCGTGTTTTGAAACGGTGATTTCAAACGATTAGTGCGGGAGATCCGACCGTCGGATTTTCCGGAAAACGAAACCGTTGGGTTCGCCTTGGAAATATCTTTCCAACGACACCCACTTTGTGAAGATCCAATGGTTGGATTGTCTGGAATATTTAATTCAAATCTGAAGAAAAACAGCGCCAAAATCGATTATATTTATATACATACACACACACACACACACACACACACATATATATATATATATATATATATAATTGAATTAAATGGAATAACGAAGCTGCAGTTCATGTTTTGAAACCGTGATTTCAAACGATTAGTGCGGGAGATCCGACCGTCGGATTTTCCTGAAACCGAAACCGTAGGGTTCGCCTTGGAAATATCTTTCAAACGACACCCACTTTGTGAAGATCCAACGGTTGGATTGTTTGTAATGTTTAATTCAAATTTGAAGAAAAACAACGCCACGGCCGCGTTATGGCCTGAAGCGTCGTTTGAATGAATTAGCTATTTTCTAAATAAATAAAAATAGCGATAAATCGTGATAAAATATTATAAACGATATGGAATGAGAATAAACCGAATTTGCTTGGTTTATTTGATATTTGATGGTTGAATGTGTTTGGTGTGAAAATTACATTAAAGAACAAAATTATTGATTTCGAATAATTTAACCATTGAAATGAATTGATATGAAATTCTAAATATACATGAATTATTTGAAACGACCGAGTTAATTCTCATTTCAAATAATTGATCGACGATTGAAAGTCGAAGATATGAAGACGGTGCAAGACCGATGATCTTTACGTCGAATGGAGGGGTGCTACTGATGCTCATGATGGGAGTAGCTACTTTGAAGGGGCTGAAGTAGTAGTCGTCCGGACGTACTTGTTGATTGTACAGATATGCAAGGTATTGAGTGCCTCCGGTTTTGTTCAGACCCAGAACGAACTTGGATTGTGTGTCTGACATTGGATTTTGTCCTGTGCTGAATGATCTCTATTAAATATATATCTGTTTGGCGGCGGAGAATTTATTTTCTTGCTTAACGCCCCTCTCTGAGACGTACGAGCTCAGAGGTTATATATCGATAGAAATCAGTCGCATGGAGAGAATTGCCTGTTTGGCATGCCTAAGTGGCAGATGATCAAGGCTTCTGTTGAAAAGCAAAGTCTTGTGGTTGATGATCAAAGCGCGGCCTGTGTGGCATAGCTTTGTGTATAACGTTGATTCGTGAGCCTCACACCCCGGTATGGACCAGAAACAGGAGAAGGATCCAGGGAGGACATGCGTTTCTTTCTAGCTAGGGTAGTGTCAGTGACCTACCAGCCCTGACATTTATATTATTTTCACCTATGTGGTTGTTGCTGTTGCGAGGCGCCTCGGATATATCGGTGACTATGTGGAGCTGAAGGGGTCATAGGACTCATTTACGCCCCCAAAGGGAGGGGAAACGCAGTGTTCAGGCATTTTAATCCACATCGGTGGACCGACCCTGTGGCTCCTAAGGGTCACTCGAGCTCTGATCCTGAGACATGGGCTAGATTGTCTCGAATTCGGTAAGGACTGTCTTTTGCCTTGGTTCATGATGGAAATCCAATTTCCAAATATGAAACCTTGCGGTTTTGATTGTGTATATATATATGGCGACATGATATATGGTACGCATGTCGTCTATGTTTGACAGTTATGATTGAAATTGTTTTTGAAACATATATACACTAGCAATAATATCAAATGATTTGTTTTGCCTGTATCAAGCATATTTTGGCCATTATAAGGTAAAACTCTATCCTTCGGTTTGTGTTGCATTGTGTGATGGGAATAGAGTCTTATAATGGCTTCATTTTTATAAAAATCATTGCGATGTTTAAAGATTTCCTTATTTTAAAGCACTGGCAATCCAATGGAGCAAACCCGTTCCGCGAAAGTGGCATGGTCCTATGATTAGCCATATTGAAAAATGTGTTAAGTAGATTTCTCATACCAGTCCAATGACTGACTCGTAGTTTATTTCACTTGCAAACTAGGGTGCCCCTATTTCTACACGGGCAGCCTTGTATTCAGGTTTTATCAGGCTCTTTCTAGATAGCTGGAGCTGAAGATGGATTCTATCATTTATCTCTTTTTATGTTGTTCAGCTCCTATTGTACATATTATGTTTGTTATCCGCTGTAGACATTTATGTATAGCTGTACTGTATTTTGTACTAAGTATGATCCTGTATACTGTGTAACTCTGATGATTATGTTTATCCAGTGTATTCTATTGTACATTATCTGGTGTATTTAATTATTTTTGTTCTGTTGTTATCTGTTTATGTGTTATATTCCAAAGATTACCCTTGCCACTATCTTATGGGGTTTGGGGTTGTCACAAACGTGGTATCAGAGCTTTGGTTAAGCTTAGTTCTGGAATATAACATATGAACGAACTCGTCAGAAATAGAACCAGTAGTGTTCTAGGACGAATAGCTCATTACAGATAAGATCAGTAATATCCTAGTATGAGTATAGCAGAGTCAGAATAACTCGTTAGAGATGGGGTCAGAAATGCCCGAGAACGAGTTGAGAGTTATATGTTGATAAATAACGTATTTTTGATTATATATATAGTCTGGTTTTAGAAATATGATTTTTGAATATACAAAAGATATATTTGAAAAGTTAAAAATAAATTAATTGTTGTTTGCATTGTGTGATTGTGAATTTGAATTATTAGAATGATAGTTAATTTAATCAACGAAGGAATGGTAAATTTATGCAATTAAATCACACATTGATCTGGTTTAAAAATAGATAGGAATATATACATGTGCATTATATCTGTTTGAATAGGTAAATGGGTTAGCTGTTGAGTGGAGAATTTATTTGTGTGCCCGACAAATAGGTAAACCTTAATGAGTTGGATGCGCAATTTTATTATTATATCAACTCCTGTGAATGCGATTGGATGCGGAGTGCTGGTTGTTTTGTGTGTAATAATAAACATCGCCATAGGATAGTAACAATTAATTTTGAACTACACTACATGGTATACTTCTTGAAGATAGCATACTTCATCATATACCACATAAGCATTTGGAGCTTGTGTGACGGGGTTGAAGATTTACCATACGAGCGAGAGGCTTGTATAGCGATGACTATATTTTACAGGTTGAACTGATGACTGATATGGACCATATAAAATGTAACGGTAAATTGCAGGATTAATAAAAACCCAACACGGGTCTGGATATGACAATAAACACGTCTCTCTGGTCATTAAGGCCCAAAAACCATTTATAGGATGACGAGAATTTATTCTCTGGAGTTATGATCTATACGCACTCCCCTGTGGACACCGGAATATATCAGTATAAATATGTGCATGCTTATTAGGATTTAATGGGTACCTAACACAGCCCAATAAATTTCCAAACCCCTAGCCGTACAAAGGAGGTTATGGCAAAAAAATTCGAAAATTTAGGGTGTTAGCCAAATTTTTAAAGAATTTGAAAATTCTTAGAAACTGAAAAGTTGAAGAATGGAAGCCAGAATGAAAGTAGGGTTGATTTATTAAACCACTTTCGACTTTGTTCCTTTTCGGGGACGAAAAGTTTTAAGTGGGGGAGATTGTAACAACCCGGAAAATTTGAGCTAGTTTAAAAAAAATTATTTTGCTATTTTAGTGGATTTTAAATATTTAAAATAAATTATTTTAAATAATAACGATGAAAATTAGTTTGAATCGATGTTATAAATATAATTATTTTAAATTATAAATAAGGCCTGAAATGGCGCGGTAGTTTCAAAATTTTAATTCAAACTTTGACTGGCTGTACCGGGTGCAAAATAAAATGGATTTTAATGAAACCAAAAATTTTTAAATCTGTTAGTGAATATATTTCTAACGAATCTGAAATATCGAAGTTTCATAGCGGGGGTAAAAAGTTATGGCCAAATGAATTTTCAAAAAGGCCGCTATAGAGAATATATAGCCCGTGAAAATAAACATTTTGCAAACGACCTCAGAATTCGACGAAACCACTTTTGTTGGATCCGGGATGTCAAATTATTGCTAGGTTTCAAATTTCATAATTTTTGAAGTTGATATGTGAGCGTGGCGAAGAAAATGTGTTTGATGAATTTCTGTTAAATTGGATCGACCAGAAAATGGCCATTTTTCAAACGGTCTCAGAATTCAATGAAACTAGTTTTGTTGAGACCGTATCATCAAAACATAGCTAGATTTATTTTTCGGGAATTTTTAGAACTAGTATGTGTTCCCGGTAAATTGAAATGTACGTTCAAATCAAATATTGAATGTTTTATATTTTAATTTGAAGGAAAACTGACTGAAATAGTCGAATGGGCCTACGAAACATATCCCATTGTGTTCAGAATGGGGGTATTTAGCTAGGAGCGACAGCCGTTGGGTTTGAATTGGTTTTCGTTTGGAGAAACACAATTTTAAAAATCATTTAAAGCATCGACCAATTAGAAATTTCCGTCATAAATTAAAAATAAAAAAAACCCGACCCCTACCTGCTCTCGACGACGGAGGGAACACGATCATTCCCAGCCACATTCACGCCACTCCGTTCATCTTTGACCTCCACTCCAGTTCAGCTTTTTGAAGCCCTCCTCCTCTTCAAATCAACGCCAACTACAACACCCCTCATCGCCCCAGTCTCGAGATTCGGGCCCGCGAAGTTCACGACTTCGCCGCGCCGCCACGATCGGCAGAGACGATTGGATCTAACCACCCCTACCTCTTTCAGCGTGCCTCTTCGCCCCCTTCAACGTTGCACCAGCCGATCGACGTAATACTTCACGGATTTGCCTAAAAATTGAAACCTAGTTTCGAAGAAACAAGGTAGGTAACGACTTTGTTATTCTGAATTGAAAATAACACTTTTAAGTGTTGCAAACTTTGAAAAATCGTATCTTTATCATGTGTTAACGAAATTCGATGAAACAGGAGACATCGAGACCGCAAGGACGCTCTCTACATTCTAGAAGTGTCCAGGGATTTTTCTGAGCCTTCTGCTATTTTTGGTGGAGTGGAACCCAAAGTGAGATTTCTAAATCATAAATGATATGGAAAACAACGATGTATAAATTATATAGTCGGTGTATGAGTTATATAAGCGTTGTGCACCTTATGTATAAGCATTGTATAAGTTGTATGTTCGATGTATAAGTTATATATGCATTGTAAAAGTGATATATGCGTTGAAATAAATTGAAATGATATTGAAGTGAAATCGAAATATATTTATATACGAATATATATATATATATATATATATATATTCTCCCCTCGTCCATAGACCATGGACGATATATATTGGTTATGATATTGTTTGGATTATTGGTTGATGTGAAATTTGGTGAAAATCATGAATGATTGATTATGGTTGAAAAATACCTGTTTGTGGTTGAGAATTATTTTGGATGAAACCACATAGGATTAGTTTTGGAAAAGAAAAATAAACATGCACGTCTGCGTACGAATTAGATGCATGAAATCCTCATTGTCAAAAACCGCGAGGTTTTAAGGTAGAGCGAGGAGCCGTACTAGGGACGGTCCCGGTTTTAACTACTCTGCCGTTATGCTGCCGAAATTTTCAATAATATTCATGTGTTAGAATTATTTTCATGTGTTGAAACTATATTCGTGTGTTGAGTAGAAATTCATGTGTTGAATGAGTTCATGTGTTGAGTAAATTATTTGAAAGATAAAAATCTCATTTTTATTATATGTATAGCCTATATAAAATATTAGTATTTTAAATATATTGTTTTAACACCAAAAATTACATTTGTACCTTATGTATAAACTATATGAAATGATCATGTTTTGAAATAAATTGTTTTACAATAAAAATCACATTTTATATATATATATATATAAACTGTAGAAAATATTCATGTGTTGAATAAAGGACTAGAACGATAAAAATCATATTTTTATCGTAGGTGTGAAGTCAAAAACATTCATGTGTTGAATATATAGATTGAACAATAAAATCTACATTTTTATTGTGAATATGAAGTGCTTAAAATATTCATGTGTCGAATAAATATTTTTGATGATAAAAATATTATTTTTATCAAAGATATGAAATGAATATAGTTTTGAAATCGAAAAATGAATTATATTTATATATTTTTTTATAAATGTAATTAAAATATAGTGAATAACGAAGCTTCAGTTCGTGTTTTGAAACCATGATTTCAAACGATTAGCGCGGGAGATCCGACCGTCGGATTTTCCCGAAACCGAAGCCATTGGGTTTGCCTTGGAAATATCTTTCCAACGACATCCACTTTGTGAAGGTCGAACGGTTTGATTGTCTAGAATGTTTAACTCAAATCTGAAGAAAAACAGCGCCCGAATCGATTATATATATATATATATAATTGAAGTAAATGGAATAAGAAGCTGTAGTTCGTGTTTTGAAACCGTGATTTCAAACGATTAGTGCGGGAGATCCGACCATTGGATTTTCCCAAAACCAAAACCGTTGGGTTCGCCTTGGAAATATCTTTCCAACGACACCCACTTTGTGAAGATCCAACAGTTGAATTGTCTGGAATGTTTAATTCAAATCTGAAGAAAAACAGCGTCACGGCTGCGTTATGGCCGGAAGCGTCGTTTGAATGAATTTTCTATTTTTTTTAAATAAATAAAAATAGCGATAAATCGTGATAAAATATTTTAAACGATATGGAATGAGAATAAACTGAATCTTCTCGGTTTATTTGATATTTGATGGTTGAATGTGTTTGTTGTGAAAATTACATTAAAGAACAGAATTATTGATGTCGAATAATTTAACCATTGAAACGAATTGATATGAAATTCTAAATATACGTGAATTATTTGAAAAGGCCGAGTTAATTCTCATTTCAAATAATTGATCGACGATTGAAAGTCGAAGATATGAAGACGGTGCAAAACCGATGATCTGCACATCGAATGGAGGGGTGCTACTGATGCTTATGATGGGAGTAGCTACCTTGAAGGGGCTGAAGTAGTAGCCGTTCGGACGCACTTGTTGATTGTACGGATATGCGAGGTACTGAGTGCCTCTGGTTTCGTTCAGACCCAGAACGAACTTGTAAATGGACCGTGTGTCTGACATTAGATTTAGTTCTGTGCTAATTGATCTCTATTAAATATATATCGGTTTGGCGGCGGAGAATTTATTCTCTTGCTTAACGCCCCACTCCGAGACGTACGAGCTCAGAGGTTATATATCAATAGAAATCAGTCGCATGGAGTGAATTGCCTGTGTGGCATGGCTAAGTGGCAGATGATCAAGGCTTCTGTTGAAAAGCAAAGTCTTGTGGTTGATGATCAAACCGCGACCTGTGTGGCATAGCTTTGTGTATGACGTTGATTCGCGAGCCTCACACCCCGGTATGGACCATAAACGGGAGAAGGATCCAGGGAGGAAATGTGTTTCTTTCTAGCTAGGGTCGTGTCAGTGACCTACTAGCCCTGGCATTTATATTATTTTTACCTGGGTGGTGGTTGTTGTTGCGGGGCGCCTCAGATATATCGGTGACTATGTGGAGCCGATGGGGTCATAGGACTCATTTACGCCCCAAAGGGCGGGGAAACGCAGTGTTCAGGCATTTTAATCCACATCGATGGACCGGCCCTGTGGCTCCTAAGGGTCACTCGAGCTCTGATCCTGAGACATGGGCTAGATTGTCTCGAATTTGGTAAGGACTATCTTTTGCCTTGGTTCATGATGGAAATCCAATTTCCAAATACGACACCGTGCGGTTTTGGTTTTATATATATATGGCGACATGATATATGATACCCATGCCGTCTATGATTGATAGTTATGATTGAAATTGTTTTTGAAACATATATACACTAGCAATAATATCAAATGATTTATTTTTTTCGTATCAAGCATATTTTGGCCATTATAAGGTAAAACTCTATCCTACGGTTTGTGTTGCATTGTGTGATGGGAACTAAGTCTTATAATGGTTTCATTTTTATAAAAAGCATTGCGATGTTTAAAGATATCCTTGTTTTAAAGCACTGGAAATCCAGTGGAGTAAACCCGTTCCGCGAAAGTGGCGTGGTCCTGTGATTAGCCATATTGAAAAATGTGTTAAGTAGATTTCTCATACCAGTCCCATGACTGACTCGTAGTTTGTTTCACTTGCAAACTCGGGTGCCCCTATTTCTACACGGGCAGCCTTGTATTCAGGTTTTAGCAAGCTCTTTCAAGATAGCTGGAGCTGAAAATGGATTCTATCATTTATCTCTTTTTATGCTATTCAGCTCCTACTGTACATATTATGTTTGTTATCCGTTGTAGACATATATGTATAGCTGTACTGTATTTTGTACTAAGTATGATCCTCTATACTGCGTAAATCTGATCATTTTGTTTATCCAGTGTATTCTATTGTACATTATCTAGTGTATTTAATTATTTCTGTTTTGCTGTTATCTGTTTATGTGTTATATTCCAAAGATTACCCTTGCCACTATCTTATGGGGTTTGGGGTTGTCACAGATAATAGCAGAACAGAAATAAATAAATACACTAGATAATGTACAATAGAATACACTGGATAAACATAATCATCAAAGTTACACAGTATACAGGATTATACTTAGTACAAATGCAGTTCAGCTATACATAAATGTCTATAGCGGAAAACAAAACATAATATGTCCAATAGGAGCTGAACAACATAAAAAGAGATAAATGATAGAATCCATCTTCATCTCCAGCTACCCAGAAAGAGCCTACTAAAACCTGAATACAAGGCTGCCCGTGTAGAAATAGGGGCACCCGAGTTTGCAAGTGAAACAAACTACGAGTCAGTCATGGGACTGGTATGAGAAATCTACTTAACTTACTTTAATATATGGCCAATCACAGGACCATGCCACTTTCAAGGAACGGGTTTACTCCATTGGATTGCCAGTGCTTTAAAACAAGTAAATCTTTTAAACATCGCAATGCTTTTTATAAAAATGAGGCCATTATAAGACTCAGTTCCCATCACATAATGCAACGCAAACCGAAGGATAGAGTTTTTCCTTATAATGGCCAAAACATGCTTGATACGAGTAAAACAAAAGCATTTGATATTATTACTAGTGTATGTATATTTCAAAAACAATTTCAATCATAACTATCAATCATAGACGGCATGGGTACCATATATCATGTCGCCATATATATATACAATCAAAAACGCACGGTGTCGTATTTGGAAATTGGATTTCCTTCATGAACCAAGTCAAAAGATAGTCCTTACAGAATTCGAGACGCTCTAGCCCGTGTCTCAGGACCCAGACTCAGGTGGGCCCTTGGATCATCAGGGTCGGTCCACTCGATGTGGACTAAAATTCCTAAACACTGCATTTCCCCGCCCTATGGGGCATCACTGGTCATATCCAACCACACCATCGGCTCCGAAGAGACCGAAGCAACCGAGGCCTCGCTTTCCATCATCCACATAAGTAAAATACCCGGGCGTACAAAACCCAAAGCACCACTCCTAGCTAGAAGGAAACGCATGTCCTCCCTGATGTCCTTCTCCCGTTTCTAGCTCATACCGGGGTGTGAGGCTCGCGAAACAACGCTATACATAAAGCTATGCCACACAGGCCACACTTTGATCATCAACCACAAGACTTTGCTTTTCAACAGAAGACTTGATCATCTGCCACTTAGGCGTGCCACACAGGCAGTTCACTCCATGCGACTGATTTCTATCGATATATAACCTCTGAGCTCGTACGTCTCAGAGAAGGGCGTTAAGCAAGAGAATAAATTCTCCGCAGCCAAATAGATATATATTTAATAGAGACCAATCAGCACAGAACAAAATCCAATGTCAGACATACAGTCCATTTACAAGTTCGTTCTGGGTCTGAACGAAACCGGAGGCACCCTATACCTCGCACATCCGTACGATCAACAAGTACGTCTGGACAGCTACTACTTTAGACCCTTCAAGGTAGCTACTCATATCATGAGCATCAGTAGCAGCCCTCCATTTGACGTGAAGATCATCGGTCTTGCACTGTCTTCACATCTTCGGTCTTTAACCGTCGATCAATTATTTGAAATGAGAATTAACTCAGCCTTTTCCAATAATTCACGTATATTTAGAATTTCAAATAAATTCATTTCAATGGTTAAATTATTCGACATCAATAATTTTGTTCTTTAATGTAATTTTCACGCCAAACACATTCAACCATCAAATATCAAATAAACCGAGCAAATTCAGTTTATTTCCATTCCATATCGTTTATAATATTTTATCACGCTTATTTTTATTTATTTAAAAATAACCAATTCTTTCAAACGACGCTTCAGGCCATAACGGGGCCGTGGCGCTGTTTTTCTTCATATTTGATTTACACATATCTGAAAATATAACCGTTGGATCTTCACAAATTTTATATCATTAGAAAGATCTTTTCAAAACGAATCGAACGGTTTCAGTTTTGGGAAATCTGACGGTCGGATCTCCCGGTACAGTGGTTTGAAGTTACGATTTCAAAATACGAACTGCAGCAACGTTATTCGATTTAATTTAATTATATTTATATATAATTATAAATATAATCGATTCTGGCGTTGTTTTTCTTTAGATCTGAATTAAACATTCCAGACAATCCAACCGTTGGATCTTTACAAAGTTGGTGTCGTTGGAAAGATATTTCCAAATCGAACCCAACGGTTTCAGTTTCGGGAAAATCCGATGGTCGGATCTCCCGCATTAATCGTTTGAAATCACGGTTTCAAAATACGAACTGCAGCTTCGTTATTCGATTTATTTTAATTATATATATATATATATATATATATAATCCATTCTTCGATATCAAAACCACATTCACTTCATATATTTGATAAAAATAATATTTATCCAACAGATATTTATTTCCCCACATCACTATTTTTAGCAATTCACATATATCATAAAAATGAGATTTTTATTGTAAAACAATTTATTTGAAAACACGATTATTTTATATATTTCATACATATGAAAAATGTTATTTTTATCCTTCAAATAATTTATTCAATACTTGAACTTCATCAACACATGAATTTTATTCAACACATGAATTTCTACTCGACACTTGAATTTCTATTCAACACATGAATATGGTTTTCAACACATGAAAATAATTCTATAGTTTATATATATAATAAAAATGTGATTTTTATTGTTAAAACAATTTATTTAAAACACGAATAATTTAAATAGTTTATATATGTGATAAAATGTTATTTTTATCTTTCAAAGAATTTATTCAACACATGAATTTCTATTCAACACATGAATATGTTTTTCAACACATGAAAATAATTCTAACACATGAATATTATTGAAAATTTCGGCAGCATAACGACAGGGTTGTTAAAACCGGCACTGTCCCTAGTACGGCTCCTCGCTCTACCTTAAAACCTCGCGGTTTTATGGGGATTTCCAATATCTAGTTCGTATGCAGATGAATTTTCCCATATAATAATCCTATTGGGATTTCAACCACAATCAATTATTTCAAATCAACCATTAATGATATTCACCAAATTTTCACATCAACCAATAATCCAAACAATATTACAACCAATATATATCATCCATTGTCTGTGGACGAGGGGAGTGTACATATATATATAGGTATACATATATATATATATATATAGGTATACATATATAACTATATTACAACCAATATATATCATTTTTACAACACATATATCATTTCAATTTATTTTTATCATTTCAATTTATTTCGATTTCATTCATTCTCTATCCCTCAAAAATTTCCTCTTTTCTCAGAAATGGCAGACGCTTACCTATATTTAACTGAAACAATCATTGATGGTCTTTGGTCCATTGAAATGCTCTCACAAGTTCTAACATCAAACTTTGGACATGAATATGTGTGGCCAATCTGGATTATCTCTGACAACTCCTTCCTTATTCATTTCCCTAATGCAAACACCAAAGAGCAGGCCTTGGTGCTTAAATTCTTGAACAATGGAGAGGGAGGTGTTATCTCGCTTCAACAAGCTAGTACTCATGAAGAAATTCCAGAACCCACTCTTGAAGGGGAAACATGGGCAAAAATTAGTGACTTTCCCGAAGCATAACACGGATGCCATTCGAAAAGATTTAAAACCGATGGGGAGATACAACCACTCTGATTTGTGCGATTGGTCTTTCATCGATCACCGCTTCCTTTATGTCAAGATGCAATTCTATGAAGGTATTACGACCCCCAATACTTTTATTGCTCACCTTAACAACCGTGCAGTTAAGCTGAAGGTGGATCGCTGGTCCCACACTCATCCCTGCCAACGTCCGGAGACACTCCTCTTGGGGATCGATTATGAACATGATGGTTTTATTTTTCAACCTTTGGCGCAGCCAGTGGAGCATATGGAAGAAGATAGGTTTGATGTTATGTCTGATGAAGCTTTGAGACAGGTGCCGAAAATTCTGGATGATCATCAGCATGATCTAGCTCTCTTTGACCAACAGAATGTGGAAATGACGATGCCTAGATGGGACCCATTAGCTGACTGGATCTTTCTACTCCCATTCACCAGCAGTTTCCAACTCAACAAGTCCAAGATCAGCAACCTATAGCTCAGCATGGACAACTAGAAGGTCAAGATTCATCCTCTCCTCGCTTTTCGTCAGTGTCTGTCAGAAGGAGTGTTCGGATCAACAGAGCTCTCTCACTGCCTCCTGGAACTTCGGGTAGCTATTTTGAACCTGTTGTTTTTTCTTCAGATAATAAAGTTTTAAATAAAAAATTGGCAAAATATATGGGTGTTATTTTGCATGATAAACACTACATGGCCATGCAAACCCTAGAACAGCAGCGTACTAACCTCTCTAAATGAAGATAGTCACGTGGAATATCAGGAGTTTGGGGGACCCAACAAAAAACCATGTTGTCAATCTCATCATTTCCCCACTTCATATCGATATCTTATTTTTATAAGAAACTAAACTCTCCAACCCACCCACCTCTCTCATTCGTAGAATTTGTGGACCCCTCTTATCTGGATGGACACATGTTGATGCTTTAGACACTCGTGGCAGTTTGATCACTGCTTGGAATGAGCACGTGTGGTCTTTTGAACATTCATTTTCTTCTCCATCAGTTTTACACGTGTCCCTTTGTCACATTTCTTCTAATAACGTTTTCCACTTCACTAATATTTATGCACCCAACGATGCTCATGATAGAACTATTACATGGCAATATTGTTATGACTTGTCTCAACATACTAATGACCCTTGGATTATTGGTGGTGATTTCAACACGACTCGATTCGTCATTGATCGTAACTCTAGCAATGCATCTTCAGACTCTCCTCAATTTAATGCTTTTATCCAATCTTGCTCCCTCATTGAACCACCGTTCAGCAACCGTCGATATTCGTGGTCAAACAGACGAGATTCCCCCTCTTTGGCTAAACTTGATCGTTTCTTCTTCAATCTTATATGGGATGATCTTTTTCCTCTGTCACTAGTGAATGGTCTAGCCACCACCATTTCTGATCATTGCCCAGTCCTCCTTGATACATGTTCTAGTCCCCCTATCAATCGTCCATTCAGATTTGAAAGACTCTGGTTGCTTAAACCTTCCTTTGATAGCTTTATCGTCCATAACTGGAATAAATTACCTAACCATCAATCTGCCTCTATAAGGATGGTATGCCAGCTTCGTTCCTTAAGGAAATTAATTCGTCCATAGGCTAAAAATGTATGGAATTCCTTAAAAACTCGCATCTCTTCCACTCAAGACGCTATTCTCAACTTAAACATCATTGAGGAACAGTGTCCCTTGTCTGACTCTGAACGGTACAACCTGAAAGAACATGAGTTAGAGTTAGACAGATTAATCAAGCAAGAAGAACTTGGTTGGAAACAAAAATCAAAAGCTAATTGGATTAAGGAGGGAGATAAAAATACTGCCTTTTCTCATTGAATTGCCAATGGATATCGTCGCTCCTCTTTCATTTCAGAAATCGTTCATGACAACACCTCATTCACTGATTCAAAGAACATCTGCCATCTCTTCACTAATTATTATAGAAACATTCTTGGTTCACTTCCTCCATCTTCTCCTGATATAAACTGGCATCATTTATACCCTAACCCTTCTTCGATAATTATTGATCAATCTTTCTCTGAGGAGGAGATTTGGGAGGCCCTAAAAGAAATGGCGAATGATAAAGCCCCTGGGCCTGATGGGTTTGGCCCAGTCTTCTTCAAACACTTTTGGCTCACACTAAAAACAGATATCATTGAAATGTGCTCTGAATTCTTTGCCAACCCCTCATCTATTGCCAAATTAAATTATGCGAATATCATTCTCATCCCCAAATTCACTGGTGCCAACACTTTGCATTCCTTCAGACCCATTAGTCTTCTCAATATAACATTCAAAATTATCACTAAAATCTTAGCCATCAGACTTCAAAAACACATTGAATCACTGATTGACCCTGGACAATCTGCATTTATCAAAGGTAGAAACATTCTTGATTGTGTTGCCGCTACCCAAGAAGTAGTTTCCTTTTGCCATAATTCAAATACCCCGGGAGTTCTACTCAAACCTGACTTTTCAAAAGCATTTGACTCAATTAGTTGGGACTTTATAATCTCTCTTATGTACCATAGAGGTTTCCCCTTGAGATGGTGTAATTGGATCAATGCAATTCTTCACACTAGCATCTCTACAGTATTCATTAATGGAGAATTTGTTGGAAAAATTAAATCTATAAGAGGATTAAGACAAGGGGACCCTCTCTCCCCACCTCATTTTTGTTTTGATTGCAGATGTTTTTGATCAAATGATTAAGCAATTAGTATCTTAGAAATATCTCTGGCATCTCACTCCCAAATTCAAATGTTCATATATCATGCTTACGATTTGCAGACGATACTATTCTCTTCACCCCTCCAACACCCTCTAACGTCCACTGCCTCAAAATACTCCTCTACACTTTTGAAATGATTTCAGGATTATCCTTCAACTTCAATAAAAGCTCTATTATAATGTAATGACCCACATTGGCAGAGGTATTATAATTAATTTATTTAATTATATTAATTGTGATATAGTGAATTTAATGGTTGTGGAATTAAATAATGGTGAATATTTAATTAAAATAATAAATTAAATAATATATTTAATGCTGAAATAATCAGAATTGGCTGAAATGGCGATATGGTGTGAACTGGATCATCTTCGATATTTAATTCAGCTTGAATTTAATTTGAATAATGAATATATTATATAAACGACAGTTTGAACATAGAGTTATAATATAATTAAATTCGAGCTCGAAATGGCGCTGCAGTTCGTAAATTGGCGATTCGAACTTCAACTGAATGTACAGGGTTCGTTTTAAATCGGATTTCTGTGAAACAAGAAACGTACGGAGCTGGTGGAGTATATCTTTCTAGTGTAAGAGAAAAATCAGGATTTCGTCGTGTAGATTTTGAGATATGTCCAAATCAAATTTTAAAATAGTCGTTATAGAATCGTTTATCGACCGTAACGGATTATTCGATATAACTAGAGATCGGGTTTGAATTTAGACAAGGTTCTTTTGAGACATAATGATAATTTAATTTTTAGAATTTTACTGAAATTTTTAATTAATTAAATAAGCAACTTTTTATTTGGAGTATTTTGCACCTAGAAATCAGCATTGTGAGTTTTCAAAATATGAGTTAATCTACCGGTATTATTATATATTCGGGATCGTGGCACCTTGGTCATCTCAATGGTATTTCTATTTTTGTCCATATTAGTTCGGACATGAACAGAGTTTGGTGTATCGGTATACATAACTTTTTAAATTCAATCAGTGAATACATGTCAAAAACCATATCCATATCTAAACAAAGCCTGGTTAATGAATTGTATTACCAGTGGATGAGGCAAGTTAACTTGATTCTTGGAAAAGCCGAGATGCACAAAATAAATGATATAGGACAACTATATCTACTAAGAGGATATATGATTTTAGGCAAGATTTAATAGAAATGCATTCACGTGGAAGAAGGCCAACGTATAAATACTACTCGACCACATACATCCACGTTTACTTCATACGTACCCTCTTATTGTCTGCGCTTATAAATACATCCACGTTTTACATCATACGTCTGCGCTTATAAATACATCCACGTTTTACATCATACATCTGCGCTTATAAACACATCCACACACCCTATCACTTAAGAACTAAGTCTCCTTCCTCTATATATATATATATATATATATATATATATGTATACGCATTTGCGTCTGCCTTCAGTTGGTTTGAGTAAGAAAACGATGTATGAAGTGGGTTGTTTGAATGGAGTGGCAACGTTATGAGGAGAAGACAGTAGGAACGTGAAGGGAGGGATCCAAGCTAAGAGATGGCGTTGGGGTCATAACAGCATATCGAGAGACTGGTTTATGGAGTTGAAGTGATTACGAAGAGGCTTCAAAACGTAGATTTGTTATCAGGAAGTTTGGTAGTATTTGAACTCAAAGGAGTTGGATACCTGTAGGACGAGCTCGATATGGCTGTTCGAAATGCAACAGCGAGGTGAGGTTCTTGGGGGAGTTCGTATAAATAAGGTTCGAAATTTGTAGATGGTATGGGTTTATAGAAACGTTCGAAGTTAGTAGGAAGATGGGTTCATACTGCTGTGTAGGTATGGACGTGATAACATAGGGATGGCGATGGTGATATACTGGGAACAGGATGCTGTGTAGTTGGGAAAGTATTGGCAAGAAGATGTAGTATTCTCGGTTTTGGGAATGTACAAAGTAAAGTCATAAGAGAAGAAGCTTGGAAGGAAATTGCGTTGATGACATTACTGGAAGCAGCGAGTATTCAAAGGGAGGAGGAAGAAACTGTTGCGGGCGGGTTCCTGAGCAAAACAAGATCCGTTGGGATCGTATGGACGAGCACTCCATAATGAAACTGACTGGAAGTCCATCGAAGCTCGTTATAATTTATTGCAAAATAAATTATCCGTCTGAATCAAGCGATGGTTATTGTTAATTAACGATGATAGTCCAATGTGAGTAAATCTCACTAACTCTGAACAGTTTATAATTTCATGTTGTATTTTTAGAACTGTTAAATATTGGCTGATTGACTGTGTGTTGACTGTTTGATTGAACTGCTAGTCAGTTAGTTGAATTTCTATATTGATTCTGTTTAACAGAATATATCATATGGAACTGATAGTGATGTTATCTATATTGTTTAACATTTGTGATGCAGGGAAACAGCTTGGAGCAATCCAACTGGATTCCTCAACATTTATTTTACTGTGATTCAAATATTGGGATATATGATGTGATATATAATCTGTTGTTGATTATGTGTGTTTAGAGGATATTTATCGTTGTTATATGGTATGTTAAATACCATAAGAAATACTGGATATGGGAAAGGGGATTTTCAAAGTGTATTTTGAAAATGAATTTATTTATATAAAATTGATGGATTTTATATAGAAAAGGAAAAGGATTTTTATAAAAGAAATATTTATAAAATCAAAGGATAAGTTAGAATAAAAGGAAATCATTTGTAAAGTGAAGAACCGTTACTAAAAGTAAATCTTTATAAATGAATAGTTTATTCGAAAAGGAGTTAATCGAATTAGTTATTCAAATAGAATAAAGGAAGTTATCGAATAAAGTTAAAAGGAGGTATTTGAATATAGTTTAGCAAAAAGGAGTTATTCAATCAGAATTCATCGAATAGAATAAATTGATTAGAGTTAATCTAACAGAGTTAATCAGTTAGGGTTAACCAGTTAGAGTTAATTGGTTAGAGTAAATCAGTTAGGGTTAAACAGTTAGAGTTAATTGGTTAGAGTAAATCAGTTAGGGTTAACCAGTTAGAGTTAATTGGTTAGGTTAAACCATAGAGTTAAACCAGTTAGAGTTTATCAGTTAGAGCTAAACCAATAGGAGTTAATCAAATATAGTTTATTCAAATAGAATAAAGGAGTTAATCGAATATATAGTTTATTCAAATAGAATTAAAAGAGTTATCGAATATAGTTTATTCGATAGGAGTTAAATAAATAGAGTAAGAGTTAAATCAAAAGAGTTGAGTGAATAGAATATATTGAATAGAGTTATCGAATATACCTTACTATCGAATTGAAAAGATTTGAAAGAGAGTTACGTAAGGAAGTTGTTAAAGAAATAGAAGGGTGAACTTTGTCTATTTCAAGGTTAGAAATGTTGTTCAGTTAAGGTCTGAGAGTTAGTATTACCCCAACTTGGTTGATTTCATTTTTAACTAAGGAATGGTTAAGGTTCGATAGTAAAGGATGGTTAAGTGAATTTAGTAATTAAAGGAAATGGTTTGAGTTGGCATCGCGATGGTTTGTTTAAACATCTGTCTAAGTCCAATGAAGAAGCTTTGGAAATGTTTTCCAAATAAGAAACCAGAAATGTTTTCTAATAAAGAAAACAAGAAATGGAAATGTTTTCCATTGTTAATAACGTATATTTTCCAAATATAGAAAATAAGAAATATTGAATACAGGAAAACAGGAGATAAGTAAATTAATGAAATAAAGAGATAAATGTTGAATGATGTTTGATCGATATAAATTTCCATTTCGAAATAATATTGTTGTTTGCACACCTGTTTTTCTTTGTTAGTTAAATCACAAACTATCGAAGTTTTGACCATTTTAACGTTGTTAATATGGAGAGACCAGTTGGGTTATTGTAACAACCCTGAATTTTGGGGCTAATTTAAAATTTTTATTTTAGAAATTTTAATGAATTTTTTATATTTAAAATAATTTATTTTAAATAATAACGACAGAAAAAAATTGTTTTTAATCAAAGTTAGAATTTTTATATTTATAAATTTTTATTACGAGCCTGAAATGGCACGGTAATTTCAGAATTCGATTTTAAACTTTGTATAATAATGTGAATTTGAACAATGTTGGTATAAATATTAAAATTAATGTTTTGTGTCATAGGTTGTTAAAATATGAACTTAACTTGATTATTTAGAATTGATTCTAAATGGCTATATATGTGATAATGACAGTGTTTGATAATCTATTTAAAATGGAATGTAAAATTTATTGAATTAATAATATAAAATGGATTAACTAAATTTGAGATTTATTTTGTACTGATGATTTTAATCAATGGAATATGAATAATATAAATCATTTTATTATGTAATGAATTGTAATGAGTTTATATTTGTTGTAAATTGAAATAACTTGCATTGATTGTAATGATAACTAAGTTTGGGTATATATTATTAAAGATAGAGATGTGGACTTTAATATTTAATTATATGAATTAAATGGCGTCAATGAATTTGTAATTAAAAACTTTAATGATATAAACTTTTGAGAAATTTACAGTGAAAACTTAATTGAATGGTTAAGTATTGAAATTCAATCTATTATGTAAATTGTGACTTGTTTTGATTCCAAATAAATTTGTGATTTATCTAAATTGATTGATGGTGAAACTTGGAATTGATATAATATATTCAATGAAAGTGGTTGTGTATGTATTTATAACTATAATAAAAATGGAATTTGGTAAATAATGAATAATTGAAGTAACAATATATGAAATGGATAAACTAATTTTGAACTCCATTTATATACTGAAAATTTAGATTTGTGAATACAAGTAATATAAATCATTTTGGGTATATAATGAATCTCAACGTGTTATAAATGTTATAATCTCCATTGATTGTAGATATTGCTATAAATATGGTTAGTATGTATTTATTGAGAATTGGATATATATAATTTAACTTTAATGTTTTAATTATGTAATTCTATGATGAAAACTTAATTGAATTATTCAGGTAACGAAATTCAAGTTGTCATTACAATAATGACTTACATTGATCGCAATTAAAATATCGAGTTAGTCATTTTGATAAAATTTGGAAGTAGAAATTTAATATTAAATTACTTATGTGAAATTGACTTGATTCATTTATAATTGTAATTCAAATTGAAAATCTATGATAATAATATAAAAATGGAAATTTTAATGTAAATGAAGAATTGATTTATTAAGTTATTAAGACTTAAAATAAATAAATTATTTTAAAGTTTATCGTTCAATTGAAATTTTGTTGAATAATTAAATGTGAATATTTATCATATAAGGAAAACGATTCATGTAAATAAAACAACTTATAGGATAGACTTGAACTCAAACTTATAACCTTTGGAACTAAATTCAAAATAAGTATAGAATTAAGAATGAAAACGAAAAAATGGAATGCTTTAATGGATAATTAAACCTTTGAAATTGATTGCCTAAATACATGTTTAATTTTGTTCATACCCTAATACTTTCTTTCCCTATTTTAAATTTGGACATTGATAGTAACGTTCAGAATTTTATTAAAGATGAATTAGAAAGAATGAATGTATTACCATTTAATTAGCCATTAAAATTCCTTTCTATAAATGGTCTAGAAGCGGTAATCTAATTTTTCTCATTCCTCATATTCCTTACTGTCCAAAACAAGTCGTCCTCTCTTATCTCTCCTTGTGCCTTTCCCCTTTTATAAAAACCGTTCCCTCCCCTTTCTTTTTATCACTTTCCCCTTTACTTTTTTTTTCTCTCAATCAAACGTTTTCCCCAAATCCATCCTCACTGAAAATTAAATCTTGCAAATCAAATGGCGGCCTCCAGAATATTTTTGCTCTTCCCTTCCACCATTCGTTGTAACCGCAACAACCACCCGAGCCACCGCAGTCAATTCCCAGCCGCCACCCTCCATTCCCTGTCGAAAGGTTTGGCCTTTGCTCCTGAAGAAGAAAGAAGGGTAGCATTCTGATCGTAAAAACCAGGTTTTCATTGCTGGACTGAAAAAGAACCATTTTGAACTGTTTGGAATTTGGACCATAATCTACAACGAATGTGAGATTCCTATTTTTAAAATTAAAATTATTTATTTATTTATTTTATTGTACCCACTCAGCATGAAATTTATGTTGTATTTATTCATTTGGATGTTGATTGTGTTGTGACTGTAATGTATGATTGATTGTGATTTGTAATGCTGTGATAACATGATATAGCTTGTCTGTTTAAATCTGTACTTCTTGATGTATTCCCAATAAAATTCTCATCGTTATTATTATTATTTTTTTTTATTTTTTATTTCTTACATAAAAATAAAAACATTAAATTTGTATTTTGGTTATTCTTGTTACAAATCATAAGTAGTTTCTACCATAATTTTGTCTACAAAAGAAACACAAATTTTTACCTTCATTTTGTAAACTAGATAAAATGAATAATTTTACTTTTCTTTTTGTAAACAAAATAAAATGACAATTTTATTTTTATGTTGGTAAACAAAATAAAGTACCAATTTATTTCATATTTTATGTTTATTTTGTAAACATAGTAAAAAGGAATTATTTTCATGTTATTTTGTGTACATAAGAAAAGACGAATTTTTGTAAACAAAAAGAATTATTTCTACATAATAAAAAGAATTGTTTTTACACAATAAAAGACAAATCTTTGTTGACATAAAAAGACTATTTTAACATATGATTTTGTTTACAAAACAAAAGGACATTTTTTTTTAAAATTTGTTTGGTAAACAAAAAGACATTTTTACTTAATTTGTTTATTAAGACAAAAAGGCATTTTTACTCAATTTTGTTGTTAAAACAAAAGACATAATTTTTAACACAATTTGTTAACAAGATAAAAGGACAAAGTTTTCATAAATTTTGGTTAATCAAATAAAAGACCATTTTAACATTAATTTTGATTAACAGTTAAAAGGACAATTTTCAACATTGTTTTGTTTACATAAAATAAAAGGACAATTTTTAATATTATTTTGTTAACATAGGTTTTAACATAGATTTTGTTAGTAAAACAAAAAGACAAAGATTTGTTTACATAATGAGAAGACAAAGTTTTTATACAAATTTGTTTACAAAATAAATGACAAAATTTTTACCTTGATTTTTATTCTCATCGTATTTTCTTAAATAAAAATTAGAATATTTATTCTTGCTTTGTTTATCTTGTTTACAAGCAAAATAAAAGATAATTTTAACATGAAATTTGATTGTAAAATAAAAGGCAAGTTTTTGTTTACATAAAACAAAAGAGCAATATTTTGTCAAAATTTGTTAATAAAAAAAAGGGACAAAGTTAACATTGTTTTGTTAATATATAAAGGATAAACTTTTATGCCATTGTGTAAACATAGGAACATGATAAATTTTCATGTTGATTTTGTTAACAAAGAAAAGAAACAATCTTTACGTTAATTTTGTTAACATAGTAAAAGAACAAATTTTGCGCTCATTTTATTTGCAAAGTAAAGGAACAAGTTTAGTGCTCATTTTGTTAACAGAAATATAAAAGAGAAAATTTTGGTGTTTATTCTGTTTACAAATTAAAGAACAAAGTGTTACATTTATTTTGTGAATATAATAAAAGGGCAAGTTTAATCTTTATTTTACTCATAAAATAAAATGCAAGTTTTTAAATCTTTATTTTCATTAACAAATAAAAATAAAGATGAGACCTTTATTGTGATTCATCAAAAGTACACCAAATCAGATATTATGTTGTTTATGTTAAATTAGTTGAAATGACACCAAACATTGTTGTGTTAAATTTTAGTTGTAATAACACCAATACATTGTTATGTTAAATTTTTGTTGTAATGACACAAAACCATCGTGTGTTAATTTATTTGTGATGACACAAAAACATCGTTGAGCTAATTTTAGTTGTAATGACATAAATTACACCGTCATGTTTGTATAGTAGGAATGAATCAAAGATTGACATATAAATATATTTAGAAATGCTGATACTATGAAGGATATTCACATAAGCTATAGGAAATATTTATTTCAATGTATAAGAAATAAAAGGACATTTATATTTATTTCAATGTATAGGAAATAAACTAAAAAGTTATATTTTCCTATTGTAAAGAATAGAATAAAAAGTTATATTTTTTTTTTGTAAAGTAAAATAAAGGAAAACATTTATTTACACTTAGGTAAATAAATAAGAAATATGATGCTTAAACACGAGGTTGGATTGAGTTGTGATGTAAACCTGCCCGGACCCGCCCGGCTGTCCAGTAGTCACAACAATACCTATCCAATGTGGGAGGTTTAAGCATATGTAAATTACTATAAATATTAAGTATAAATAAATAAAACATAGAAATAGGAATACACATATATTTACATTAGATAAATAAGAGATTAAATAAATTACATTTTTATTTGTAATTAAAAGAATATATTTTACACTGTAAAGAAATTTACATTTATATGTAATTAAGATTATAAGAAATAAAATTACATTTTTATGTAATTAAGATTATAAGGAAGAAAATTACATTTATGTAATTAAGAATAAATAGAAATTATAGAACAAATAAGTGAATTAAAATTTATTTACATTTTCCTATGTAAATAAAAAGATTAAAAATAATAATTATGTGAATAAGTATTTATTTACATTATTCTTATGTAAATAAAAAGAACCAATTTGTAAATGGTAATTATTTACATTTTCTTATGTAAATAATAAAAAGAAAGGTTAGAAAAGAACTTACATAAGATATTCTTTTTATGTTAAAAGGGAATATTATAAAGGAATTAAAGAAATACAATTATTTACATTTGCTATGTAAATAGGATTTGCAAAGGAAATTGAAACCATTTATTTACAAATAGTGTAAATAAATATGAATAAGAAATTAGATACATTTATTTACATTTAATGTAAATAAATATAACAAAAGTAAAAGTAAAACATTTATTTACATTTAGGTAAATAAATAGGGTAAGAAAAAGAACGTAATTTATTTACATTTAGGGTAAATAAATTAAAACATAGAAAATATAATTTATTTACATTTAGGTAAATAAAATAAAATATAGAAAAAAATATAATTTATTTACATTTAGTGTAAACGAAACAGAGTTATTAAAAATGATATTTTTATCGTCATTTTAGATGCGATAAAAAGAATAGACTTTTGAAATTGGAATAGTCAAACGATTTATATTTATATATATATATATATATATATATATATAAATTATAAATTAAACGAAACACGCGCGGTAGTTCGCGTATCGACAATCGTAACTTTAAACGGTTATACCGAAAGATCCGACCGTCGGATTTTCCCAAAACAGGAACCGTTAGGACCGCTTTGGGAAAATCTTTTCAATGATATAAATTTCATCAAAATTCAACGGTTAGATATGCACAAGTCAAATTTGGTTGAAAACAGCGCCAGGGTCGCCCATTGACCCGAAGCATCGTTAAATTTATTCGAGCTAATTTTTATATAAATAAAAATAGCGATAGGTCGTTATCAAATATTAATAACGATAGGAAATGTTTTCAAATTATTATATATATATGCGAGAATCATTTGAGAAGACCGAGTTCAATCTCATTTCAAATGATTATACGACGTTTTAAATCTAAGAGTTGAAGACGGCGATTGAAGACCGACGATTTTCACATCGAATGGGTAACTAGTGTTGAGGTCCTTGATTGATTTGCTCCCAAGATGGGGCTAAGATGGTAGTTATCCGGACGTAGTGTTGATTTGTACGGATTTGACTTTCGTCCAGACCCAGGGCATAAGTTTATAAATGGAATGTATGTCTGACGTTGTAGTCCCTTATACTACATTCGCTGATCTCTCTTAATATATATCTGTTTGGTGGTTAACACCCTTCTCTGAGACATACGAGCTTAGAGGTTATATATTGGTAGAAATCAATGGTATAGTATGGACTGACAATGTGGCATACTAAGATGCATTGATCAAGGCTTTTGTTGAAAAGCAGGGCCTTGTGGTTGATGATCAAAGCATAGTCTATTTAGGCATAGCTTTGTGTATATCGTGACTTCGCGAGCCTCACACCCCGGTATGAGTCAAAAACGGGATATGGACCGTAGGGAGTGCACACGTTTCTTTCTAGCTAGAGTGGTGTCAGTGACCTACCAGCCCTGACATTTTACTTATGTGGATGATGGATTTTGAGGCGCCTCGTTATTTTTATAGGCCGTTGGTGGTCATACTATAGGTCCAAAGGGACCGGGAAACGTGTGTTCAGGCATAACTAATCCACTGCCCATAGGCGGGGACCGGCCCTACCGCTTCCAAGGGTTCACTGCGGGGAATCCTGAGGCATTTGCTAGAGTGTCTCGAATCGGAGAGGATCTTGCCCCTAGCCTCGACTCATGATGGAATCCAAATTTCCAATACGCCCTTGCGGTTTTGATTGTAGAACTAGTATTGGCGACATGCTATATGGTAACCATGCCGTCTAGGATTGATACTTATGATTCAAATCTTTTCATTAAAACATATATACACTAATAATAATATCAAATCCGTTTTATACGTATCAAGCATCTTTTGACCATTATAAGGTAAAACCCTATCCTTTGGTGTGCGTTGCATTGTGTGATGGGACCTGGGTCTTATAATGGTTTCATTTTTCCAAAAAGACATTGCGTTATTTCTCGATTTACTTTAGTTTATGCACTGGCAATCCATAGGAGTAAACCCGTTCCGCGAAAGTGGCGTGGTCCTTGGATTTGTCTTATTAGTTATATTAGTTTAGAATTCTCACACCAGTCCTACGACTGACCCGTTGTTTGTTTCCACTTTTTGCAAACTCGGGTGCCCTCTTTTCCACATGGGCAGTCGAGTAGCTTTTTGCAGATATCTCTCTCTTTAGCAGGATCCTGGATCGAAGCCTAAAGCTGTGTCCAGAGCTTAGTAGTCTTCCGCTGTTTACCGTATTTTATTTAATGTATTAAAAGTATTGTAATTTTATCTTCCGCTGTAATTTTATTTCATGTACTCTGATATATTCTGTACTCTGATGTAACATTATTATAATGTAATAAAAGTCTGTTGTTATTGTTCTGATGTTTTGTATTCCCAAAGTTAAAGTATTCGAAGATTCCCAACCTTTGGGTCAGACCTGTGTGGTTTATGGTCGATTCAAAGAGCGGGAATTTCCGGGTCTTTACAGTTGGTATCAGAGCTCTGGTTAGCTCAAATCTTTGGGGTACAACTCGTTAGAACTGAACAAAAGACTCATCAGAGATTGGATTAGTAAAATCCAATAAGAATACTCATTAGAGATAGGACCAGCAGTGTCCTAGAATGAGAAAACTCATTAGAGATGGGGTTAGCAATACCCTAGAATGAGTTAAGAGTAACAAGTTTATAATTAACGTATTTTAATTATATATAATCTATTTTTGAAAATATGATTTTAAATATATAAAAGTATTTATATATTTGATAAGTTAGTCAACAAATAAAATTAATTAAAGAAAATTAAAATTTGGTTAAATAATTAAACAACATTTAGCTACGTTCCTTTTCGAGGACGAAAAGATTTTAAGTGGGGGCGACTGTAACAACCCTGAATTTTGGGGCTAATTTAAAATTTTTATTTTAGAAATTTTAATGAATTTTTTATATTTAAAATAATTTATTTTAAATAATAACGACAGAAAAAAATTGTTTTTAATCAAAGTTAGAATTTTTATATTTATAAATTTTTATTACGAGCCTGAAATGGCACGGTAATTTCAGAATTCGATTTTAAACTTTGTATAATAATGTGAATTTGAACAATGTTGGTATAAATATTAAAATTAATGTTTTGTGTCATAGGTTGTTAAAATATGAACTTAACTTGATTATTTAGAATTGATTCTAAATGGCTATATATGTGATAATGACAGTGTTTGATAATCTATTTAAAATGGAATGTAAAATTTATTGAATTAATAATATAAAATGGATTAACTAAATTTGAGATTTATTTTGTACTGATGATTTTAATCAATGGAATATGAATAATATAAATCATTTTATTATGTAATGAATTGTAATGAGTTTATATTTGTTGTAAATTGAAATAACTTGCATTGATTGTAATGATAACTAAGTTTGGGTATATATTATTAAAGATAGAGATGTGGACTTTAATATTTAATTATATGAATTAAATGGCGTCAATGAATTTGTAATTAAAAACTTTAATGATATAAACTTTTGAGAAATTTACAGTGAAAACTTAATTGAATGGTTAAGTATTGAAATTCAATCTATTATGTAAATTGTGACTTGTTTTGATTCCAAATAAATTTGTGATTTATCTAAATTGATTGATGGTGAAACTTGGAATTGATATAATATATTCAATGAAAGTGGTTGTGTATGTATTTATAACTATAATAAAAATGGAATTTGGTAAATAATGAATAATTGAAGTAACAATATATGAAATGGATAAACTAATTTTGAACTCCATTTATATACTGAAAATTTAGATTTGTGAATACAAGTAATATAAATCATTTTGGGTATATAATGAATCTCAACGTGTTATAAATGTTATAATCTCCATTGATTGTAGATATTGCTATAAATATGGTTAGTATGTATTTATTGAGAATTGGATATATATAATTTAACTTTAATGTTTTAATTATGTAATTCTATGATGAAAACTTAATTGAATTATTCAGGTAACGAAATTCAAGTTGTCATTACAATAATGACTTACATTGATCGCAATTAAAATATCGAGTTAGTCATTTTGATAAAATTTGGAAGTAGAAATTTAATATTAAATTACTTATGTGAAATTGACTTGATTCATTTATAATTGTAATTCAAATTGAAAATCTATGATAATAATATAAAAATGGAAATTTTAATGTAAATGAAGAATTGATTTATTAAGTTATTAAGACTTAAAATAAATAAATTATTTTAAAGTTTATCGTTCAATTGAAATTTTGTTGAATAATTAAATGTGAATATTTATCATATAAGGAAAACGATTCATGTAAATAAAACAACTTATAGGATAGACTTGAACTCAAACTTATAACCTTTGGAACTAAATTCAAAATAAGTATAGAATTAAGAATGAAAACGAAAAAATGGAATGCTTTAATGGATAATTAAACCTTTGAAATTGATTGCCTAAATACATGTTTAATTTTGTTCATACCCTAATACTTTCTTTCCCTATTTTAAATTTGGACATTGATAGTAACGTTCAGAATTTTATTAAAGATGAATTAGAAAGAATGAATGTATTACCATTTAATTAGCCATTAAAATTCCTTTCTATAAATGGTCTAGAAGCGGTAATCTAATTTTTCTCATTCCTCATATTCCTTACTGTCCAAAACAAGTCGTCCTCTCTTATCTCTCCTTGTGCCTTTCCCCTTTTATAAAAACCGTTCCCTCCCCTTTCTTTTTATCACTTTCCCCTTTACTTTTTTTTTCTCTCAATCAAACGTTTTCCCCAAATCCATCCTCACTGAAAATTAAATCTTGCAAATCAAATGGCGGCCTCCAGAATATTTTTGCTCTTCCCTTCCACCATTCGTTGTAACCGCAACAACCACCCGAGCCACCGCAGTCAATTCCCAGCCGCCACCCTCCATTCCCTGTCGAAAGGTTTGGCCTTTGCTCCTGAAGAAGAAAGAAGGGTAGCATTCTGATCGTAAAAACCAGATTTTCATTGCTGGACTGAAAAAGAACCATTTTGAACTGTTTGGAATTTGGACCATAATCTACAACGAATGTGAGATTCCTATTTTTAAAATTAAAATTATTTATTTATTTATTTTATTGTACCCACTCAGCATGAAATTTATGTTGTATTTATTCATTTGGATGTTGATTGTGTTGTGACTGTAATGTATGATTGATTGTGATTTGTAATGCTGTGATAACATGATATAGCTTGTCTGTTTAAATCTGTACTTCTTGATGTATTCCCAATAAAATTCTCATCGTTATTATTATTATTTTTTTTTATTTTTTATTTCTTACATAAAAATAAAAACATTAAATTTGTATTTTGGTTATTCTTGTTACAAATCATAAGTAGTTTCTACCATAATTTTGTCTACAAAAGAAACACAAATTTTTACCTTCATTTTGTAAACTAGATAAAATGAATAATTTTACTTTTCTTTTTGTAAACAAAATAAAATGACAATTTTATTTTTATGTTGGTAAACAAAATAAAGTACCAATTTATTTCATATTTTATGTTTATTTTGTAAACATAGTATATTTTGTGTACATAAGAAAAGACGAATTTTTGTAAACAAAAAGAATTATTTCTACATAATAAAAAGAATTGTTTTTACACAATAAAAGACAAATCTTTGTTGACATAAAAAGACTATTTTAACATATGATTTTGTTTACAAAACAAAAGGACATTTTTTTTTAAATTTGTTTGGTAAACAAAAAGACATTTTTACTTAATTTGTTTATTAAGACAAAAAGGCATTTTTACTCAATTTTGTTGTTAAAACAAAAGACATAATTTTTAACACAATTTGTTAACAAGATAAAAGGACAAAGTTTTCATAAATTTTGGTTAATCAAATAAAAGACCATTTTAACATTAATTTTGATTAACAGTTAAAAGGACAATTTTCAACATTGTTTTGTTTACATAAAATAAAAGGACAATTTTTAATATTATTTTGTTAACATAGGTTTTAACATAGATTTTGTTAGTAAAACAAAAAGACAAAGATTTGTTTACATAATGAGAAGACAAAGTTTTTATACAAATTTGTTTACAAAATAAATGACAAAATTTTTACCTTGATTTTTATTCTCATCGTATTTTCTTAAATAAAAATTAGAATATTTATTCTTGCTTTGTTTATCTTGTTTACAAGCAAAATAAAAGATAATTTTAACATGAAATTTGATTGTAAAATAAAAGGCAAGTTTTTGTTTACATAAAACAAAAGAGCAATATTTTGTCAAAATTTGTTAATAAAAAAAAGGGACAAAGTTAACATTGTTTTGTTAATATATAAAGGATAAACTTTTATGCCATTGTGTAAACATAGGAACAGGATAAATTTTCATGTTGATTTTGTTAACAAAGAAAAGAAACAATCTTTACGTTAATTTTGTTAACATAGTAAAAGAACAAATTTTGCGCTCATTTTATTTGCAAAGTAAAGGAACAAGTTTAGTGCTCATTTTGTTAACAGAAATATAAAAGAGAAAATTTTGGTGTTTATTCTGTTTACAAATTAAAGAACAAAGTGTTACATTTATTTTGTGAATATAATAAAAGGGCAAGTTTAATCTTTATTTTACTCATAAAATAAAATGCAAGTTTTTAAATCTTTATTTTCATTAACAAATAAAAATAAAGATGAGACCTTTATTGTGATTCATCAAAAGTACACCAAATCAGATATTATGTTGTTTATGTTAAATTAGTTGAAATGACACCAAACATTGTTGTGTTAAATTTTAGTTGTAATAACACCAATACATTGTTATGTTAAATTTTTGTTGTAATGACACAAAACCATCGTGTGTTAATTTATTTGTGATGACACAAAAACATCGTTGAGCTAATTTTAGTTGTAATGACATAAATTACACCGTCATGTTTGTATAGTAGGAATGAATCAAAGATTGACATATAAATATATTTAGAAATGCTGATACTATGAAGGATATTCACATAAGCTATAGGAAATATTTATTTCAATGTATAAGAAATAAAAGGACATTTATATTTATTTCAATGTATAGGAAATAAACTAAAAAGTTATATTTTCCTATTGTAAAGAATAGAATAAAAAGTTATATTTTTTTTTTGTAAAGTAAAATAAAGGAAAACATTTATTTACACTTAGGTAAATAAATAAGAAATATGATGCTTAAACACGAGGTTGGATTGAGTTGTGATGTAAACCTGCCCGGACCCGCCCGGCTGTCCAGTAGTCACAACAATACCTATCCAATGTGGGAGGTTTAAGCATATGTAAATTACTATAAATATTAAGTATAAATAAATAAAACATAGAAATAGGAATACACATATATTTACATTAGATAAATAAGAGATTAAATAAATTACATTTTTATTTGTAATTAAAAGAATATATTTTACACTGTAAAGAAATTTACATTTATATGTAATTAAGATTATAAGAAATAAAATTACATTTTTATGTAATTAAGATTATAAGGAAGAAAATTACATTTATGTAATTAAGAATAAATAGAAATTATAGAACAAATAAGTGAATTAAAATTTATTTACATTTTCCTATGTAAATAAAAAGATTAAAAATAATAATTATGTGAATAAGTATTTATTTACATTATTCTTATGTAAATAAAAAGAACCAATTTGTAAATGGTAATTATTTACATTTTCTTATGTAAATAATAAAAAGAAAGGTTAGAAAAGAACTTACATAAGATATTCTTTTTATGTTAAAAGGGAATATTATAAAGGAATTAAAGAAATACAATTATTTACATTTGCTATGTAAATAGGATTTGCAAAGGAAATTGAAACCATTTATTTACAAATAGTGTAAATAAATATGAATAAGAAATTAGATACATTTATTTACATTTAATGTAAATAAATATAACAAAAGTAAAAGTAAAACATTTATTTACATTTAGGTAAATAAATAGGGTAAGAAAAAGAACGTAATTTATTTACATTTAGGGTAAATAAATTAAAACATAGAAAATATAATTTATTTACATTTAGGTAAATAAAATAAAATATAGAAAAAAATATAATTTATTTACATTTAGTGTAAACGAAACAGAGTTATTAAAAATGATATTTTTATCGTCATTTTAGATGCGATAAAAAGAATAGACTTTTGAAATTGGAATAGTCAAACGATTTATATTTATATATATATATATATATATATATATATAAATTATAAATTAAACGAAACACGCGCGGTAGTTCGCGTATCGACAATCGTAACTTTAAACGGTTATACCGAAAGATCCGACCGTCGGATTTTCCCAAAACAGGAACCGTTAGGACCGCTTTGGGAAAATCTTTTCAATGATATAAATTTCATCAAAATTCAACGGTTAGATATGCACAAGTCAAATTTGGTTGAAAACAGCGCCAGGGTCGCCCATTGACCCGAAGCATCGTTAAATTTATTCGAGCTAATTTTTATATAAATAAAAATAGCGATAGGTCGTTATCAAATATTAATAACGATAGGAAATGTTTTCAAATTATTATATATATATGCGAGAATCATTTGAGAAGACCGAGTTCAATCTCATTTCAAATGATTATACGACGTTTTAAATCTAAGAGTTGAAGACGGCGATTGAAGACCGACGATTTTCACATCGAATGGGTAACTAGTGTTGAGGTCCTTGATTGATTTGCTCCCAAGATGGGGCTAAGATGGTAGTTATCCGGACGTAGTGTTGATTTGTACGGATTTGACTTTCGTCCAGACCCAGGGCATAAGTTTATAAATGGAATGTATGTCTGACGTTGTAGTCCCTTATACTACATTCGCTGATCTCTCTTAATATATATCTGTTTGGTGGTTAACACCCTTCTCTGAGACATACGAGCTTAGAGGTTATATATTGGTAGAAATCAATGGTATAGTATGGACTGACAATGTGGCATACTAAGATGCATTGATCAAGGCTTTTGTTGAAAAGCAGGGCCTTGTGGTTGATGATCAAAGCATAGTCTATTTAGGCATAGCTTTGTGTATATCGTGACTTCGCGAGCCTCACACCCCGGTATGAGTCAAAAACGGGATATGGACCGTAGGGAGTGCACACGTTTCTTTCTAGCTAGAGTGGTGTCAGTGACCTACCAGCCCTGACATTTTACTTATGTGGATGATGGATTTTGAGGCGCCTCGTTATTTTTATAGGCCGTTGGTGGTCATACTATAGGTCCAAAGGGACCGGGAAACGTGTGTTCAGGCATAACTAATCCACTGCCCATAGGCGGGGACCGGCCCTACCGCTTCCAAGGGTTCACTGCGGGGAATCCTGAGGCATTTGCTAGAGTGTCTCGAATCGGAGAGGATCTTGCCCCTAGCCTCGACTCATGGTGGAATCCAAATTTCCAATACGCCCTTGCGGTTTTGATTGTAGAACTAGTATTGGCGACATGCTATATGGTAACCATGCCGTCTAGGATTGATACTTATGATTCAAATCTTTTCATTAAAACATATATACACTAATAATAATATCAAATCCGTTTTATACGTATCAAGCATCTTTTGACCATTATAAGGTAAAACCCTATCCTTTGGTGTGCGTTGCATTGTGTGATGGGACCTGGGTCTTATAATGGTTTCATTTTTCCAAAAAGACATTGCGTTATTTCTCGATTTACTTTAGTTTATGCACTGGCAATCCATAGGAGTAAACCCGTTCCGCGAAAGTGGCGTGGTCCTTGGATTTGTCTTATTAGTTATATTAGTTTAGAATTCTCACACCAGTCCTACGACTGACCCGTTGTTTGTTTCCACTTTTTGCAAACTCGGGTGCCCTCTTTTCCACACGGGCAGTCGAGTAGCTTTTTGCAGATATCTCTCTCTTTAGCAGGATCCTGGATCGAAGCCTAAAGCTGTGTCCAGAGCTTAGTAGTCTTCCGCTGTTTACCGTATTTTATTTAATGTATTAAAAGTATTGTAATTTTATCTTCCGCTGTAATTTTATTTCATGTACTCTGATATATTCTGTACTCTGATGTAACATTATTATAATGTAATAAAAGTCTGATGTTATTGTTCTGATGTTTTGTATTCCCAAAGTTAAAGTATTCGAAGATTCCCAACCTTTGGGTCAGACCTGTGTGGTTTATGGTCGATTCAAAGAGCGGGAATTTCCGGGTCTTTACAGTTATTATCCAAAGAACCACTCTGTATTGGCATAAGCATTGCGAATCATATATGCCAAAGGAAATTGAAGACGGAGATATGCAAGGGTTATCCTGTTTACAGAATAGTGCCTTCAGTTCATCCTGTTCCTGGATGACTTGTATGGACGGATGTCTGATAGAGTATTTCCAGACGATCACGTATATTGATTTCTCCAACCGTACCAAGAGTGGAAGCAGAGAAGGAAACTTCTTTTAGCTAACACATAATGTATGGTTGAGGACGTCAAATCGGTGATTTGATGGATTGGACAATGTGGCATTCAAAGTGAATCTGATGTGATGATAAAGCGTAGCTTCTAGCCTCATCATCCGGTAAATGACAGAAATCGGGCAGGCAGCGTGACTAAGTAGGTCGCACCGAAGTAGGGTGTATAATCACCTGATCTAGAGTTTCATTTACTTCTAAAAATCTATTGTTGATGCTGCCCCATTCGAGAAACGGTTGCTGATCTCAACCGTTGGTGATATACATTCGATACACTCAAGCGAAATGAGTGGTCGGTCATGTGTGGCCGGGGTTCAAGATGTTCTTGTTGAACCCAGTGTATTCCTCTCTAGAGGTACACTAGCAAAAGGTGGTTCCATACCTTGTCATAGTTGGAAATCCATTACCCAATACGTGCTTGCGGTTTTGATTGTATACTATATATGTAGAATGTGAGATGAAAGCGTTTCTGCTAGATGATTATTATATTGTGTTGATAGACATTATTATAATATCAAAAGGTTTTTGGTATAAAGATATTTGGAATCTCATAAGGGAAAAACCCGTTCCGTTATCCGCCATGCTCTTATGAGATATCGATTACCTGTTTGAACTGTTTTAAAATGTTTTACTCACACCAGTCCCATGACTGACCCGGAGTTTATTTTGTTGTTTTCCCTAAACTCTTGGGTGCCTAAATTTGTACGGGCAGTCAAGTAGTCTGGATTTACAGATATACTAGAAGAGCTAGGAGCAGGAGGCTTCAGGATCATATAGCTATAGTTATTTCCGCTGTGTTGTAAGTGTTGTACTTTGATAATGATATGTATATTCAAGTACAGATTTGTATTTCAAAGTTATGTTATGAAATATATTTATTCTTTTCGCTGTGAGATTCATGTTACTCTGATGTTGTGTTCTTCTTCTTCTATTCTAATTTTCTATCTTATCTTTCCTCACCCTTTAATTTCTTTCACTAATTACTGGTATTTTTCGATGTTTGATTAGTCATCATTGAGTTTATGGCGATAACCAAAGTCGTAAAAATCACGGGTCATTACAGTTGGTATCAGAGCTTAAGTTAAGTGAATTACCTTGGCTCTGTGGCGTGACTCGGTAGAGATAGGGTTAGTAATACCCTAGATTGAGTTGAGTGTATATATACGAGTGAGCGTATTTGTTATTGATATAAAAATTGTTTTATATTGTGGTGATTTATTGGTTGAGTCGTTTATGAGTTCTGGTCGATCAGTTTGATCCACTGTATCGTTAGGAGTTTATAAACACTCGAATACGATGGGTCGACACGATATGTTTTGAAAAGAGGGTAAATTAAAATAAGTTTACCCAAGGTATATCTTGATATAGAGAAGATATATATCAAAATTATAATATAATGGATATATTGGTTGTTATTATAATCGAGTAAGATTATAAATTAAATGGTTATGTAAATAACCAATCAGAATTCACATAAGTGAAATACGTGAAATCAGATGAGTTAAATATGAAATTTTAACCAGAAATTGAATTTAAAACTCTGGAGAATTGGATAAGTGTTTGTAAATGGATTTGGATTAAATAAGGAAAATTCAAGATCTTGGGAGATTTTAAATTGTTTTACAAGGAGTGTGAATTATATTTTGAAATGAATTTCAAAGTGGCAATGTTTAGAAATGGTTTTATAGTATTGAACTCACTTTGATCGCCGGAAAATAGATTTATATGATGACAGCTGCATCATCAGTATTCATTTTCGAGTTGTAAGTGACGAATTACTACCAGAGATACTGTTTTGAATTTGTTTTGGGAAATACAAGTTGTGTTGAATTTCAAATGGGATTTAAAATATAGAATTTGAATAATAGAATTTGAATTTTTAAATAGATTTGAAATATTAACTTGTTTTAAAAGAAATAAAACGAGAAGTTCCTTTATAAACGAAGTTTATAAATAGTTCTTTTATAAATGAAGTTTATAAATGAAGTGAAAAGAATTATCATTTGATAATTCAGAAATAAAAATACAAGTGTGAAATTGAAAGGGAAATCTATTTTCTAAAGGTAGAAATATCGATTTCAAAAGGAATTGAAATCGAGACTTATTTAAGGAATGAATAAAGAAAGTTTGAAAAGGAATTCGAATAAAGGAAGTTCAAACATAGAATTTAAATACAGAAAATTCAAAGGGGATTTGAATATAAAAATTCAAATGAGATTTGAATAAAGAAGATTTAAATAATGGAAAATTGAATATAGAATTCATATAGAGTAATAATAGGAATTGAATATAAAAATTCAAAGGGAGTTTGAATATACGAAATTCAATGGAAGTGAAATGGAATTTAAATATAGAATTCAAATGGAATTTAAACTATAGAATTTGAATATATAGAATTTGTGTAGGATTTGAATATATAGAATTTGAAATATAGGATTTGAATATATAGAATTTGAATATAGAATCCTAATGGAATTTAAACTATAGAATTTGAATATATAGAATTTGTATAGGATTTGAATAATAGAATTTGATATATAGATTTGAATAATAGAAGTGATATAAAATTTGAATAGAAATTGAATAGAATTAACTAAGTCGAAGAGGAATTAGTTAATCGAGTTTTGAATTTGAAGTTGAACTTTGAAAGGTGAATTGGATTTGTAAATGGATATTCGAAATCGAATATAGAACTTGAATTTGAAATTTGGATTCAAATTAGTTAATAAGCAAGTTAAAATATATTTGAACATGTCATGTTCAAATATAAAAGTGAAATAGACTAAAGAGTTAATTAACAAATTAATTAACGAATTTAGTTAAAACGATCAAGTGTAGTGAAAATAGATTGGGCAGGTATAAATATACATGAGATAGGTATGGATAAGGTATGAAGATATATAAATAAAATGCTCGACGAA
Organism: Allium sativum; assembly: GCA_030737875.1. Classification (NCBI taxonomy): domain Eukaryota; kingdom Viridiplantae; phylum Streptophyta; class Magnoliopsida; order Asparagales; family Amaryllidaceae; genus Allium; species Allium sativum. Next base: position 712,402,394 of record CM060919.1, on the reverse strand, counting down.
AAGGTATGTATTTAATTCATATATGAGATTTTATGCACTGTATCGGCTAGCCGCTTGGCTTTTATTTTTCTTTTGGATTGGTGAGGGCCATGGGAGGCTATTTGAAATATCTCGATGCTCCTGGTACAAAGGAGGTTATGGCAAATTTTTCTGGGAATTTAAGGAGTTAGAATATTTTTAAGATAATGTGATAGTCAGAAATAACGTATCGACATATGTATAGAAGTCGATAAGGAAACGAACTTAGAAATAGAATAGTAAAATCAAAAAGGAAGACTAAGAATAAAATCTAGTAAGAATAGAAAGAGGAAGCGTATATGTGTTTAAAAGTGAATAAGTAGTTGTATGGTATCGATTATTCGAGTAAGTAGTCATGTCTGTTTTGACGTTATAAAAGATTATTCAGTCAAGGTCTGAGAGGTAGTTATACCCCAACTTGATTGATTTCATTATTAACAAATAAATAGTAAGATTTCAGGCTCGAAGATCAATGTTGAATAAGAGTTAGTTGAATATAGTATTTGGGTTGTCGTAACACTGTTTTTACACAACATCTGTTTTAATCCAAATAAGTGTAAGCTTGGAAATATAATAAAGAATATTTCCTAAGTATAGAAATAAACGAGATCGGAAAAGAGACAAGTAATTGGAATATTTTCCAATTATAAATAGCATGTATTTTCTAAAGTTTAGAAAATAAAGGAAGGCGATATTCGGAAATGTTTTCCAAATAACATAAAAGGCCAATATGGTAATTGAAAATATTTGGTTAACAAATATTGATAAAGAAATAGAGAAGTGATTTAACTAATGGAATATTAATTAAGGGCTCAGTAACATGTTCAAAAGGAAAATTTGATTTTTGAAAAGAGTAAACTGTTTGAAAACTCCTAGGGAAAGACTGTTTGAATTAAAAACAAATTTAACATGAATTTGTGAAAGCAGATTGGAATTAAAGTAAAGCCAGTTAAAGTGGTAACGGAGATTGAATTAGAATGATATCAAGACAAATTGGATTGTGAGATTCGAATTTGAAGTGAAATGTGATAATCAAGTTAAGAGTTGGGAATTGAGAAGAAACTCGAGTTGAAAAGATATTTGGCTCGGATATAAGCGAATGGTTGTGTTGGAGATGAAAGTGATTTCAGAATTTGATTGGGATAACATTGGTATATGCTGAGTTGATAGCATATGGAAGTGATAGAGTTGAATGCCCGACAAGAAGGTACAAGTTTATATTTCATACGGTATGAGATTTTGATAAGCCGAATTGGCAAGCCGCTTGGCTGTTTGATTTTCTTTTGGGTTGGAGAAGGCCAAGAGAGGCAAGTGGGTGTTTGACCTATTGACCAGTACAAAGGAGGTGCTGGCGAAATTTTTCGAAGAGTTAAGGCGTTAGAAAATTTTCAGGATTTTTGAAAATTTTCATTGATCAGAATTAAGTAATATTTTAATTGAAATTAAATTGGTTCAGTTGAAACTGAAGTTAAGAAGTGAACAAATATGTTTTAATCAGTCAATAGGGTCGTTCTCTACATTAGCAATTTCGAGGACGAAATTATTTTAAGTGGGGAAGATTGTAATGACCCGCATAGGCAGAGGTATTATAATTAATTTATTTAATTATATTAATAGTGATATAGTGAATTTAATGGTCGTGGAATTAAATAATGGTGAATATTTAATTAAAATAATAAATTAAATAATATATTTAATGCTGAAATAATCAGAATTGGCTGAAATGGCGATATGGTGTGAACTGGATCATCTGTGATATTTAATTCAGCTTGGAATTTAATTTGAATAACGAATATATTATATAAACGATAGTTTGAACATAGAGTTATAATATAATTAAATTCGAGCTCGAAATGGCGCAGTAGTTCGTAAATTGGCGATTCGAACTTCAACTGAATGTACAGGGTTCGTTTTAAATCGGATTTCTATGAAACAAGAAACGTACGGAGCTGGTGGAGTATATCTTTCTAGTGGAAGAGAAAAATCAGGATTTCGTCGTGTAGATTTTGAGATATGTCCAAATCAAATTTTAAAATAGTCGCTATAGAATTGTTTATCGACCGTAACGGATTATTCGATATAACTATAGATCGGGTTTGAATTTAGACAAGGTTCTTTTGAGACATAATAATAATTTAATTTTTAGAATTTTACTGAAATTTTTAATTAATTAAATAAGCAACTTTTTATTTGGAGCATTTTGCACCTTGAAATCAACATTGTGAGGTTTCAAAATATGAGTTAATATACCGGTATTATTATATATTCGGGATCGTGGCACCTTGGTCATCTCAACGGTATTTCTATTTTTGTCCATATTAGTCCGGACATGAACGGAGTTTGGTGTATCGGTATACATAATTTTTTGAATTCAATCAGTGAATACATGTCAAAAACCATATCCATATCTAAACAAAGCCTGGTTAATGAATTGTATTACCAGTGGATGAGGCAAGTTAACTTGATTCTTGGAAAAGCCGAGATGCACAAAACAAATGATATAGGACAACTATATTTACTAAGAGGATATATGATTTCAGGCAAGATTTAATAGCAATGGATTCACGTGGAAGAAGGCCAATGTATAAATACTACTCGACCATATACATCCACGTTTACTTCTTACGTACCCTCTTACTGTCTGCGCTTATAAATACATCCACGTTTTACATCATACGTCTGCGCTTATAAATACATCCACGTTTTACATCATACATCTACGCTTATAAATACATCCACACACCCTATCACTTAAGAACTAAGTCTCCTTCCTCTATATATATATATACGCACTTGCGTCTGCCTTCAGTTGGTTTGAGTAAGAAAATGATGTATGAAGTGGGTTGTTTGAATGGAGTGGCAACGTTATGAGGAGAAGACAGTAGGAACGTGAAGGGAGGGATCCAAGCTAAGAGATGGCGTTGGGGTCATAACAGCATATCGAGAGACTGGTTTATGGAGTTGAAGTGATTACAAAGAGGCTTCAGAACGTAGATTTGTTATCAGGAAGTTTGGTAGCATTCAAACTCAAAGGAGTTGGATACCTATAGGACGAGCTCGATATGGCTGTTCGAAACGCAACAGCGAGGTGTGGTTCTTGGGGGAGTTCGCACAAATGAGGTTCGAAATTTGTAGATGGCATGTGTAACACCCCACCTCCGTTATACTCACAAGGGAATGCCTTAACTTTGGTGGAGCATTTTAGTAAACAGAACAGAAACTTACAAGACAGATAAAACAGTACTTGAAAAATTTATTACTTTATTTCAACAGAAGCTTGGTTACATCCTTTCAAATCACAATATCATAATTCAAGTACAAAATATCAGTCTTGTACAAAATCCTTCAGAATGCATAGTTTAAAATCATAATCCCCACAGAAGAAGTCAAGCCATACTTTAAGCACTACAAGCGGAAGAAATCTGGATCAAGCTAGAGTATTCCCTTCTACAAAACCTGGGGGGGAGAAACGGAAGAAAGGAGGCGAAACAACAAGGGTCAGACAAAAGTCTGGCAAGTCCAGTGATTTTCAGTTATGAACAGATAATAATAACATGACATGAAAATAAAACTGGATGAGAGATAACTGTAACAGATGTAGCAGATATGACAGAAGAACGGAATGATATAAGCTATTGCTTTACACTTCTCTGCACTAATACTAGTATAACAGAATTATGTGTCACCCTAATGTCTAAACTGAAACAGAAACAGGTACAGAATAATTTCCACGCTAGTAATGGGCCTTTACCACCCGATCAGAAACAGACAGAAGCAGAATGTAGCATAAGGTGTACACTAGTAATTGGGCCTTTACCACCCGAACAGACGGTACCACGCAGAAACAGACAGGTGTTGCCACCCAATAGAAACAGACGGTACCAACAGAAACAGACAGAACTAAGTGTACCCTAAAACCCTACCCCAAGCGATCGGCTCCCTAATACATAAATACCCTGTGCCAGCCCCACCGAAGGGTGTATCATTCCCTAAATTGGCAACCTTTGAATGACACAGACCTATTTACAGATGTCACGGCGTCTTACATCCTCAGAGGCAGACCGGGATCCATGCACGCACATGACCTGGTTGGAACGCACCATCAACACCCCTCGCCATTATCAGAATGAACCGCTTATAATTAGTTCAGTAAGCGTGCCCAGACTCTACCTACTGTTGGGTCAAAGTTTTGATACCAGAAAGGGTTACTGACTAATATGGGTCCCAAACAACAGATGACACAAGTAATTCCCCTCCTAACTTTGTGTCCCCAGACTAACAGATTTCAGATTAACTTGTTTACAAGTTCAGACATACAGAATTCAAATCAACCAGTTCACAGACGAGTTTTCAGACTAACGGATCAGACATACAGATTTAACAGACTTACCGATTAACCATTTACAGATTAACAGACTTACAGATTTGTCTAACTTTGTAATTGGGCCTACAGGTTCACGGAACAGATTTATTAAATTCATCAGTCTAGTGGGTTTAATCCTATCCGCCCAACACATTTTAGACGTCATATTTATCTCAGATTTTCATTAATTAAATATTAATGCCCAGACCTCTCACATTAGACTGACAGTTTGCGGCTACTGGTTAGGCCGGTTGGTTCCGGGCAGATTTCTGTCGCAAACTGAGTCTAACCTCGGGTTTCAAGCACGTTATGACTAACTTCTCACATTAGAACCTATTGTTTGCGGCCACTGGATGTGCCGGGCGGTTCCGGGCAGGATTACGCCGCAAACTCATTCTAACCTCGAGTCAGCCATGTTTATCTTTGCGGCCAATTAATTATTAATTTACCATTTATGCCCACGCCTAATATACATGTCAATTTTCATAATTATAGCCAATTCAGATTATGTCAATAACAGACTAAATATATCAACTCAACAGATATGGCAGATAACAGATTTAGAAGATTAGGCGACTTAACGGATTCAGCAGATTAAGCAGTTTAGCAGATTTAGCATATAACAGTTTAGGCATCTTCAGCAGACTTAGCAGATGACAGATTTGGTATATGAACAGATATAGCAGATTATTGCAGAACTAGCAGATTAGGCAATATAACAGAACTAGCAAATTAGGCAATATAACAGAACTAGCAGATTAGGCCGTATAACAGATTTAATCATTCCTTAAAGTTTCATAAACATATCTTGCCTAATTATAAATTTGGCCTAAGTTTGCATGCCTAAATAGTTGTCATGATTCACATTATGATCATATACCCCACGTTTGCATTGAATTTACATGGCACAGATTGTGGTCATAATTTACCATATAACACACGTCTCAAATTTAGTTAAACTTGCCTAGTACAAAAGATTCACATATAAATTATACCAAATATAGCCATCGATTTCAATGCATGTCATATATTCAAAAAATCTCCCACTTAGGTGTTATTCACATTTAATAGTTATCAAATCTTAACATAAATCTTCACACCTAAGTCATATTCCCTTTTTATCCCAAATCATGAATCTCTATATAAACAATATGCCCAACAATCTAGAACTTTAAATTATAACAGATCTTTAATTCAAAAATATGCGTAATGTCTAATGTCTCAAGTCACATGTTAATATACAATGGTTCCTCTTCTTCCAATTCACAGAATATGCACAGATCTAAATCTAGTTTACAAGCTATGTCCTTTTAGTCACAGATTAGCCATGTCCAATTATGCCATCATTCATTATTTGTCCCAAAGTTTAACGTTTGTGCGTTAATCTCTTATGAGATCTGGCGCAGGCTCGGGGTAGCCTGGCTATAGAACAGAAAGAAGAAAGAGATATAGAATAAAATAGATCAGAACAGAACATACGCAATTTCAAATTCAAATTTACAATCATGTCACAATTATAATTAAAGTTTATATCGAAAAATAACTGCACTTGCCTTGGTTGGATTCTAAAAGCAAAAGGTGTTGTAGCTGTTCTCTTTTAATCCTAATTAGAATTGGAGGAAGAAGAAGCACAAGTCCTAGCTTAGGTTTCAGCAGAGTAGAGACGCCATTTATTTATTTATTTTTAGAGAGGAAGAGAGCAATGGAGGCTAGAGAATTGTATATGAGATTTAGGTTTAGGTTAGGGATGTATATATAGGTGTAGGAAGTTATTTAGGACCATTAGATTAACCCTGAATCATGAGAACCATTCAAATGCAAAATCTGCATTTGAGCGAATCGGCCCACGGGATGACAGCCAAACACCCTGGATTAACCCCTAGTCGACCCAGCGGGGCTTGGGTCGACCTCAAAAATGGACCGGTTTGGTTATTCCCCCTCCCAATTCACTGTTTGGAACCTTTTTTGCATGTTTATTTATTTAATTTATGTATATCTATATATATTTCTCTCATATGCATACAAACTTCAAGGCTTAATAACTTCTTCATAATTAACCATTTTTTTTAATATTCTCAGAAAATACGGGGTGTAACAACATGAGTTTTATAGCAGTGTTCAAAGTTTGTAGGAAGATGGGTTCATACTGTTGTGTAGGTATGGACGTGGGAACAGGATACTGTGTAGTTGGGAAAGTATTGAAAAGAAGATGTAGTATTCTCGGTTTTGGGAATGTACAAAGTAAAGTCATAAGAGAAGAAGCTTGGAAGGAAATTGCGTTGATGACATTACTGGAAGCAGCGAGTATTCAAAGGGAGGAGGAAGAAACTATTGTGGGCGGGTTCCTGAGAAAAACAAGATCCGTTGGGATCGTATGGACGAGCACTCCATAATGAAACTGACTGGAAGTCCATCGAAGCTCGTTATAATTTATTGCAAATTAAATTATCCGTCTGAATCAAGCGATGGTTATCGTTAATTAACGATGATAGTCCAATGTGAGTAAATCTCACTAACTCTGAACAGTTTATAATTTCATGTTGTATTTTTAGAACTGTTAAATATTGGCTGATTGACTGTGTGTTGACTGTTTGATTGAACTGCTAGTCAGTTAGTTGAATTTCTATATTGATTCTGTTTAACAGAATATATCATATGGAACTGATAGTGATGTTATCTATATTGTTTAACATTTGTGATGCAGGGAAACAGGTTGGACGAATCCAACTGGATTCCTCAACATTTATTTTACTATGATTCATATATTGTGATATATGATGTGATATATAATCTGTTGTTGATTATGTGTGTTTAGACGATATTTATCGTTGTTATATGGTATGTCAAATACCATAAGAAATACTAGATATGGGAAAGGGGATTTTCAAAGTGTATTTTGAAAATGAATTTATTTATATAAAATCGATGGATTTTATATAGAAAAGGAAAAGGATTTTTATAAAAGAATTATTTATAAAATCAAAGGATAAGTTAGAATAAAAGGAAATCATTTGTAAAGTGAAGAACCGTTACTAAAAGTAAATCTTTATAAATGAATAGTTTATTCGAAAAGGAGTTAATCGAATTAGTTATTCAAATAGAATAAAGGAAGTTATCGAATAAAGTTAAAAGGAGGTATTCGAATATAGTTTAGCAAAAAGGAGTTATTCGATCAGAATTCATCGAATAGAATAAATTGATTAGAGTTAATCAAACAGAGTTAATCAGTTAGGGTTAACCAGTTAGAGTTAATTGGTTAGAGTAAATCAGTTAGGGTTAACCAGTTAGAGTTAATTGGTTAGGTTAAACCACAGAGTTAAACCAGTTAGAGTTTACCAGTTAGAGCTAAACCAATAGGAGTTAATCGAATATAGTTTATTCAAATAGAATAAAGGAGTTAATCGAATATATAGTTTATTCAAATAGAATTAAAAGAGTTGTCGAATATAGTTTATTCGATAGGAGTTAAGTAAATAGAGTTAGAGTTAAATCAAAAGAGTTAAGTGAATAGAATAAATTGAATAGAGTTATCGAATATACCTTATCGAAGAAAAGAATTATCGAATAGAAAAGATTTGAAAGAGAGTTACGTAAGGAAGTTGTTAAAGAATAAGAAGGGTGAACTTTGTCTATTTCAAGGTTAGAAACGTTGTTCAGTTAAGGTCTGAGAGGTAGTATTACCCCAACTTGATTGATTTCATTTTTAACTAAGGAATGGTTAAGGTTCGATAGTAAAGGATGGTTAAGTGAATTTAGTAACTAATGGAAATGGTTTGAGTTGGCATCGCGATGGTTTGTTTAAACATCTATCTAAGTCCAATGAAGAAGCTTTGGAAATGTTTTCCAAATAAGAAACCAGAAATGTTTTCTAATAAAGAAAACAAGAAATGGAAATGTTTTCCATTGTTAATAACGTATATTTTTCAAATATAGAAAATAAGAAATATTGAATATAGGAAAACAGGAGATAAGTAAATTAATGAAATAAAGAGATAAATGTTGAATGATGTTTGATCGATATAAATTTCCATTTCGAAATAATATCGCTGTTTGCACACCTGTTTTTCTTCGATAGTTAAATCACAGACTATCGAAGTTTTGACCATTTTAACGTTGTTAATATAGAGAGACCGGTTGGGTTATTATCCAAAGAACCACTCAGTATTGGCATAAGCGTTGCGAATCATATATGCCAAAGGAAATTGAAGACGGAGATATGCAAGGGCTTTCCTGTTTACAGAATAGTGCCTTCGGTTCATCCTGTTCCTGGATGACTTGTATGGACGGATGTCTGATAGAGTATTTCCAGACGATCACGTATATTGATTTCTCCAACCGTACCAAGAGTGGAAGCGGAGAAGGAAACTTCTTTTAGCTAACACATAATGTATGGTTAAGGACGTCAAATCGGTGATTTGATGGATTGGACAATGTGGCATTCAAAGTGAATCTGATGTGATGATAAAGCGTAGCTTCTAGCCTCATCATCCGGTAAATGACAGAAATCGGGCAGGCTGCATGACTAAGTCGGTCGCACCGAAGTAGGTTGTATAATCACCTGATCTAGAGTTTCATTTACTTCTAAAAAACTATTGTTGATGCTGTCCCATTCGGGAAACGGTTGCTGATCCCAACCGTTGGTGATATACATTCGATACACTCAAGCGAAATGAGTGGTCGGTCATGTGTGGCCGGGTTGCAAGATGTTCTTGTTGAACCCAGTGTATTCCTCTCTAGAGGTACACTAGCAAAAGGTGGTTCCATACCTTGTCATAGTTGGAAATCCATTACCCAATACGTGCTTGCGGTTTTGATTGTATACTATATATGTAGAACGTGAGATGAAAGCGTTTCTGCTAGATGATTATTATATTGTGTTGATAGACATTATTATAATATCAAAAGGTTTTTGATATAAAGATATTTGGATTCTCATAAGGGAAAAATCCGTTCCGTTATACGCCGTGGTCTTATGAGATATCGATTACCTGTTTGAACTGTTTTAAAAAAAATTACTCACACCAGTCCCATGACTGACCCGGAGTTTATTTTGTTGTTTTCCCTAAACTCTTGGGTGCCTAAATTTGTACGAGCAGTCAAGTAGTCGGGATTTACAGATATACTGGAAGAGCTAGGAGCAGGAGGCTTCAGGATCATATAGCTATAGTTATTTCCGCTGTGTTGTAAGTGCTGTACTTTGATAATGATATGTATATTCAAGTACAGATTTGTATTTCAAAGTTATGTTATGAAATATATTTATTCGTTCCGCTGTGAGATTCGTGTTACTCTGATGTTGTGTTCTTCTTCTTCTTCTATTCTAATTTTCTATCTTATCTTTCCTCACCCTCTAATTTCTTTCACTAATGACTGGTATTTTTCGATGTTTGGTTAGTCATCATTGATTTTATGGCGATAACCAAAGTCGTAAAAACCATGGGTCATTACATATAATGTTGGGCAATTGCACTCACCTGGGTCCCAGAATTGCTGAATGTCTCGATTGCAAACTGGATTCATTCCCAATCACATACTTAGGCATTCCACTTCATCCTACCAAACTTCACGAATCTGACTGGCTACCTCTCATTTCCAAAATTGAAAATAGAATTGCAAGTTGGAAAGCCAATTCATTATCATCAGCGGCCGCCTTGTCTTGGTCAAGCATGTTCTCGCTTCACTTCCAACCTACTGGATGTCCTTCCACAAACTCCCAGTTTGGGTAATCAACAAAATTGATTCAATTCGAAGCTCTTTACTCTGGAATGGGGGTAAATTGAAAAAACTGATCAATTGGCAAACTTTTTGCCTTCCATTGAACCATGGGGAACTTGGAATTCACAACCTCTTTATCTTCAACATGGCGCTTCTAGCTAAATGGCTTTGGCGCTGCCTTACCCCAGGACAATTTATTTGGAAAGACTGGATACTTCACATACTGTATCAAGCTAACCCCTTCTTCATCCTTCACTTCAGCCCTTCTTTTAATCCATCGCCTTTCTGGAAAGGAGTATTATCCAACATTCCCAGTTTAAAATCTCTCTTTCGCGTTATAGTCAATAATGGAAACTCTTGCTTATTTTGGATGGGTATTTGGAATGATCAGATCCCCTTCTCCTCCCTTTTTCCAAACTTGCCATTATTAAACCATTTTAACCCCCTGTCAGTTGCTTCAGCACATTCTCTGGGCCCTTTGGGCTTTTTACCTTCCACCTATTTTGGGCTAGAAACGATTAATGAGCTTGTGTGCATTGATCATATCCTTAACCCAACCCAATTCAACCCTGATCCTGATAGATTTATTTGGGCCTTGGTCCCCAACTTCTCTGTAGCGGCCTATTATAAATTCCTTATTCATCCAGGTAGGAGCTTCACTTCCGCTCATGTCTGGAATTGTCATCTTCCTCCCCGTGTTATCTTCTTTCAATGGCTACTCATTCATAACCGCATCAACACCAAAGATCGTATTTATCGCTTTAACAACAATATCGATCCTATTTGTGTCCTCTGTAACAGTCATAATGAATCTCTCACTCACCTCTTTTTTGAATGCGATTTCCCCTATGCGGTTTGTGCTGCAATCAGCTCCTTCCTTCTTGGTTTTATCCCCTCGATTCACTTATTTTTTGAATATTGGCAGCATAACCCCCCAGACCCTACATTGGATTCTTTCGTGGCTCTCTTTGCCTGGAGTATCTGGTTGGAACGAAACGCTCATATCTTCGGCAGACCAAAGAAACTTCTGTTGGGTATTTGTCATCGCATCTTGCATCTTTTCGACTCTTGGACAGGATCGACCAGGCCTGCTCGTTTCAGGCTAACTCTGCCTATGCCTCATTCACCCGGTTCGCAAGAAAGTAGCACCCAGATCCCGCTCTGATCGGCACAGTGCACTTATGCTACCTGCTTTACTTTATTTTGGCTTGTAATCTAATAAGTTATGGTATGCTCTGATCTATCTGATGTATAATTTTACGTTGTAGTAAGCTGGTACTATCTACTTTGGCCTTCTTGGAGGAACTTTATGACACTGGTTGGGCTTGTCAACCAGATATTTATCTAGCAAATTATATCTATGCGTAATTGTCTGTAACACCCCGAATTTTAGTTAATACTAAAATTCACTAATTACAAGATAAATAATCTCAGATGTGGGAATTGGGGGTAACGGGCTGCGTCATTGCGTTCGTCTCGGAAAAATACGCGAAATAGAGCCCGAGTTTTCGAGAATCGGAGTCCGTTTGGCCCGGTTATGGCCCAATGAAGTTTGCAGAAAAATTAAAAACTTAAAACAGATTTAAAGATTTAAATTTCAGATTGTGGAATGGGACAGGCGGGGTCAGGCGGGAAGATTCCCGCCCTACCCATGTCGACAGGGCTGTCGACAGGCCTGTCGACAGGGGTGTCGACTTGCCTGTCGACAGGGGCGCGCCGTCCATTGAACCTGGGTGCACCAGGTTGCACCAGGTTGGGTTTCAGGCTGGCTAGGAGGGCTGGTTCTAGAGATTTCCTAAATCTAACGGACCTAAATTAATCTAGGGTTAATCTAAGGGCCTAAAACACTCTCTTAATCTATAAATACACCCTAAACCTACCTTAATCCATACTAAAAATAGAAATGAAGGCCTCATGCCGCTAAATTAAATCCTAGAAGGAGTCTCCATTAATCTAAGAAGGAAGTTTCAAGCTAATCCCTCTCATATCATTCTCTAATCATCACCATCTTCATAATTAGCAACTAATCCCTCTTCATAAGTTGGTTAATTTTGGGTTTGGTGAGTTTCTATCACTTTAGCATCAATTGTTAAAGTAAGTAGATTGGGTGTAATGAGACTTATGGTCTTAAATGCGGATTAGTGAGTTTGAATCATTTATAATGATATGTTACTCTATGTTGTTCTATGTTTATGCATATTTGATAAGTTGGTTTATGCATGCTTAATAAGTTGATTTATGCATGTTTAACAAGTTGGTTTATGCATGCTTAATAAGTTGATTTATGCATGTTTAACAAGTTGGTTTATGCATGTTTAACAAGTGGATTTATGCATATTTAATGAGTGGAATTATGCATGTTTAACAAAGTGAGTTATGCAAGTTAGGTATATGTTTAAATGCAAGTTTAATGTGAAATGCAAGTTATGCATGCTTATGCAAGTGTATGGATGCTTATGCAAGTCATATATATGTTTAAATGCAAGATTTATGTGATATGCAAGTTATGCATGCTTATGCGAGTATATGAATACTTATGCAAGATATGTATATGCTTAAATGACATGATATGCAAGTTATGCATGTTTATGCAAGTATGTGAATGCTTATGCAAGTATGTGGATGCTTATGCAAGTATGTGAATGCTTATGCAAGTTATGTGTATGCTTAAATGCATGTTTAACATGTTATACAAGATATGTGTATGATAATATGCAAGCTCATATGCAACATGTTATGCAAATCATGTGTATGATAATATGCAAGCTCATATGCAACATGTTATGCAAATCATGTGTATGATAATATGCAAGTTTGGGTTAAATATAGTTGGGTTAATATATGCTCATATATGCAAGTTGACATCCTCTTAACCCATGACAAAGTTTTATGCTAAACCCATGATATTTGTGATGGATCTTCCCCTTTATTATGTCATGTAATGAGAACGATTTACGTGGGAAACGATGGGGTTGGTAAATATGTTAATAAATGAATGATTGGGTATGATTAAGCATACCATAAAAATAAATTACCATAAGTGGGAATTTACCTATTGAGTTAGGTCTACCCCATGGGAATTTACCTATTGAGTTAGGTCTACCCATGTTATGGAAAACTTGATATTAATTAGGGATAATTAATATGGGGGTGATTAATTAGGTGTAATTAATCGACTAAGACACGAGGTTGGACTCATTTGTAGTGTAAAACTGCCCGGACCCGACCGGCTTAACCAGTTGCTACAAATGTCAGCCCAATGTGAGAGGTCTTAGCCATAAATTAAATACGTGATTAAGGTAAAGACACGAGGTTAGACTCTGTTATGACGTAAGACTGCCCGGATTCTACCGGCTTAACCAGGCGGTCATAACAGCCAGTCTAATGTGGGAGGTCTTTATGGGAGATCACGGTCTTAATTAATTAAGAAACACTTAACCATAGTAGCATGTAGTGGGACATGAGGGGTTAAGTGGGTGCCTTGGGTGGCATGTGGAAATTTAATGGTTGCCTTGGGTGGCCTGTGGAATCTAGTGGGTTGCCTTGGGTGGCAATAGAAAATACGATTAGAATACTTAACCAAGAGAAACATGTAATTAAACATGATTAAAGGGTTAAGTGGGATACACTAGATATTTGACAAGCTTAAGTGGGTAGCTTGTTGGGGGCCCATTTCAACCAATATCCCAAACGTATCTTTGTGGGCTCGACCCATGTCGAGTGACGGGACACGCATATTGGGCTTGATTATAAGATGCCAAAACGGGTTAGCGGTGGCAACGCAAGTCCAACGGGTTTCATATGCGTGTGTGGGCCCGGGCTGGTAGATAAGCCGTTGTTGCATCGTGTAGATATAAAGCCGTGCACCGTTAGTATTGGGTAGCCACTTTAGGGGAGTGATACACCCCACTGTGGGACCAGCACGGGTATCTACGGTAGGGAGCCGATCGCTTGGGGAGTAGTGGGTACACCTAATGAAGATAGGGGCAGACGGCACCTATGTAGGGGTACACGAAACTACTGGGTAAGAATTACTGGGTACACCTAGTGGAGATAGGGGCAGACGGCACCTATGTAGTGGGCTAGGGGTACATGAGACTACTGGGGAAATTTTCTAAGTCCTTGGAAGGGATCAACCTTTAAGTAGGAATGACTGGTGTGGTGTAGTTAGTAATTATCCTTGGGTGGGTAGATGCGTCCTGACGGTTATCTTAGTTTATCCTAAGTCTATCAAGCTGCTTAGTGTAGCCATTCATCCCCAGATATTACCGTAGGTCAAGTTTATGTCTTCTCTGGTTACTTTAATGATTGTATTGTTAAAGTTATAGGACTCACTCAGACTTATGTCTGACCCCGTTGTTTTTATCTTTTTCCCAACCCTCAAGTCCTACGGTGGATCCTAGCGGTAGTAGAGCTTGATCGGATTGCTGTTCCAGTCTTTAGGAGCTTGGGTAGATGTAAAGCTCCAGTTATCCAGTTATCTTTTCTTTTGTTCTGGCTATTGTATATGAGAGTGGGATTATGTACTTCTTTATTTTGATGGATATTGTACTTGACTTTTACCGTGGTTTTATGATGTAACCAGACATGTTTATTTCCGCTGTTATGAGATGATGTTTTAAAATTTCAAGTACTATTTATATCTGTCTTGTTGTAATTTTTCTGTTCTATATTCACTAAAATACTCCACCGATGCTATGGCATTCCCTTAGTGAGTGACCCTAGCGGGCGTGGGGTGTTACACGTGGTATCAGAGCAAAGGTTACCGGAACAGATAAAAAAAATTTTTAGAAAACTATTTTTCTAAAACATTTTTGGAAGAGATATTTTCAAAAACATGTCTTTTAAAGAGAAAAGTTTTTGAAAGAAAAGCATAATCCCCAATAGCCATATCTATATCCTTCGAATTCTCCGTTTTGAATCTTTCCTTTTTCGTTTCAGCATGGCCGTGAATCTTAATCTTCCGGAGGGTGTGACGGTACCAGTATGGTATAGGAGATTGATGGAGGCTAGGGCCACCACTTCGGGTCCAGCAAATATTCCTCCACCAACCGTAGCACCCGATCTTCCTCCTCCCCCTCCTCCTCGCACGGATACTTTTGCTAAGATTTGCAAGGAATTTAAAGCTATGGGAGGGAAACCTTTTCAAGGATCTGAAACCTTTGTGGAGGCTAGAGATTGACTTAAGGAGGTGGAAGAGTTGATAGATATCTTTGAGATGGAAGAAGGGAAGAGAGTCAAGTTGGCTGCTTGGTTAATGAAGGGAGAGGCCTCATTCTGGTGGGAGGTCACTAATGGAGAACTCCCCGTTGACTCTTGGGCGGATTTTAAGCAAAGATTTGTGGCAAAGTTTCTCTCAAGGGCGGAGGAAAACTTGTATATGGAAAGATTCTTGACTCTAAAGCAAGGAAATCTTTCGGTGAAGGAATATGTTAACAAGTTTAATCAATTGGCAAGGTTTGGCCTAGACATGGTGAATACACCGGAGAAGAAGGCTTTGAGGTTCGTGAAAGGCTTGAATGAACCGATGCATGGGTTGGCTATGACTCACATCCCTATGGGGGCCACCTTTGAGAAGCTAGTTGACATGGCACTCATGTATGAGGAAGAGAAGGGTCCTAATGCTAATAAGGCACCCGAGAAGAAGGGAGATCAAAAGAGACCTCAACAACAGCAAAGCAAAGGTGGGAAAGGCAACGGTGGCAAGGGCAAGAAGAAGAAGTGTTTCAATTGTGGGACACCTGGCCACCTAAGCAAGGATTGTCGCAAGAAGAAGAAGACTGGCTGCTTCCACTGTGGCGAAGCAGGGCATTTAGTGAAGGATTGCCCTAAGAAAGGGCAAAGGACGGGATCTACCTCAGGAGGACAGGTGCAAGCTCTTATGGCACCGAGTCAGGCTAGGGGGCAAGTACAGGCTCTCGCGGTTCCACCGATTCAGGAGAGAGGTAGAACTATTTCCGTTGAAAGTCTGGTTTTTCTATTTGACCATCCTGTCCGTACACTGTTTGATTCAGGCGCATCGCATTCGTTTATTTCATCATCATTAGTTGAGTTACTGCACTTAGACACCAGTCTGGTAGATGATCCCTTGATTGTTTCAAACCCAATTGGGGGCTCCACTTATTTGTCCATGATATGTTTGGGTTTGAAGATTTCTATACTTAGCATTGAGTTTAGATGTGATGCTTTTGTATTGGGCTTCACGGGCTATGGGTTGATTTTGGGCATGGACTGGTTATCCAGTAATGGTGTCGTTCTTGATTGCGAAAGGAGAGTTGTTAGGATCATGACCCGCTTGGGTAACACTCTCGAGATTTCTTGTAACCCCAGGGACTCTGTTATGCTAAGTTATCTTGAATCGCTTGACGCTTCGGTCGAGAGTTTGCAATCTGTTAGAGTGGTCCGGGAATATCCGGATGTGTTTGAGGAGGTGAAGGGCTTACCTCCGAAGCGGGAGATTGACTTCTGAATATATTTGGTGGATAATGCTAAACCGGTATCTTTACCAGTGCGCCACATGGCTCCTCGTGAGAGGAGGGAACTCCATAAGCAAGTAGGGGAGTTGCTTGAGAAGGGGTTCATAAGACGGAGCATATCGGAGTGGGGTGCTCCAGTAGTATTTGCTACGAAGGCGGATGGGTCCCTCAGACTTTGTGTAGACTATAGAGAACTCAACAAGCTCACAAAGAAGAATAGACACCCATTGCCGAGGATTGATGATCTTTTCGATCAGTTGGTTGGCGCTTCAGTATTTTCTCAGTTGGACTTAGCCACGGGGTTTCATCAGTTGAGAGTGGCTGAGGATAGCATAGACAAGACTGCCTTTAGGACTCCGGATGGTTTCTATGAGTGGCTGGTAATGCCATTTGGGTTGACGAACGCCCCTGCATACTTTGTTGATTTGATGAGTAGGGTGTTCAGGGAGTTCCTTAATAAATTCGTGGTGGTCTTTGTGGATGATATCTTGGTATTTTCTAAGAGTGAAGAAGAGCATGCCCTACATCTTGGGGAAGTGTTGAAGACTCTTCGAGCACATAGCCTTAAGGCTAAATTCTCTAAATGTCACTTCTGGAGGAAGGAAGTACGGTTCTTGGGGCACGTGGTCTCCAAAGAAGGGATAGCTGTGGATCCCGCGAAGGTGGTATCAATTCAGGATTGGAAGGTTCCGAAGAATGCTACCGAAGTAAGAAGTTTCTTGGGGTTGGCGGGTTATTATAGGAAGTTTATTAAAGACTTCGCGAAGATATCAGCCCCATTAACCCGCTTAACAAAGAAGAATCTTGTTTTCACTTGGGACGTAGATTGTGATGATGCGTTCCGACGGTTAAAGAGAGCTTTAACCACCGCTCCAGTTTTAGTGTTGCCAGATGGGAGCAAGCCATTTGTTGTCTATACCGATGCCTGTGGGACAGGACTTGGCGCAGTCTTAATGCAAGAGGGAAGGGTAATAGCCTATGGTGGAAGGCAGTTGAGGGCACATGAGAAAAATTACCCTACCCATGATCTCGAGCTGGCCGCTATTGTTTTTGCGCTTAAGATTTGGCGTCATTATCTTCTTGGTGAGAGATTCGAGTTGTTCACTGACCATAAATCATTGAAGTACTTATTCTCTCAGAAAGATTTAAACTTAAGACAGCAAAGGTGGATGGAGTTTTTAGCATCCTATGATTTCGAGATAGCGTATACCCCTGGCAAGGGTAACGTGGTGGCGGACGCCTTGAGCAGGAAGAGGTTGTCCTTGAGTCCATTGTTCGTGGAACGACAAAGCTTGGAATTTATCTCGATGTTTGATTTCAGACCCTCCATTGATTATGTACCCGGTTTGCTAGCTTCCTTGGAAGTTAGGCCTACTCTTTTGGGGCGGATTGGAAAAGCACAGAGGGGCGACCCACAGTTGGTTGAGTTAGTAGGGAAGCTCATGAGGGGGGAGTCGTCCAGCCATTTGAGTAGGTACACCCTAGACGATAGGGGGTGCTTGCGTAGAGACGGTAGACTTTGTGTACCGCAAGACGAGGGTTTGAGGAAGGCTATTCTTGATGACGCACACCGTTCTAGGATGACCATTCATCCCGGTGGGGACAAGATGTACCAAGACATGAAGAGGGTTTTCTTCTGGGCCGGTATGAAGAAAGATGTGGCCGAGTATGTCGCTCGATGTTTGGTGTGCCAACAAGTGAAGGCGGAGCAAAGGAAACCAGGTGGGTTGCTTCACCCATTGGAGGTTCCGCAATGGAAGTGGGATAGCGTCTCGATGGATTTTATTGACGGGTTACCCAGATCGAGGAAGGGTAATACAGGAATTTGGGTGGTGGTAGACAGACTTACTAAGAGCGCCCATTTCATACCTGTGAAGAGCAAGAGGACTGCTCCATGGCTAGCTTCAGTATATCTTCGAGAGATAGTTCGATTACATGGGGTGCCCTCTAGCATAGTAAGTGATCGAGATCCTATCTTCACTAGCGAGTTCTGGAGAAGTTTGCAAGAAGCAGTGGGGACTCAATTGTGTCTGAGCACTGCATATCATCCTCAGACGGACGGCCAGACTGAGAGGGTGAATCGTGTTCTAGAAGACCTTTTGAGGCTTTGTATCTTAGATTTTGGAGGTACATGGGAAGAGCATCTTCCATTGGTAGAGTTCGCATATAATAACAGCTTTCAGTCCAGTATTGGTATGGCTCCTTTCGAAGCTCTCTATGGAAGGCCTTGCCGATCACCTACATGTTGGTGGGAATCTACGGATAAGATCTTGCTTGGGCCCGATATGGTTAGGGAGACTTCTGAGAAGATTGACTTGATTCGAAGAAGGATGAAAGCAGCGCAGGATAGGCAAAAATCTTATGCGGACAAGAGAAGGACGGATCTTGAGTTTGAGGTTGGGGATATGGTTTTTGTCAAGGTATCTCCGTTGAGAAATGTTGTTCGCTTCGGATCCGTTGGGAAGTTAGCACCGAGGTTTGTTGGGCCGTTTCCTATCAAGGAAAGGATTGGACGGATGGCATATAGGGTGGAGTTGCCCGACAGACTTAGTGGTGTTCATGATGTATTCCATGTATCACATCTGAGGAAGTGCTTACATGAGACCGCAGAGGTGGTAGAGCCGAGCTTGCTTAGAGATGTAGAGGTTGAGCGTGATGCGACGATTCGACGAGCTCCTACTCGCATCCTTGGGTCGGAGACTAGGAAATTGAGGAATCGAGAGGTTCAGCTAGTCAAAGTGCAATGGGGAGAAGATGAGAGCAACGCGACTTGGGAGACGGAAGCGAAGATGCGTGCATTGTACCCATTTCTTTTTGAGGGTATGTCTTTACTTTCTCCTTTATCGCTTGTCTAGTACTTATCTTATCTTTGGTATGTCCTCTCGTTAGTACCTTTGACCTTTAGATAGGGTAAAACTATGGTTGAAACATGTGTTTAAGACATGTTATGGTTGATGGATGCAAGTGGATGCAAGTGTTTGCTAGTGGTTGCTCGTGGATGCATATACACACACTCTAGGCACTAGATCGGCTCAGTCACTTCATGTTGCATATTGCATAAAATTGTGTGTAGGAAGATATATTTATGGATGTATAATGGTTGTGTTATCACATGGATGATGCATTTTGGTGAATGATTGTGCACTCATGTAGATATTGTATGTGTTGATAGGGTTCTCTCGCATACATAATGGATGCATGGCACTATCATGGTTTGCATATGTTCGTACATTAGATAGGGAACATATACACACACTTTTTGCATATGCTCATACATCATTAGAAACTGTTTGAGGACAATGGATGCCCGTGGTTGATGATTTGAGTAGATGGTTGTTTGGATGGTAGGATATGAATTCTCCTTAGCTTAGAGATTTCGGGGACGAAATCTTTTAAGGAGGGGAGAATGTAACACCCCGAATTTTAGTTAATACTAAAATTCACTAATTACAAGATAAATAATCTCAGATGTGGGAATTGGGGGTAACGGGCTGCGTCATTGCGTTCGTCTCGGAAAAATACGCGAAATAGAGTCCGAGTTTTCGAGAATCGGAGTCCGTTTGGCCCGGTTATGGCCCAATGAAGTTTGCAGAAAAATTAAAAACTTAAAACAGATTTAAATTTCAGATTGTGGAATGGGACAGGCGGGGTCAGGCGGGAAGATTCCCGCCCTACCCATGTCGACAGGGCTGTCTACAGGCCTGTCGACAGGGGTGTCGACTTGCCTGTCGACAGGGGCGCGCCGTCCATTGAACCTGGGTGCACCAGGTTGCACCAGGTTGGGTTTCAGGCTGGCTAGGAGGGCTGGTTCTAGAGATTTCCTAAATCTAACGGACCTAAATTAATCTAGGGTTAATCTAAGGGCCTAAAACACTCTCTTAATCTATAAATACACCCTAAACCTACCTTAATCCATACTAAAAATAGAAATGAAGGCCTCATGCCGCCAAATTAAATCCTAGAAGGAGTCTCCATTAATCTAAGAAGGAAGTTTCAAGCTAATCCCTCTCATATCATTCTCTAATCATCACCATCTTCATAATTAGCAACTAATCCCTCTTCATAAGTTGGTTAATTTTGGGTTTGGTGAGTTTCTATCACTTTAGCATCAATTGTTAAAGTAAGTAGATTGGGTGTAATGAGACTTATGGTCTTAAATGCGGATTAGTGAGTTTGAATCATTTATAATGATATGTTACTCTATGTTGTTCTATGTTTATGCATATTTGATAAGTTGGTTTATGCATGCTTAATAAGTTGATTTATGCATGTTTAACAAGTTGGTTTATGCATGCTTAATAAGTTGATTTATGCATGTTTAACAAGTTGGTTTATGCATGTTTAACAAGTGGATTTATGCATATTTAATGAGTGGAATTATGCATGTTTAACAAAGTGAGTTATGCAAGTTAGGTATATGTTTAAATGCAAGTTTAATGTGAAATGCAAGTTATGCATGCTTATGCAAGTGTATGGATGCTTATGCAAGTCATATATATGTTTAAATGCAAGATTTATGTGATATGCAAGTTATGCATGCTTATGCGAGTATATGAATACTTATGCAAGATATGTATATGCTTAAATGACATGATATGCAAGTTATGCATGTTTATGCAAGTATGTGAATGCTTATGCAAGTATGTGGATGCTTATGCAAGTATGTGAATGCTTATGCAAGTTATGTGTATGCTTAAATGCATGTTTAACATGTTATACAAGATATGTGTATGATAATATGCAAGCTCATATGCAACATGTTATGCAAATCATGTGTATGATAATATGCAAGCTCATATGCAACATGTTATGCAAATCATGTGTATGATAATATGCAAGTTTGGGTTAAATATAGTTGGGTTAATATATGCTCATATATGCAAGTTGACATCCTCTTAACCCATGACAAAGTTTTATGCTAAACCCATGATATTTGTGATGGATCTTCCCCTTTATTATGTCATGCAATGAGAACGATTTACGTGGGGAACGATGGGGTTGGTAAATATGTTAATAAATGAATGATTGGGTATGATTAAGCATACCATAAAAATAAATTACCATAAGTGGGAATTTACCTATTGAGTTAGGTCTACCCCATGGGAATTTACCTATTGAGTTAGGTCTACCCATGTTATGGAAAACTTGATATTAATTAGGGATAATTAATATGGGGGTGATTAATTAGGTGTAATTAATCGACTAAGACACGAGGTTGGACTCATTTGTAGTGTAAAACTGCCCGGACCCGACCAGCTTAACCAGTTGCTACAAATGCCAGCCCAATGTGAGAGGTCTTAGCCATAAATTAAATACGTGATTAAGGTAAAGACACGAGGTTAGACTCTGTTATGACGTAAGACTGCCCGGATTCTACCGGCTTAACCAGGCGGTCATAACAGCCAGTCTAATGTGGGAGGTCTTTATGGGAGATCACGGTCTTAATTAATTAAGAAACACTTAACCATAGTAGCATGTAGTGGGACATGAGGGGTTAAGTGGGTGCCTTGGGTGGCATGTGGAAATTTAATGGTTGCCTTGGGTGGCCTGTGGAATCTAGTGGGTTGCCTTGGGTGGCAATAGAAAATACGATTAGAATACTTAACCAAGAGAAACATGTAATTAAACATGATTAAAGGGTTAAGTGGGATACACTAGATATTTGACAAGCTTAAGTGGGTAGCTTGTTGGGGGCCCATTTCAACCAATATCCCAAACGTATCTTTGTGGGCTCGACCCATGTCGAGTGACGGGACACGCATATTGGGCTTGATTATAAGAGGCCAAAACGGGTTAGCGGTGGCAACGCAAGTCCAACGGGTTTCATATGCGTGTGTGGGCCCGGGCTGGTAGATAAGCCGTTGTTGCATCGTGTAGATATAAAGTCGTGCACCGTTAGTATTGGGTAGCCACTTTAGGGGAGTGATACACCCCACTGTGGGACCAGCACGGGTATCTACGGTAGGGAGCCGATCGCTTGGGGAGTAGTGGGTACACCTAATGAAGATAGGGGCAGACGACACCTATGTAGGGGTACACGAAACTACTGGGTAAGAATTACTGGGTATACCTAGTGGAGATAGGGGCAGACGGCACCTATGTAGTGGGCTAGGGGTACATGAGACTACTGGGGAAATTTTCTAAGTCCTTGGAAGGGATCAACCTTTAAGTAGGAATGACTGGTGTGGTGCAGTTAGTAATTATCCTTGGGTGGGTAGATGCGTCCTGACGGTTATCTTAGTTTATCCTAAGTCTATCAAGCTGCTTAGTGTAGCCATTCATCCCCAGATATTACCGTAGGTCAAGTTTATGTCTTCTCTGGTTACTTTAATGATTGTATTGTTAAAGTTATAGGACTCACTCAGACTTATGTCTGACCCCGTTGTTTTTATCTTTTTCCCAACCCTCAGGTCCTACGGTGGATCCTAGCGGTAGTAGAGCTTGATCGGATTGCTGTTCCAGTCTTTAGGAGCTTGGGTAGATGTAAAGCTCCAGTTATCCAGTTATCTTTTCTTTTGTTCTGGCTATTGTATATGAGAGTGGGATTATGTACTTCTTTATTTTGATGGATATTGTACTTGACTTTTACTGTGGTTTTATGATGTAACCAGACATGTTTATTTCCGCTGTTATGAGATGATGTTTTAAAATTTCAAGTACTATTTATATCTGTCTTGTTGTAATTTTTCTGTTCTATATTCACTAAAATACTCCACCGATGCTATGGCATTCCCTTAGTGAGTGACCCTAGCGGGCGTGGGGTGTTACATTGGCTGTGTAGTGCCACACTACACACCCGTCTTCCTCAAAAATATTTGATTTGAACGTATATTTTAATTTGCCGGGGCCACATACTGATCCCAAAAATTCCAGAAAAATAAATCTAGCTATGTTTTGACGATATGGTCCCAACAAAACTAGTTTCGTCGAATTCTGAGACCGTTTGAAAAATGGCCATTTTCTGGTCGATCCAATTTAACTGAAATCAACCAAACACATTTTCCTTCGCCACGCTCACATATTAACTTCAAAAATTATGGAATTTGAAATCTTGCAATAATTTTACATCCCGGATCCAACAAAAGTGGTTTCGTCGAATTCTGAGGTCATTTGCAAAATGTCTATTTTCAAGGGCTATATATATTCTATAGCGACCTTTCTAAAAATTCATTTGGCCATAACTTTTGATTCCCGCTACAAAACTTCGATTTTCCAGATTATTCAGAAAGATATTCATAAACAGATTTAAATATTTTTGGTCTCACTAAAATCCGTTATATTTTGCACCCGGTACAGTCAGTCAAAGTTCGAATTCAAATTTTGAAACTGCCGCGCCTTTTCAGGCCTTGTTTATAATTTAAAATAAATATAATTATTTTCAAACATCAATTCAAACATACTTTTCGTTGTTATTATTTAAAATAATTTATTTTAAATATTTAAAACCCACTAAAATAGCCAAATTAAAAAAATTTAATTGGCTCAGATTTTCCGGGTTGTTACAATCTCCCCCACTTAAAACTTTTCGTCCTCGAAAAGGAACGAAGTCGATAGTTGTTTAATTAACCAACTCAACTTTCATCCTGGCTTCCATTCTCCAACTTTTCAATTTCTAAGAATTTTTAAATTCTTCAAAAATTTGGCTAATACCCTAAATTTTCGAAAAAATTCACCATGACCTCCTTTGTACGGGGAGGGGTTTGGAAATTTATTGGGTCGTGTTAGGTACCCAATAAATCCTAATAAGCATGCACATATTTATAGTGATATATTCCGGTGCCCACAAGGGAGTGTGTATAGATCATAACTCCAGAGAATAAATTCTCGTCACCCTATAAATGGTTTTTGTGCCTTAATGACCAGAGAGACGTGTTTATTGTCATCTCCAGACCCCGTGTGGGATTTTTATTAATCTTGCAATTTACCATTACATTTTATATGGTCCACATCGTTCACCAGTTCAACCTGTATATATAGTCATCGCCATACAAGCCTCTCGCTCGTATAGTAAATCTTCAACCTCGTCACACAAGCTACAAATTCTTATGTGGTATATGATGAAGTATGCCTATCTTCAAGAAGTATGCCATGTAGCGTAGTTCAAAATTAACTGTTACTATCATATGGCGACGTTTATTATTACGCACAGAACAACCAGCACTCCGCATCTAATGGCATTCACAGGAGTTGATATAATATTAAAATTGCGCATCCAACTCATTATGGTTTACCTATTTGTCGGGCACGCAAATAAAATCTTTACTCAATAGTTAATCCATCTACCTGTTCAAACATATATAATGCACAGGTATATATTCCTATCTATTTTTAAATCAGTTCAGTACTTGATTTAATTACATAAATTTGTCGTTCATTTGTTGATTAAATTAACTATCATTCTAATAATTTAATTAATCAAATTCACAATCACACAACACAAACAACAATCAATTTATTTTTAACTTTTCAAAAACATACTAATTAATTCATATACTCTTTTAAAATCATTCAGACTATATAACTAAAAGTTTACATCCATGAAAAGAAAACAACAACAAAGTAGAGAATAGAATGGAAATGCAAAATATGGTAAATGTACCTTACACCAGAGTTAATCAGAGATATCCACCCTGCACTTGGTGTAGGCTTTCTTAATGCTCTCCTCAGTTTCCCAAGTACAATCTTGCGGATCTCTACTCCATTGCACTTTGACTAATTGAACCTTCTTGTTCCTCAGCTCTTTGGTTTCTTTGCCAATTATCTTTAGCGGTTCTCTTCTCACAGCCAATTTTGGAGTAATTTCTATATCCCATTGCGTTGCTTCTTTCACGATCAAGTCTGGATAATGTACATGCTTTCGAAGTTGAGATACGTGAGACACATTATGTACTCCAGGCAACCAATCTTGTAATTGAACTCTATAAGCGAGAGTTCCAATCCGTTCAATAATAGGAAACGGACTAATAAATTTGGGCGCCAATTTCCCTGTTTTACCGAACCGGATTACTCCTCTCATCGGAGATACCTTCAAATACACGTGGTCGCAAATAGCAAATGATATATCTCTTCTTCTCTTATCTGCATAGCTTTTCTTTCAGCTTTGAGCGGCAAGTAATCGTTTCTTAACGAAATTGACTTTGTCCACAGCTTCGCAAATCATATCTGGCCCCAATAAAAGTCTATTGCCAGGTTCTACCCAACAAGCAGGAGATCGGCACGGTCTACCATACAGTGCTTCGAATGGTGACATTGTCAGGCTCGCTTGGTAACTGTTGTTGTATGAGAACTTAGCCAAATGCAAATGGTCTTCCCATGATCCGCCAAAATCAATTACACAAGCCCGCAATAAATCTTCAAGAATACAGTTCACCCTCTCAGTTTGGCCATCTGTTTGGGGATGATAAGCGGTGCTCAGGTTCAGCTTCATTCCCAGTTCTGCTTGGAATGCTTCCCAGAATTTACTAGCAAAAATTGGGTCACGACCACTAACGATGCTCATGGGAACTCCATGAAGTTTAACAATTTCTCTAAAATAAATCTACGGCAGACTCTGAGCAGTTCTATTCGATCTGACAGGTATGAAATGGGCGGTCTTCGTGAAACGATCTACGATCACCCAAATACTGTCATTTCCTTTCTTGGTTCTGGGAAAATCATTTATGAAATCCATAGAAATTTGTTCCCACTTCCCACCTGGAATTTCCAACGGTTGCAACAGTCCGGCGAGTTTCTGCTGATCGCTTTTGACTTGCTGACAAGTGGCACACTGGCTAACATATAAAGAAATGTCTCATTTCATAGATCTCCACCAGAAAGTGCATCTGATATCATTATACATTTTGCTCACCCCCGGATGGATACTAAGTTTGGCTTTGTGACATTCATCTAATACTTCTCTCCGGAGTTAGGGAATGTTTGGCACACATATTCGGCCTTTCAACCTAATAATCCCCTCGTTATATATCTGAAAACTCGAGGGCTCGCCTTTCTGAATTCTCTCTCTGATCTTTTGAATGAAGTGATCATCCTTCTGAAGAGCATATATGTTATCAATCAATGAAGGCGTGATGATAAGACTGGTGATAATTACATTCTTTCTGCTGAGTGCATCAGCCACAACATTAGCTTTCCCCGGAGTACATAAGATATCAAGATCATATGCCGCGAGAAATTCTAACCAACGCTGCTATCTCATATTCAGATCCTTCTAGGTGAATAAATATTTCAATGATTGATGATCAGTATATAATTAAAATTTCTCACCCAATAGATAATGCCTCCAGATTTTCATAGCAAACACGATGGCTAACAATTCAAGATCGTGAGTTGCATAATTATTTTCATGTGGTTTCAATTGACGGCTAGCATAAGCGACTACCTGGCCTCTTTGCATTAAAACTGCGCCAAGGTCCTCTTTAGAAGCATCGGTCCAGACTTTCAAGTCCTGATTGCCATCAATTATTGTTAACACTGGAGCAGTTATCAGTTTTAACTTCAGCTTCTGGAAAGCTGCCTCACATTCGGGAGCTCAGTTGAATCTCGAATGTTTCTTAATAAGCTTTGTTAAGGGACTGGATGTCTTCGCAAAATCCTTAATGAATTTCCGTGGAGAAAACTTCTGACTTCTGTGGGTGTACAAGCTGTTTCCAATTCTGAATAGCAGTGATTTTACTGGGATCCACTGAAATTCCTTGTTTTGACACGATGTGGCCAAGAAATTTAACTTCTTCTTGCCAGAATATACATTTGGAAAACTTTGCCTCTAAAACATTCTTTCTTAGAATTTTTAAAACTTGTTCCAAATGTTTTTCATGCTCACTTTCTAACTTAGAGAAGATCAGTATATCATCAATGAAAACCAAAACAAATGTATTCAATAATTCTTTGAATACCCGGTTCATTAGATCGACAAAATAAGCTGGAGCGTTACATAAGCCGAACGGCATTACTAACCACTCGTAGAATAAGTCTGGACCTCTGAATGCTGTCAAAGGGACACACTCTTCGGTAATACGAAGCTAATGGAAACATGTAGCTAGGTTCTTTCGTGAAAACACTTGTGCGCCATTCAATTGATCCAACAAATCATCAATCCGCGGCAATGGAATTGTATCGAAAATATTGAATTGTATCGAAAATTGGTCGCATTTTACTTGCATATACATATACTTACATTGAACAGGTCATAGCAAGGAGGCTAGAGCCGAAGAATAAAATTTGTTTGCCCGACAAATAGGTACATGTTTACTACATAATTTACTGTTTTGTTTGGGTGATGATGATTTTATGAGCCTATTGGCTAGCCGCTTGGCTTTTTCTTTTTCTTTTTGAAATTAGAAGGACCGGGGAAGCTATTTGAAATTCCCCGATGCTCCCGGTGCAGGGGAGGTTATGGCGAAATTTTTCGAAAATTTAGGGTGTTAGCCAAATTTTTGAAAATTTGAAAATTCTCAGAAACTGAAAAGTTGGAGAATGGAAGCCGGATCGAACGTAGAGTTGATTAATCAAACCACTTTCGACTTTGTTCCTTTTCGGGGACGAAAAGTTTTAAGTGGGGGAGATTGTAACAACCCGGAAAATCTGGGCCAATTTAAAATTTTTATTTTGACGATTTTAGCGAATTTTGGTTATTTAAAATAGATTATTTTAAATAATATCGACGAGAAATTTATTTTGAATAGAATTCGGACGTATATATTATATACGTCGTCGTTAGAATATAAATATTTATATATAGTTATAAATGGAATTGAAAATGGCGCGGTAGTTCGATAATTCGATTTCAAACTTCAATTGAATGTACCGGGTGCAAAACAATCCGGATTTTAGTGAAACCAAAAACATTAGGATCTAATTGAGAATATCTTTCCAACGAATCCGAAAATTCGAAATTTCATAGCGGGAAACAAAAGATATGTCCAGTTGAAAATTCTGAATAGTCGCTATGGAATTCAAGCCCTTAAAAATGGACATTTTGCAAACGACCTCGGATTTCGACGAAACCTCTTTTGTTGGATCCGCAGTGTCAAATTATTGCTAGGTTTCAAATTTCATAATTTTTAGAATCAATATGTGAGCGTGGAAAAGAAAAACGTGTTTGACCAGTTTCAGTTGATTTTAATCGACTGGAAAATGGCCATTTTTCCAACGGTCTCAGAATTCGATGAAACTAGTTTTGTTAGGACCGTATCGTCAATACGAAGCGAGAAAATATTTTTCTGGGATTTTTCAGGTTAGTATGTGACCCCAGTAAATTGAAATGTGCGTTCAAATTCAATATATAGAGTTATATTTTGATTTTGACGAAAACTGATCGAAACGGCCGAACTGCCTTACGATACATATCCCATTGTGTTCGGAATGGGGGTGATTGGCTAGGGATGACAGTCGTTAGATTCGAAAAGGAGTTCGTGGGATTAAACAAGGAGAAATTACGAATTAAATATGAATTTAATTATTTATATATATATTTAAAAGGGTCAAAACCCTAGATTCCCAAATCAGAAAAGAACGAGCCGCCATCAGCCATTCGATGGCTTAATTCGTTCGAATTAAAACCGATAAATTCCTCCCTCCACGCTCTGAATTAGATTGCGATTTCAAAGCGGAAATCAAGGAGCAAATCTAGATCTTCATGACCATACCACTAAGAACGAGATCCATGCTAAAATTGATGAGAATTTGCTGCTCCAAGTCGTCATGTTCGAGCCTGGAATACAAGGTGCAGGGGCCACCGATCCTTGAGCCGCTCATGGCGCTGCAATGGGGTGCGAGACCCGTCGATGTGATGCTAGCTGATCAAGTTCCGGTCTGGTGTGGAAGGCGGCGTAGGTGGTTATCGACGTTGAGGGTTCGGTTTCTTATTACAGAAGAGGAAGGAGCGACAGTGAATTTTCAAAGGAAGGAAAGTGGTTTTTAATTATGCAAAGCATTATTTAGATTCAATTTTATTATATAAATTATCCTTATTTAAAATCAGTTTTTAATAATAGAAAAGTATTGATAAAAATGTAAAATCTTATAGAAATAACATTGTTTTGAAAATATAAAGCTTTGCGAATTAAAAGTATATTATTTTTATTTATTTATTTATAAATAGCATGATTTAAAATAAATAAATAAATAAGTAAGTTTGTTTTTTTTAAATAGAAGAAGGCTTTGTTTTTAAAAATAAAAGGAGATGATTTTTGCTAATTCAATGTAAAGATTTAATTTTTATAAACAAAAATATATATATATATATATATTAGATTTTTGATTAGATAAGGATGATATTTTCTATATGATAAGGATTTGACTTTTTATGTGATAAAGGATGGATTTTTAAGTATTTGAAAACTGAAATAAAAATGAAGTAGCATTGTCTTAAATGTGAATAACAAAGTTAAAAATCAGATTTTGAAAAATATTGTTTTTAGAAATAGGGAAAATTCGATTTTTATATATTGAATATAAAAAGTGAAAATTCGATTTTTATATATTGAATAGCAAAGTGAAAATTCGATTTTTATATATTGAATAGTAAAGTGAAAATTCGATTTTTATATATTGAATAGTAAAGTAAAAACTCGATTTTTACATATGTAGTGGCTACAGCAATGAAAATGACGAAAGGCGAGAACGGCGAAGATTTCTATAAAAGGAAGAGTCGAGATGGTTGGATAGCTATCGGTGAGAACTTCTCACTCTAAATTTCCTTTTCTTGTTATATATATATATACTAGGATGCAGACGGTGCTTAGTAGCACCCGACACCCGTCATCCACAGACCATGGATGACTTGTTTGTTAAATTGTTTGGTTGTGTAGTTGGTTAGATTATTTGGTTTGAATTGAATTGTTTGGTAAAATGAAATTGATTTGATTGATGTGTGAATGGCGTGGGCCTTCACTAGACCGGGGATAAGGCTAGGCCTCGTCCCGTTTCTAGTATCGTGCCGTTATGCCGCCGAAATTTTCTAAAATAAGTTAGAAAAATAAAAATATCATTTTATTTAAAGAATGAACTGAATAAAATGTTTTATCGTTAAAAATATAATTTTTAACGTGAAGTGAATAAAATAAAATATTCATTTACAAACCGGACGGTTTGTTTATGTACACCTATTTGAAGGACATTGATTGGGACGATAAATTTCGCACATCGCCCAACTGCACAAATAAAATCTGTGTTTGATTGTTTGAAACCCCACACGGGTGTTGGGATGAAATTTGAAGTTCACTCATCCTGATTGATTAAATATGTCGATCGATTGATTGACAGGCTGTTATAAGCGTTAAATATCTATATTTGATGCTTATACAGTGTAGTGCACTTTGGTTGATGGTTGATTATTTTTCAATGCTATTATATGCGTGTGATGTATGGAAATCCATATAATTAATTTTATATGGTGATTGATTGGGCCTCATTCCAATTTAGAGAATAAAGAATATTATAAAATAAAGGTTCATGTGTTGACTGTACTCATCCGTTGAGATTAGTCATGTGTTGAACGAAATATTTTAATAATAAAATTTACATCTTTAAGAATATTATAAAATAAAGGTTCATGTATTGACTGTACTCATCCGTTGAGATTAGTCATGTGTTGAACGAAATATTTTAATAATAAAATTTACATCTTTAAGAATATTATAAAATAAAGGTTCATGTGTTGACTGTACTCATCCGTTGAGATTAGTCATGTGTTGAACGAAATATTTTAATAATAAAATTTACATCTTTAAGAATATTATAAAATAAAGGTTCATGTGTTGACTGTACTCATCCGTTGAGATTAGTCATGTGTTGAACGAAATATTTTAATAATAAAATTTACATCTTTAAGAATATTATAAAATAAAGGTTCATGTGTTGACTGTACTCATCCGTTGAGATTAGTCATGTGTTGAACGAAATATTTTAATAATAAAATTTACATCTTTAAGAATATTATAAAATAAAGGTTCATGTGTTGACTGTACTCATCCGTTGAGATTAGTCATGTGTTGAACGAAATATTTTAATAATAAAATTTACATCTTTAAGAATATTATAAAATAAAGGTTCATGTGTTGACTGTACTCATCCGTTGAGATTAGTCATGTGTTGAACGAAATATTTTAATAATAAAATTTACATCTTTAAGAATATTATAAAATAAAGGTTCATGTGTTGACTGTACTCATCCGTTGAGATTAGTCATGTGTTGAACGAAATATTTTAATAATAAAATTTACATCTTTAAGAATATTATAAAATAAAGGTTCATGTGTTGACTGTACTCATCCGTTGAGATTAGTCATGTGTTGAACGAAATATTTTAATAATAAAATTTACATCTTTAAGAATATTATAAAATAAAGGTTCATGTGTTGACAGTACTCATCCGTTGAGATTAGTCATGTGTTGAACGAAATATTTTAATAATAGAAATATATGAAGCCGTGTTGATTAGATTGACGCCATTTTGACGTGAACGATATTTATATCGATTTTATTCATTTTAAAATGAATATCGAAAAGTAATTTCGAAAACGATTTCGAAATGAAATGAATTGAAAACGATTTCGAAATGAAATGAATTGAAAACGATTTCGAAATGAAATGAATTGAAAACGATTTCGAAATGAAATGAATTGAAAGCGATTTCGAAATGAATTGAATATAAAATGAATTTGATTTGAATCGATTAGAAAACCAATTTGAATTGAATCGAATAGAAAACCAATTTGAATTGAATCGAATAGAAAACGACTTTGAAATTAAATTGAATTGAATTGGAAACTAATTCAAATTGAATTGAAAGCGAATTGAAATGAATTCAAATTGAATTGAAATTTGAATTGAATAGAAATGAATTTTAAAAACGAATTTATAAAGAAGAATTCAATTTTGCTTTGAATTGAAATGGAAGTTGAAATTGTTTTTGA
Source organism: Allium sativum (assembly GCA_030737875.1). Taxonomy (NCBI): domain Eukaryota; kingdom Viridiplantae; phylum Streptophyta; class Magnoliopsida; order Asparagales; family Amaryllidaceae; genus Allium; species Allium sativum. The sequence continues at coordinate 712,369,908 of CM060919.1, read as the reverse complement.
AACGAATTTAAAACTATTTATATAATTCGTTTTAAATAGAAATCGACGAAATATATATTATATATATTATATATATAATATAATGGCCTGAATAGAACGCGCCGCGCCGCGGCAGTTCGTGAATTTCAACCATTTATTTCAAACGGATATTACGGGAGATCCGACCGTCGGATTCTCCTAAAACCGGAACCGTTGGGTTTGTATCGAAAAGAGCTTTCTAACGAATATTAGAAATTCAAAATCTAATGGTTGGATTTGGAGATACGTCCAAATCAAATTCGAAAAAAGGTCGCTGTAAGTGCAGTTCGATGGCCATTGATGGAAATCGACTGTACGGGCCTTGATAAAATTATTAAAAATATCAATAATTTGTGTGAAATCATTAGAAACGATTTGGGAAAATTTGGGATGAAAAACTCCATATTTGAAAAGATAAAAATAGATTTTTATCAAAATGAACTAGTTTGAACTAAATTTAAAACCCGATTTGTTTTTAAATAAATAAATTAGATTTAAAAAGGGGTTTTAAATAATCGGAATTCCTAATATATTTGAATTAAATTAAACCAGAATTGATTCATGGGTTTAACGTGAACTGTGTTTTAAATAACACTAGTTCTTTAACCCGATAATAAATAGAATGTGGTTTGGGTTTGTCGTGAACTGTGTTTTAAATAACACCTAGTTCTTTAACCCAGAAAAAGGAGTTTTAATGAATCTGCAATTAGATTGAAATGGGGAATTGATAATTTAAATTATCAACTTTAGAAAATGAGCGAGAATGGAGTATCACCAGTTTTGCTCCAAAGCGATAGTTAAATCTTTAATTAGATTTGAACGTGAAATGGTAATTAATTTTACCGTTAACACCGTGGTGTTAAATATGGAGTATTACCAGTTTTGCTTCATGGGATGAATAGGTTGGGATTGGGAAATAAAATAAATAATTACTTCGGTGTGGTTCGCTAATCTCGACTAGTTTGGAAAACCATAATTTGGTTTGAAATGACATCCAAAGGAAGATCAAAGGATAAATTTTAGAGAATTTTATCTTGGATAAAATTAATGGGAACCTTTCCCTAAGAATTGAAATTTAGAAACTAGCTGTAGGTTAGCTAAGAAGAATGGTTTCCTGGGTATTGATCTGATGTTGGTTTCGGCCTTCGGGGTTAATATTTGGGAAATTATTCTCTTGTTGATTTACGGTTAGTAGCTACTGAATTGGAATGAGGCGTATGCTGTGTTTGTGTAACATTTGTTTTTAATATACGCGGGTTGTTCGGGAAGGCCGGGTTTATACCCATTCTGAATAACCAATTCGACGATATGTCGAAGATGAAGACGGTGGTTAAAGACCGGAAGTCTTCACATCATTCGGATAATTACTGACGATCCTGATTGGGCTGTACACCCAAGAGGATGGAAATAGTTGGTGGTCGTCCAGACGTATTTAGAGATGGATGGATATGCGAGGAAAGTGCCTCCGGTTTCATTCAGACCTAGAACGGACTTGTAAATGGATGGTGTATCTGACATTGTATTTCTTTATATTGTATTTGTTGATCTCTGCTAAATATATATCTGTTTGGCGGCGGAGAATTTATTCTCTTGCTTAACGCCCTTCTCTGAGACATATGATCTCAGAGGTTATATATTGGCAGAAATCAGTGGTACGATATGGATTGATAGTGTGGCATGCTGAGATGCAGTGATCCAGACTTTTGTTGAAAAGCAAAGTTTGGTGGTTGATGATCAAAGCGCAGCTGATATAGCATGGCTTTGTGTATAGCGTTGATCCGCGAGCCTCACACCCCGGTATGGTGGTAAACTGATGGTTTGATCAGTATGCTTTTTCGTGGATGGGCACCTTAGTGGTGTCGTGGATTCGGTCGACCGAGATGAGCCTAGTGCTCAGGGATATATAGAGTAGGCGGTGTTTTCTCTCGCTGGGACGTAAGCCGCGGTGGTACTCTGGTCCCAAATGTGCGGATGCAGACGGTGTTCTCTTGTTGGGACGTAAGCCGTGGTGAATTGCATTACGCCATCGATCTTTCGAATCAGGAGCCACCATGATGGAAATCCAATTTCCAATACGTGTATTCCGGCTTTATTTGTAGAGCCTAGTATGGCGACATAGTGGGATGGGGCACTTATGTCGTCTATGATTGATACTTATGATTTGAAGATATTTTATACAATATGCACTTATAAAAGTATCAAAGGATTTGTTTTAAACGTATCAAGCATTCTTGGCTATTATAAGGTAAAAACCCTATCCTCCGGCTTGCGTTGCATTGTGTGATGGGACCTGGGTCTTATAATAGCTTCATTTTTCTTTAATTAGCATTGCGCTGTTGTTTTAAGCACTGGTGTTCTTGGGAGGAAACCCGTTCCGTGTTATGCGGCGTGGTCCCTTGATTTACCTAACTTTAAAAAATAAAGATTAATAACTGTTTTAGTTCTCACACCAGTCACATGACTGACCTGGAGTTTATTGTTTTTAACCTAAACTCTGGGTGCCCCTATTTTCCACACGGGCAGCTAGTAGTTTTGGTTTTGCAGATTTATATTCACAGGATCCTGGTTTACAGCTGGAATGATATCCGGAAAGCTTTGTATCCGTATATCTCTTCTAGTTGTGTATTGTATTATTTTCCGCTGCGATGTATTTAAATGTAATTTAAATCTCTGATATTTCTGTGTAATATTCATTTACACTCTGTATATTCTTGTATTCTGGTGTATTGTTGTAATATACAATGAAATGTTCTTCTGTTTGTGTTCTGTTGTGGCTTGTTCTCGAACTATCCGCACTTTTCCCAACCGGGGAAGTTACAGGTTTTCACAGATCATCAGGGCCGGTCCACTCGATGTGGATTGAAATTCGTGAACACTGCGTTTCCCCGCCCTATGGGGCGTCACTGGTCATATCCGACCAAACCATCGGCTCCAAAGAGACCGAAGCAACCGAGGCCTCGCTTTCCATCATCCACATAAGTCAAATACCCGGGCGTGCAAAACCCAAAGCACCACTCCTAGCTAGAAGGAAACGCATGTCCTCCCTGATGTTCTTCTCCCATTTCTGGCTCATACCGGGGTATAAGGCTCATGAAACAACGCTATACACAAAGCTATGCCACACAGGCCGCGCTTTGATCATCAACCACAAGACTTTGTTTTTCAACAGAAGCCTTGATCATCTACCATTTAGGCGTGCCACACAGGCAGTTCACTCCATGCGACTGATTTCTATCGATATATAACCTCTGAGCTCGTACATCTCAGAGAAGGGCGTTAAGCAAGAGAATAAATTCTCCATCGCCAAACAAATATATATTTAATAGAGGTCAATCAGCACAAAACAAAATCCAATGTTAGACACACAGTCCATTTACAAGTTCATTCTGGGTCTGAACGAAACCAGAGGCACCCTATACCTCGCACATCCGTACGATCAACAAGTACGTTCAGATGGCTACTACTTCAGCCCCTTCAAGGTAGCTACTCCTATCATGAGCATCAGTAACACCCCTCCATTCGACGTGAAGATCATTGGTCTTGCACCGTCTTCACATCTTCGGTCTTTAACCGTCGATCAATTATTTGAAATGAGAATTAACTCGGCCTTTTCAAAAAATTCACATATATTTAGAATTTCAAATCAATTCATTTCAATGGTTAAATTATTCGACATCAATAATTATGTTCTTTAATGTAATTTTCACGCCAAACACATTCAACCATCAAATAAACCAAGCAAATTCAGTTTATTTCCATTCCATATCGTTTATAATATTTTATCACGCTTTATCGCTATTTTTATTTATTTAAAAATAGCCAATTCTTTCAAATGACGCTTCAGGCCATAACGCGGTCGTAGTGCTGTTTTTCTTCATATTTGATTTACACATATCTGAAAATCTAACCATTGGATCTTCACAAATTTTATATCATTAGAAAGATCTTGAAACACCACACCTTCGTTAAGGTCACTCGCAAAGGGAATGCCTTAACTTCGGTGGAGTGCTTTAGGTAAAAGGTGCAGATAAATTACAAGATAGACAAATTTAAACAGCGGAAAATAAAACTTTACTTCATTTATAAAACAGTTTGTACAACAATTGTTTTCCAATACCAGAGTATCTGTCTTACATAGAAAAAAAGAAGAAGCATAAAATAACATTTATATTCCCCAATGTAGCATGAGCCAGCCATAGCACTGGAAAAGGGAATCCAAGAAAAATTTCGACTAATCTTCAAGCTTGGAAGGAGATATGGTCCAAACTAAGCTGAGCCATTCCCTCACTGACTACCTAGGGGGGAAACATAAGAAAAGAGGAAGAAAGAAAGTGGGTCAGACAATAAGTCTGGTAAGTCTAGTTATTACTAGCATTTAAACAGGGAGCAAAGATCATGACATGAATAATCGAAAGTAGGACAATGTTATAGTGTCAAGATATCAAAAGACAGGCCAAGGAAATATATACAACAACACTCATTTCTATTTCTCTGCTTCGCTACTACCCTGTTATTCTGATTTCCATGTCCCTGCACTGGCTAACTAGTGTCCCAACTAGTAATCCGTATACAACGATAATAATTACAACGTGATACCAATCCCCATAATTGTGGTTACCTTCAGGTGTACATCTATTATGGAAATTCCATTTATTACCTAGATCTAATCTAGGGTTTTCTATCGAGCGCTTCCTAGATTCAACCAGGGTTTACGCGACCTAGGTCCAACTAGGGTTTATGCTACCTATTGAATGCTTCTCAGGTTCAGGGTTTACGCGACCTAGGTCCAACTAGGGATTATGCTACCTGCGTGTGTCATACGGCCCCCGCTAGACTGTAGATACCTGTACTGGCCCCATCATAGGGTGTATCAAGTCCTATGGTGGCGACCTGACGCGATTCAAGAGTGCACAGTGTATACTACTGATGCCCAGTGCCTTCTTTTTCTGCTTCGGAGCGCGTGCACGTCCACACTCCGTTAGAACCTACACTGCTGCACCAACCGCCGTCGTTTTGACCGCTTATAATCAGCCCAGTAATCTTGCCCCACCCTGCCTAGTTTCAGGGTACCATGATACACCTATGTGGGTTACTACTGAAATGGGTCCCCATTACTAGGGTTTCCTTATGGTTAAGTTTGTGGGCCTATATTTGCTAATATTACCCACCAACCCTGACGTGTACTTAAACCTCCTACCGATTCAAGCATGTGTATTTAATGGTTAAGTTTTGTGGGCTTATATTTACTAATATTACCCACCAACCCGACGTGTACTTAACCTTCCCACGGATTCAAGCATGCGTATTAATGGATAAGTGTGTGGGCCTATATTTACATATATTACCCACCAACCCGATATGTACTTAACCCTCCTACTTGTCATGTCATGTTGGTTAAGTGTTTCTTACTAACTTAACCTTTCTCACTTATCATGTTGGATTGGTTAAGTGTGATTTATTAACTTAACCCTGTTCATTCACCATGTTATGTAGGTTAAGTGTTAACCCCACTCGTTTACCATGTTATATTGGTTAAGTGTCATTAATCAATTCAAGTTAACTTAACCCATCTACTTGTCATGTTATCATGGTTAAGTGTTGTCCTCTTGTATTAACTTAACCCTACCACACGTCATGTTATATATATATATATATATATGTATATATATATATATATTGGTTAAGTGATACCTTGGTTAACTTTAACGCTACCATCTGTTTAATTAACATGTTATAAAGGTTAAGCGTTCTAAATTTACTTAACCTTACCCACTTGTCTAATTTACATGTTAAATTGGTTAAGTGTTCTAAAGTTACTTACCCTTACCCACTTGTCTAATTAACATGTTAAATTGGTTAAGTGTTCTAAAGTTAACTTAACCCTACCAAATCTTGTCTTAGCTTTAATTCATTTATTAAAGCACCAACCACTCGCATTAGATAGCTATTGTTGCGGTCACTGGATGTGCCGGTCGGTTCCGGGCAGCTTTACACCGCAACTCAGTCTAACCTCGAGTTAGATAAGTATTGTTGTGGTTACTGGACAGCCGGGCGGGTCCGGGAAGTTTTACACCACAACTCAATCTAACCTTGGGTTAGGCATATTCATATTTTCTACAATTTACATATTTCTCAATTAGGACAAATTCTATATGTAAATTATTCCCAATTTAATTGTGCCATAATTACTCTTTTAATGTACATTATCAACAATTATTATTATGGCCCGCTTATATGTAAATTATTCCCAATTTAATTGTGCCATAATTACTATTTTAATGTACATTATCAACAATTATTATTATGGCCCGCTTTCCCTCTAAATCAGGTTCATGAATTTTAGTACATAAATTATACCATTAAATGTCGTTAATCAAGGTTATATGTCAAAATGCCAATTACATGTAATTTCCTATTTCCCCCCAACATTACCCCCGTTGTACGTTCGCAAAATTACATCGAATGTTAGGCTCGATATTTTAGCCTAACTCATAAACAAAAAAAAGGAAACACAAAGAACATGAAATATTCCAACAACATAAAACATGTGGCATATAGGTTTTGGCATAGAATCATACAAAAATATGGATCTAATTATATGTGTCACATGAACTTGGCATAATATACTTTTAATTATGGACTTGCAATCTAGATCTATGTAACATGAATCAAAATCATAAGAGTTTTACATAGAACTATCCCAACTTGAACGTGTAGTGGTGAACTTGCATAGAGGTTGAATCAAACTAACATGGATCTAACATGTACAGTTGTAGATCTAAACAAATAGGTTTACATAATCAAGTCTTTGCTTATAAACATATGTAAATCACAACTTAGCATGTTAACTTATGTATGTTAAATCATAAGCCACAAATAATCACATTTAATTCACCACTTATCATATTAACTTATGTGTGTTAAAACATAAGCCACAAATGATCACATTTAAATCACCACTTATCATATTAACTTATGTATGTTAAAACATAAGCCACAAATAATCATATTTAAATCACCACTTATCATATTAACTTATGTATGTTAAAACATAAGCCACAAATAATCATATTTAAATCACCACTTATCATATTAACTTATGTATGTTAAAACATAAGAGGGCCGCTAATTTAACTTGCAACATATATAGGTTCAACTTAACATAATTCTAAATATACATAAATGTTGATCCAACATAAGGATAGGATTTATATCATAAACTTGCAAATAACCACCAAATTATACCATTAAGTTAACATACACTAGAATGAGTTCATCACCCATTTCATGATAAGTTTTATCACTAAAAGTATACAATAGTATGTTCACTGCCAACAAATAAATGTGAACATAAATCAAGTTTAGCATGATCATCACCCACAAATTAATATAAATATAAATCAAATTTACATATAGACATCGTTCTACGTTCAAATTATACGAGCCATGATATAAAAAAAGATGATGTTTAAATCTACGTATTAACCGCACTTATAAACAAAAGAGAAGTCTCAATTTCTAAAATATGTTTTTCTGAAATTGTACAGCTCTCCTTTGATGAAGACTAACACGTTGTCCTAGTTTTAATTTGATTTGATTTGTAGCTTTAATCTCTTCTTCTAATTTGCGACGACGGCTGCTCTTAGCTCGACTCCGGCAGCATGGCGGCTCTTTATCTTTTAATTTGTGTGATTAGGATTATGGTCTAGGGTTGTATTTATAGAGATTTGATTAGATTAATGCCGTTGGATCAAACCGAGGGTGATCATAGCCATCGAAGTCGATTAATATGTCATTCAGCCAACCATTTTGCGCCATGTAAGCCTTAATGACTCCATGTTCGACCAACAGGCCAATCATAGAAGGCCACGTAAGAAAAGAAGACAATCCTTGACCAAAAGTAAAAAAAATGCGCCACGTGTGTCGCGTACACATCATATATATATTATATATATATTTTTTGAACTGCGTTCACACTAGGCTACTTTTTAGCCACTCCCATAAAACAAAAATATATGGCGCTGGCGGGGATCAAACTCTGTACTTCTTGTATGCAAGTCACATGTTCTAACCAAATGAGCTACTAAGTCTTTTGCTTACAAATCTTAGAACAATGCTAAACATTATTCTTTTCTCATTCTATTTTTTTTTTCACGTTTTGCTACATTATTTAATTTAATGACATCTTCTTCATACGGAGTCCGATTTATGCAAACTCGGACTCTATCTCAAGCAGAATTCCGAGGTAAATGCAATGGCGCAACCCGTTTCACCTATTTCTTCTTTTTTCAAATTAATTATTCTTTAATTTGTTATTTGACATCTTTCCTGAAAATACGAGGTGTTATAGATCTTTTCAAAACGAATCCAACGGTTTCAGTTTTGGGAAAATCTGACGGTTGGATCTCCCGGTACAATCATTTGAAGTTACGATTTCAAAATACGAACTACAGCATCATTATTCAATTTAATTTAATTATATTTATATATAATTATAAATATAATCGATTCTAGCGCTGTTTTTCTTCAGATTTGAATTAAACATTCCAGACAATCCAACCATTGGATCTTTAAAAAGTTGGTGTCGTTGGAAAGATATTTCCAAAGCGAACCCAATGGTTTCGGTTTAGGGAAAATCCGATGGTCGGAGCTCCCGCACTAATCGTTTGAGATCACGGTTTCAAAATACGAACTGCAGCTTCGTTATTCGATTTATTTTAATTATATTTATATATATATAATCCATTCTTCGATTTCAAAACCACATTCACTTCATATATTTGATAAAAATGATATTTATCCAACAGATATTTATTCCCCCACATCACTATTTTTAACAATTCACATATATCATAAAAATGTGATTTTTATTGTAAAACAATTTATCTGAAAACATGATTATTTTATATATTTCATACATATGAAAAATGTTATTTTTATCCTTCAAATAATTTATTCAATACATGAACCTCATTCAACACACGAATTTTATTCAACACGTGAATTTCTACTCAACACATGAATTTCTATTCAACAAATGAATATGGTTTTCAACACATGAAAATAATTCTATAGTTTATATATATATAGTAAAAATGTGATTTTTATTGTTAAAACAATTTATTTAAAACATGAATAATTTATATAGTCTATATATGTGATAAAATGTTATTTTTATCTTACAAAGAATTTATTCAACACATGAATTTCTATTCAACACATGAAAATAATTCTAACACATGAATATTATTGAAAATTTCGGCAGCATAACGGCAGGGTAGTTAAAACCGGCACTGTCCCTAGTACGGCTTCTCGCTCTACCTTAAAACCTCGCGGTTTTTGACAATGGAGATTTTCAATATCTAGTTCGTACGCAGACGAATTTTCCCATATACTAATCCTATTGGGATTTCAACCACAATCAATCATTTCAAATCAACCATTCATGATATTCACCAAATTTTCACATCAACCAATAATCCAAACAATATTACAACCAATATATATCGTCCATGGTCTGTGGACGAGGGGAGTATATATATATATATATATATATATATATATATGTGCATAGATATATGTATATAACTATATTTTGATTTCATTTCAATACTATTTCAATTCATTTCAACGCATATATCATTTTTACAACGCATATATAACTTATACATCGAACGTACAACTTATACAATGCTTATACATGAGGTGTACAACGCTTATATAACTCATACATCGACTATATAATTTATACATCGTCGTTTCCATATCGTTTATAATATTAGAAATCTCACATTGGGTTCCACTCCTCCAAAAATTGTAGAAGGCTCAGAAAAATATCCGGTCTCTTCTAGAATGTAGAAGATGTCCGTACGAGTCCACTATCTCTTGTTTCACTGAATTTCGACCAAAAACGAAAAAGATACGATTTTTAGAAGTTGACCCAATTTCGCGACACTTTAAAGTGTTATAATAGGTTTAAATAATTAAAACCGTATACTTTCCAAACCTATTCAAAATTAGGTTTTGATTTAATCTTCAATCCATTGCGCTTCGTCCCAATCAGGTTATACCACTTCGACATGCTTGGAACAGGCTTCAAACGCCAAGTGGCGGCGCTCAGTTCGGTGCGGCGGGGGAGGCAGGATCGGGCTTGACACCGGCGATCTTCAGGAGGGAGGATCTGCTCGTACATGCGATGAGGGAGGTTGAGGCTACTACGGATTTGAAGCTCTTCGAATTCTCTTCAAAAAGTTCCAAAGCGGCTAGGCTGATTCGATGTGGTGGAGGAGTTAGAGAGGAGAGAAGGGGAGAAGCGTTTATCGTCGTCGGATGAAGGGTTTGTCGGGTTTTCCCAGGTCAATGCGTTATGGAAGAAAGGATATGATTGGCCGGTGGTTTTATTTTTATTTTTTATTTCCATTAAATTCGAAAATACCCCTCTTCACATATGAACTCCTATTCAAACCCAACGACTGTTGCCCCTAGCTAAATACCCCCATTCCGAACACAATGGGATATGTTTCGTTGGCTCATTTGACTATTTCAGTCAGTTTTTGTAACGACCCGTATTTTTCGACCATTTAAATATGAATATTTAAATTAGTTTTAAATATTATATTGGGAATATAATGGGTTTTAATATTTAATTCGTTATTTAAAACGATGTTTGAACGTTATATAATTTATATATTATAAATCGAGCTTGGAAATGGCGTGCAGTTCGTAAATTTGAGTTTTGAACTTCAATTGAGAATACAGGATTCGATATAAGTCGGATTTCTGTAAAACAAGACACGTTGGGACCGTATTGACGATAGTTTTCATATGAAAGAGAAAAATCCAAATTTCGTGTTATAGTTTGATATTTATGGCCAAATCAAATTTTGAAATAGTCGCTATGGAAAATCGTTATTAAATTATAGGCCTTTAAAATAGCCGTTTTGCAAACGGACTCAGATTTCGATGAAATCAGTTTCATTAGAACCGTATCGCTAAATTATTGTACGGTGGTGAATTGCGTGGAAAACCGATATCGTATGTGACCATGGTAGCCGTAAACGCCCGTTCAATTTCTATAGCGCGTATTTAAATAAATAAAAGGATATTTGAGTGTAACTTGAGCAGACGATCGAATTAGGCCACGAAACCAGTTCCGTTGAATTCGTATCGTCGATTAGAGTCAGGATATGTATATAGTTTGTTATTTTTAGAGATCAAGAAATTTGGCGTTAAAAAGGGGAGGGCGGTTCGGGGTAAAAACAGCCTACCGGGGCAACAGTCTCAGAATATGACGAAATTAGTACCGTTGGGTTCGTATTGAAAAGTTATTGTCGATGTTCGTAGTTTCAAGTTGATTCGATTTATCTGGTGACCGTAAAAAAATAAAATGCGTGTTTATTTCTGGTTTCATAAAGGAAATTTTTTCATACGACCTCGGATTTCGACGAAACTTGTCCCATTGAGTACGGAATACCTTTTTACATCAAGAATAGCCTTATTATCAGTAACCAGAAATCGGTTGTAGTGATTTTATCGCATTACTTTAGGACGAAGTTTCGTATAAGTATATATATATATATATATTACACTAAAATAAAGAAAATGTCATTACCTGTGTGTGTCTACCTACAGTTCGTATATATATATATATATGTCACCATGTGCAGCAGATCTAAATATAAAATCGCAGTCTACCTTCTGTGTTGTTCTTGTCTGAGTTTCCCATCAATCCTACGATACTTCTTTTCTTGTCTGTCAATTTTTAAACACCGTGACGACAAAGTATTTAAAATTGAAATGACACCTCTCCAACCGTGCAGACAAAGGAAGTAGACACGCAGACCTACATATACTGTTGCATACCGTGGTGACCACGTTTCTTTGGCACTATAAATACGTTGTTCCTCTTCCTGCCCAAACCACAAACTCTCCAGTCTTCTCTCTCTCTCTTCTTTTCGAACCAGCAACCGACTCCTTCCCGTAAAAAAAAAAAAAAAAGGAATAAAAAGAAAACTGGAATGAAGGATTGGCGAAACAAAGTGTAGGGGGGAAAACATGTTCGCATGCAGGGATGGATTCCCCGGTTCCATGCGTGATGCAAATATGAAGAAGGGGACGCCAGTGGAAAGGAAGGAAGCTGGTGCACTTATTTTTGATTGGGAAGAGAAGCGAAAGAAAGGGAAGAGTGGAGTGGTGCGTGTTTTGTGGAGTGGAGACATGTAGTGGGATATTTTCATGCATGGGAGGGGACCAACGTGGTGAGGTCGGGTATAGGGTGCGGGATCACACTGTATCGAAGTGGAAAGAAGTGGTAGTTGGACATGGTGATTGGAGAGGAGACGTACGTGACTGGTACGTGGGTTTTAAGGAAAAACGTGAGGAGTTGGGACGTTCGTTTTACTTAATACAGGGGAAAGGGCTTTGATGAGGGACGGTGCGTGAAAACAAGGGGGAACAGGGAGCTCGAGACCTTCGGATGCAAGCTGAAGGAAGATAATGCTGATCGGTTAAACAACAGAGGTGTATGGGAAAGGAAAAATGAAGCCTTGAAGGATGGGAGTAAGTCCGTGAGTAGTATTGGATATAAAGTTTTGTGCCAAGTTTTAACAGCACAGTGATGGAGAACATGACAGTAGGAGGACCGAACCTTCGGCTTATTTGCTAAATGCTCAAAGAAGGAAACAAATGCGGTTCTGGAAAGAGATAATGTGTCGGTCGAATTGTAACCAACGAAATATCAAACAGAGCAATGAAAAAAAAAGGAGCAAGGGTTCAGACTGTATTGAGTTCGAACGAAGAAAGCTGAAAGGAGCGAACAAGTTGCCTCAATTAAATGCAAACTAAAAGTTCAACCGAACGGTTACGTTAGAATCAGGGTGGCGAACAAAATATCATGGAACTGTTCTGAGCAGAAGTGGAGACGACAGGAATTCACGATTTAATTAAACGACTGTTTAATTAAATTGTGCCCGACCAGTCCGGAAATAAACAGAACCAAGGTGAGTTAAACTCACTCAGTTACCCTTTTTATATTTTATATAAATTGGGTGTTTTTATTTTGTGTGCTCTGCTTGCCAATGGTTGACTGCTTTGCTAGTTATCTATTTAACTGTTGATTTAACCGATGAAATTAAACTGTGTTTAATTTCAGTAAAATTCCAAATCGTTATTTTTAACGATTGGTTGCAATAAAGGTAATTTACCTTGGTTGGTCATGTTTATTTATAAACATGTTTAAAATGGTTGCATTGTTTGAATTGCTTGTGGTTAATGTTGAATGGTCGTTATTTAATTTATCAGTTAAACAAAACTGAACCGTCTGATTGGAGATAACCATTTGAATACAGGGAAGAACAGGTTGGAGGGATCCAACCGGATTCCTCAAATGTATTATTCATTTTCATATTATCATATATGAACTGATCTGATTGTATGATTGATTTGATGGTTGATTATTAATTGAATATTCAACATCTGTTTGGTTTGAACCAATAGGTGATATTGGTTAAGTGTTTGGCAGAGTATGGCCTTTAAAACCAATCGAGTTATAGATATTAATTCACCGTCAGGTGAATCGATAGAGTTGAGGTTATAAAATTTATTTTATAACCAGAGTTAGATTCGAATTATATTATTTGAATAAAAGTTATTTAAGAGAAATAAATAAATATTTTATTTGTTAAGACTTTGATTTGTTATGAATTTATTTTGCAAAGCAAATGCTGATGTTAATCAGATTTACTAGTTGAAGAATAAGAAATGAATTAAATGGTTAAACCTTGAAAATTTGTTTTGTAAATAAAACAAATGATTAGAATCTATTTAAATTAATCATATTTTCGATTAATTTAAAGCGAGGATTGTCGAAATCGGTTAATGAGATAATCAAGTTTTTGAGTTAATTAAATCGACCATTTGGAATTAGAATTGTTTATCAAGTTAATGTGTTTTGACTAAAATAGTTAAATGAATATTGTTTGAATTTAAATAAGTATTTAAAAAAGGGATTTAGTAGTTAATTTAGATAATAAAGGGATTAACTACTAAAGTAGTTAATGTTTGAAATGAGTTATTATTTTAATTAATGATGAATTTAGGAATATATTTTTAAATGGGAATTCATTTAAAAGGTTACCGAATGTGAGATGCAAGCCAATTGAATGGTGAAAGGAAATAAACGTACTCAATTATATGAATTAAGTGGAAAGAGATTACGATAAAAAGGGTTTATTATAAACCAGAGGTTTTAAGTGAGATTCAAAGTGTTAAGACGTTAATTTTACTTTAACGTTACTTGAAAACGAGATCAAGTAAAAAGGAGAATTTTAAATGAGATTTCAAAGTGGGAAATTGAATATAGCTATTCAAGATAGAATTAGCCAAACATAATTATTCGGTTAAGTTGCCATTTCGTACGACTGCTAGCGTAATTCGCAGGGCTGCAGATAGCCTACGGCGGTCGGATGTTTCCTGAGGGAATCAGGCGTAACCATTGTGATCGCTGTGATCTAGAGTCAAGCGAATGGAGTTAAGACGAATGTTAATTCATCAATTAGAGTTATTCAAATATCGTATTTTTGAATATTAAAAGAATTGGAAGTTTCAATTTAACAAAAAGGAAATTAGTTTGTCAAAGGCCAAATGATGCTAAATACTGAATCAGCGAACTCATTGGAGTGTCATGTTTGAAACACTGTATATTTTGATAGTTAAAACACCGACTATCAAATCTGACCAATACGAGTGTTGGTACGGAAAGACCGGGATCGAATTTATTCGAAAACCATTCCGACCAACAAATACGTGAAGATATCAGAAGATGGTCAAGATGGAGCATTGAAGACCGTGGATCTTCATAAACGGAAGAACCACTAATATTCTCTGCCTGGCAAGTAGAGATGAGCTGTGATTCTGTCGTAGTTGGAATCAACGGGTTGCAAGGACTTCTCGCTACTGATCCATGGGGTGATTCCTATATTGGATGCGGTAGGAGAGTGCTTTCGGTTCATCCTGTTCCTGGATGACGTATATGGACGGATGTCTGACAGAGTATTTCCGAAGGATCACGTACGTTGATTTCTTCAAACGTGCTATAGTTGTTGGCGGGGAATCGCCGTTCTCTTAGCTTAACTGCTAGAGTATTTTTGTGGATGTCAATTAGTGATATCTGATGGATTTGACGATGTGGCATTCAAAGTGAATGGTGACCAGATGATCAGGAGTTAATTCTGGCCTCAAGCCTCATCAACCGGGAAATGACAAAAATCGGGCAGGCAGCATGGCTATGTGGGTCGCTCCCATTAGGGTGTATGATCACCTATCTAGAGGAAATCCTATTGTTTCTTAAATCTATGTTTCGATGCTGTCCCTTGTCGGGAGACGGTTGCTGATCCCAACCGTCGGTGATATACATTCGATACACTCAAGCGAAATGAGTGGTCGGTCATGTGAGGGCCGGGTTGCAAGAAGTTCTTGTTGAACCCAGTGTATTCGTCTCTAGAGATACACGAGCGGAAGGTGGACCCATACCTTGTCAAGTTGGAATCCAATCTCCAATAAGCACCTGCGGTTTTGTTTGTATACTATATATGTGGAGCGTGAGATGCAAGCGTTCTACTAGATTGCTATTTATTTGTATTTAGACATTATCATAATATCAGACAAGATATTGATTTCAAAAATGTTTTGGGTTATCGTAAGGTAAAAACCGTCCGTGTTTATGTGTGGATTTGGTCTTACGATTATCCTTTTCTTTTGAAAGGATTTTGAACTCTAAAATCATGATTGGATGATTTACCCTTATTACTGTGCGAGTTTATCTCACTCTGGTTCACCAGACTGACCCGGTGTTTTGTAAATGCTCGGGTTAGGCCGGGTTGTACAGGTTCAGGTTATCGACTACTGTGAAGAGACGAGCTGGAAGAGTCCAGACGTATGATATTACTAGTATTCCGCTGTGTGTTGTATGAGGACAGATTATCACTGTCCAGATGTTGATGTACTCTGATATTGTAAGTATTTTCAAAGTTCTCAATAAAGATTTATTTATGTATTATATTTTGTTCCGCTGCGATGTGAGACTCTGTGTTGTGTTATGGCGTTTCTTCTTCTTCTATTCTAATATTTCTATCTTATCTATTCTCACCCTCTAACTTCTTTCTATTAATGACCTGGAATGTTCGATGTCTGAATGGTCAACATGGTGGTTTGATGTTGATTTTCGGAGTCGAAAATCCCGGTTCGTTACAGTGGTATCAGAGCTTAAGGTTAAGTAATTACCTTGGCTCTGTGGCGTGACTCAGTAGAGATGGGGTCAGTAATACCCTAGATTGAGTTTGAGTGTATATATATGAGCACGTATTTGTAAATTGATATAAAAACTGTCTTATATTGTGTTGGTTGGTTTGTCGAGTAGTTTATGAATTCTGGTCGATACAGTAATGCAAACTGTGTCGATAAGTGTTTCTAAACTCTTGAACAGAATAATTCGACACAGTATGTTTTTGAAAGAGGGTAAATGAAATAATTTTACCCAAATTATATTTTGATATAAAGAAAATATATATTTGGAAATATTATGGTATATTAGATGTGTTGGTTGATTATAATTGAAATGATTATATAAATAACCAATTCAAATTCGTATAATATAAAAGTAGATTAATTAAATCTGAATTAAATCAGAACTAGAATTTAAATGCTGAAACTGGGAAAAGTGTTCATAAAGGGATTCGAATTGAATATATGAGAATTTTAAAATCCTGGGAGATTTTAAGTTTGCTACAAGCACTGGAAAGGATATTTTGAACTGATTTCAAAATGAAAGTGTTTAAATATGATTTTGAAAAGTTATATAGTATTGAACTCACTTTGATAGCTGGGAAATAACTCTGAGGATGCTGGCCACATCATCAGTGTTCATTTCCGAGTTCTAAGTGACGGATTACTACCAGAAATCTTGTTTTGAATTGCTTTGACAAAAACAAGTTGTTTTGAACCCTGAAAGGGAATATTTGATTTTTGAAAAAACTGAACTGTTTAAAAACTCCCAGGAGAGACAGCAGGAATTAAACAAAGAAATAGAAATTGTGAAAACAAATATGAATCGAATTGAAACCGATTAACTGGAAATTGAATCGGGAGATAATATATCGAGTGGAATCAGATTTGGAATTGGGAGACATGCATATGAAATGGTGTTGGACTGGTAAGTAAGAGGTTGAATTGATAATGGATGGAAATTGAATTAAGAATGGAATCTGGCTTGGACGCGTGAAGGATTTGATTCTGAGGATAAAGTTGGAATTTTGGGGATGCATTTGTATATACTGACAGGGTAGCAGACGGAAGGGATATAATGATATGCCCGACAAAAAGGTACACGTTTATTTTTATGTGGATTTGGAGATTTATGAGCCTATTGGGCAAGCCGCTTGGCTGTTTTATTTTCTTTTGGATTGGAGGAGGCCCAGAGAGGCGAGTTGGAGTTGTACCGATTGAGCCGTACAGAGGAGGTACTGGCAAAAAAAAAATTTCGGAAATATAATGTGTTAGAAAATTTTCAATATTTGTGAAAATATTTATTTACAATATTGAATTGATTTTGATTTAAACAAAATTGGATTTGAAAGTTAGTGAGTTTATAACGTTCTTTCTTACCTTAGCAATTTCGAGGACGAAATTATTTTAAGGGGGGAAGAATGTAACGACCCGTATTTTTCGACCATTTAAATATGAATATTTAAATTAGTTTTAAATATTATATTGGGAATATAATGGGTTTTAATATTTAATTCGTTATTTAAAACGATGTTTGAACGTTATATAATTTATATATTATAAATCGAGCTTGGAAATGGCGTGCAGTTCGTAAATTTGAGTTTTGAACTTCAATTGAGAATACAGGATTCGATATAAGTCGGATTTCTGTAAAACAAGACACGTTGGGACCGTATTGACGATAGTTTTCATATGAAAGAGAAAAATCCAAATTTCGTGTTATAGTTTGATATTTATGGCCAAATCAAATTTTGAAATAGTCGCTATGGAAAATCGTTATTAAATTATAGGCCTTTAAAATAGCCGTTTTGCAAACGGACTCAGATTTCGATGAAATCAGTTTCATTAGAACCGTATCGCTAAATTATTGTACGGTGGTGAATTGCGTGGAAAACCGATATCGTATGTGACCATGGTAGCCGTAAACGCCCGTTCAATTTCTATAGCGCGTATTTAAATAAATAAAAGGATATTTGAGTGTAACTTGAGCAGACGATCGAATTAGGCCACGAAACCAGTTCCGTTGAATTCGTATCGTCGATTAGAGTCAGGATATGTATATAGTTTGTTATTTTTAGAGATCAAGAAATTTGGCGTTAAAAAGGGGAGGGCGGTTCGGGGTAAAAACAGCCTACCGGGGCAACAGTCTCAGAATATGACGAAATTAGTACCGTTGGGTTCGTATTGAAAAGTTATTGTCGATGTTCGTAGTTTCAAGTTGATTCGATTTATCTGGTGACCGTAAAAAAATAAAATGCGTGTTTATTTCTGGTTTCATAAAGGAAATTTTTTCATACGACCTCGGATTTCGACGAAACTTGTCCCATTGAGTACGGAATACCTTTTTACATCAAGAATAGCCTTATTATCAGTAACCAGAAATCGGTTGTAGTGATTTTATCGCATTACTTTAGGACGAAGTTTCGTATAAGTATATATATATATATATTACACTAAAATAAAGAAAATGTCATTACCTGTGTGTGTCTACCTACAGTTCGTATATATATATATATATATGTCACCATGTGCAGCAGATCTAAATATAAAATCGCAGTCTACCTTCTGTGTTGTTCTTGTCTGAGTTTCCCATCAATCCTACGATACTTCTTTTCTTGTCTGTCAATTTTTAAACACCGTGACGACAAAGTATTTAAAATTGAAATGACACCTCTCCAACCGTGCAGACAAAGGAAGTAGACACGCAGACCTACATATACTGTTGCATACCGTGGTGACCACGTTTCTTTGGCACTATAAATACGTTGTTCCTCTTCCTGCCCAAACCACAAACTCTCCAGTCTTCTCTCTCTCTCTTCTTTTCGAACCAGCAACCGACTCCTTCCCGTAAAAAAAAAAAAAAAAAAAAAAAAAAAAGGAATAAAAAGAAAACTGGAATGAAGGATTGGCGAAACAAAGTGTAGGGGGGAAAACATGTTCGCATGCAGGGATGGATTCCCCGGTTCCATGCGTGATGCAAATATGAAGAAGGGGACGCCAGTGGAAAGGAAGGAAGCTGGTGCACTTATTTTTGATTGGGAAGAGAAGCGAAAGAAAGGGAAGAGTGGAGTGGTGCGTGTTTTGTGGAGTGGAGACATGTAGTGGGATATTTTCATGCATGGGAGGGGACCAACGTGGTGAGGTCGGGTATAGGGTGCGGGATCACACTGTATCGAAGTGGAAAGAAGTGGTAGTTGGACATGGTGATTGGAGAGGAGACGTACGTGACTGGTACGTGGGTTTTAAGGAAAAACGTGAGGAGTTGGGACGTTCGTTTTACTTAATACAGGGGAAAGGGCTTTGATGAGGGACGGTGCGTGAAAACAAGGGGGAACAGGGAGCTCGAGACCTTCGGATGCAAGCTGAAGGAAGATAATGCTGATCGGTTAAACAACAGAGGTGTATGGGAAAGGAAAAATGAAGCCTTGAAGGATGGGAGTAAGTCCGTGAGTAGTATTGGATATAAAGTTTTGTGCCAAGTTTTAACAGCACAGTGATGGAGAACACGACAGTAGGAGGACCGAACCTTCGGCTTATTTGCTAAATGCTCAAAGAAGGAAACAAATGCGGTTCTGGAAAGAGATAATGTGTCGGTCGAATTGTAACCAACGAAATATCAAACAGAGCAATGAAAAAAAAAGGAGCAAGGGTTCAGACTGTATTGAGTTCGAACGAAGAAAGCTGAAAGGAGCGAACAAGTTGCCTCAATTAAATGCAAACTAAAAGTTCAACCGAACGGTTACGTTAGAATCAGGGTGGCGAACAAAATATCATGGAACTGTTCTGAGCAGAAGTGGAGACGACAGGAATTCACGATTTAATTAAACGACTGTTTAATTAAATTGTGCCCGACCAGTCCGGAAATAAACAGAACCAAGGTGAGTTAAACTCACTCAGTTACCCTTTTTATATTTTATATAAATTGGGTGTTTTTATTTTGTGTGCTCTGCTTGCCAATGGTTGACTGCTTTGCTAGTTATCTATTTAACTGTTGATTTAACCGATGAAATTAAACTGTGTTTAATTTCAGTAAAATTCCAAATCGTTATTTTTAACGATTGGTTCCAATAAAGGTAATTTACCTTGGTTGGTCATGTTTATTTATAAACATGTTTAAAATGGTTGCATTGTTTGAATTGCTTGTGGTTAATGTTGAATGGTCGTTATTTAATTTATCAGTTAAACAAAACTGAACCGTCTGATTGGAGATAACCATTTGAATACAGGGAAGAACAGGTTGGAGGGATCCAACCGGATTCCTCAAATGTATTATTCATTTTCATATTATCATATATGAACTGATCTGATTGTATGATTGATTTGATGGTTGATTATTAATTGAATATTCAACATCTGTTTGGTTTGAACCAATAGGTGATATTGGTTAAGTGTTTGGCAGAGTATGGCCTTTAAAACCAATCGAGTTATAGATATTAATTCACCGTCAGGTGAATCGATAGAGTTGAGGTTATAAAATTTATTTTATAACCAGAGTTAGATTCGAATTATATTATTTGAATAAAAGTTATTTAAGAGAAATAAATAAATATTTTATTTGTTAAGACTTTGATTTGTTATGAATTTATTTTGCAAAGCAAATGCTGATGTTAATCAGATTTACTAGTTGAAGAATAAGAAATGAATTAAATGGTTAAACCTTGAAAATTTGTTTTGTAAATAAAACAAATGATTAGAATCTATTTAAATTAATCATATTTTCGATTAATTTAAAGCGAGGATTGTCGAAATCGGTTAATGAGATAATCAAGTTTTTGAGTTAATTAAATCGACCATTTGGAATTAGAATTGTTTATCAAGTTAATGTGTTTTGACTAAAATAGTTAAATGAATATTGTTTGAATTTAAATAAGTATTTAAAAAAGGGATTTAGTAGTTAATTTAGATAATAAAGGGATTAACTACTAAAGTAGTTAATGTTTGAAATGAGTTATTATTTTAATTAATGATGAATTTAGGAATATATTTTTAAATGGGAATTCATTTAAAAGGTTACCGAATGTGAGATGCAAGCCAATTGAATGGTGAAAGGAAATAAACGTACTCAATTATATGAATTAAGTGGAAAGAGATTACGATAAAAAGGGTTTATTATAAACCAGAGGTTTTAAGTGAGATTCAAAGTGTTAAGACGTTAATTTTACTTTAACGTTACTTGAAAACGAGATCAAGTAAAAAGGAGAATTTTAAATGAGATTTCAAAGTGGGAAATTGAATATAGCTATTCAAGATAGAATTAGCCAAACATAATTATTCGGTTAAGTTGCCATTTCGTACGACTGCTAGCGTAATTCGCAGGGCTGCAGATAGCCTACGGCGGTCGGATGTTTCCTGAGGGAATCAGGCGTAACCATTGTGATCGCTGTGATCTAGAGTCAAGCGAATGGAGTTAAGACGAATGTTAATTCATCAATTAGAGTTATTCAAATATCGTATTTTTGAATATTAAAAGAATTGGAAGTTTCAATTTAACAAAAAGGAAATTAGTTTGTCAAAGGCCAAATGATGCTAAATACTGAATCAGCGAACTCATTGGAGTGTCATGTTTGAAACACTGTATATTTTGATAGTTAAAACACCGACTATCAAATCTGACCAATACGAGTGTTGGTACGGAAAGACCGGGATCGAATTTATTCGAAAACCATTCCGACCAACAAATACGTGAAGATATCAGAAGATGGTCAAGATGGAGCATTGAAGACCGTGGATCTTCATAAACGGAAGAACCACTAATATTCTCTGCCTGGCAAGTAGAGATGAGCTGTGATTCTGTCGTAGTTGGAATCAACGGGTTGCAAGGACTTCTCGCTACTGATCCATGGGGTGATTCCTATATTGGATGCGGTAGGAGAGTGCTTTCGGTTCATCCTGTTCCTGGATGACGTATATGGACGGATGTCTGACAGAGTATTTCCGAAGGATCACGTACGTTGATTTCTTCAAACGTGCTATAGTTGTTGGCGGGGAATCGCCGTTCTCTTAGCTTAACTGCTAGAGTATTTTTGTGGATGTCAATTAGTGATATCTGATGGATTTGACGATGTGGCATTCAAAGTGAATGGTGACCAGATGATCAGGAGTTAATTCTGGCCTCAAGCCTCATCAACCGGGAAATGACAAAAATCGGGCAGGCAGCATGGCTATGTGGGTCGCTCCCATTAGGGTGTATGATCACCTATCTAGAGGAAATCCTATTGTTTCTTAAATCTATGTTTCGATGCTGTCCCTTGTCGGGAGACGGTTGCTGATCCCAACCGTCGGTGATATACATTCGATACACTCAAGCGAAATGAGTGGTCGGTCATGTGAGGGCCGGGTTGCAAGAAGTTCTTGTTGAACCCAGTGTATTCGTCTCTAGAGATACACGAGCGGAAGGTGGACCCATACCTTGTCAAGTTGGAATCCAATCTCCAATAAGCACCTGCGGTTTTGTTTGTATACTATATATGTGGAGCGTGAGATGCAAGCGTTCTACTAGATTGCTATTTATTTGTATTTAGACATTATCATAATATCAGACAAGATATTGATTTCAAAAATGTTTTGGGTTATCGTAAGGTAAAAACCGTCCGTGTTTATGTGTGGATTTGGTCTTACGATTATCCTTTTCTTTTGAAAGGATTTTGAACTCTAAAATCATGATTGGATGATTTACCCTTATTACTGTGCGAGTTTATCTCACTCTGGTTCACCAGACTGACCCGGTGTTTTGTAAATGCTCGGGTTAGGCCGGGTTGTACAGGTTCAGGTTATCGACTACTGTGAAGAGACGAGCTGGAAGAGTCCAGACGTATGATATTACTAGTATTCCGCTGTGTGTTGTATGAGGACAGATTATCACTGTCCAGATGTTGATGTACTCTGATATTGTAAGTATTTTCAAAGTTCTCAATAAAGATTTATTTATGTATTATATTTTGTTCCGCTGCGATGTGAGACTCTGTGTTGTGTTATGGCGTTTCTTCTTCTTCTATTCTAATATTTCTATCTTATCTATTCTCACCCTCTAACTTCTTTCTATTAATGACCTGGAATGTTCGATGTCTGAATGGTCAACATGGTGGTTTGATGTTGATTTTCGGAGTCGAAAATCCCGGTTCGTTACAGTTTTCCTCAAATTAAAATATAAAACATTTAACATTTGATTTGAACATACATTTTAATTTGCCGAGGCCATATACTGATCCCAAAAATTCTAGAAAAATAAATCTAGCTATGTTTCGATGATACGGTCTCAACAAAGCTAGTTTCGTCAAATTCTGAGACCGTTTGAAAAATGGCCATTTTCTGGTCGATCCAATTTAACTGAAATCAACCAAACACATTTTCCTTCGCCACACTTACATATTAACTTCAAAAATTATGGAATTTGAAACCTAGCAATAATTTTACATCCCGGATCCAACAAAAGTGGTTTCGTCGAATTCTGAGGTCGTTTGCAAAATGTATATTTTCAAGGGCTGTATATATTCTATAGCGACCTTTCTGAAAATTCATTTGGTCATAACTTTTGATTCCCGCTACGAAACTTTGATTTTCCAGATTCGTTACAAAGATATTCATAAATAGATATAAATATTTTTGGTTTCACTAAAATCCGTTATATTTTGCACCTGGTACAGTCAGTCAAAATTCAAATTCAAATTTTGAAACTGTCGCGCCTTTTCAGGCCTTGTTTATAATTTAAAATAAATATATTTATTTTCAAACATCGATTCAAACATACTTTTCGTCGTTATTAGCTAAAATAATTTATTTCAAATATTTAAAAACCACTAAAATAGCCAAATTAAAATTTTTAAATTGGCTCAGATTTTCCGGGTTGTTACAATATCCATAGAATAATTATAGAATTATATGAAAGCAATAAAAAAGACCAGATTTTTTTAGTGATTTGGCAAACTGTAGCCTACGCCTACTTAAAGTAATCTTGTTCATGATGTTGACTATAGGTACAGTTTTGGTTTTAGTATAAGAATGCAGAAAAGTAGAAGTTGAGGTTTGAAAATTACAGCTTACAAAGAGAAACTAAGAGAAGATCCAAGTAGGGGAGAGAATGTCTCTTTTCTGAAGCACGTGTAGTATATTTATAGATGGAAAATGATGGTGGGTCGATTCAGAAAGTCATAGGGTGGACTATTTATATGAGATGCTCTGACCCAAGAAGTGGGACTCGATTTTCCCCATTCATGAGGGGTCAATACAGACCCTTAGAGGTTGCACCTTATGGGATTTGACCCATAGGGTAGGTCCCTTTTGCTTCATCTTCTTTTCTGTGTGCTTGGTTTTGTGACCCAACCTCCGTATTTTAAGTTGTTGATGTAGTTTCAGTTAAGTTTTTGAATCCTGAAATCATGTGTCTTGGAGTAATACCAATTTCTCACTTAACCAAAATATCAGTTCTTTTTTTATGCTTTTGAGTTATACAGATGTCACACTTAGCTAAATTTCTAAGTTCTAATTTAGCTAATCCCAAAGTGATATCCAAGTGAATCCAAATCTCTATAGCTTCGAATAATCATTTGTAATTGATTTTTGAGCCATCGAAGCATCCAAATCCAAAGCGTAACGGCCTTGTAAAAAGGTGGTTAATAAGTTGGTTAACATTATGGATTTACATATTCTTTTTTCCTATTTATGTATTAATTTTAGAACAAACTAATACATTGATCTGAGCTTGTGAACCTATAAAGATTAAATGATAACTACCAAAAATATCTAGTATAAAAATACGTATGCATTAATTTTTATTATCCAATAATAACTTCAGGTTATTTGATATATTGAAACTTCTAGTTATAAAATATATTATAAGTTCTAGTTACCTTTGACTATCGATAATATAAATTTTAGGATCTAAATCGTAAAATTTGTCAATATTTCTTAGTCTAGTATTAAAGTCAAACTTTTTCTCCATTATAATTATCAAAGCCTCTGATTTATTACTTATAAAACCTAAAACCTGCATTATTTTATATAATTTCATTATTTATTTCCATTATCAAATTTTGAACTTCATGTTATTAAATTTTAATATATTAGAATCCCTGGCTATTGCCTCCTCTCCTCTTTCCTTTTCCACTTCACTTCCCCATCCGTCCGTTTCATCTTTTTTCTCCTCATCCTCTCTGCTTTCCTCATCCGATCCTTCTTTTCCCGTCAACTTGTTACATCCACCTGACCCACCTTCGTCTTCTCTCCTTAACCATGAATCTTTTCCATCCCATCATGTGTCCTATTTTAACACCTTCGCGTCTTTCTCTACCTGGTCTTTCAACCCACCCTGTCCCCACCGATACACTGGTTGTTCCAACTGGCTCTGGCCAGATCGAGTCTTTAGTTTTGGGTGACGACCCTTGTTATTTAAACCAGTCAATTCTAGTCTTAGGTCTGCATCCTGTCTTAGGACCTTCATCACATGACTGCTCTCAAGCTCCGTTGCTTGCTAAAGTGAAATGGAAAATATTATTCAGCAAGTTTCCTCATAATGCAGGAAAGTTTAGGCATTGTTATTGACACTCCAAATATTATTATGGGTGGGCCAATTTTTTATTTT
The DNA here is from genome assembly GCA_030737875.1 of Allium sativum. NCBI lineage: Eukaryota > Viridiplantae > Streptophyta > Magnoliopsida > Asparagales > Amaryllidaceae > Allium > Allium sativum. Next base: position 712,344,035 of record CM060919.1, on the reverse strand, counting down.
TTTCAAAAATTGTTAAGGGGAGTACCAATGAGGAAAGTAGCCCCTTAGCAAATAAATGTTAGTTTACCTTATTACCCATTGAGCCTCTTAACAAGTAAAGGTAAATTTACCTTAATAAATATTGCAAGGGTCGTAGTAATTTTTTTTTAATTCGCATATATTGATTTTTTTTTTAAACCTTAAAGGATAAGCATTTTCGGAGGAATAGGGTCGAACTATTTTTTTTCTTGACATAAATATGTCGAATTTTATAATTACAAAGGCAATGCACTGAAATGATTATTAATTTTCGACATATCACTATTGAATACATACATAATTGATTACGTGCTACATTTGGTGCAGTGATGATGAACTTCTTATTTTAATTTGGCTTCCCTTATCGAATAAGTTTTTTTTAATCTAATTTGAAGGGCAATCCAAGAATATTGAGTAGTGTGAAATAATATGTTTGTGTAGCCCCTTAACAATTTTTTAAAGAGTGGAGTGTTTTTAAAAAATGACCCCCTTAACAATAGGCGGAATGTCAATAACAACACCCAAAGTTTAAACCTGTCTAATATAAGCATACTCTGTCAGCTAGAGCGTCACTTGTTACACCACCTGAAATTGCGTAGAAAGGTATGAATTTTTGGGAAAGCTATTTAGTGGTTTCTTCTTAGATAACCCACTCTTATATTTACTGTAATGTATTATTTAAGGCAATTTTTAAGGGAAAACGAATGGTATTCAAGTCAAATGAATGGCAACTTCTTCTTTTTTTCATTTCGAGGATAAAAATAGAAAAACCAAAATATTAGAACCAGACCCGATTGTAATAGATGGAAAAAGGTTTTTATCATCACTTCTTGGATCCCCTCCATTGATGGTATCCAAAAACGTGTTAAGTCGACCCCAGTTTGGGTTTTGTTATCTAAGATTCCAAATCTTCGTTGGACTCTCAAAGGAATGAATTGGATATCTTGCTATTTGGGTAGAGTCATTTGTTTTGGTAAGTCGAAGGAAAGGCATGAGTGATTTGAATTTGCAAAAGTGTTATTTGAAATTGAGCTAACTAGGTTGTTGCTGACTCAAATCCTGATTCAAATAACCGAGGGACAAGACGTTTTTGTTCAAGTTGAATATACATGGGTAACTGAAATCTGTCAATCATGTAAAGTATTTGGTCACACTTTGAACACTTGTACACAATCACCGGTCAACAGGCATATATTAACTGATGGGAAAAAGGAGGATAACCAGAAATTTATAAGACAGACAAGCAAGTCTAAACAGGCTATTTCGTATGAAAAAAATCCATCAGCTTTGGGTTTTTCTCTATTAAAAAGAATTCCAGTAGCAATAGTACTACATATTCCCTCAAGTTCAAAATAAATGATGTTTTGGATATTTTCACGCATATTTAAAGAACTAAAAATGACATGGTTATCCTTCAACATGTTCAGCTTCGACTAGTAACTCTATACTTTATCAAGAAAAAACGCATAATAAGCTTGTTGTCTCTTCAGATCCTACCAACTAAATCTAAAATGAAGCTAATTCTGCAACATTGGAAACTGAGTTAGTTCAACTCAACTGAAATTTGAAATGGAGCCAAATTCACAAATTTCACTGCTTTCCTTCCATTGGTATGCTGTTGTATATAGTGAGCATGAAAAGATTAGTTTTAAAATACAGTGTCATAGCTTTAAAAATTACTCATATCAATAATCTGAACCCTCTTACTAAAAACAATGATGAAGTTTTTAACATTAGTCTAAATGTAATGGCGCGTTTTGTTAGCTGTCGAATAATTAATTTATTTAATTATTTATATATCGATTTAGCGATATCGATAACTCAAAGTAAAACGTTCGAACTTATAATTTATAATTATAATTAAAACGAACCTGAAACGTCGCGGCAGTTCGCAATTTTGCGATTTGAACTTCAACTGAATGTACATGATTCATTTTGAGCCGGATTTCTGTGAAACAAGAAACGTGTGGAGCTGGTGGAGTATATTTTTCATATGGAAGAGAAAAATCGAGATTTCGTCGTGTACATTTTGAGTTATGTCCAAATCAAATTTCAGAAAAGTCGCTGTAGAATTCCTTTATAATTTGCGACGCTTTATATACGTTATAAAAGAGATTTTCAGTATAAACTGAATACCGGGATAATCTGGAATCTGAAATATCAAACTGTATATTCTGATATGATATTCCGGAGCTATCCGATATCATATGTGAATATATACGATAATACAAATTTATTTATAATTAATTTAATTTTTATATTTAAATATATTTATATATTTAAATAGGTTATTTAGAGCATTAAAGATAGCCACTTTTGCAAACGAAGTCGGAATTCGACGAAACCAGTTTTGTTGGATCCGCAATATCAAATAGTTGTTAGATTTCCAGTTTCGTGATTTTTAGAGTCACTGTGTGGCCGTACGAATTTTTAGAGTGGAAAATAGTCGGTATTTCGACAGTTAAAAATACGCTGTGTGAGCATACGGAGTCAGAATTCGACGAAACCAGTTTCGTTGGGACCGTAATGTCAAATTCTATCAGCTTGTCAGTTTTCATGATTTTTAGGCGTCATATGTGTTCGCAGTGATTTTTAGAAGACTGAATCGAATATTATATAATAAAAAGAAAATATCTAAAATTCATTTGAGGTAAAAATAATGGCCACATGCTCATCCTTTCTACCACACACAGATATATGATCCCCTATATAATCATTGTCTTGGCCGCCGGACCCTTTTCTTCATCCAAACACCAAAACGCAGCAAGTAAATTCAAAAGAAAAATCAAGGAAAATTATATAAATCGAAAGAGTTATATATTCGGATTCCTGACGGGATTCTCTTCGATCTGATGTGGTTCTTGTGTGGTGCGACACTGTTTTCCAATGCTGGAAAATGTACAGCGTGGAGTAGGGTTAAGGTATTCGAAGAGAGGGTACATCGATTTGGGTTTTCGAGTATATTTATGAATTCAGAGGATCGGATAGGGTTTGTTGGCAATTCCGGGTGATAATCGACGCTAGAATTTGTCGATGTCTTCCTCTGAAAATCGTCAGTACTGCTGTGGACGGATCCGCGAAGAGGGGCATCGAGTTATGCCTTATTGGCACGGCATGATGGAGATTGTTATGTGAAACAATTTGGTGAAGTTAGTTTTGAATTCGGTGGAGTATTCAAGGAGGGGAAGAGGATTGAAGGCGTGGAAATGGTGTTGTGTATTCTTGGAGGTCACGGCAAATTCATTTGGAGGAAGAAGAGTATTTGGGCTGAGCGGGTTTGGGCCGTGATGTTAAAATGGTGTGAGGCCTAATTTAGTTTTAAATATTTAGTTTTTGTTTTAATTAAATAACTATATAACTTGTATAGTCAATTTCTTGATCATACGATATCAGATTGACGAACCGTAAGTTGCGTTGGGATCGTATGGACAGACACTACACAATGAGACTGACCGCGAGTCGATTGGAGCACATTACAATTTATGGAGAAATAAATTGTTCGACTGAATCAATGAACGCAAACCAATATTTATCGGTTAACGTGCAAAGGTGAGTAAATCTCACTAACTCTGAACAGTTTATAATTTCATGTTGTATTGTTAGAACTGTTAAAATATTGTCTGTTTGACTGTGTGTTGATTGTTTGCTTGAACTGCTAGTCAGTTAGTAGAGATTTTATATATATATTTACGTATGTATATATATATATATAAACCGTCAAATAGTTATATGTTGATTCTGTTTATCAGAATATTATACTGGTGTTGTTTAACATCTGTGGATGCAGGGAAACAGGTTGGAGGAATCCAACCGGATTCCTCAACAGTTATTTTTACTGTGATTTATGTATTGTGATATATAAATGTGATGTATATAATCTGTTGTGATTACGTGTGGTTGGACGATATTCATCGTTGTTAGGTGATGTGTTAAAAACCATAAGAAATACCGGAGTGTGATAAAAGGGTTAAACAAAGTAATTGGTTAGGTTAACCAAAGCAAGTTAGTCGAGTTAAACAAAGTAATTGGTTAGGTTAACCAAAGCAAGTTAGTCGAGTTAAACAAAGTAATTTGTTAGGTTAACCAAAGCAAGTTAGTCGAGTTAAATCAAAGTAATTGGTTAAGTTAACCAAAGCGAGTTAGTCGAGTTAATCAAAGTAATTGGTTAAGTTAACCAAAGTAAATTAGTTAAGATAAACTAAGCGGTTAATCGAAGTGAATTAGTTAAGTTAAACTAATTGGTAAATCAAAGTGAATTAGTTGCGTCAAACTAAGTGACTTAGTTAAGTTAAACTAATTTGTAAATCAAAGTGAATTAGTTGCGTCAAACTAAGTGAATTAGTCAAGTTAAACTAATTGGTTAATCGAAGTAAATTAGTTGGGATAATCAAAGTGAATTAGCTGAGTTAAACTAAGTAAATCGGTTAGAGTTAATCAAAGTGAATTAACTAAGTTAAACTAAGTGGATTAGTTCAGTTAATCGAGACAAGTAAATCAAGTTAGGTTAAACCATTTGAGTTAACCAGTTAAAGTTTACCAGTTAAAGATAAACAGTTAGAGTTGACCAGTTAAAGTTGACCAGTTAAAGTTGACCAGTTAGAGTTGATCAGTTAGAGTTACTCAGTTAGAGTTGACCAGTTAGAGTTATCCAAGTGGAGTTAATCGAGTAGAGTTGCCAAATATCACTTATTCGAAGTAGAGTTATCGAATATAGTGTATTCGAGGGAAGAGTAATCGAATATAGTTTATTCGAGTGGAGAAATCAAATGTTATTCATTTGAGAAGAGTTACCGAATATTATTTATTCGAAGAGTAGTTATCGAATATTGGTTATTCGAAGTTAGTTATTCGAAAGGAGTTAATCAATTTGAGTTAAGTTAATCGATTCGAATTAAGTTGAATCGAAATGGAGTAAATCGATTAGAATTAAGTTAATCGAGTTAGAGTAAATCGAATATTAGTTATTCGAAGGTAAGTTATTCGAATTAGTTATTCGAAGGAGTTAATCAATTAAGTTATTCGAATGAGTTATTCGAAGGAGTAAATCAAATTAAGTTAATCGATTAGAGTTGAGTTAATCGATTTGGGTTAAGTTAAGTTATCGAGTTAAGATTTATCGAGTTAAGTAATCGAGTTGAGATAATCGAGTTAAGAAAATCAAGTTGAGTTAATCGAATAAGTTATTCGATAAGAGTAAATCCATTTAAGTTAAATCGGATGTTAGTTATTCGATAAGAATTGACACATTTAAGAAAATCGAATATTTGTTATTCGATAAGAGTTAATGAAATAGAGCCAACCAAGAAGAGTTATTCGAATATTAGTTATTCGATAGGAGTTAATCGAAATAGAGTTTATCGAATATCAGTTATTAAAAAGGGAGAGTTAATCGAATAGAGATTACTCGAAAGAGAGTTATACGTCGAATTCGATTATAGCGAATTCGGGAAAGTACTATTTACTTTCCAGGGTTTAAATCAAGATTTAGTTATTGATTTAGAAATTAGGTGTCTGTTAAATTATTCGAGTTAGGAAATAAATTTATAATTTAGGTTAGACATTTTAGGGGTAGGAATTATAACGTTATAGTATAATCAAACGTTGTCATATAATAAGTGGATTCGTAACCTGAATCCGAGAATTTGCGTAAACAGATGATTGTAAAAGGTGAGTGATGAGCTTCATCTATTTCACAGTAAAGGACGTTGTTCAATTAAGGTCTGCGAGGTAATTATACCCCAACTTGATTGACTTCAGAATTGACAAAGGAATAGTTGTGGTTCGATCTAAAAGGTTGATTAGGAATAAAATTAAGGAATAAGCGATAAATGGATTAAGCGAAACGATGTTTTATACAACGTTCATTGGAAATCCGTAAATGAGTTTTGGAAACATTTTCCAAATATAGTCAGATATGTTTTCTAAACATAGAAAATGAAATGTTTTCGTGATAAGAATTTAAGAAATAGAGTTAAGCAAATTCAGAAACTGACTGGAGAGGGTAAGTTGAACGGTTTTCTAAGTGACGATCTGATGTTGGTTTCGACCTTCCGGATTGATACTTAGAGAATTGTTCTCATACTAATTACAGTTAGGGACTGATAGTTGCGAAATAATAGTGATGTGAAAATAAGCTATGGAAATGTTTTCCAATGATTAATAACAGATATTTTTTAAATATATGAAATAAGGAAAAATGAACATATGATGATTGATCGATCGAATTTCCATTTGGAAATAAGATCGTTGTTTGTACACCGACATGTTTTCATTTGATAGTTGAATCACAGACTATCAAATTTTGACCATATTTACGGTGTAAATATGGAGAGACCGGTTGGATTATTATCCGAATAACCACTCCGTATTAGCATAAGCGTTGTGAATCAAGTACGCTGAAAATAATTGAAGACGGAGTGAAGTGCAAGGGCTATTGTGAAAAGCCTAGGTAGGATGGATTCACTGAATAGTGCCTTCGGTTTGTTCAGTCCCAGGACAACGTATACGGACGAGTGTCTGACAAAGTATTCTTAACGAATTATATATGTTGATCTCTTTAAACGTATTACGTTGGTGGCGGAGAAATTCGTTTCTCTTAGCTTTTATACCCGTGATGCCTTGAGAAATCGATAATGATTTGGCGGGTATGACGATGTGGCATCCAAAGTAATTGAAGAAATAATATGTCAAAGTGATAAACGTGACCTCAAAACCTCACAACCCGGAAATAACAGAAGTTGGGCTAGGCAGCATGGCTAGTTGGGCCATACCCAAGCAGGGTGTATTATCACCATCTAGAGAATATTCAATTATACTTCATTATAATCTATTTCAATGCTGTCCCTTATCGGGAAGGATGGTTGCTGATCCCAACCATCGGTGATAATATATTCGTTACACTCAAGTTAAATGAGTGGACGGTCATGTGTGGCCGGGTTGCAAGACGTTCTTGTTGAACCCTAGTGTGTCTCCTCTAGAGTACACTGATCGGAAGGTGCTCCCATACCTTGTCTGTTGGAATCCAATCTCCAATAAGCGCTCACGGTTTTATTTTTATACTATGTATGTGGAACGTTGAGACGACCCGATTTCCCGTTCTCACGGAAACAAGGTTATCTTTTGGAATATAACACAGAAACATAAAATAGCAGAACAGAATTAAATAAATACACCAGAATGAACAACAAAATATACTGGATAAAAGTAATCATCAGAGTTACACAGTATACAGGATCTTACTTAGTACAAATACAGTTCAGCTATACATAAATGTCTACAGCGGAAATAAACAAAATATGTACAATAGGAGCTGAACAGCATAAAAAGAACAAATGATAGAATCCATCTTCAGCTCCAGCTATCCAGAAAAAGAACCAGCTAAACCTGAATACAAGGCTGCCCGTGTAGAAAAAGGGGCACCCGAGTTTGAGAGTGAAACAAACTACGAGTCAGTCATGGGACTGGTATGAGAAATCTACTCAACACATATATAATATGGCTAATCACAGGACCACGCCACTTTCGTGGAACGGGTTTACTCCATTGGATTGCCGGTGCTTTAAAACAGATCTTTCTTTTAAAAACATCGCTATGCTTTTTATAAAATGAAGCCGTTATAAGACTCAGTTCCCATCACACAATGCAACGCAAACCGGAGGATAGAGTTTTTACCTTATAACGGCCAAAATATGCTTGATACGAATAAAACAAAGGCATTTGATATTATTACTAGTGTTTATATGTTTTGAAAACTTGTTTCAAATCATAACTATCAATCATAGACGGCATGGGTACCATATATCATGTCGCCATATATATATACAATCAAAACCGCACGATCACGTATTTGGAAATTGGATTTCCGTCATGAACCAAGGCAAAAGATAGTCCTTACCGAATTCGAGACGCTCTAGCCCGTGTCTCAGGCAAGCGCGCAGGCAAGCCTTGGAGCGACAGGGCCGGTCCACCGATGTGGATTATTATACCTGAACAATACGTTTCCCCGCCCTTTGGGGCGTCAACGAGCCAACGAATGACTCCATCGGACCCGGATCGTCCGATCAAACCGAGGCGCCTCGCAACAGCAACAACCACATAGGTGAAAAGTATATAAATGTCAGGGCTGGTAGGTCACTGACACCACCCTAGCTAGAAGAAAACGCATGCCCTCCCTGAGGTCCTTCTCCCGTTTTAGGTTCATACCGGGGTGTGAGGCTCGCGAATTTACGTTATACACAAAGCTACGCCACACAGGCGATGCTTTGATCATCACCACAAGACTTTGCTTTTCAACAGAAGCCCCGATCACTGCATCTTAGCATGCCACACAGGCAATTCATACCGTGCAACTGATGGCTATCAATCACACAGAACAAACTCCAATGTCGGACACACAGTCCATTTACAAGTCCGTTCTGGGTCTGAACGAAACCGGAGGCACTAAATACCTCGCAAACCCTTCGATCAACACGTACGTCTGGACGATCACCACTCATTATCCATATTTCGGGATGCCTCCCAATCAGGACCTCGGTTACCATCCAAACGAGGCGAAGATCTCCGGTCTTCGACCATCGTCTTCATCTTCGAATTTCAATCGTCGGTCGATTATTCGAAATGAGAATTAACTCGGCCTTTTCAAATAATTCACGTATATTTAGAATTTCAAATCGATTTATTTCAATGGTTAAATTATTCGACAACACCAGTTTTGTTCTTTAATGTAATTTTCACACCAAACACATTCAACCATCAAATATCACATAAATCAAGCAAATTCAGTTTATTTCCATTTCATATCGCTTATGATATTTTATAACTATTTATCGCTATTTTTATTTATTTTAAAATAGCCATTTTATTCAAAACGACGCTTCGGGCCATAACGTGGCCGTGGCGCTGTTTTTCTTCAGATTTGATTTACACATATCTGAAAATCTAACCGTTGGATCTTCACAAAATTTACATCATTAGCAAGGTCTTTTCAAAACGAACCCAACGGTTCCAGTTTCGGGAAAATCCGACGGTCGGATCTCCCGGTACAATCGTTTGAAATTTCGATTTCAAAATACGAACTGTAGCGTCGTTATTCGATTAAATATAATTTTATTTATATAAATAAATATAATCGTTTCTGGCGCTGTTTTTCTTCAGATTTGAATTAAACATTCCAGACAATCCAACCGTTGGATTTTTACAAGGTTGGTGCCGTTGGAAAGATTATTCCAAGGCGAACCCGACGGTTGAGGTTTCGGGAAAATCCAATGGTCGGATTTCCCGTACTAGTCGTTTGAAATCACGGTTTCAAAATACGAACTGCACGGCCTCGTTTCGTTTTAATTTTATTTATATTTATATAGTTATATAAATATAGTTCATTCAATGATTTCTATATCGTTTTCACTTCAAAAAATTTTCTAACACCTTAAATTTTGAAAAAAATTCGCCATAACCTCCCCTGCACCGGGAGCGTCGGGAAATCGCAAATAGCGTCCCGGTCCTTCTAATCTCAAAAAGAAAAAGAAAAAGCCAAGCGGCTAGCCAACAGGCTCAAAATCATCACCCAAACAAATCAGTAAATGTGTACCTATTTGTCGGGCACAAATTTTATTCCTCTTCTCTAGCCCCTTTGCTATAACCTGTTCAATGAATATGCATGTACATATATATACAGTCCATATCATTTTTCATTTTCTATTTAACTTCATATTCGATTTCTATTTGGTTTAAAAACACCATTCATTCTAATGTTACATAATTAGGTGCAAATCATTTCATTAGCTAATTAATGAATATTTCAACTCATATATGTTTATTTTGAACAAGTGGTTATTTTTAACACTTCACATTTTAACGATTTATGCATACAATAAAAATGTGATTTTTATTGTAAAACGATTCATTTCAAAACACTATTTTTTTTATATAGTTCATATAGTCGATAAAAGGTGATTTTTATTATCAAACACTTTATTTCAAAATATGAATACCATTCAACACATGAATTTCTAAACAACGAATGAATATCAATTCAACACATGAATGTTTTCTATAGTTTTTATATATAGATAAAAATGTGATTTTTATTATCGAACACTTTATTTCAAAATATGAATACCATTCAACACATGAATTTCTAAACAACGAATGAATATCAATTCAACACATGAATGTTTTCTATATAAGGAATAAATATAGTTTAAGCATATGAAAATAATTCAAACACACAAATATTATTCAAAATTTCGGCAGCATAACGGCAGGGTAGTTACACCGGGACCGTCCCTAGTACGGCTCCTCGCTCTACCTTAAAACCTCGCGGTTTTTGACAATGGGAAACATGCATCTAGTTCGCACGCAGGCGGCATGTATATATATTTATTCATTTCCACAAACTAATCCTAAGTGGTTTCAACCAAATATTTCACAACCACAAACGGGTATTTTTCAACCACAATCAACCAATATCAATCCCAAACAATCCCAAACAATCATTCAATTTTCACCACAATTTCAACCAATAAATATCGTCCATGGTTTGTGGACGAGGGGGCGTATATATATATATATATATATATATATATATATATATATATATATATATATATATATAGCAATTCACTTTCATATTCACACACATATATTTATATTTTTAAATCAGAAATCTCACCAATAGCTATCCAACTTCAAGACTCTTCTTAATAGAAATCTTCGCCTATTTGTCGCTTTCGCCCGTATTCTCTGCATATGTAAAAATAGAATTTTTACTATGTTATTCAATATATAAAAATCGAATTTTGACTTCGCTATTCAATATATAAAAATATGATTTTTACTTCGACTTTCAACATATAAAAATATGATTTTTATTTCGACTTTCAACATATAAAAATATGATTTTTATTTCGACTTTCAACATATAAAAATATGATTTTTATTTCGACTTTCAACATATAAAAATATGATTTTTACTTTGCTTTATATATATAAAAATCTGATTTTTTTTCTTTTTAAAGAAATCAGTTTTTACTCTTTTTATAAAATCAGTTTTTAACTTTTTAAAAACCAAATCAGTTTTTACTTTAAAAACAAAACAGTTTTTACTTTAAAAACAAAACAGTTTTTTATTCTAAAAACCAAAACAGTTTTTATTCTAAAAACCAAAACAGTTTTTATTCTTTTCAAATCAGTTTCCAATACCTTTTATAAAATTCAGTTTTTATTTTTAAAATGAAATCCAGTTTTTTTTACTGCTTTTAAAAATTCAGTTTTTTATAACTTTAAAAATCAGGTTTTAAAATTCTTTTAAAAGAAATCAGTTTTAACTTATAAATAAATCAGTTTTTATTTTTTTAAAAATTTCAGCTTCTAACTTTATAAAAATTCAGTTTAAAATACTTTTTAAAATCAGTTTAAAATACTTTATAAAATCAGTTTTATAAAATCTTTAAATCAGTTTTTTTTTTTTTTTTTTTTATTGCTTTTAAAACAGTTTTAACACATCAGTCTTTTTTTTTATTTTATAAAATCTTTTAAAAATTCAGTTTTTCAAAATCTTTTTAAATCAGTTTTAATTTTTATTTTTAAAACACTTTCAGTTTTTAATTATTAACGAATTAAAATAAAAATAAATTACGATAAAATACTTACAGTGCTTCGAAGAAAAAGGGGGGGATGAAGAGGTCGTCGGCGGCACTTCTGGGGGGGCTTCGCAGACGTCGAGACGGGGGGGAGCTTCGTCGGAGCTAGCGCGATTTGGGGGGGGGGAGCTTCGTCGGAACTAGCGCGATTTTGGGGGGCTTCGTCGTCTACGATCGTCCGAGGGGGGAGCGGCTTCGAGGTTAGGGTTCTCTTTTTTTTTTTTATTCTGATTGTAAATCGAAACGGAAAAATAAAAAGGGGGGGGCAATGAAGATAAAGGAGGGGGGAAGAAGAAATTAAAAATTATTATTTTTTTTTTTTTTTTATTATTATTTTATTATCTAAATTTGCAAAAGGGTTGACTTTTACATACGACCTCGAAACGAGGCCCACCGCCTGTCGCCCATAGCGTTTCACCCCCATTCCGAACACAATGGGATATGTATCGCAAGCTGATTTGATCGTTACAATCGGTTTCCTTTTGAATTTTCATTTAAATCATTATATTGAATTTTAAACGCACATTTCAAATTACCGTGGTCACATACTAACTAGAAAAATTCCAGAAAAATATTTTCTAGCTTCGTATTGACGATACGGTCCTAACAAAACTAGTTTCGTCGAATTCTGAGACCGTTTGAAAAATGGCCAATTTCCAGTCGATTAAAATCAACTGAAATCGGTCAAACGCGTTTTCCTTTGCCACGCTCACATATGGATTCGAAAAATTATGAAATTTGAAACCTAGCAATAACCTGACACTGCGGATCTAACAAAAGTGGTTTCGTCCAAATCCGAGGTCGTATGCAAAATGTCCATTTTTAAGGGCCTGAATTCCATAGCGACTATTCAGAATTTTCAATTGGACATACCTTTTGATTCCCGCTATCAAATTTCGATTGGTCGGATTCGTTAGAAAGATATTACCAATTAGACTCTAATGTTTTTGGTTTCACTAACATCCGGATTGTTTTGCACCCGGTATTCAATTGAAGTTTGAAATCGAATTATCGAACTACCGCGCCATTTTCAATTCTATATATAATTATAATTAATTATATTGGTTTTCAAATGTCGATTCAACTCAGTTTTCATCGCCATTGTCTAAAATATTTATTTTAAATATTTAAAATCCATTATTTTAGCCAATTTAAAATTTTTAAATTGGTTCAGATTTTCTGGGTCGTTACAATCTCCCCCACTTAAAACTTTTCGTCCCCGAAAAGGAATAAAGTCGAAAGTGGTTTGATAATTCTACGATCACACAATACAACAACCAATTTGTTTTTAATATTCAGAGTATAGAATAAACAATGCACATCCATGGGAAGAAAATAGCAACAGAATAGAGAATTAAATGGTAATGCAAGGTAAAGTAAATGTACCTTGCACCCGGGTCAATCAGAGATATCTACTCGGCATCTAGGATAAGCTTTCTGAATGCTCCCCTCAGTTTCCCAAGTACAATCGCGTGGATCTCCACTCCATTGCACTTTGACTAAGTGAACTTTCTTGTTTCTCAGCTCTTTGGTTTCTTTGCCGATAATCTTTAGCGGCTCACGCCTCACAGCTAATTCTGGAGTAATTTCAATGTCCTGTTGAGCTGCTTCTTCCACGATCAAGTCTGGATCATGAACGTGCTTTCGAAGTTGAGATATATGAAATACATCATGAACTCCAGGCAGCCAGTCTGGCAATTTAACTTTATATGCGAGAGTCCCAATCCGTTCCAGAATAGGAAACGGACCAATAAATTTGGGTGCTAACTTTCCTGTTTTTCCGAACCGGATAACTCCTCTCATCGGCGATACTTTTAAATATACGTAGTCGCCAACTTCAAAGGATATATCTCTTCTTCTTCTATCGGCATAGCTCTTTTGTCGGCTTTGAGCGGCGAGTAATCGCTTCTTAATAAAATCGACTTTGTCGGCAGCTTCGCGAATCATATCCGGACCCAACACAAGTCTATTTCCAGGCTCGACCCAACAAGCAGGAGATCGGCACGGTCTACCATACAATGCTTCGAATGGCGACATTGTCAGACTCGCCTGGTAGCTGTTGTTATAAGAGAACTCAGCCAAATGTAAATTGTCTTCCCATGATCCACCGAAATCTATAACACAAGCCCGCAATAGATCTTCTAGAATGCGATTCACCCTCTCAGTCTGACCGTCTGTCTGAGGATGATAAGCGGTGCTTAGGTTTAACTTCGTTCCTAGCTCGACTTGAAATGCTTCCCAGAATTTGCTAGTGAATATTGTATCTCTATCACTTACTATACTGAGCGGCACTCCATGCAGTCTAACTATTTCCCTGAAATAAATCTGCGCCAGACTCTGAGCGGTTCTATTTGATTTGACAGGTATAAAATGGGCGGTCTTCATGAAACGATCTACGATCACCCAAATACTGTCATTTCCTTTTCTGGTTCTGGGCAAACCATCAATGAAATCCATGGAGATATGCTCCCACTTCCAACCAGGAACTTCTAGTGGTTGCAATAATCCAGCCAATTTCTGTTGGTCGCTCTTGACTAGCTGACAAGTAGGGCATCGGCTGACATATAAAGAAATGTCCCTTTTCATCGACTTCCACCAGAAAGTGCGTTTGATGTCATTATACATTTTGTTTACTCCTGGATGGATACTGAGTTTTGACTTGTGGCATTCATCCAGTACTTCCTTTCGAAGTTCAGGAATGTTAGGGACACAGATTCGACCTTTGAGCCTTAAAATCCCATCTTTATCAACTTGAAAACTCGAAGGTTCGCCTTGTTGAATTATCCCTCTGATCTTCTGAATGAAGTGATCATCCTCCTGAAGAGCAGATATCTTATCTAGCAATGAAGTCGTGAGAATAAAACTGGCGATCATTACATTCTTTCGGCTTAACGCATCAGCCACGACATTGGCTTTCCCTGGAGTATATATAATTTCAAAGTCATAAGCTGCAAGAAACTCCAGCCAACGTTGCTGTCTCAGATTCAAGTCCTTCTGAGTGAACAGATACTTTAATGACTGATGATCTGTAAACAGCTCAAACCTCTCGCCCAGAAGATAGTGTCTCCAGATTTTCAAAGAGAATATGATAGCCAATAACTCAAGATCATGAGTTACGTAGTTTTTCTCGTGTGGTTTCAGTTGACGGCTAGCATAAGCAATCACTTGGCCCCTTTGCATCAACACTGCACCAAGGCCTTCTCTAGAAGCATCAGTCCAGACTTTCAGATCTTGGTTGCCATCGATGATGGTTAACACTGGAGCTGTCGTTAATCTTAACTTTAGCTCTTCGAAAGCCTCATCATTTTCTTGAGTCCATTTGAATTTAGAATGCTTCTTCGTAAGCTTTGTTAAATGACCAGATATCTTCGAAAAGTCTTTAACGAACTTTCGGTAATAGCTAGCCAATCCAAGAAAACTGCGGACTTCAGTGGGAGTACTGGGCTGTTTCCAATTCTGAATAGCTGTGATTTTGCTTGGATCCACAGCGATTCCATCTTTCGATACGACATGGCCCAGAAATTTCACTTCATCTTGCCAGAATATACATTTGGAAAATTTGGCCTTTAATACATTCCTTCTGAGGATTTCTAGAACCTGTTCCAGATGTTTTTCATGTTCGGCCTTTGATTTAGAGAAGATTAGAATATCATCAATAAAAACCAAAACAAATTTGTTCAGTACTCCTCTGAATACTCTATTCATCAGATCGACGAAATAAGCTGGAGCGTTACATAAGCCGAACGGCATTACTAACCACTCGTAGAATAAGTCGGGGCCTCTGAACGCTGTCATTGGAACACACTCTTCGGCAATTCGAAGTTGATGGAAGCCCGTAGCTAGGTCCATTCTTGAAAATACTTGTGCTCCATTTAATCGATCCAACAGATCATCAATCCGCGGCAATGGATATTTGTTCTTTATAGTCTGCTTGTTCAAATCACGATAGTCCACGCATAGCCGTAGAGTACCGTCAGATTTTGGGACAAAAACCACTGCTGCACCCCAATCAGAGAAACTAGGTCTGATTAGACCCTTCCATACTAGCTGTCGTGTTTGATTGTCTAATTCCTCCTTCTCTTTCAAGGACATTCTTCGAATAGCGTGAACTACCGGCCTTGCATTGGGAATCAAAGTAATCTTGAAATCTATTTCTCTCTGCGGAGGTAAGCGAACGACTTCCTCAAACACATCCGCATAATTCTTGACGACAGGAATATCTTTAATGAGGTCAGGAATATTCTCTGCGATTTCAGGAACATTTTCTATTTGGGCTGGAGAAACATCGAGAGCTGACCAGAAATCTTTTCTATTTGAAGTCGGGCCTTCACATGGTATGGTTATATAATTCCCCGATTGGGCCTTTGCTTTAACCACTCTCTCGGCGCATTTAACTTCAGCTTCATATCTAGTTAACCAATCCAATCCCAGAATAAGATCGAATTCATTAAAATTCATGATGATAGAGATAATAGGGAATTTATAGCAAGAAAAAGAGACAGGTACGGCACAAATCCAACTGAGATTGATGGAACCTCCAACTGGATTTTGGACAGTCATTGGCTCTTTGAGCTTCTTCAAATTCAAATCCAGTTTCTTGACTGCACTCTTTGCAATAAAGCTTCGTGACGCGCCTGTGTCAAACAGTACTTTTACTGGAATGTTTTTGACATTGAGCGTGCCTTCTAAAACATCAGATCTTTCCTGACTATCTGAGGGTGCTGAGGTTTCTGCTACTTCATTTACCTGAGCCTCTTTGGCCCTTTTTAACAGCCAGCAATCTCGTTTTATATGACCGGACTGATGGCAGAGATTGCATTTTCTATTCGCTTGAAATCCTTCTTTGGATCGAAGTCTCCCTTTTAATTGCTTCTTTAAAGGCCCGCAGTTTATCGACAAATGCCCTTTCAGATGGCAGTTACTGCATACGGTGGTCGTTACCAGTTCTTTCCCAGATTCAGCCCTTTTTCTCTTAGCATTGGGCTTCTTACTGACCTCAGACTTTGTACTGGCTTCAGGAATATCAGCTTCTGACTTTGCTATGTCACTAGAACTGACTTCTTCTTCGTCACGTAACATTCCTTTTTTATGGAGATCTTCATACTGATAAGCCATATAAATCATTTCAGAAAAAGGAAGCTTCACATGCCCCAATACTTTATTCTGGTATTTCCTTTGAAGTCCGTGAATAAATCTCATATTTTTCCTCTTCGGATTTTGAATTAGATGAGGAGCAAAGTGAGCAAGTTCATTGAATTTCTTATGATATTCGGGAATGGTCATATCACCTTGTATTAGATAAGAAAATTCATCACATAATCTCTCGGTTACTTCGGGAGGAGTAAATCTTTCTAAGAAAATCAATTTGAATCTGTCCCAGGTGATATCACCTTCTGGATTATTTCTGATGATTGATTCCCACCAGATTAAAGCTTCCTCTTTGAGCGCCCAAGATGCTACTAACCGTTTCTGGTCATCTCTCAGCTGGATATGCTCAAAGATTTTTTCGACAGAACTCAACCAAGCTTGAGTTTGAATAATAGATTCATTGCCCGAGAATTTTTCTCCACCCAGATTTCGATATCTCTTGAATAGAGCCTCTAGATCGGGTTCTGTATTCCTTCTGTTTCCGGCACTCATTTTTCTAGTACTTCTGCAATTAGCAGATCAAGTGTCAGGTCACAGAAAAGAAAATTTAAAATATAGAAACACATACTTCAAATGTAAATGTGTCTATCGAGGTGAAATTCCATTCTGCTTTACTCATACTAGGATATTGCTAATCCTATCTGTATAGAGTTACCCGTCCTAGAACACTACTGGTTCTATTTCTGACGAGTTCGTTCAAATGTTATATTCCAGAACTAAGCTTAACCAAAGCTCTGATACCACGTTGAGACGACCCGATTTCCCGTTCTCACGGAAACAAGGTTATCTTTTGGAATATAACACAGAAACATAAAATAGCAGAACAGAATTAAATAAATACACCAGAATGAACAACAAAATATACTGGATAAAAGTAATCATCAGAGTTACACAGTATACAGGATCTTACTTAGTACAAATACAGTTCAGCTATACATAAATGTCTACAGCGGAAATAAACAAAATATGTACAATAGGAGCTGAACAGCATAAAAAGAACAAATGATAGAATCCATCTTCAGCTCCAGCTATCCAGAAAAAGAACCAGCTAAACCTGAATACAAGGCTGCCCGTGTAGAAAAAGGGGCACCCGAGTTTGAGAGTGAAACAAACTACGAGTCAGTCATGGGACTGGTATGAGAAATCTACTCAACACATATATAATATGGCTAATCACAGGACCACGCCACTTTCGTGGAACGGGTTTACTCCATTGGATTGCCAGTGCTTTAAAACAGATCTTTCTTTTAAAAACATCGCTATGCTTTTTATAAAATGAAGCCGTTATAAGACTCAGTTCCCATCACACAATGCAACGCAAACCGGAGGATAGAGTTTTTACCTTATAACGGCCAAAATATGCTTGATACGAATAAAACAAAGGCATTTGATATTATTACTAGTGTTTATATGTTTTGAAAACTTGTTTCAAATCATAACTATCAATCATAGACGGCATGGGTACCATATATCATGTCGCCATATATATATACAATCAAAACCGCACGATCACGTATTTGGAAATTAAATTTCCGTCATGAACCAAGGCAAAAGATAGTCCTTACCGAATTCGAGACGCTCTAGCCCGTGTCTCAGGCAAGCGCGCAGGCAAGCCTTGGAGCGACAGGGCCGGTCCACCGATGTGGATTATTATACCTGAACAATACGTTTCCCCGCCCTTTGGGGCGTCAACGAGCCAACGAATGACTCCATCGGACCCGGATCGTCCGATCAAACCGAGGCGCCTCGCAACAGCAACAACCACATAGGTGAAAAGTATATAAATGTCAGGGCTGGTAGGTCACTGACACCACCCTAGCTAGAAGAAAACGCATGCCCTCCCTGAGGTCCTTCTCCCGTTTTAGGTTCATACCGGGGTGTGAGGCTCGCGAATTTACGTTATACACAAAGCTACGCCACACAGGCGATGCTTTGATCATCACCACAAGACTTTGCTTTTCAACAGAAGCCCCGATCACTGCATCTTAGCATGCCACACAGGCAATTCATACCGTGCAACTGATGGCTATCAATCACACAGAACAAACTCCAATGTCGGACACACAGTCCATTTACAAGTCCGTTCTGGGTCTGAACGAAACCGGAGGCACTAAATACCTCGCAAACCCTTCGATCAACACGTACGTCTGGACGATCACCACTCATTATCCATATTTCGGGATGCCTCCCAATCAGGACCTCGGTTACCATCCAAACGAGGCGAAGATCTCCGGTCTTCGACCATCGTCTTCATCTTCGAATTTCAATCGTCGGTCGATTATTCGAAATGAGAATTAACTCGGCCTTTTCAAATAATTCACGTATATTTAGAATTTCAAATCGATTTATTTCAATGGTTAAATTATTCGACAACACCAGTTTTGTTCTTTAATGTAATTTTCACACCAAACACATTCAACCATCAAATATCACATAAATCAAGCAAATTCAGTTTATTTCCATTTCATATCGCTTATGATATTTTATAACTATTTATCGCTATTTTTATTTATTTTAAAATAGCCATTTTATTCAAAACGACGCTTCGGGCCATAACGTGGCCGTGGCGCTGTTTTTCTTCAGATTTGATTTACACATATCTGAAAATCTAACCGTTGGATCTTCACAAAATTTACATCATTAGCAAGGTCTTTTCAAAACGAACCCAACGGTTCCAGTTTCGGGAAAATCCGACGGTCGGATCTCCCGGTACAATCGTTTGAAATTTCGATTTCAAAATACGAACTGCAGCGTCGTTATTCGATTAAATATAATTTTATTTATATATATAAATAAATATAATCGTTTCTGGCGCTGTTTTTCTTCAGATTTGAATTAAACATTCCAGACAATCCAACCGTTGGATTTTTACAAGGTTGGTGCCGTTGGAAAGATTATTCCAAGGCGAACCCGACGGTTGAGGTTTCGGGAAAATCCAATGGTCGGATTTCCCGTACTAGTCGTTTGAAATCACGGTTTCAAAATACGAACTGCACGGCCTCGTTTCGTTTTAATTTTATTTATATTTATATAGTTATATAAATATAGTTCATTCAATGATTTCTATATCGTTTTCACTTCAAAAATTTTTCTAACACCTTAAATTTTGAAAAAAATTCGCCATAACCTCCCCTGCACCGGGAGCGTCGGGAAATCGCAAATAGCGTCCCGGTCCTTCTAATCTCAAAAAGAAAAAGAAAAAGCCAAGCGGCTAGCCAACAGGCTCAAAATCATCACCCAAACAAATCAGTAAATGTGTACCTATTTGTCGGGCACAAATTTTATTCCTCTTCTCTAGCCCCTTTGCTATAACCTGTTCAATGAATATGCATGTACATATATATACAGTCCATATCATTTTTCATTTTCTATTTAACTTCATATTCGATTTCTATTTGGTTTAAAAACACCATTCATTCTAATGTTACATAATTAGGTGCAAATCATTTCATTAGCTAATTAATGAATATTTCAACTCATATATGTTTATTTTGAACAAGTGGTTATTTTTAACACTTCACATTTTAACGATTTATGCATATAATAAAAATGTGATTTTTATTGTAAAACGATTCATTTCAAAACACTATTTTTTTTATATAGTTCATATAGTCGATAAAAGGTGATTTTTATTATCAAACACTTTATTTCAAAATATGAATACCATTCAACACATGAATTTCTAAACAACGAATGAATATCAATTCAACACATGAATGTTTTCTATAGTTTTTATATATAGATAAAAATGTGATTTTTATTATCGAACACTTTATTTCAAAATATGAATACCATTCAACACATGAATTTCTAAACAACGAATGAATATCAATTCAACACATGAATGTTTTCTATATAAGGAATAAATATAGTTTAAGCATATGAAAATAATTCAAACACACAAATATTATTCAAAATTTCGGCAGCATAACGGCAGGGTAGTTACACCGGGACCGTCCCTAGTACGGCTCCTCGCTCTACCTTAAAACCTCGCGGTTTTTGACAATGGGAAACATGCATCTAGTTCGCACGCAGGCGGCATGTATATATATTTATTCATTTCCACAAACTAATCCTAAGTGGTTTCAACCAAATATTTCACAACCACAAACGGGTATTTTTCAACCACAATCAACCAATATCAATCCCAAACAATCCCAAACAATCATTCAATTTTCACCACAATTTCAACCAATAAATATCGTCCATGGTTTGTGGACGAGGGGGCGTATATATATATATATATATAAATATATAGCAATTCACTTTCATATTCACACACATATATTTATATTTTTAAATCAGAAATCTCACCAATAGCTATCCAACTTCAAGACTCTTCTTAATAGAAATCTTCGCCTATTTGTCGCTTTCGCCCGTATTCTCTGCATATGTAAAAATAGAATTTTTACTATGTTATTCAATATATAAAAATCGAATTTTGACTTCGCTATTCAATATATAAAAATATGATTTTTACTTCGACTTTCAACATATAAAAATATGATTTTTATTTCGACTTTCAACATATAAAAATATGATTTTTATTTCGACTTTCAACATATAAAAATATGATTTTTATTTCGACTTTCAACATATAAAAATATGATTTTTACTTTGCTTTATATATATAAAAATCTGATTTTTTTCTTTTTAAAGAAATCAGTTTTTACTCTTTTTATAAAATCAGTTTTTAACTTTTTAAAAACCAAATCAGTTTTTACTTTAAAAACAAAACAGTTTTTACTTTAAAAACAAAACAGTTTTTTATTCTAAAAACCAAAACAGTTTTTATTCTAAAAACCAAAACAGTTTTTATTCTTTTCAAATCAGTTTCCAATACCTTTTATAAAATTCAGTTTTTATTTTTAAAATGAAATCCAGTTTTTTTTACTGCTTTTAAAAATTCAGTTTTTTATAACTTTAAAAATCAGGTTTTAAAATTCTTTTAAAAGAAATCAGTTTTAACTTATAAATAAATCAGTTTTAACTTATAAATAAATCAGTTTTTATTTTTTTAAAAATTTCAGCTTCTAACTTTATAAAAATTCAGTTTAAAATACTTTTTAAAATCAGTTTAAAATACTTTATAAAATCAGTTTTATAAAATCTTTAAATCAGTTTTTTTTTTTTTTTTTTTTTATTGCTTTTAAAACAGTTTTAACACATCAGTCTTTTTTTTTATTTTATAAAATCTTTTAAAAATTCAGTTTTTCAAAATCTTTTTAAATCAGTTTTAATTTTTATTTTTAAAACACTTTCAGTTTTTAATTATTAACGAATTAAAATAAAAATAAATTACGATAAAATACTTACAGTGCTTCGAAGAAAAAGGGGGGATGAAGAGGTCGTCGGCGGCACTTCTGGGGGGGCTTCGCAGACGTCGAGACGGGGGGGAGCTTCGTCGGAGCTAGCGCGATTTGGGGGGGGGGGAGCTTCGTCGGAACTAGCGCGATTTTGGGGGGCTTCGTCGTCTACGATCGTCCGAGGGGGGAGCGGCTTCGAGGTTAGGGTTCTCTTTTTTTTTTTTTTTTTATTCTGATTGTAAATCGAAACGGAAAAATAAAAAGGGGGGGGCCAATGAAGATAAAGGAGGGGGGAAGAAGAAATTAAAAATTATTTTTTTTTTTTTTATTATTATTATTTTATTATCTAAATTTGCAAAAGGGTTGACTTTTACATACGACCTCGAAACGAGGCCCACCGCCTGTCGCCCATAGCGTTTCACCCCCATTCCGAACACAATGGGATATGTATCGCAAGCTGATTTGATCGTTACAATCGGTTTCCTTTTGAATTTTCATTTAAATCATTATATTGAATTTTAAACGCACATTTCAAATTACCGTGGTCACATACTAACTAGAAAAATTCCAGAAAAATATTTTCTAGCTTCGTATTGACGATACGGTCCTAACAAAACTAGTTTCGTCGAATTCTGAGACCGTTTGAAAAATGGCCAATTTCCAGTCGATTAAAATCAACTGAAATCGGTCAAACGCGTTTTCCTTTGCCACGCTCACATATGGATTCGAAAAATTATGAAATTTGAAACCTAGCAATAACCTGACACTGCGGATCTAACAAAAGTGGTTTCGTCCAAATCCGAGGTCGTATGCAAAATGTCCATTTTTAAGGGCCTGAATTCCATAGCGACTATTCAGAATTTTCAATTGGACATACCTTTTGATTCCCGCTATCAAATTTCGATTGGTCGGATTCGTTAGAAAGATATTACCAATTAGACTCTAATGTTTTTGGTTTCACTAACATCCGGATTGTTTTGCACCCGGTATTCAATTGAAGTTTGAAATCGAATTATCGAACTACCGCGCCATTTTCAATTCTATATATAATTATAATTAATTATATTGGTTTTCAAATGTCGATTCAACTCAGTTTTCATCGCCATTGTCTAAAATATTTATTTTAAATATTTAAAATCCATTATTTTAGCCAATTTAAAATTTTTAAATTGGTTCAGATTTTCTGGGTCGTTACAAACGTGAGATGCAAGCGTTCTGCTAGATTGATATCTATTTGTATTTAGACATTATTATAATATCAGAAAGATATCCTTTATTTAACCAAGTGTTGGAGTTTTATTCACACCAGTCCCATGACTGACCCGGAGTTTATTTTGTTTGTTTTCCCTAAACTCTTGGGTGCCTAAATTTGTACGGGCAGTCAAGTAGTCGGGATTTTACAGATACACTTGGAGAGCTTGGAGCAGGAGGCTTCAGGATTATAGCTATTATTATTCCGCTGTGTTGTTAAGTGTTGTACTTTGAAATGGTATGTATATACGAGTACTGATTTGTATTTCAAAGTTATGTTATATTTTATTCGTTCCGTTGTGACATTCGTGTTTACTCTGATGATGTAAGTTCTTCTTCTTCATCTATTCTATTAGTTCTATCTTTTCTTCCTCACCCTCTACTTTCTTTCACTAACATCGCGGAATTTTCGACTCTCGAGGAGTCGAAAATTTCCAGCCGTTACACTAAATTTTCCTGCATAGTCCTACATGGAGGAAGAGGAGTCAATCTCATTGATAGTTAGACAGTCTTTTAGTAGAACACTCATACTAGATTTGAATGTCGACCTAAATCATGAGTTTGAATCTCCATCACTTGAACTAATTATTGATCGGTTGCATGATGAAGATGAAGAAAATTGAAAAATCCATCAAAATCAAGAGTTGGAATCTCCATTGCATGAAGAAGATGAAGAACATTGCTGCAAATTTAGGTAGTTGGATCTTAACTTGCATGATGTTGGTAAAACATTTAAAGTAAAAAAATTTACTTGTAAGAAGTTGGTACAATATTTACCTGCATGGAGTTGGTACATTTTTTTTTTTACTTGATAGAGCTGGTACAATCTTTATTTACATGAAGAAAACATTGTTTCATGACTAATAGACCACGATAAAAAATTGCTTCAAGAGGGTACAATTGTTTTATTAAAATTGCAAACTAAGCAACAAAAATGTCAACATTTTTTATAGACCTTCCATAAAATAATGATCTACAAGTACATAAATTCAATTTTCACAAAATGTACAACAAAAATGTCAACACCTTTTTATAAACCTTTCTCACATCTTTTTATAGACCTTTCATAAAATGCACAGCAAAATTGCAAACTGCACAGTTTTTTTGTCTTCGAGTTTCATGACCTTCCATACAATGATGGTCTGGAGGTGCATACGTTCAAGTTGGATTATTATAGACCTTGCATTGCATGAGATAGGTAAAAAAACCTTGCTTACAATGATAGTAAGTAAATACATATATTCAAATTGGGTCGTGCATTATTTATAGACCTTACATTTCATGTGATCTTAAAAATTCCTTGCATTGCATGAGATAGATCGTGCATTATTTATAGATTGTAACTTACAAACTATTTGTTTTTTTTTTGTACTGAAAATGTCAACACAACTCAAGGAAAGAAGAAAATATTTTTACCAAATGAGAAAAGATGGACTATTTATCATTCTTTGTTGGAAATGAGTGTTAATGGAAAGATAATTTTTTTTACAACAAGGCAAGTTTCCAAACAATTTTCGATACCCATACGGACAGTACAACGGATTTGGAGATGAACAAAAGAAACCCAAATAAAGCATTAGTTGATGTTTCACACAAGAAAACAAAGAATTGTGGTTGGAAAAGAATTCATGTTGACTTAAGCCAAGTGCATGAGATTCCTTTACACCGACGACAACCTTGAAAGCACTTGCCAATGCTTTAATGTAAGCTACATGACGTTATTTTGAATTTTGAAACAAAGTCTTCTTCGATGCCTCACAAATGCTATTAAGCCATATTTGAAAAAAAAAAACATCAGAAATAGTAGGAGTTTTAGAATTACCGACATTGCCAATCCCAATAATATATCCTTTAGAGTTATCTCTGAATTCATTATTCCACCATCTTCATATGTCGGATTGTTGAGTAATTCAGGATTTCCCGTCATATGTCCCGAACATCCAATATCCAATATCCATTTGCCCTTTTTAATTTCCGCCAACTGCTTTCCAAAATTTGAATTCTCAACAGCCAAGTAAAACATCAGTTCAGAATTTGAATTTCCAGCAGCCACCTTTTCAGAATCTGAATTTTCAATAGCCACTTCACCCATCTTTCCAACTTTTGAATTTTTAAAACCCATAAAACACATCTTTTCCTGTATTGAACAATATTTCAGTAGATCGCATGACTTCTCAACACGATTATATGCAGACTCTTTCAACATTGATACAATGCATGAATTGACACTAGTGTTAACAAATCTTTCAAAATTTTCCATTTGAAAATTTTCAAATATCAGATTATGAACTTTTGATAGACCTTGCTCTGATACCAATTGTTAGATATTGTGGAATGGATCGTTAAGGAAAAACTAACACTAAAGGGGGTGAATAGTGTTTTTGAGAATTTAAACCAAAATTAAAACTTATATGATTTACTATATGAATCAAACACCACAGAAACAATCACAGACATAGAATCAAACACAAACACAAAGATAAACAAAAATAAAATGCAGAAAAGGAAAGAACACACTGGATTTTATACTTGTTCGGAATTGCTCCTACGTCCAGTCCCATGCAACACTGGATTGCGCAGAGTTTTATTACTATACCAACGTCCAATTACATTCCACTTCTTGATTTCACGGCTATAAAGGATACCACCTTCCACACACATTTGATCAAGTATACTCTCCTTGATTTCACGGTTATAAGGGATACCACCGATTCTAACCTCCTTGATTTCATGGCTGCAAGGGTCACATCGATTACATACACTTCCCAAATGATTACAATAGCCCTATAACTCTTCAATAGCACTTTGATTCAGAGAGTAGTGAGTAGAGAGTGAGAAGAGAAGAAATTTTATGTAAATAGAATTGAATTCGGCAGAGTATTAGTGTAGAAATCATAAAAGTGAGAAGATATAATGGTGTAAAGAAAGGAGATAAAGATGTAGAAGAAGAATTATGAAAAAAATTCGAAATCAGCCCCTATTTATAACATTTGAAAGGTTGCAATGTTTCTGGAGCATCACAAATAGTAAAAGACACTTCCTTTCAATTTTCAAAAAGTGACAGTTATATATCGACATGGGAATAAATGAATGTCGACATATGCATGTGTAAAACTAAATTTTGAGCATTTTTGAAGTGTTTTGATATATATATATATATATATATATTTATAATTCTAGAAATTATTGAATTAAAACATACTGTTATAAATGAATATTATAAAGTAGAAAATCATATGAAAACATAAATATAAACTATATAAATATATTTATAAAATTATAGAGTTAAAACTATATAAATATAAAGTATAAATATAAAACTTGAGTTTTAAATAAAAAGTAAAGTAAACAAAATAAAATAGAGAAGATAGAGACTGAAGATAGAATTTGAAAATAGAATTTGAAATCAGAAATTGAAAAAAAAAAGAATTTGAATTTGAACCTAGAGTGCTATTTGGAGTCTTACGTAACTAGAATCTATTACTATACTTATCTTGATCTCTTGAAATATTGATTACTCATGAGTCTTGAATCATCTCTGAATTTTGAATCTCTTAAATCTTTAAACAGTGTAGTCTTCAATAATAATTCCTGTATATAAATCCTGCATATATGTGTGTATGTGTGTATATATATATATTCTAGATGCAAGTGTTAGTATATATTTTATAATCAATTAATATTGAAATAAGGTTCTTGTCATCGAAACTTCATTCTCTAACAACATCTCCACTAATGACCAGCTTGCGCATGCCCTCACCAAGCCTCTGCCACGTACCTCCTTCACAACATTGGTTAGCAAAATCAGTCTTTCATTTTAGCCGTCCATTTTGAGGGGGCGTTATAAGGATTGACTTATTCTAAGTCAATCACTGCATATGTTATAGCATAATATGAGGAAATATTATAAATATCATTAATGATATTATTCCATTACTGTAGCAGTACATATAAATGGTATGCCATAATATGAGGGAATGATATTATTCCATAACTATAGCGGTATGTATAAATGGTATGCCATAATATGAGGAAATAGAATAAATATCTTTAATGATATAGCAGTACATATGATTGCATATATCTTGTAACTTTATATATTTGTGATTACTGAATGGAAAAGTACCCTTCTCTTCAACTCTTCATCACAATATGAATTCACAAATCTGTCGACATCCCATTTAACCAAATTACTTCACTGGTTGTATAACTCATGCTCCTATGCTTTGCTTCACTTGAACTCTTTGAAACTGTTTTCTGTTTCTTAGTTTCCATGAAATAAAAGAAGTACCAAGGAACGTACAATAACCCAACAACGATCTTGCTGTAAACATACAATTTCCCCAATCAGCGTCATAATATGCCTCCAACTTCAGTTGATTATTCGCAGAATAAAACAAACAGTGATTAACAGTGCCTTTCAAATACTTCAACACATGTATTGCAGCTGAAAAATGAGGTGCTCCTGTACAAGATAAAAATTGATTGAGTTGTTGAACAGCATAAGAAATATTGGGTCTCGTCATATTCAAATAAATAAGCTTACCAACAATGCTTCTAAACATTTCAGGATCATACAACACTTCACCATCATCTGTGCTCAGTCTTAGTCATTTAGATAGAGGAAAATCAACCGTCTTACAGTTTTCCAGATTTGTGTCTCCCAACAAATCTAAAATATACTTTCTTTGATTCAGTAAAATTCCATCACTTGATCTAGATACTTCAATACCAAGAAAGTATTTGAGCTGACCCAAATCTTTAATAGTAAAAGCTTCATGTAAAATTTGTTCCAATTCAGATTCAGCTGCATGTTTGACCCTGTAATCAACAAATCACCCACTTATGTTACAACAATAATAAAATCATTTCCTCGTTGTTTTGTGAACTTAGAATAATCTTGCTTGGATTGCAAAAAACCAAATTAAAGAAGCAATTTTCAGAATTCCATTGTTTGAAGCTTGCCGTAATCTATATAAAGACCTTTGAAGCTTACAAACCATACCTGGTTCTACATCATATCCAGGAGGTGGTAACATGTAAACCTCTTCATCAATATATCCATAAATAAATGAATTGTTAATATGTCACATTGATGCAATTCCCATTTTCGAATAGCATCCCATTTTCGAATAGCAGCAAGAGCAATTACAGTTCTTACTGTAGTAAACATAGCAACATGACTGAAAATATGTTTTACGTCTTTGCCCTTTATCTGTTTATCACCTCGAGAAACCAACCTTGCCTTGCATCTTTCAACAGTTCCATCCGGCTTGAATTTAATCTTGTAAACCCATTTACAACCAACAGATTGCATTTTAGTGGTGAGTCAGTCATCTCCCAGGTTTGATTTTCTTCCAAAGAAGCAATTTCTTTTTCCCATTGCTTCAATCCACTTCGAATCATTTTTTGCTTGATTGTACGAAATTATTTCATGAGTACATTTTTGCCAAACTAGCTAAAGATTCATTGTCAAGAGAAGACAAACTTCTTTCACTGTATACATTAAAACCAGTAGAAAAAGAATCTTCAAATGCAGTTATTGGTGTGGGTAATTATTTTTTGTGGAAGGGTAACAACAAAATTCTTAATTTTTTTGGAAGGGTAACAACAAAATTCTTAATTTTTTTGGAAGGGAGATATTCCTATTAGACTTTCTAATAGGAACATGGATAGCATCAAGTATGGACTTTGGAACTAAATGATCAGAGGGTATTTGAGGTGAGAAGGTAATAGATGAAGGAATAGAAGTGGTGTAGATGGAAAAGGTGGAATATTTGTATTGTTAGGAGGTGAATTCATTGTGGTAGGAGGATAAACTACTGAAGAGTTGTCATATTTCTCGTCATCAGAAAACATGATAGACTGAATTGAGGTAGGTAAATTTTGCAAGGAAGAAGAAACAACTTCTTTCAAAGGAAATTCGTCTTCTTGATAAACAACATCTCTACTCAAAGTAATTTTACCAGTATCCAGTTCAAACAATTTATATCCTTTTTGCGCATAAGGATATCCAACCAAAATACATCTTGTTGATTTAGGGGAAAATTTATCTGTTGTCTTGATTCCAGAATAACATAAACACCAAACAAATCTTAAATGATCATAATTTAGTTGCCTTCCCATCAACATCTCAAAAGGAGTTTTCCAATTTAGAACAAAACCGGGAAATAAATTCATAAGGTATGTTCCAGCCAACAAACAATCTCCCCAAAATTTTATGGGCAAACTGGCATGAATTTTAAGCAGTCTCTATAAGATGTCTATGTTTTGTCTCCACTCTTCCATTCTGTTGAGGGTTTCCAAGAATTGTTCTCTGATGTACAATTCCTTTTTGAGAAAACAAAGTACACAAGATTCTTGGATGATTTCAGTCTCATTATCACTTCTACTGACTTTAATCTTTGTTGCAAACTGGGTCTCAATGTAGGCTAAAAAAGCACTGATCACACTGTGTACTTGATATTTTCTTTGAATTAAGTGAGTCCATGTAGTTCTAGTGTGATCTTAAAATTGTCAAGAAATATCTAGCACTAGAATAACAAGGAACTCTATATGGACCCCACAAATCCACATGAACAAGATCAAGTTTATGCATGGCATGAGATACTGATAATGTAACTGACAACTTATGATGTTTGCTAACACACAAACTTCACAATGAAATCCATCTTTATTACCACCGGATTGTTTACAACATAAATATGTCATTTTTCCAATTGAAACATGGCCTAATCTAGCATGAAGAATATCAAGACTAGGAATACTAAAACTGGAATTTATAGCATGATTATTTTTAAGAGAAATATTATCAGAAATTTGAGAAGCTGAAACAGTATTAAAGGGCAATTCACTGAATCTATACAAACCAGCATGTCTTATACCAGTAATCTTGATTTGTTTAGATATGGGCTCCCGAAAGAGACAAGAATTTTGTTGAAATAAAACAACAAAATTATATTGATCAAGCAATTTGCCAACAGATAATAAATTGTTTTTGAATTGAGGAACAAACAAGACATTTTTGAGACGTATTTGTGGAGTTATAGGCATTATTCCAATAGTAGAAACTGATTTATAAGAACTATCAGAAAGACGAACTTTAATAGTATTCTTAAGAATTTGTGTGCAGCTAAACATATAAGACGAAATGTCATATGATTAGATGCACCAGTATCTATTATCCAAGATTTTTCATGCATAAAATGATTATCAATTTTGCATTAGAAGCAATTATACTTGCAAAATTGACTGCTGTCGAATTGCTACTATTCATCATCTTCAAAATCTCCTGATAGATAGCTGAAACCATGTCTTAATCAACTTTCTGAATACTGGAACCTGATTCACTTTGCTAGCTACCTATTCAAAAATCAAGAGGATCATTCATAGTACCACTTCCATATCCAACTTCATACACATTTGTTGCCATTTTCTTTCCTTTATTACCAAGATACTGTTGGATCTAGATTAACCCTAGAGGGGGGGTGAATAGGGTTTATCGCAGATTATCGCTGAGTATATAATATTAAAAATATCACAGCACAAATAATGATCAGAGTAAATAAATGCTGTAAATAAATTACACACAGATATACCCAGCTTCGGCAACCCTGCCTACTGCTGCATTCCCCAAGGTTTTTATTATAGAATTATACAGACTCTCGCATACACAAACTTACAGACTCGCGACCCTCGCTAACCACCTATACAGTTTCGTACACTCGCAATTCCTGCTGCTGTACTAACTCTATACTGAACACCCTGACTGATCTTTGTCCCCAAGATCAGATTTTCCCTGGCTACAGCCCTGTAGTCAGTAACCGCTAGTTTGACAGACTAGTAAACTGTTCAGATTGTTTTACAAAAGAAAATAAAAAAAAACAATACAAATTCAACCTTGAAATAAAAATAAATAAAACCCTAGAAGATTAAGTAAAGAGAGTCATCCCCTTTTAACTTGGATTAGGCTAGACTTGGCCGGCCACATTTCAAAGTGATGCACCCATAATTCATTTGTCCCTTTCTCTTTGCTTTTGCACTAAAAATGGCGGCCGATCTGAAAGTAAAAGCTAGGGTTTACTCCAGTCTTCCCAAATCAATTCGATTGCCTGATAAATTGCTCTCGTTGTTGATCTCTGAATGCTCGAACGTTGTTGCACTTGTTGTTCGATTGATTTGGCTCCAAGCAATTTTCGTTCTCTCGATTTGGGTCTGTTGCGATCGAAAACACGCGTGCAAAATTGTGAGTTCTCCTGTATTTTCTCTTCGTATTTCTTTTTAATTGCTTGTGGTTTTCGATAATCTGCCTGTGATGAAAATGGTTGTGTATGTATAGGGTAATCAACCCGAAAACTTCTCTGATTTCGTTATAATTGACTTCCTCTGATTTTGTTGGATTTCCTCTTTTGAAATTGATATTCTCGGCTTTGATTTTTGAGGTGAACCTGGACATGAATTTGCCTCACGAAAATTTATCTGGACATTGATTGATTGCGGTTTCCTTTATAAAAAAATGCCAGAAAGTGTTTGTTTCAATTCTTGAATTAGAAATGAAACCTTTCCTTGTATGTCATATAGATGTCGAGTTGATTGCATACCAAAAACTTTATTCCATATATGATTTAATTCTTGGCATTCGAACTGAGATGATTATGCTTGATTTTCTGGCAATAAAAATACTGAAAACTGATTTGCCCCTTGCCATGTATGAAATATGCGATTTCTGGAAAAGATTGCAATCCCAAACCTGATTTGTAAAATAGTTTTCTTTCCAAATATTTCATCAGTGTACATTTAAAAAATCAATTCGAAAATGTTACCATACTTGAAAAAAAAAACTGTCTTGAAATCACACTTCCATTTCTGGAAGTAAACTGTGGTTTTGAAAAAGATGAAAGCAGTTTTAAAACTTGTTCTTCTTTCCAAAAGATGATTTCTGGAAAAATAAAAAAAAAACTTGCCCAAAAACAATCATGCACTGATTTGCTTGATTGAACGAGTTGCCAAAAAATACTACATCAATTTTGAAAACCTGATCTGCAGTTTTGCTCTTTGTCCATATGTGATTTTAGGAGTACAAATCAGATTTCCATATATACAGAAATTGAGCATTTTTCAATTGTTATCTTGTGTGCACTGATTTGTTTTCTTTGCCATATCTGGAAACACTTGTGCAGATTTCACCATTAAAAACTTTTGCCATGAATTTCTGTATAGCAAAAATGGAAAGAAATTTCCCATTTATGTCTTTGGCTTAACCATGTAGTTCTTCCATTGTCACTGGAAAAACACTCCTGTCGCTGTTGTTTAATTCCATGCTGTTGCCTTATTCATGCACTGACTATGCTCAGCCATATTTTACTTATTCCAGTGTACACACACTTGCTGTATACACCACTTTGACATTATGTTGAGCACCATGCTTCATTTTGGTTTGGCACTTACTCGAGAAGTTGTACAGCTGCAATATTGCTTAACTGGTTACTTCCATACATGCTACCATATGCTTGCTTCATGAAAATATTATACTGCATTGTCCATCATGCTCCACTGCTGCCTTGTACTATATACATGAAACTGAAAACTCCATGCACTTGTAGCTTAACCTAAACTGTGCATTTGTGTTGCTTGACCATCCTTTGAACTCACTGCACATTGTATTGTGCCATTTCATTGCTGTCCCTTGTTCATTTTTGTGCTCGACTGCGTTGGCTTGCCAATACATTATGACTGAACCATGCTTGCTTTTTCATTTGAGTTTTCTGAACCAAGTTGCACTTGTATGTTTGTATATGAGCATCCATAGCTGCTTTGCTTTATCATCACTTGTACATGCTCCATGCATGTAATCATGACTGAACCACCATGTTTGAGTAGTCCATGCATTTGCTGTACACTTGTGCACATGCTGTTTCAGCATGCTTTAAAAACTGAAACCCTTGATCATGTTTTTCTGGGCATATGAACTTGCTGTGTAACTCACTTGACATATGTGCACATGCTTCGACCATGCACCATTTCTGATTTGAGCTGTTCCACCATTCTTGCTTTACATTGAGCATGCTTCGTTTATTTGCTGAACCTTATTTTGTCGTGTTACCATTTTGACTTGCGCTCGACGTTTGTACTTGAACTTGAACATTTTTGATCATGCTTACTTGATCACTGTTGCACCACAACTTGAGTTGGCTTGTACATGGCTCGACCATTTTTTTTTATTATTGTGCACTGGGTTGAGCTGGTCCAGGTGGCTACTCCTCAGTTGCGCACTGATTGGCGAGGCAGTGCACACGTGTATATTTATACACGTGTGTATATGCAGCCATCAAAAGAGATTTCCTGTCCCTGCAATTATATATATACGTTGTCTGCCTTGTGGTATTTACAGTGTATCACTGTGAATATCACAAGCTGTCTAGACACAGATTGATGGTTTTATAAATCAGATCAAGTCATGAAAAATGATGAGAAACACACCAGAAATCTGAGGCAAATAAAATTTTAAAAATAATATTTATATTTGCATATATTCAGTTTCATTTCTATTGCAGTGTACTGTGCGTGTGTTTCATATGTGACAGGTGATGATGACTGGACTGTCTTGAAGACTGTGAAGATTGGACTAACAGTGAAGACTGAAGACAAGAAGGCAGAAGACAGTGTCAGTGTATCAATGTGTCTGTAAATGTATATATAAATTGTATATGAGTGAGATGAGAACTGTAAAGAGGAGTACTGTATATGAGTAGAAATGAAATTGAAATGTGAGATGTACAAATAGTGGAGTTACAAGAGTTGTACTGTTTGAATGCGTATACATAGAACAGTACAGTAACAAACACATTTAAAATAATATTTATTTGGTTGTTATCATCAAACAAAAATCATATAATTGTGTATACAACACCGTTATATACAACAATCTCCCCCTTTTGATGATGACAAACAAATAAAAGATTTTGAATCCAACAGATGTGTTTTACAGTGAAAATTGAACTCCCCCTATTTATTTGCTCCCCCTACAACAGAAAACACCCCCTATAACTGTGCATGAGATATATGAACTAAATAATGAATTTTCAAAATTAAAATTATTTATAAAATATTCACTCATAAATCAAAATCTAATCTATTCTCCCCCTTTTGTTATCATCAAAAGGATACAGAATTTAAAATACAGATGAAACACGACTAAAAATATAATTTCAGCTTAAGAGGAAGAATAATCATCATATATCTCAATCAATCAAACAAAAATCATAATAAACTGAGAACTAGTGGCATATTTCACATTGCAGAAAATGACTGATTTACGATGAAATTTATATACATGAGGAGAGTTATATAAAAATGAATTTCAATTAATTTTCAAACGAATTTTTATAAAAATGAGGCTAAAAAAAAGTGATGGATTTGGATTATAATTATAATTCAATTTAAGTGACAAAATCGAATAACCTCAAATCCTAATACTTATCAATCAACAAATCATAATACGTCATAAAATTTCAACATATTTCACAGATTAGAAAGTGGATTGATAGTCTGGTTATTATACACCAAGGAGAATTTCATATAAAAATTTATTTATTGCAAATTAGTTTCTTTTCTTTTTATTTTGATTTAAGAGCACCCTGACCACGCATAACCAGAGCTTGGATTTTTAAATGAGGTCAGTCGCAGCTTAAATTATAAGTTGTCTCTTAACCATGCATGACCAGAGCTTGGATTTTTAAATGAGGTTAGAAACACACTTATGTATTTTAACATTTTCAGCTTTAACTAGAAAAACTCCTCGGTATATACAACCAATATGAATGACAGATATGTGGTAAGTACAGACATGGACTGTGAAATAAATTTCTAAATTAATTATATTATGAAATATGATCAACTGTACCGAGATAATTTGAAAATTCTCAATTTCACTAATTCTGAATAAATAATATAGTCCCATTTCTATCACAAATTCCCACTGTTTATTAATTTTTTTTTTTAAATATTAACTCTCCACATTAATATAAAATCATGATGGATGGCAGAATGATGATAGATAAAGAAAATGATCGTGAAATAATTGCCAATTCAAAGATATTATAATAAATGTTCAACCATCATGAAAATCTAAATAAAATCTCCTCTTGTTGTAAAATATATTGCAGTCATAATTCACCACAATTTCAAATTCTGATATATTTTGATGAATTATAAATACAGAACAATTTGGATATTGATTTCAATTTCTGAATGAATAATTAATAAATAATTCTAAAATTGAAAATCAAATACAAGAGGAATATGCTGATCTATACATGACAAGAGGGAAAAAATGTGTACAAGACAGAAAGAGTGTGTGGATTTATACATGGTGAAGATTTGAATCTAA
Source organism: Allium sativum (assembly GCA_030737875.1). NCBI lineage: Eukaryota > Viridiplantae > Streptophyta > Magnoliopsida > Asparagales > Amaryllidaceae > Allium > Allium sativum. The sequence continues at coordinate 712,308,285 of CM060919.1, read as the reverse complement.
GTACAGATGGGTGAGACAAAAATAAGGCGCTTCTGATACCACTTGGTGTCTCTATTTACGAGGAATTTTAACATGCTTCTGAACAAGAATGTCATAGACAAAAGAATCTTAAATACAAAGCCCAGTCAGATCAAGCAAATTAATTTCATGTATCAGAGCATGGTATGTATTTGATTCCAAAACAAGCAGTCACCAAAACATATTTTCCAGAACTATAACTGAGCAGCACAAAAAAAATCATTTTCAAAGCTGACTTGTCAAGGAGATGTTCCAAAGATATTTCAAACAGTCAAAGAATGGTTCATGATCCAGGATTAAATATAGTTTATTTTAAATCATTTGAACGAATTGTGAAGATATCCGGATTCAATGAATCAATCACACGGTTTATAAATTTTAGATTCAGAATATGTGTGTGATTCAATAAATCAATAATTTCAAATGATTTTAAACAAACAATCATTCAAATCAAATAACCATGAAATAGTAGAGAGATTTAACACCAATTTTTCAAAGAATTTTTCACAAGAATTTCAGACAAGCCCAAAGAAAATCAGATCATTTACATCAGATTTGATAGATATTCATGATCCAAAATAATTTATTTGAAATCACTTGAATCAATGTCAAGTTTTGAAATATAATGGATCAGTCACACAAGGTTGATAATTTCAAATTTAGGAGGTGTGTGATTATTCAAAATATTAATAGTTTCAGATGATTCCAAACAAACAAATTCTAACCATAATGATCATGAATAACAATGATTTTTAAGATGTATCACTTAGATTCTAGACAATTTAAAAAAAATTCAAGCCAATCTGAATATTTCTGAAATTATCACAACTAATGAATGACAAAGTGCTGTAATGAGTATAATATATTGAGCTTTTCTAAAATAGATTAGAAGAGACTCAAAAACAGCAGAGGTGTGTGAAATTTCATTAAATTTTCAGATCTTCAAAATTTTTGAATTTATACTAACAGTGTTCAAGATATGACATGAATGCTTCAGTACTATTAGAATTTCAAAAAAAAATAAACTCCAAAACAATTGCAGATATATACAAGTTTAAATTCAGATTCTGGAAGAATTAAAACATGACAGTTTTATACAGATTAAACGAATTTCCAGAAAATCATAAGTACTGCAATCGGAAGTTAATGAAGCGTAGAATAAGAAGAATATGGCAGTGTCAAATCAACTCAGGACAAACAAAAAGAAAGAAAAAAAATAAAAAAAAAGGAAAGGGGAAGAAGAAGAAATAAACAAAAAATATTTACAAAGACAAGTTCAGAGATCATACCTGAAATCAGTGTAAACCAGAATCTCTAACTCAGTACTCTTGGCTAAGGAACTCTAAACAAGTCAAAGAAGTGAAACAACGTGACTTCAGATTTTCTTTCCCAAAGCAGTTCCTCAGCCTTCACTGGTACCTAGCAGTTGAGAAAATCAAGTGGTCTAACAAAATTTGTAAAACCACTCATAGTTTTGTTAACAACTTTCGGTACCCAAACTTGTTTGTATAATAACCCATCTGAACTTACCTTTGTACCCTTAGGAACCCAAACTTGTTTGAATTTAGATGAATTTACTTTATTTCCTTTTGGTTTCCAAAATGAATTAGATGAATTGTTATCAAACCGATCCTTATCTCGTTTGTGATTCAGAAATATTTTGGAATTTTCAAAAATCAGATTTTCAGAATTACCCTTCTTGAAGCAGTTTGAAGGATTTTTAGAATCACAAGAGTTCAAATTTTCAAAATCATTTCTTTTTTCAAAACCAAGACCATTTTTATTTCCTGAGGAGAGTTGATTATTCAACAACATATTTAAAGATTTTTCTCCGTTAGAAAATTTGATCAGAGTTGACTCAAGTTGTTGAATTTTAGATTTAAGGTCAGAATTCTCTTTCATCAGATTCGAACAACGATTACTGCTGATCTTTCTCCCTTCAGTATCATTTTGTTTCAAAACCAAGTTTTCGTTTTCAAGCAATTTAATTTTGGTTTTCGATTCAAAAATTTCAGATTCAAACTGAATTTGTTTTTCAAATTGTTGTTTCTGAGAATTCTTGAATTTTTCAATCTCAGTTTCAAGCTCTTTCAAAACAGATTCAGTTTTCAACAGGCTCTCTCTTTCAAAATTTTCAAGTTTGGAATTTTCAGATGTCTTGAAATTTTCCAATTCCTTTTGCAAAATATTGTTTCTACAAATTAGTTCATTCTCGTTTTCTTTTAAAAGCATGATTTTATTTTCCAAGTTTTTCAGATCTTCATTTTGATGAACTAAAACAGATTTGAAATTTAAACAATTTTTGCTGTCGGAATTTCCTAAATTTCTGACATTTTCAAGCTTTAATTCCAAAATGTTATTTTTGGTGATCAAATCAAGTTTTTCAGATTTCAGAGTTTTATTTTTAGATTTGAGATTATCAACAGCTTTTGTTAATTCAGTACAAAAATGAACTAAATCTTCATATGAGTAATCTCTTGTCTCATTGTCTGTTGAGTCTCCATCTTCAGATCCATCTGAATTATCTTCTGTAAAACCTGTTAAACAGAACTCTGATTCTAAGTTGACTTTCTTGGGTTTTGAGCTGTGGTCGTCAGATCTGCCATACTTTGAATTGAGAGTATCCCAGATTTCCTGTGCAGATAGACAATGGCAAATAAGATTAAACTGTTCAGTACTAAGATGATCAAATATAATTTCCATAGCACGAGCATTGAAAATAATATCTACACTATCAAACCTATTAATAACAACATCCCAACATTTAATATTAACAGATTTTAAATAAACTTCCATTTCTGATTTCCAACTCAAAAAATCTGTACCATCAAAAATGTTTGGGATGTGACTGGACTGACTCTCAATGATCTGACAATAAGGATTACCCATTTCTCTAGAGTTAAACAAAAAAAAACCCGCTCTGATACCAAATGTTGGATCTAGATTAACCCTAGAGGGGGGGTGAATAGGGTTTATCGCAGATTATCGCTGAGTATATAATATTAAAAATATCACAGCACAAATAATGATCAGAGTAAATAAATGCTGTAAATAAATTACACACAGATATACCCAGCTTCGGCAACCCTGCCTACTGCTGCATTCCCCAAGGTTTTTATTATAGAATTATACAGACTCTCGCATACACAAACTTACAGACTCGCGACCCTCGATAACCGCCTATACAGTTTCGTACACTCGCAATTCCTGCTGCTGTACTAACTCTATACTGAAAACCCTGACTGATCTTTGTCCCCAAGATCAGATTTTCTCTGGCTACAGCCCTGTAGTCAGTAACCCCTAGTTTGACAGACTAGTAAACTGTTCAGATTGTTTTACAAAAGAAAATAAAAAAAAACAATACAAATTCAACCTTGAAATAAAAATAAATAAGACCCTAGAAGATTAAGTAAAGAGAGTCATCCCCTTTTAACTTGGATTAGGCTAGACTTGGCCGGCCACATTTCAAAGTGATGCACCCATAATTCATTTGTCCCTTTCTCTTTGCTTTTGCACTAAAAATGGCGGCCGATCTGAAAGTAAAAGCTAGGGTTTACTCCAGTCTTCCCAAATCAATTCGATTGCCTGATAAATTGCTCTCGTTGTTGATCTCTGAATGCTCGAACGTTGTTGCACTTGTTGTTCGATTGATTTGGCTCCAAGCAATTTTCGTTCTCTCGATTTGGGTCTGTTGCGATCGAAAACACGCGTGCAAAATTGTGAGTTCTCCTGTATTTTCTCTTCGTATTTCTTTTTAATTGCTTGTGGTTTTCGATAATCTGCCTGTGATGAAAATGGTTGTGTATGTATAGGGTAATCAACCCGAAAACTTCTCTGATTTCGTTATAATTGACTTCCTCTGATTTTGTTGGATTTCCTCTTTTGAAATTGATATTCTCGGCTTTGATTTTTGAGGTGAACCTGGACATGAATTTGCCTCACGAAAATTTATCTGGACATTGATTGATTGCGGTTTCCTTTATAAAAAAATGCCAGAAAGTGTTTGTTTCAATTCTTGAATTAGAAATGAAACCTTTCCTTATATGTCATATAGATGTCGAGTTGATTGCATACCAAAAACTTTATTCCATATATGATTTAATTCTTGGCATTCGAACTGAGATGATTATGCTTGATTTTCTGGCAATAAAAATACTGAAAACTGATTTGCCCCTTGCCATGTATGAAATATGCGATTTCTGGAAAAGATTGCAATCCCAAACCTGATTTGTAAAATAGTTTTCTTTCGAAATATTTCATCAGTGTACATTTAAAAAATCAATTCGAAAATGTTACCATACTTGAAAAAAAAAAACTGTCTTGAAATCACACTTCCATTTCTGGAAGTAAACTGTGGTTTTGAAAAAGATGAAAGCAGTTTTAAAACTTGTTCTTCTTTCCAAAAGATGATTTCTGGAAAAATAAAAAAAAAACTTGCCCAAAAACAATCATGCACTGATTTGCTTGATTGAACGAGTTGCCAAAAAATACTACATCAATTTTGAAAACCTGATCTGCAGTTTTGCTCTTTGTCCATATGTGATTTTAGGAGTACAAATCAAATTTCCATATATACAGAAATTGAGCATTTTTCAATTGTTATCTTGTGTGCACTGATTTGTTTTCTTTGCCATATCTGGAAACACTTGTGCAGATTTCACCATTAAAAACTTTTGCCATGAATTTCTGTATAGCAAAAATGGAAAGAAATTTCCCATTTATGTCTTTGGCTTAACCATGTAGTTCTTCCATTGTCACTGGAAAAACACTCCTGTCGCTGTTGTTTAATTCCATGCTGTTGCCTTCTTCATGCACTGACTATGCTCAGCCATATTTTACTTATTCCAGTGTACACACACTTGCTGTATACACCACTTTGACATTATGTTGAGCACCATGCTTCATTTTGGTTTGGCACTTACTCGAGAAGTTGTACAGCTGCAATATTGCTTAACTGGTTACTTCCATACATGCTACCATATGCTTGCTTCATGAAAGTATTATACTGCATTGTCCATCATGCTCCACTGCTGCCTTGTACTATATACATGAAACTGAAAACTCCATGCACTTGTAGCTTAACCTAAACTGTGCATTTGTGTTGCTTGACCATCCTTTGAACTCACTGCACATTGTATTGTGCCATTTCATTGCTGTCCCTTGTTCATTTTTGTGCTCGACTGCGTTGGCTTGCCAATACATTATGACTGAACCATGCTTGCTTTTTCATTTGAGTTTTCTGAACCAAGTTGCACTTGTATGTTTGTATATGAGCATCCATAGCTGCTTTGCTTTATCATCACTTGTACATGCTCCATGCATGTAATCATGACTGAACCACCATGTTTGAGTAGTCCATGCATTTGCTGTACACTTGTGCACATGCTGTTTCAGCATGCTTTAAAAACTGAAACCCTTGATCATGTTTTTCTGGGCATATGAACTTGCTGTGTAACTCACTTGACATATGTGCACATGCTTCGACCATGCACCATTTCTGATTTGAGCTGTTCCACCATTCTTGCTTTACATTGAGCATGCTTCGTTTATTTGCTGAACCTTATTTTGTCGTGTTACCATTTTGACTTGCGCTCGACGTTTGTACTTGAACTTGAACATTTTTGATCATGCTTACTTGATCACTGTTGCACCACAACTTGAGTTGGCTTGTACATGGCTCGACCATTTTTTTTTTATTATTGTGCACTGGGTTGAGCTGGTCCAGGTGGCTACTCCTCAGTTGCGCACTGATTGGCGAGGCAGTGCACACGTGTATATTTATACACGTGTGTATATGCAGCCATCAAAAGAGATTTCCTGTCCCTGCAATTATATATATACGTTGTCTGCCTTGTGGTATTTACAGTGTATCACTGTGAATATCACAAGCTGTCTAGACACAGATTGATGGTTTTATAAATCAGATCAAGTCATGAAAAATGATGAGAAACACACCAGAAATCTGAGGCAAATAAAATTTTAAAAATAATATTTATATTTGCATATATTCAGTTTCATTTCTATTGCAGTGTACTGTGCGTGTGTTTCATATGTGACAGGTGATGATGACTGGACTGTCTTGAAGACTGTGAAGATTGGACTAACAGTGAAGACTGAAGACAAGAAGGCAGAAGACAGTGTCAGTGTATCAATGTGTCTGTAAATGTATATATAAATTGTATATGAGTGAGATGAGAACTGTAAAGAGGAGTACTGTATATGAGTAGAAATGAAATTGAAATGTGAGATGTACAAATAGTGGAGTTACAAGGGTTGTACTGTTTGAATGCGTATACATAGAACAGTACAGTAACAAACACATTTAAAATAATATTTATTTGGTTGTTATCATCAAACAAAAATCATATAATTGTGTATACAACACCGTTATATACAACAGATACCAGTTAGGATATCCAATCAACATGAAGCATTGATCAATTGTGTTCCCTTTTGCTTTGCTGTTATCACAAATTCTATCTGTGTTTTCAGCTTTAAACCTTTTAAAATCCTTTTTACCACCAACTCCATTTTTTAAACCTCCTTTATACCTAATAAAGCACCCACTTCACCAGGAGAATCAACAATATGGCTGTTTTGTTTCTCAATTTGTTGCAACATATAATAAGCCTTAGTTGAAGTAGGTAAAGGATCTAAGCTCAAGATATTTGACTTCACAATATCATATGCTTTATTGAGACCAGCTAAGAACTGTATTAACTTCATCCTTTAATCTGCTTCAACAATTTTCTTAAGAACATCACAACTACGTGATTTGAGCGCACCACGCGTGCAACTAGGATAACCTTCAAGAACTTGAAGCTCATCTCAAACTCATTTCATCTTGCCATAATATTCACTAATAGAACTATTGTTTTGCTGAATCGAAGTAAGAGTGCGATGTAATTCAAAGACCCGAGGAACATTTGAAGTAACACACCTTTCCTTCATTTCAGACCAAAGACGTTGTGATGGATTAGCAAACACAAAATCTTATGTAATCGTCTTCTCAATTGAATTATTTATCCATGACATCACCAAATAATCTTTGCGAATCGCTTATGATAATCAGAAGAATCTGGATCTGGTTTCTCCAATTTTCCATCAATAAAACCGATCTTGTTTCTTGCAATCAAATCCATTTTAACACTCCGACTCCAGTTCGTGTAATTCCTGCCATCAAAGCAATAATTTGTAAGCGATTGATGCGGCAAATCACTTTCCGTAAGAAAATAGGGATCACTGAAATTAATTCCAATATGGATGTTATTTTGATGTAAAGAGGAATTTTCGCAGATGAGCATCACCTGCTCTGATACCATGGAAAGCCGAGTATTCAAAGAAAAGAAAACAATTTCTCTATTGTTCCAGCTCATAATGTTTACACGGAAAGTAAAGTTGCTTATATACACACCGTCAAACCATATACCATACAGTCAAACTAAAATATAATATTCTATCTTCTAACATCATATAATTAAAATAATAATAAATTTTATAATTTAATATTGAAAACGATTTATTAACCCCATTTGCCATGGAAAATTACCTCGTTTAGTGCATTTTAATTAATGCAGTGGCTTGTTGTACAAATTCCTATTTTTCTATTTATGTCTACCAAAAAGACCTAAACTACAGTACATGTTATTTATTAGCACTTCAAGTTTCCTTTTCCCTCCTGGTTTCTCCGAGTCGGAACATGGTAAAAAAGAATTACCATAGAGCTCAATATATCGCGTGTGTAGCATTTATTCAGATAAAACAGGGGTGAAAAAAACATATTTTCACTGCAATCAATAATCAGCAACCAATAATCATGATTGAAAAATGGCGGCAAGGAAACAAACACACTGGTCCAACGGCTACTTATCTGTCCCTTTCTATACAGACGAAACTCCACCGACGCCCCCACCACCGACGTTCAATTACCAAACAACCCTCTCTTCTTCCTTCGCATAAATAATAAAACTCTCAACTAAAATTTGGCATTTCAGTCCTAGCGAAATCCCGAGGATCTTATCCGACCACATACATTCATTTACAAACAAACAGTTCCTCTACCATTTTCTTCTTAGTTCTTGCTCGTTTTAATACACCAAAATGAACCATCTTTCATGTTGTGTCTTTTTCATAGCAGCTCTAATTTTACCTTACTCGGTTTTATCAGTACCTCCATTTTCTTGTGGCTTATCAAGCTCGGAAAACAGCCTGCTATTTTGTAACCTTTCTCTGCCTATTAACAAAAGAGTAAATGACATTATTTCAAAACTATCATTAGAAGAGAAAGTTTCTCAGTTAGGTGATATTTCACCTCCAATAGATCGATTGGGTATACCGGGTTATAAATGGTGGTCTGAATCTCTTCATGGAGTTTCAAACTCCGGTAAAGGCATACATTTTAATGGAGTTATCAAAGCTGCTACCAGTTTTCCTCAAGTTATCCACACTGCTGCTTCCTTCAATTCTAAACTGTGGTATCATATTGGGCAGGTATGACTATTTCTATTATAATATAGTTTATTTTTGGAGACAGTTAAAGAGTAGCATAGAAGCCAACATTCATTACGTCCTTACTCTTTGACCATAATTGGTTGAGGGTGGTCTAACTACATTTGACTATGTTTAGATGCATCCTAGCTCAAACTTAAATAAAGAAAACTAACATATCTAAGTAAATATAAAAGGTTATTGGGACAGAAGCAAGGGCACTGTACAATGCTGGACAAGCAGAGGGTCTCACATTTTGGTCACCCAACATTAACTTGTTTCGGGATCCGAGATGGGGCCGTGGTCAAGAGACCCCGGGGGAGGACCCTAAAATGAACGGTGAATATGCAATTGCTTATGTTAGAGGGCTGCAAGGCTATTCTTACAGAGGTGGGAGGACGAATGAGCTCAAAGTTTCAGCTTGTTGTAAACATTTTACGGCGTATGATATGGATAACTGGAAGGGCCAAACTCGCTACACTTTTAATGCAAAGGTAATTTTATACTAGTTTTATTATGCCATTTGCTCGCCTTAGATTCTCTGGGAGCATATAGGTTCTCTAACTTCCAATAGATGATCCACCCCAGAGATTCAAAGAGAAACGGAAGAGATTTATGCAAATCAAAACCATGGTCTTGTGTTTTATGACTTTTGGTTATAGGTATCTCCGCAAGATTTAGAAGATTCTTATCAGCCTCCTTTTCGGAGTTGCATTCAAGATGCTAGGGCAAGCGGAGTTATGTGCTCTTACAACCAAGTCAATGGAGTGCCTACTTGTGCTGATTATAATTTCTTAACCAAAACTGCCAGGAAAACTTGGAGGTTTAATGGGTAAGGATTTTGTATAAGAGCTATGATTTTATAAGATTATATTGTATAAAGAACGGAGAACCCTAACTGAAAGAATCCTCATTTGTTTTACTTTACATTCTACCAACATAAGCTTTTAATGCTTACTATTTAAAATGGAAGTTGGCCCTGTCTTGCTTACACAGATATATCACCTCAGACTGCGATGCAGTTTCAATCATTCATGAAGCTCAGGGATATGCAAAGACTGCCGAAGATGCAGTTGGCGATGTTCTTAAAGCTGGTAAATATATCTCGTAAACCCAAGTAATTTGCAAGAAGGAGCATGTATTGTTGATTGTACTAACTATATATGTATGGTTCATCTAGGAATGGATGTAAATTGTGGTGGTTACGTTCAAAAATACGGTGTCTCAGCTGTAAAGCAAGGAAAAGCATCAGAATGGGACATCAACCGTGCCCTTCGCAATCTCTTCTTAATACGAATGAGGTTGGGCCTTTTCAATGGCGACCCTAAACACAGTCGTTATGGCAACATCTACCCAAACCAAGTGTGCACGAACAAGAACAAATACTTAGCACTTGAAGCAGCAAGACAAGGCATTGTCCTACTAAAAAACTCAGCTAGAATCCTCCCTTTATCAAATACAAAAACATCATCCATCGGCGTCATAGGACCAAATGCTAACATTGTCATGTTAGGAAACTACGCTGGACCTCCTTGTCAATCAATCACTCCATTACAAGCAATCCAAAGTTATGTCAAGAGAGCACAATTCTCTCAGGGCTGTCAAAACGTAGCATGTGAAACTTGTTCGATCGACGAAGCCGTGGAGCTAGCAAAGAACGTCGATCAAGTTGTTATGTTTATGGGATTGGATTTGACTCAGGAGAAGGAAGAGCTTGATAGAGTGGATTTGATTTTGCCTGGAAAGCAAGAAATGCTGATTAAAAGCGTAGCTGAAGTTGCTAAAAGGCCAATCATTCTGGTACTTCTTTGTGGTGGGCCTGTAGATGTTCGTTTTGCAAAAGATGATGCTAAAATTGGAGCAATATTGTGGGCTGGTTATCCTGGGGAAGCTGGTGGCTTAGCAATTGCAGATGTTATTTTTGGCAAACACAATCCTGGTAATGGTTTTGATTCTATACAACTGATAATTGTCTACCTATTCATGGTACATAATGTGCACATATACATTGAATTTTGCAGGAGGGAGATTACCAATGACATGGTATCCACAGGAGTATACAAGCATTCCAATGACAGACATGAGGATGAGACCTGACCCTGCCTCCGGATATCCAGGAAGAACATACAGATTCTACACTGGTATACCTGTTTTCAGATTCGGGTACGGGCTCAGCTACTCCAAATACTCATACGAATTCGCATCCTCGGGTCAAAGGTCTGTTATATTCATGAACAAGACACAGGTTATGTTGAGGTCAGTTGAGCATACACAAAGTGGTTATATTAGCTATGATATATCAAACCTGGAACATGAACATTGTAAAAAACTTGAATTTAGTACTAAAGTGAGAGTGAGTAATCATGGGCCCATGGATGGAAATCATTCCATTTTGATGTTTTTGAGAAGAAGTGACACGAGTGGTGGGAAACCGATGAAACAGTTGACTGCATTCGAAAATGTAAGTGTTAAGAATGGAGAGTTTGTAGATCTAGAATTTGGATTACGGCCATGCGAGCATTTGAGTAGAGTTGGAGAAGATGGTAAACTGTATATGGATGAAGGTTCTCACTTTTTGGTAGTGGGGGAACATGAGCATGAAGTTAGCATAATGGGTTAATGCTGAAGATTGGGTTATTTTAGTCAAATAATCTGACAAAGCTTTGTATTTCATCTTTCAATAAATGATTCTATGTCGTAATACATCGTTTCTGAAGTACTTGTAGGTTGTTTACGAAAATATAAGTTGAACATGCTGCAAAAGCAAAATATAATGATTTTAACGCATGGTCTCCTTGTTTTTGTTTTGCGTTTTGAGTTTCCAAACGCATTACTAAATGCGAGGAGGGCAGACGAGAAGAGTTAAACATCTTAGCAATTATGAGATTGATTTACTCTTGTTTTTCTTCTTTTCTAAAACATGGATATTTGTTTTCCATATTTTGGACATAACAAAGATACATAAAAGACACATTAAACACAAAACTCGAGATGATCCCAAATAGCTATATCTTAACCACTTAATAGTTGTAGTATAAGCATATTTTATTGCCTTATAACTACAATCATAAGAAATTGTTAACCAGATAAACACCCCCCCTCCCCCCAATCATGCATGTGATAGAAGTACAAAAATGTGTTTGTAATTGAATGTTAGAGAACCCCGAATTATCACAAAACCAATTGGCAATGTGAAGGGTGAACTCTTAATGTTTCTACAGGGATTATTTTATAAATTCCCCAATGTGGAACTTATTTCAACACGCTCCCGCACGTGTGGCATATCATGAGCCTAACACGTGGACCTTTTATATTGGATGACATGGATAAGTGTGGCATTGTGCGCACGAATTAGTGGCATATTATGAGCCCAATGTGGGACTTATTTCAACATTGAAATTGTCTAGAGAATGACATCTAGAAGCCTTTTGTTCATATATCTCGTCAAAATGTGTTTTTTAACAGTATGCCTTGTATATCCCCTGCTAATCCAAACGAACATGCAAATATTTATCCTACATTCATCTGTGAAAGTACTCCTAATGGATTGAAAGTAGGTCTTCAAAATCGATCAAACAATAAACTTTCGTGAAACTCTCATTTGTGGAAGCAAGAATCATGTGAAGCTGCTCAATCAATCCGAGTCTACACTGAACATAGACAACATACTATAGAAGGCTAAGTCCATACCGATCAACTTGTCGAAAACTCGCCTTGTTAGACACCTCAATACTAATGCACACTGGACCAACTACTGAATTTAGGTTTACGGGTGTTTCAATCATATTAGCAAAAGTTAGAATGAATGCTTCTATCTGAAATATGCTAGGATTACAAGGGAAATTTTGTAATCTCTCATATTGTACAGTTCTAACTACCGGTTACACAATTTTGTGTATAAATACATTATGTAATCATTATGTAATATCATTCGTTCAATAATAAAACTAATCTTCTTTACATTTTCTATTATGGTATTAGAGGAAACTGCCTAACGACAATTCAATCTCTTCCTTCTACTAATTTGAAATTTGTTTAGGGCATTCTCTATTCTCAGTTCATATCTCATTATCGAACAGATTGCCATTTCTCTAATCAAGTTTTCATTCTTGATCATCAGAGTTTTCTCGTCAAGCAATCAACTTCCGCTCTTATCATGGCAGAAGACAGGGCAATAGCCTCTGTCAGATCATCTCCTGCCAAAGTCAAAGCATCTATGTCATCCAACAACCACCAAACCCCTGCAAATGAACTAAGAACCATTGCTAACTCAAAAAGTCATATCAATTCAATTTAATGGAAAAAAATCTGTTTATTAAGGAAATCTCTAACCATGACTACATCGAGTGGTCATGACCTATACGATTTCATCAATGGCAGTTTACCCATTTTTGCTCGAGTTATTTCAGACAAAGATGGAAACCAAACTACATCTAAAGAAATCACTCAATATAAAAGAAAAGATAGACTTTTATGTTCTTAGCTCTTTTCTTCGGTAAGTCAACCCATTGCTACCACAGCTTATAGGGTATGAAAGCGCTCAAGAAATATAGGAAATAGTTGAATAAATTTTTAGTAATCATCAGCCAGAATCCCGCGTAACAAGCGTTAACTCAGCAACAAAAGGAAAGATTCTACGATAATGAGAGAGTATATAAAAAAAATTAAGACTTTGTATGCCTTACATGATGTCACTAGACATAAAGTGAACGAATCAGATCGGGTGCTAACTGTTGATGTTCAAAAGTTGCACAACATCCGAAGATTTCCACGACAATGAAAATAAATAAAAATGAGGATTATATGTAAAAAAACGCAAGAAAACAGCAACATTTATAGTGGTTCGTTTTTTCGAAACCTACGTCCACTCTCAAGATTTTAGTTTTTAATGATGGAATTCACAAATTACAAGCCTGAATCAGTATTCCTCATGGATGATTACGATATTTTGTGAATACAAGGTGGAAACTGGAGGGAAGCCAGACAGGTGCACGAGAAGGAGCCCAGGATGGCCCGAAGCCTAAAAGCAATCACTGTACTGGGATCGGTACTGAACCCAAAGTACTTAATGGGATTTTGGCATTTTGGCTTAGGTGAGTTTTTTTTTTTCCTTCTGCTTTGCTCTGCTTCCGGGTGAAATCTTGTTAGAAGTTGCTTGATGAATTGGAAAGTACGAAGACTTGTAGTTTGACAGTGAGTTATTGGAATCCCGAAAGTTACCTGATCCCTGGGGACTTCATGATTCACACTAATCCCTGAAGCTTTTATGATTGTTACCGATCCCCCAATACTTGGTGTCTTTAATTGATTCCGGGAGAAATGGTGATTCCTATCGATCTCGAGATTTTTTGGTGAGTCTTACTGATCCTGGATGACTTGAGCTGAATTCTGAGTAGTGGGGAGTTGTATCGATCCCCAATGCTTTAGACTTGTTTATCGAGCAGTTTGGAGTGTGGGGATTCATACTGACCTAAGTGTGAGATTCATACTGGTCTCCAAACACTTATGCTTTTGGAAGATGTTTTGATAAGTTGGGACGGCCATACTTGCATGATTCCATCTGAACTTGGCTTTTAGGTACTTGATTGACACTTTTGTGTCATTTAGCCATGCGATGGTCAAATTGTGTCGGCTTGTATTGCTTCTAATAGCCAGGCCAAAAAGCCCTGTAAAACTGGCCATATTAAGGGGATTAGATGACGAACATTTGTCAATTATCACCGTGTTATCCTCTCAAGCCACTACACCACCCATTCAACATATACATTAAACCTTAATATTATAAGTAGGTTAAATTGATTAAGTAGATTAAATTGATGCCTAGAAAGCAATGCATGGTGAGTACATAGTCAACTATGTCTCCTCAAATAAAAAGTAAATCAAGAAAAGTCTTAAAACAAAAAGAATGATCAAAAAAATCAAAACAACAAAAGAAGGGGCAACGGAAGACTCAGCAATTCAGAAAGAATCAGATGTCAGATTTGTGAAAAGTTTGGGTACGTTGCCGGTAAATGTCACTTCAAATTCGATTGAAACTTATTTTTGAGTCAACAAAATAACAACAATCAAAGAACTAGTAACCCAAATGCAAATTTTGCCCAAACAAGTTCAATAGAAATCAAGCTGACAACTCAAAAACTAAAAGTCATGCAGAATTACTCAACAGACGTAATGGCATTCATTGTGAAGACTAGTTTCTAATTTTGGAGCTTCTAATCACACCACAAGCAGCTTGAACAACTTGAATCTTAAGAATAGAGAGTATAAAGGCACAAATTCTATTTTTCTTGTGGGGTAATGGCTCAACCACTAAAATCACACGCACATGCACAACTATTTTGAAACATAAAAATATAGTATACTTAAATTATTTACTTAAGGTTCCAAAAATCAAGAATGGTTTAATGTGTGTGTCACAGTTTGCTAATGACAATCAAGTTTGCTTTAAATTCTTTCCAGATTAATGTCTGGTAAGAAACATGCTCAATAAAGAAATTTCGTTATAGGGTAATGTGCAACAAGGACTGTATATGTTTAACCTCATGAAGAAAAATAGAAATACTGATAGAAGACGTGTGTGCGACTATTTTAACACGTGTAGTAAAACTGATACGAGTACTTGATTTGGGCATTGTAAATTAGGACATCCAAACATAAAATATTGTAAGATCAGTATTAAGGAATAATAACGTTAAATCCGAAGATATATCTCACTCTAACATTTGTACTTCATGCCAGATAGGAAAATATCACAAATTTCTATTTCCAAAATCTCAGACTAAATAATGCAAACCATTGGAAATCATAGTCATTGACTTATGGGGTCCAGCCCCAATTAATTCTGATTATGTATTCAATTATAATTCGTTTTGATTGAAAAAAAGAAGTGAAAATGGATTAACAGAAGTGAGTCCAATTAATAACATATAAAAGGAAGTTGGTCACCCGTACTGTACTAGACAAAGCCTGGAAGTGCCTTGACTTCCTATATGATATTTTCTCCCGGACCATAATCAAGATTTACTTGGATTTGTATTTTTAGGTCAAAAAGAGAAATAGTTAACATAATAACTCAGTTTGTAACTCAAGCAGAAAGCATAACAACCCAAATTTTTATATACAATGGTTAATTGCCAAATGAATGAATTAAAAAATAAGTTGTAAAATTGTTGGAATTTAACAACAGGGATTGCTCCATTGGGTCAGCTATGATTATTTGGTTCAAATGCATATATGGTTTTGCGTAAAACGGGCTTAAAACAAAGGATCCATGGCGATTCGAAGTTTGAAATTCAAATTAGAAAAATACACAAACGAAAAAATGGGACCATTTCATGGAACAACCCAGCAGCAACTGGGTTGACCAATGGGCTGACCCATGTTGTAAGTGGGTCGAACCATGTGTCGACCCAGTTAGGGCCTTGACCACTAATTTTTGGGCCGACATGTCTCATGTTGATTGGCTAACGTAGCTATTTCAGATTGATATTTAAAACCTACATCTAATGACAAAGGGTATTTTTTTCCATTATAAATAAACCTCCAATCCCTCCTCATTTATTTACAACTCATACCTTCCCCGCCTAAGCTAGTCTCCTTTTTGAGAGATAGGGCCAACCTAGAATTAAATTTTAGGGGATTGAGATTAAATAAAAATATTTTCTATTTCATAATTATTTATGTCTTCTACTTGCAACAGAATCTGCTGTGTTATAATTATTTATGTCTTGTGAATCTTAGTCTATATTATGTTCTTTATATCTTTATACTATAACGCTTCATGTTCTGTAGCGGTGTGACGACGCCAAACCCCATAAGACGGTGGCAATGATAATCTTTGGAATATAACACATAAACAGATAACATCAGAACATAAATAAATAAATACATCAGATAATGTACAATAGAATACACTGGATAAACATAATCAGAGTTACACACTATACAGGATCATACTTAGTACAAAATACAGTTCAGCTATACATAAATGTCTACAGCGGAAAACAAACATAATATGTACAACAGGAGCTGAACAACATAAAAAGAGATAAATGATAGAATCCATCTTCAGCTCCAGCTATCCCGAAAGAGCCTGCTAAAACTTGAATACAAGGCTGCCCGTGTAGAAAAAGGGGCACCCGAGTTTGCAAATGAAACAAACTACGAGTCAGTCATGGGACTGTTATGAGAAATCTACTTAACATATTTTACAATATGGCTAATCACAAGACCACACCACTTTCGCGGAACGAGTTTACTCCATTGGATTGCCAGTGCTTTTAAACAAATAAATTTTTTAAACATCGTAATGCTTTTTATAAATATGAAGCCATTATAAGACTCGGTTCCCATCACACAATGCAACACAAACCGGAGTATAGAGTTTTACCTTATAATGGCCAAAATATGCTTGATACGAGCAAAACAAATCATTGGATATTATTGCTAGTATATATATGTTTCAAAACAATTTTAATCATAAGTATCAATCATAGACGATATTAATGCCCCATATCACTATGTTGCCATATATATATACAATCAAAACCGCACGGTGTCGTATTTGGAAATTGGATTTCCATCATGAACCAAGGCAAAAGATAGTCCTTACCGAATTCAAGACGCTCTAACCTGCCCCTCAGGCAAGCGCGCATGCAAGCCTTGGATTGTCAGGGCCGGTCCACCGATGTGGATTAAAATTCCTGAACACTGCGTTTCCCCGCCCTATGGGGCGTCACTGGTTATAACAGACCACACCATTGGCTCCGAAGAGACAGAAGCAAACCGAGTCCTCGCTTTCCATCATCCACATACGTAAAATACCTGGGCGTGCAAAACCCAAAGCACCACTCCTAGCTAGAAGGAAACGCATGTCCTCCCTGATGTCCTCTCTCGTTTCTGGCTCATACCGGGGTGTGAGGCTTGCAAAACAACGCTATACACAAAGCTATGCCACACAGGCCGTGCTTTGATCATCAACCACAAGACTTTGCTTTTCAACAGAAGCCTTGATCATTTGCCACTTAGGCATGCCACACAGGCAGTTCACTCCATGCGACTGATTTCTATCGATATATAACCTCTGAGCTCGTACGTCTCAGAGAAGGGCGTTAAGCAAAAGAATAAATTCTCCGCCGCCAACAGATATATATTTAATAGAGATCAATCAGCATAGAACAAAATCCAATGTTAGACACACAGTCCATTTACAAGTTCGTTCTAGGTCTGAACGAAACCGGAGGCACTCAATACCTCGCATATCCGTACAATCAACAATTACGTCCAGACGGCTACTACTTCAACCCCTTCAAGGTAGCTACTCCTATCATGAGCATCAGTAGCACCCCTCCATTCGACCTGAAGATCATCGGTCTTACACCGTCTTCATATCTTCGACTTTCAATCGTCAATCAATTATTTGAAATGAGAATTAACTCGGCATTTTCAAATAATTCACGCATATTTAGAATTTCAAATCAATTCATTTCAATGGTTAAATTATTCGACATCACTAATTCTGTTCTTTAATGTAATTTCACGCCAAACACATTCAACCATCAAATATCACATAAACCGAGCAAATTCAGTTTATTTCCATTCCATATCGTTTATAATATTTTATTATGATTTATCGCTATTTTTATTTATTTAAAAATAGCTAATTCATTCAAACAACGCTTCAGGCCATAACGCAGCCGTGGCGCTGTTTTTCTTCAGATTTGATTTATACATATCTGAAAATCTAGCTGTTGGATCTTCACAAATTTTATATCATTAGAAGATATTTTCGAAATGAATTCAATGGTTTCAGTTTCCGGAAAATCCGACTGTCGGATCTCCCGCACTAATCGTTTGAAGTTACGATTTCAAAATACGAACTGCAGCGTCGTTATTCAATTTAATTTAATTGTATATATATATATAAAATCGTTTCTGGCGCTGTTTTTCTTCAGATTTGAATTAAACACTCTGGACAATCCAACCGTCGTATCTTTACAAAGTGGGTGTCGTTGGAAAGATATTTCCAAAGCGAGCCCAACGGTTTCGATTTTGGGAAAATCCGATGGTACGATCTCCCGTAATAATCATTTGATATCACGGTTTCAAAACTCGAACTACAGCTTCGTTATTCAATATATTTTAATTATATATATATATATATATATATAAATATATTTCCTTCTTCGATTTCAAAACCATATCCACTTCATATATTTGATAAAAATGCTATTTTTATCATCAAAAATATTTATTCAACACATCACCATTTTTAACACTTCATATTTCGCATAAAAATGATATTTTTAGCGAACGCAAATATCTCTCAACACCTGACTATTTTATTTAGTTCATACACATGTCAAAAATAATATTCCTATCAAAAAAATATTTATTTCAACACTCGTGTATTTTTAGCGAGTCGTTCACACGATAAAAATGATATTTTTATCATCAAAAATATTTATTCAACACATGATTATTTTTAGCACTTCATATTCACAATAAAAATGTAGATTTTATTGTTCAATTTAAATATATTCAACACATGAACATTTTCGACTTCACACATACGATAAAAATATGATTTTTATCATTCTAGTCCTTTATTCAATACATGAATATTTTCTATAGTATATATATATAAATAATAAAAATGTGATTTTTATTGTAAAACATTTTATTTCAAAACACGATTATTTTATATAGTCTATACATAAGGTAGAATGTTATTTTTGGTGTTAAAACAATTTATTTAAAATACTAATATTTTATATAGCTTATATATATAATAAAAATGTGATTTTTATCCTTCAAATAATTTATTCAACACATGAACTTCATTCAACACATGAATTTCTACTCAACACATGAATTTCTATTCAACACACGAATATAGTTTCAACACATGAAAATAATTCTAGCACATGACTATTATTGAAAATTTCGGCAGCATAACGGCAGGGTAGTTAAAACCGACACCGACCCTAGTACGGCTCCTCGCTCTACTTTAAAACTTCGCAGTTTTTAACAATGGGAATTTTTAATATCTAGTTCGTACACAGATGAATTTTTCCATATACTAATCCTATTGGGATTTCAATCACAATCAATCATTTCCAATCAACCATTAATGGTATTCACCAAATTTCACATCAACCAATCCAAACAATATCACAACCAATAAATATCGTTCATAGTCTATGGATGATGGGAGTATATATATATATTCGTATATAAATATATTTCAATTCATTTCAATGCATATATCACTTTTACAACGCATATATAACTTATATATCGAACATACAACTTATACAATGCGTATACATGCGGTGTACAACGCTTATATAATTCATACATCGACTATACAATTTATACATCATCGTTTCCATATCGTTTATAATTTAGAAATCTCACATTGGGTTCCATGCCTCCAAAAAATGCAGAAGGCTCAGAAAAATATGCGGTCTCTTCTAAAATGTAGAAGACGTCCACACGAGTCCACTGTCTCTTGTTTCACTGAATTTCGTCAACAAACGAGAAAGATATGATTTTTACTGTGAAATCAAATACCGTAGCGCTTTATAGTGATATTAAACAGTTTAAAATAATTCAACTGTACCTCTCAACAGTTTGTTCAAAACTAGGGATCGCGATTTTTGTGAAAACCGTGAATTGATAGGATGATCAAAGGGTACATCATCGAGGAGGGAGGAATGGCGCTCAGGTGCGTGGGGGTAGGGTCCACTTCGGTGGCTCCAGGTGGCCTCGGCAGCAACATGAAGGTTCCGACTTTGGGGAGGAAGTTCTTGCGATTTACTCCACAATAGGGTTCCAATCTTATATGGATTTGGAGGGGAGGAGGAGGGCTTCAAAAAGCTTAACTGGAGCAATGGGTTTCAATGAGCGGTTTTGACGGAAAAGAGGAGAGAAGGCTGGAAGGGGGAGCTGCCGTTCGATTTGGAGCGGGAGGGATTCTTCGCGTTTTTTTATTTTTTTATTTTATGAAAGAAATTATTCTATTGGCCATTATTTATATAAGTTCGAAAATAGGGTTTTCTCCAAACGAACTCCAATCCAAACCCAACGACTGTCGTCCCTACCTAAATACCCCATCCGGAACACAATGGGATATGTTTCGTAGGGCCCATTCGACTGTTTCAGTCAGTTTCTCTTCAAATTAAAATATAAAACATTCAATATTGGATTTGAACGTACATTTCAATTTGCTGGGGCCACATACAGATTCTAAAAATTCCTGAAAAATAAATCTCGCTATGTTTTGATGATACGGTCCCAACAAAACTAGTTTTGTCAAATTTTGAGACCGTTTGAAAAATGACCATTTTCTGATCGATCCAATTTAACAGAAATTCACCAAAAACATTTTCTTTTGACACGCTCACATATTGACTTCAAAAATTATGAAATTTGAAACCTAGCAATAATTTTACATCTCGGATCCAACAAAAGTGGTTTTGTTGAATTCTGAGGTCGTTTGCAAATTGATTATTTTAAAGGGCGATGTATTCTCTATAGCGACCTTTTTGAAAATTCATTTGGCCATAACTTTTGACTCCCGCTATGAAACTTTGATTTTTCAGATTCGTTAGAAAGATATTCACTAACAGGTTTAAATAATTTTGGTTTCACTAAAATCCGTTTTATTTTGCACCCAGTACAGTCAGTCAATGTTTGAATTTCAATTTTGAAACTACCGCGCCATTTCATGCCTTGCTTATAATTAAAAATAATCATATTTATTTTCAAACATCGATTCAAACATACTTTTCGTCGTTATTATTCAAAATATTTATTTTAAATATTTAAAATCCACTATTTTAGCCAAATTAAAATTTTTAAACTGGTCTAGATTTTCCGGGTTGTTACAAGCGGGGTCCTACTTTAGATATTGTTAAGGGGTGTGGGGTGTTTCATTTGGTATCAGAGCCTAAGGTTGCAAGATTATTAAAATTTTGTTTCAAAAGGTTTTTTTTGGAAGAAATCATATTTTCAAAAACTAATGTTATTTTAAGAAAATAAAAGAGTATCCTTTCAAGTCAGTTACAACCTTCCTTTGACTCTCTCGAATTCTAAAATCTTTGTCTTCTCTCTTTTATGCAACATGTCAGGAGCTCCTAATCTTCTAGAGGGCGTCCCTATTCCTGGTTGGTTTCATAGATATTTAGAGGCTACGACACCGCCCAAAGGACAAGAACATGCGCAGCTTCAGCTCCCGTTATGATGATTCCTCCTAACCCACCAACGACTATTGACTTTTCCAAGCTTTGCAAGGATTTCCCTAATTTGGGCGGAAAGACATTTTCAAGTGCAAAGGCTTTTATGGAGGCTCGCACTTGACCTAAGGATACAGAGCGGATTTTTGAGTTATTAGAGACTAAGGATCGATATAGAGTTCGGTTGGCTACTTGGCAGCTTAACGGGGAGGCATCATTTTGGTGGGAAGTTGTTGAGGCTGATGGAAGGATTATAGATTGGGATAGAATCCGTGTTAGATTCGAGAGCAAAATTCTTTTTTTGACCTTCTTATACGTACCCTTTTTGATTCAGAAGCTTCTCATTCATTTATTTCTAGCACTTTGGTTGACTATTTGCACTTAGTTTCAAACCCCATAAGTGGTTCCGTGCACTTACCTATGGTTTGTAGTGGTTTGGAAATTTATATTTTAGACGTTGAGTTTGATAGTGATGCCTATGTTGTGAGATTCTATGTGTCTCGTATGATCTTAGGGATGGACGTGTTAGCCATGTATGAGGTTATCCTTGATTGCGAGAATAGAGTCATTCGATTGATGACTTGTAGTGGTAGGAACCTTAAGATTTCTTGCGACGCACAGGGATCAGTCATGTTGAGTTTTCTTTATTCCCTAGATTCTTCTATATACGAAATTGATTTCATACCCATTGTACGCGAGTATCAGATGTATTTGAGGAGGTCAGAGGGCCGCCACCTAAGCAAAAGATTGAATTTTGAATTTATCTCAGTGAGAATGCGAAGCCTGTAGTATTACATGTTCGTCCTATGTTTCCAAGGGAACGAAGAGAACTTAGCAAGAAAGTGGGTAAGCTTTTGGAAAAGGATTCATTAGACAGAGTATCTCTGAATGGGGTGCACCGGTCGTCTTTGTACCAAGGAAGACGGTTCCCTTCGGTATTGTGTGGATTATATAGAGTTGAATAAGCTCACATTGAAAAATCATTACCTACTGCTACAAATTGATGATCTATTTGACTTGTTGGTGGGCATGTTTGTATTTTATCGGTTGGATTTAACCACTAGTTTTCATGAGCTCTGTGTGGCAGATGATAGCATAGATAAGGCTGCATTTCGAACTACTAATGGTTTCTTTGAGTGGTTGGTTATGTCTTTTGGGCTGACCAACATATCAGCTTATTTCATGGACTCGATGAGTAGAGTATTTAGGGATGTCCTAAATTAGTTTGTAGTTGTCTTTATGGATGATATTCCTATATTCTCGAGGGGTGAGGATGTGCATGCATTACATTTGGGAGAGGTTCTCCGTACTCTTCGAGCACATCAGCTCAAGATTAAATTCTCTAAGTGCCATTTTTGGTGAAGAAAGTGTGTTTCTTAGGGCATATGGTTTCCAAGGATGGATTAGCTGTGGATCCTGCCAAGGTGATGACAGTTCAAGACTTATATACCCCTAAGAACACAACACAAGTGAGGAGCTTTCTCGGTCTAGTGGGTTATTATAATAAGTTCATTAAGGAATAAGGATTTTGTATGGATTTTGGTACCGCTTACCTGACATACTAAGAATAATTTGGCTTTTTTCTTGGAATGGTGATTGTGAGGACTCCTTTCTGAGATTGAAGAAGGCTCTTACTAGTGCACCGCTATTTGTGCTTTCTGATGGCTCTAAGACATTTACTGTATATACTAATGCATGTTGGACCAGCTTTGGTGCAATATTGATGCAGGAGGGTAGGGTTTTGTGCTATTGTAGCAGATAGTTGAGATTCATGAGAGAAATTTCCCTACTCACAATTTGGAGTTGGTTGTTATAGTGTTTTCACTTAAGTCTTGGAGACATTATCTACTATCTGAGAGATTTGAGCTCTTTACGGATCATAAATCTATGAAGTATTTGTTCTCGTGGAGGAACCTTAATCTGAGGCAGCAGTGATGGATGGAGTTTTTAGCATTGTACAACTTTGTGATTATTACACTCCAAGCAAGGGGAATGTAGTAGCGGATGGTTTGAGTAGGTAGAGGACATTTTTGTGTCCTTTGTTCATAGAGTGGCGGAGTATGGAGTTTTATCTGCATGCGATTTTATACCATCAGTGGATTATACTCGGGGATTATTGGCATCTTTGGAGGTGCAGCTTATTTTGTTAGAGAAGATTGGGTCGGGGCAGCATGAGGATCCTGAGCTAGTAGATATCTTAGACATGCTTGGTAGAGGAGAGACTTCCGGATATCTTCTCAGATATTCTATGGACCGTAGAGGTTGGATACGAAGCCACAACAGACTTTGTGTTCCCCGCATGGGTTATTTGACGAGTGTGGTGTTGGCTAAGGCACGTCACTCTCGAATGACACTCCATCCGGGCGTGATAAGATGTATCATGATATGAGATGGGTCTTCTTACTGGACTGATATGAAGAAGGATGTGGCCGAGTTTGTGGCGAGATATATGACATGTCAGATATTAAAGCTGGAGCATAAGAAGCATGGTGGATTGCTCCAACCTTTTAATGTACTGCTTTGGAAATGAGAGAGCGTATCTATGGATTTCATTGATAGGTTGCCTTCGTCGAGGGAGGGCAACACTAGTATTTGGGTTATTGTAGATCGACTGACGAAGAGTAATCATTTTATCCTAGTTAAGAGTAAGAGGAAAACTTCATGGTTAGCTTCTATCTACGTGCGAGAGATGGTCCGACTCCATGGTGTCCCTACGAGTATTATGAGCGATAAGAACCCTATTGGGAACACAACTCAGACTGAGCATGGCTAATCATGATCAGACCGACGGGAAGACTAAGAGGGTGAACAAGATTTTATAGGATCTACTGAGACCATGTATCTTGGATTTTGGAGGGACTTGGAAAGAACATTTACCCCTTGTGGAGTTTTCATATAATAATTGTAACACCCCATAATTTTATAACATTAAAATTCACAAATTAAAGTATACTTAATTTTTAGAAGAAGAATTAAGTGAAATGGGTTGCGCTATTATGTTCGTCTCAAAATATTGGGTCAAGATAGACATTTGGTTTGCACAAAACGGATACCTTATGAAGATGTTATTAAGCCTTGAAGTTTGTATGCATATGAGAGAAATATATATATAGATATATATATAAAATTAAATAAATAAATTTTCAAACAAAAAGTTCAAAATAGCAAATCGGGAGGAGGAATAACTGAACCGTACTATTTTTGGAGTCGACCCGAGCTTTGCTGGGTCGACTAGGGGTCGATCCAGGGTGTTTGGCTATTAACCCGTGGCCCGATTCGCGCTAAGGGCCGATGTTGCATCTGAGTGGTCCTGATGATTTCTGGGTTAATATAAGAGCTCTAATCGATCCTAGACATCTATATATACACCCTAAGACCTAACCCTAATTCATAAAATATTATCTATGACACCATTATGCTGTCAAACTCTCTCTTAAACCCTAGCCGCCGCCTTTAAATTAAATCTCAACTGTTCATACACAATTCAAATCAAAGTTTAGAGCTTCAACAACAGTTAAAGAAGATCAATCGACATCACCGCAACGTTTCTACACCAATTTAAATTCGTTAATCCTTTTCTTAAGCCAGGAAAGGTGAGTACAGTTATTTTCACAAATTTAATGGGATTAAAGTAACATGAAAAAGTTGTAAAAAGGATTCATATATATGTTTGTAATTAAAATCTCACCAAGTCTTCACCTTTTTGATTCATGTCATCATATGCCTATGTTTCTATGTAAAGTTCATAACTTTTATCTGTTTATTCATGCTGAATCTTTTATTAAGCCTCCATGCCAGTCTATATGCCTCTTTATTTCATGATGTTGTTTTATTCCAATTTTCTATGAATTGATTCTCTCTTCTTACCCATATTCCCTTTATTTGTGGATCTAGGCTACCTTCGAGCCTATATTAAATATACGCGCGAATGCGAATATGTGGGAACGATGTGGAATATTGGGAATATGGGAAATTTGGAAAATTGGATATTATTGGATATTTTGAATAATTAGACAATATGTGAAATTGGCATATTTGGGTATGAATTACATGGAATTGATGAAATTGCCTATAATTGTAAATTTGTAATTGAGGCTAATTAATATGTAATTAGTGACAATTTGGAATAGGAAATATTATAAACATGATTATATGTTTGATTTTATATACATGACATGAAAATTTGGTATGGGTGAAATACGATTATTAATAAACCTTTGACACGAGGTTAGGCGCAATTGTGGCGTAAGACTACCCGGAACCGCCTGGTAAATCCAGCTGCCACAATTAGACAACTAATGTGAGAGGTCAAAGGAATGAATTGTAGGCACAACGGTTAATGACACGAGGTTAGACCCGGTTTGTGGCATAAGACTGCCCGGAACCGCCCGACAAATCCGACGGCCACAAAGCGTTCGGTCTAATGTGGGAGGTCATGCACCGTTCGTCATAAGGAATGAATTAAGGAATACTAACCATAATAAGACATGGGTATGGTTAGAGGGTTAAGTGGGGTGACATGTAAATTATGACAAGTAAATATGGACTTAACCGATATAAGATAAGACATGTAAATTATGACATGTAAATATGGACTTAACAATAGCATGTGTAAGACATGGACATTTAAATTAAAATGTTTAAGTGGGAGAAAAACCTAGTGGGGACCAAGCATAATGGGAGGCTTGTGTCGGATGGGGGACCCATTTCAACTAGTAATCCGTTTGAGTATTTAATTGGGCCCGGTACTAGGCCGGGGTTGGGGCACGCTTACTGGACTTGAATGTAAGAGGTCAAAACGTGAATAGTGGTGGCAACGCGAGTCCAATGGGTTCATGTGCGTGCATGGGTCTGGGCTAGTAGGTAATACGTTGTTGCATCGTGTAGGTATGACCGTGCATTTTATGTTGGTATCAGGTTTGCCACTTTGGGGAGTGATACACCCCACTGGGGGCCAGCACGGGTGCCTACGGGGTTTAGGGAGCCGGTCGAATGGGTAGATTAAAGGTACCTTAGCGGTGGTAGGAGCAAGCCGGCACCTACGATAGCAGCTAGGTACAAGTAACTACCAAGTTTGTCATGTGGGTACAGTTAATGGGAAGGGATCAACCTCTAGTAAAAAGAGACTAGTAGATGTGCGGTGTAATTAATTAATGTGGTGTAACTTAGAAAAAGTGCGGTGTAACGAAATACATGTTGGTTGAGTTGGATAGTCCTTTGGGTGCTAGTCTGATGTTGACTTCGGTCTTCGGGGTTAGTACTTGGAGGGTTGTTCGCTTAGCCAAGGTGTAGGATTGTCTTAGTACTTAGGAAATAAATCATCTTGTCCATCATTTTTATCTACCTTATCTAAGTTACAGCCATATCATGATGCCTATTTATGTCTTGATCATTTACTTTACCTATTATTTGTTAAAATCACTAGACTCGCCAGAGTTTATGTCTGTCCCATTTGTTTCCACCTCTTTTCTTTCCTTTTCCCTCCTCAGGTTTGCAAGGAGGGAATACTACATCTTAGTGCCGATTTCTTTCAGTTGCTTGAAAAGAGTAGATGTATCGCTTTGGACTCTCTCATCTTTATGGCTTTGCTTGTGCTCAGTGGGGATTTATGCATTTATGTTATTTAAGTATTTTCTTCTTTATGTACTTTGAAGTTTTTGGAAAAGACTATTGATCCTGTTGTAATGGTTTTGGGAACTACTTATGTAAGCTTGTTTTGAGTTATGATGCTATGAAATAAGTTTTATCTTCCGCTGTGTTGTTTTATTTATTTATTCTTGTAATTTATATGTTTTATATAACAATAACGCTTCATGGACATTGATGCATTCCCTTTTTGAGTGATACTAATGGACATGGGTTGTTACAATAATAGTTTTCAGACTAGCGTTGGCACGTCACCCTTTGAGGCTTTGTATCGACGACCTTGTAGATCTCCCTCATGTTAGTGGGAGTTAACGGATAAACTACTTCTTGGGCTGGATATGATTAGAGAGACCTTCGATAACATTGATTTGATTATGAAGAGGATAAAGGAGGCACAGGATCAAAAGAAATCTTATGCAGATAAGAGGAGGAGGACAAACCTTGAGTTTGTTGTTGGAGACTTGGTTTTCGTAAATGTATCATTGTTGGCTAGTTTTTTGACCAAGCCACTAAGGTTCACACACAAGAAGAAAGTATGTAGCTTCACGCCTCTAGTCCATGAAAACCAGATCGTGGTCATTTCATCCTATCGGATCGCAGCGCCCTACCGGGTCGCTTCGCCCCTACTTGATCCGATCCATACTTGCTAGCTCGATCCGATCCGAGCTCCAGGAACCAGAAAATGAAGGCTATGACCAACTCTTCCACGATCCGATAATGCAGGATCTCGCGACACCTGTCCACAACTGTCATGTTGACCAATTCTTCATCAAGATACGACCCAGTACGAGGTCCTAGGGATGTGTGCCACGTATGACCGCAATCCGCCTGAAGAAATCAGCTATAAATAGCCCAGAACTTGACATCTTTAAGGATCTTTTGGCAATTGAGAGTTCTGACTACACCATTATCATATTTCCATTGCTTCCACTTAGAGTTACTCTAAAATTATTGAGAGAATCATAATTGTTAGAGCGAGATTGGGTGAAACCATTTGATTGTACTTGCATTCAGCATATAATCAACTATATATAAAGTGGACGTAGGCTCGTTAACGCCGAACCACTATAAATTTCGTGTGTTTTCCTGCTTTTTCTTCATATTGTAGTTATAATTCTTCGTAGATCAGAACAACTTGGGTGTTAGACCCAATTTTTGATCTAACATTTTGGTGCTTTCACTAAAAACAAATTTTTAGCACATTGGATTGTTGTTCTGTTGTTTGGATACTCAAGTCCGAAGAAGACAGTCCAAAACCTCACTATTTCAATTTTTGAAGATTTCAGTGAAATTCAGATATCATGGCTGGAAAGAAGTCTAAAGATGCTCGAGCATCGCAGGCCGAAGAGGCTACAAACGAGGCGATTGAAGAGAGTGTGCACGAGCAGTTCGAGGAAGAGCCCACGGATCGCGTTGCGCAGGGGGCGATCGCGATCGATGGAGGAGCCACAAACCAATCCACTGAAAGGGTGACCACTAGTTCGCGTGACCTCGCCACGAACCCACCTGCACCTATCACCACGACCCGATCCCAATGGGGGCGCAACAAGCCATCGACAACAGGGGGCGAACCGATCCGATAAGCGGACCACCACTCGACCCGGGAAGGAACCTATGTCCCGCTCTGCTCACGCTGGTACCTCTGCTCGACCTAGTACAGGTCTTCTGCGCATAAGAGAAGAAGTTGATGATGATCAGTTTGACCCGTCTGCACCTGCTACTGAGAGAGACCTGTCTCGTATGCTTGACATGTATGATAGACTTTTTGAAGAACTAGTCGCTCAGCGGCAGGAGAGTTCAGTATTACGACAGAATCTGACTACTATGGACTGGCAAATTGACGACCTCATAAGGCAGAGGGTTTCCTCACCAACCCGTCTTCCTTCCCCAGAACACACATCCTCGTCTGAGGAGCCCCGGAGAAACCGACGTTGGCCTCCGCTAGAAAGAGATGAGAACATAGAGCAACTTTGATCTCGGGAAGAAGAAGTGATTAATCAGGGAACTAGCAATCGTAACTTGAATGAACCTGCTTTACCACTGAGGAATGGAAACGTGATTGACCCTGCTCAGAATCGATCCAATCCCCCCGCTCGTCGCGTAGTTGACATCTGCAACAGCGAGCAAGGAAGCTCCGCCCGAATCCCAGACTTTGTAGCTGCACGTCAAAGAAATCCTGAAGAAGCCCATCGGGCAAGAAGTGTCGATCCTGAGTCCACCTTGACCCGGGCAGATGTTGAAGCAATGATCAGGGAAAACATAATAGCTAGCCGAGGGTATAGGGATGAAGATTGGGGCATAGATCATAGTCATACGCCTTTTACCGATGATATATTGGAGGTCACATTCCCGAGACGTTTTAATATGCCGACAATGAATCGCTATGCGGGAAAATCTGACCCAATCCAGCATCTGATGCGATACTCCTGGTCCATGAGTGCCGCCGCAGCTACAGATGAGATAAAGTGCAAGGCATTCCCTACATTTCTGGAAGATATGGCATTAGTGTGGTTTACCCGCATGCCAGCCCGGTCGATATCCAGTTTCAGGGAATTGAGTGAGAAGTTTGTGAACCAATTCCGCCTTCATGCTTAAAGATCTAAGAATGTGATTGAGCTGTCTCTTATTAAGCAGCGACCAGACGAAAGCTTGAGATCGTACTTGGACCGTTTTAATTTAGCAGTCATAGAAGTTAAAGATCTGCATGAGCAAATTGTGTTAATGGCCTTAATTGACGGTGTCGATAAGGATACCGAGTTTGGAAGATATTTAGCCGGCAAACCACCTCCGACCAGAGAAATATTTTATGAAAAAGCTAATGTCCGTTTACGACAGGAAGAGATATATGCTAATCAAAAAAGGAAGGCTGCTGATAAGGAAGATATTCAGAGCAATGTGGCCATCAAACAGACAGGAGATAGCTCAGGAAAGGTTGAAGTCAATGTTGGGAATAAAAATCAAGGAAATGGTCGCCAACCGGGAAACAATAATAGCAATAATCGGAAGAGAAATCGAGGAAATGATTCCTAGAGAAGATCTCGACCCAGGCCATTTGAGAGTTTCACACCATTAAATGATACATTGGAAAATATCTTCCTGGACACCTATAACGTCCTTCCATATAAAAGGCCTCCTCCAAGAGAGTCGATAGACAAAGAGCATGAAACCGGAAAGTTCTATCTATTCCACCAAATCCACGGTCATTCCACAAATGAATGCCGTTATCTGAGATACCTGGTCGAGAGGCTTCTCCGAGAAGGAAAACTCGATGAGTACAGGGTCACACCCAGAGACAGGGGGCAAGCCGTATCTGCCCCAAACCAAAATCAAAACCAGAACCAGAGTCAGAGCCAGCCTACTCCCCGGCTGACTGCTCAGCAAAAGGGGAAGAATATTGTCATTAACACCATACTAGGAGGGCTTCATCTGGCCGGGCATAGCTTTAGAGCAATGGACCAGTATGTTAACACAGCTAAACAACCCCTCATGGCAGGAGAAGGCAGTAACCCTGAGGACATTGCCCCGGCCAAACAACAGAAGACAATGATCGATGACATAATATTTCATGACAGGGATAGCGTCGGCGTTCACTCCCCAACCGAAGACCCATTAGTAATCACAGCCGCAATTGGTCCAGCCATAGTCCATAAAGTTCTGGTAGATAACGGAAGTTCGTTCAACATTTTGTTCAAGAAAACGTTCGACCAAATGAAACTTGAGCTGAAGGAGTTAAAACCATGCGAAGGGTGGATACGTGGATTCAATGGAGCATCCACTGCTCCAATGGGATATGTAGAGTTGTCGGTAACCCTTGGGGAAGGGGAACGCCAGAGAGTAAGATTCCTTCCTTTTGTGGTTCTGCACGTCGAATCCCCATATAACGCATTTCTAGGCCGACCGGCCTTAGCAATGTTCAGAGCTTGTATAGCCCTTGGTGTTTATTAATGAAGTTCCCAACTGAAGCTGGTATAGATACAATAAGAGGAGATCAAGTTGTTGCTCGAGCATGTTACATTGCAGAGTTGAAGATGCTCCGTAAAGGAAAAGATGTAGAAACCAAAGGCGCTTCCTCCCCGGCAAGGGAGGAAACGTTATAGCAACTAAAGAAAATAACCATGGGAGAGTCGCCCAGAGAACTGCCCGAGGACATAGATCCCAGAGAAGACGAAGAGCCTAGGGGCAGAATGGCGACTCCCAATAAGACAACTGTGGATATTCCAATCGATGATGGAGACCCAGAGAAGGCCCTGAAGATTGGATCCTAGTTAGACCCTATTCGAGCCGGAGAGTTAACAAATTTTTTGAAAGCCAATTTAGATGTATTCGCTTGGACCCACTCGGACATGTGTGGGATATCGAGTCATTCGCTAGGCATCAACCCGAAGTATCCTCCAGTCAAACAGAAAAGGCAAATGCTTGGCCCGGAGAGGTCGGCTGCTTTGAAAGAGGAAGTTGAGAAATTGAGAAGTAATGGGTTCATCAGAGACTCAACATATCCAGATTGGATTTCCAACCTAGTCTTGGTAAAAAAAGGCTAATGGAAAGTGGCGCACCAGTATTGATTTCTCGGACCTGAATAAAGCTTGCCCAAAGGACAGTTTTCCGTTGCCAAGAATTGACTAGTTGGTGGATTCGACAGCTGGCCATGAACTCCTCTCTTTCATGGATGCTTATTCGGGGTACAATCAGATCCCTATGCACATCCCAGATCAAGAACATACAAGCTTCATTACAGATTTAGGATTGTATTGCTATGTAGTGATGCCATTTGGCTTGAAAAACGCCAGTGCTACATATCAGCGATTGGTTAATAGGATGTTTCATAACCAGATTGGGAAGACAATGGAGGTGTATGTCGATGACATGTTAGTGAAATCCAAACAATCATCCGACCATACTACCGATTTAGCAGAAATTTTTGAAATTCTCCGCAAGTATGGAATGAAATTGAACCCTTTGAAATGTTCATTTAGGGTAGCATCAGGAAAATTTTTAGGGTTTATCGTCAATTCGCGTGGAATCGAGATTAACCCAGATCAGATCGCAGCAATCCGGAATATTCAGAAAACTAGACAGATTAAAGATGTGCAAAGCCTCATAGGGAAAGTAGCAGCATTGAGTATATTTATCTCCAAAGCTACCAATAAATGTATCCCGTTTTTTGAATTAATAAAGCGAGGAAAGTGCAACTTCGAATGGACCTCTGATTGTGTTGAAGCATTTCAGAATCTCTTGAATCATTTAGAAAAACCCCCAATTTTGTCTAAACACGTAGATCATGAAGAATTATTCGTATATTTGGCAGTGTCATCTAATGCGGTCAGTTCGGCTTTGGTTAGAGAAGAGGATAAGGTGTAAAGACTAGTATATTATGTTAGTAAGAAGTTGGCGACAGCTGAACGAAATTATCCAAGGATAGAAAAGCTTGCATATAATTTGTTGATTACATCCAGGAAGCTTCACCACTATTTTCAAGCTCACCCGATTACCATATACACTGATCACCCATTAAGACAAGTTCTTCAAAGGCCAGAGACTTCGGGACGATTACTTAAGTGGAACATTGAACTAAGTCAGTTCGATTTGAATTTTCAACCCCGACGATCAATAAGGGGGCAAGTGCCAGCAGACTTCATAGTAGAGTTTACCATCCTAGAAGATGATGCAATAAGCGAAGAAGTCGATCCGCCAAGGCTACTCCTCGACCCCATTGCCTGTAAGTTGTTCACGGACGGAGCAAAGAACGATAGACGATCTGGTGCCGAAGTGGTGCTCGAAACTCCAGAACAATGGCCGATATACTATGCTCTCAGATTGGAGTTCTGCGCCACTAACAACGACTCAGAATACGAAGCCCTGATTGCTGGTTTGAAACTAGCAAAGGAGTTGAAGATTACAAAGTTAGACATCTTTTGCGACTCCAAAATAGTTGTGAACCAAGTCATAGGAAAATTCCAGGCCAAAAGTCCTAGGCTGATATCATATTTTGAAGAAGTTAAAAAGTTGCTGGGTGGTTTTGACCATCACACCATATCCCACATTCCTCGAACAGAGAACCAAAAAGTAGATAAATTGGCTAAAATGGCCAGTTCTGATAGTCCTGAAAATACAGAATTGGTCCCGATGGAAGTCTTACAGTCACCTAGTATAGATCAGATGGAAGTTGATATGGTACTGGATGTTGAGCCTGAAAGGGAGTCATAAATGACCCCTTTGAAGAATTTCCTAATGTATGGAACGCTCCCTGCGAAGAAAAGTGAGAGGCGTGCAATAATTCGGAAGCCCTCTCGGTATGTGTTGCAAGAGGGGGTCCTGTATAGACAAGGATTTTCAATACCCCTCCTCCGGTGTATTGCCCATGGCGATATTCAACACGTATTGCAAGAAGTACATGAGGTCGATTGTGGAGATCACATGGGAGGCCAAACATTGGCAAAGAAAATAATACGATATGGTTATTTCTGGCCAATCGTAAATAAGGATGTGGCCAAATACGCGCGGAGTTGTGACACCTGCCAGAGATTTTCTAAGATCCATACGGCCCCATCAAGCCAGCTGAAGATGGTGACGAGTCCTTGTCCTTTCGCTGTGTGAGGAATCGATATCATTGTAAGCCTCCCCCTGGCGAAGGGTGGAGCAAAATTCGCTATCGTAGCCGTGGATTATTTTACCAAATGGGTAGAAGCAGAACCATTAACCACAATAACAACCAAGAGAGTAATCAGCTTCGTTGTTAGAAACATTATATGCCGATTTGGAATCCCAAGAATCATCATAACGGATAATGGAACTCAGTTTGACAGCACCAAGTTCAAAGATTTTTGCCAGAAATACCACAACGAGAAAAGGTACACCTCCGTGGCATATCTGCAGGCAAACGGCCAAGTGGAGGCCACAAATAAAACGGTTAAATCTATCCTAAAGAATAGATTGAAGCGGGCCAAGGCCATGTGGGTCGATGAATTGCCTTTGGCACTATGGGCTTATAGAATGACCTATAAATCGACAACGGGCCATACGCCGTTTTCCCTCGCCTTTAGAGCTGAAGCGGTCATCTCGGTCGAGTTAGAAGTACCTTCTCACCGAGTCACCTATTATGACCCGATGACCAACAATGAGTTGCTTCTTGAATCCTTGGACATGATCGAAGAGAAGAGGGACGAAGCCGATTTACGTGCCTTAAGACATAAGCAGCAGATAGCTCAATATTACAACAAAAAAGTCCGAGCACGAACCTTTGAACCCGGAGACTTGGTTCTAAAACGTATCTTCCCATGCTCAGAGCATATGGGTCCGAAATGGGAAGGACCATATTCCATCCTGCGAAGACTTGATAATGGAGCCTTCAAGCTAGCAACCATAGATGGAGATGAAATCCCCAGAGTGTGGAATGCCCAACATTTGCGGCCTTACCTGACGTAAAATCGTCAGTTTCATTCTTTTGTTTTTAGGACCATGTAAAAAGGCACGACTTGCCTAGAATAGTCTGGTTACTTGAACAAAAGATTATAAAGTGGACGTAGGTCATGATTCGACCGAACCACTATAAAATATCGTGTGTCATTTACCTTTATTGCACCATTACCTATTTGCCTCATCCCGATTAATATAAATTATTGTTGTTTTTTAAGTCTGTCACAGATTATGCAGCAACATTGGAACATCCAATGCATTTTGCCACGAGGTGAAAGAGGAACCATAATCGAGGACCACAAGGTGCGGCAACGTAAATTACTCCACGACCAAACTCTAACTCCCTAGAATCAGGAGAGAGTATAAAGGACGCGAAGATGACGTCTGCAAGGCATTAAGGTGCACCATGATAAAACCGCCTTGCCACCACTCTAACCCGCTGAAGGATCGGGAGAGTATAAAGGCGCCAAAGATTTAGCGCCCCCAGAATTTCTGCTCCGCTGAAGGATCGGAGAGCAGACCTAGAACGAGCTCGAACTCTAACCCGCTGAAGGATCGGGAGAGTATAAAATTGTTAGAAATTTAGCGCTAAAAGAATCTTTACCCCCCTCCTTTCATAGGGGGCAACACACATGACTCTAATCAATCGTTAATAAGCCCTGGCCAGGCATCATATTAAATGATTGATTGGGGGCATATACACGCGCATCACATCTCTGCACATCACATCTCTGCACAGAAATTTTAAAATTTTGCTAATGTTATTCATGAATTAATTTTCGATTAGTTATGGTTTAAATATTTGTGGCTAATGCGATAAATTAAAATTGCAGGTTCGCAGGTTTAGTTCTCCTTTTTATGTGGCTAATTTGTCTTGAACGGAAACTCATGTTCGTATCACGACAAGGATGAAAGTCGAGGTCGACCAAGGCGAATCATCTCCCATGCCGTTATGTTGGCTACTCAGGAAGTTGCACAGAGATGCAAGGAACTTGGAATCACTGCATTGCATATTAATTTAATGGCAACAAAAATCAATTTTTATTTACTAAGATGCAGGGATACAAGATATGATAGCTAAACAAAACTAAGGGCCATTCCCACAATTACATTTGTTGGCTAGGGTAAAGCCTAAAAATCCTACGAACAAAATATGAACTAATCTCTGCATCCTACTCATGCTTGGGGGTTATTTTGGCTTCTTGCTCTTCTTCTGCTTCCCCGACTCCTCCCTGTTAACATCCGAACGATCACCTTTTTTCCTCTTCCTCTTATCAACAAGAGGCTCTGGCGAAGAACTAGAAGATTGAGGGGCTAGTTGTGAAGTTATTGATCGAGAGGAAAATCTTATGACCAACCCAGTTTTGGGATCGATTTCAGAAATAGGGGAACAAATACTGGTTCCTGTTCCCCTTTCATAAGGAGCAACTACCTCTCCTC
Source organism: Allium sativum (assembly GCA_030737875.1). Lineage (NCBI taxonomy): Eukaryota > Viridiplantae > Streptophyta > Magnoliopsida > Asparagales > Amaryllidaceae > Allium > Allium sativum. The sequence continues at coordinate 712,272,043 of CM060919.1, read as the reverse complement.
CTTAGCCTGTTGATCAGCCAAGGTTTCACCACCACCCTTGATTTCGTCTGTAATAACAACATCATCCTCTTCATCCCCGTGACCACCTTCCGTGTCCTTCAGAGCAGCAATGACCTCGGCATCTGCAGGAACATCAGTGTTGGGTACCACAGATGGCCATGGTTACTTTTTCACCATCCTCAGTTCGCTCTGAGGTCTCAGAAATTTCAGCATCAGTGCCTAAGGAGATATCAACTTTCTCTGCCTCTGCTTTCTTTTCTCGGTCAATGTATCACCTGTATTACAAAAGGCACATGTTAGTAACTCAATGGGTTGCTCCGCAGAACAACGAAAAGTCATAACTGCTTTGGCAAATTGCGGGGAAAATATGGATATACCTTCAGCTGATGTTTCATCCAAGTTTGCAGCAGAAACTCCGATAGTTGGAGGAGTTGGGCGTAAGTGAATTAACGGATCGTCAGGATTATATTCCTCAACTTTTGGGCCTTGAGTTCCGTCGCTGAGCTTGAGCCCTTATCAAGTTTGCTCTTTCCTTTGGCCTCAGTCTTCTCCCTTTCCACCTCTTCTCAGATTAGGAGTCTCCCCTCCTCCAAATCCTCAGGTTCTTTTCCTTTGAGGAGCCTCTGCATTAGCTGGCCTTCATCAATCTCACTAACCTTCAATTGCTGCTTCTCATCCTCGACAATTGCATCCCATATGTTGGTAAGAGTAACGTGATAGTCTGGGATCCAAGAAATATCTCGAGTTTTGATGACTTGGCCTAAGAAGTCGAATACCAGTTCCCCGAAACCTTCTATTTCTTTTTCGGCTTCAGCAAGCTTGTCAGCAGTGGTGGAAGCTGATTCAAGAATGCTGTTAGCATTAGTCTCGGCAAGAACCGCTCGCCCCTTTGCCTGAACGAGTTGGTCACTCAAGACCTCTTTTTCTTTCTAGGTAGCCACAAGACTGTTTTTCAAGTCTGCTCTTTCCTTCTCCCAAGCAGCCTTCTCAGCATCGAAATGACTCTGCGCTGCCCTCAAATCAGCATTGGCCATTCTAAGATCCTCTATTTCCTTTTTCAAAGATAATCGTTCTTGGCTATTAGAGTCCAGCTCGCTACGAAAACGCTTCCTAGCTTCCTCTAATTCTGTCTTGTTGTTCTCTGTGTCTCGCTGAGCTAAAGCCAGTTGAGCCTGTGCATCCTCTAGTTCCTTTTCCATCTTGCACCTGGCTCTTTCATTATTCTCAATTCTCACTTTGGATCTGGCCTCGTTCGTTTCTAAATGACAGATGGCATTCGAAATACTGACGGCGTGCTTTTTCATTACCTCATACTGTTTGGCTACATGGCACACATATCCTATCACCTCAGTATCCCAGTCCCTAAGAACCGACTCAACATCCGGTACAAACGTCATCCTCTCAAAGAAAATATCTGGGAAGTCCTTGCGCTAGCACGCCAATCTAGCCTGATTTTCGGGACTATGGGTAGCATCTCGTGCAATGAGACTCTCGGAGTCGTGATCGTCAGGAGAGACCAGAGTTTCTTTTCCTTTCTTCACAATCTTGCCCTCGTCTTTATTTTTGTCTTCTGACTCGCGTTGTTTCTTGGAAGATTGGACATGAGAAGGCATACTTTTTGAAGGGGTTAAGTCCCTAGGAAGTTGCTTACCCCCAGCCGGTGGCAGTGGACGACTTTGAGGTTTGTCGGGACCATACCTGGAAGGAGATCGAGATCGTGTAGGGTAAGTTTGAGGAGGGTCGCGAGGCCGATAACTGTCCCTCCCCCGACTATTTCTGCGAGCAGGAGTTGGATGAAGACTAGGTGTGCCTTCACGAAGAGAGCGATAAGAATAAGATCGTTTGCGAGACATCTTTCCTGCAAAAGAAACAAGTACATATTAAAACCTTGAATACTGTTGGTATAAAAGTATGGGGTCAGACAGTGCATGTGATTTGTGCATCCCATATAATTCCCCCTAACCGACCAGGGCCCGAAGTTAGGCTCGTCTGGGTAGTCTCTCGTTCTTCAACTAGAACAGTTGTTTCCTCGGAGATAGGAAAAAATGTCTCCCCTTCGAAGTCTTCCTGTGTATATACATCGTCTGGTATAGCAATCTTGTCCAATTCTTTAAATAACTGCTCCTCTGTTAAATCATCGGGAGCGGCAGGCTCAACCTGTAGAGAGGCCCTTGACCCCCCGGAGAGGCTGGGATTTCCTTAAACTCGTCAGCACGGGCCTCATCTCCTCTATATACATTTAAATCTTCATCGTCCTGGTTAATTATTGGCGAAGGACTCTTATGAAGTTTAGTTGTCTCTACTGCCTGTGACGTTCCTTCTCCCTCGGTCGGGGGCACGTACTTATAAGGTTTGCCACCCGTGCCAAGTCCAAATCGTATATCCAGAAGGCGGTGCTTGTGGAGATTCTCGTCAGTAATACATTTCTTGATCCTTAGGAAGTCGGATTTGCTTTTCAGAAGGAGGGATAGTCGATTACTATATACCGAGCCCTCCGTCTTTGGAAAGGTATGATCTGCATAAAGGAAAGAAGTATGTTAGCGCTTCGATTTCTTAAACAGATTATTCATTCAAAGGTTTAAAATTTACTTGATTTAAGTCATCTACTTGCACACCCAGCCTGTCTCTTTATATAGAACCAATCGGCCTTGGGATCCCCTATGTTGCGGTAACCATCAGACAAGACCTTCCTATTTGCTACTGATTCGAAGAAAGAAAAATTTGGGGTTGCAGTAGAACGATGCTTGAAAAGGTAATAGAATTTCAAGTCTTTAAACGTGAGCTCAGTTTGCAGGATTTCCACGTATGCGATGTATAAAGTGTATAGGGCTGCGTAGGCATTGGGATGAAGTTGCATCGGAGCAATACCCAATCGTTTTAAGGTTTCAATGACGATTGGAGGAAACGGAGGAATAGCGCCTAACTAGCACATGAGTCGGCTAACTGTCATATACCCCTCCGGAGCCAGATGAGGTCTATCTTCGCTACCGGGTGTTCTCACATCATCCCAGGGGATCCCGTGTTTCAAGCAGATTTTCTTAAGCTTTATGTCATCTAGTTTGGAAGCTAAAGAGTCAGTGAATTTCTCTATTTCTAGTGCACCAGGAATCTCGTCGGGAGCTCGATCGTCCACTTCAGACTCCTCATCAAGCGAGGTACTCTTAGATGAATCCGATTCTGTTTCTGCCTCATATTCGGATTCAGAATCCTCACCCTCTCGGTTAACTGGAAGAACCTCGGGGTTGTGGTGCTCAGACATCTGGGGTTCCATCTCTATTTCAGATCTTGAATGTAACACCCCGTAATTTGAACATAAAAATTCACAAATTAAAGTATACTTAATTAAGTGAAATGGGTTGCGCAGAGAAATATATATATAATTGAAAATTTAATAAATAAATATGTAAAGATGTTCAAAACAGCGAATTGGGAGAGGGGAATAACCGAACCGGCCGATTTTTGAGGTCGACCAAAGCCCGCTGGGTCGACTAGGTGTTAATCCAGGGTGTTTGGCTGTCAACCCGTGGGCCGATTCGCTCGAATGCAGATTTTGCATTTGAATGGTTCTCATGGTTCAGCTTTAATCTAAAGGCCCTAAATGGTTCCTACATGTGACTTCTTCCCCAAGACATGCTTTAAAGGCTAGGATTGGTTCTAGGGTTTATCCTAGGGCTAAAACTATCCTAGTCTTCTATAAAAAGACCCCTAACCCTCTCCTAAAACCCTCATAAATTGATCCTACAACTAAACTATGCCAAAATGATTCCTCATCATGGCCTCCACTTCAACCCATGGCCTCCATCTTCTTCTTCATGATAGCTTAAGTGTTCTAAGCTAGTTTCAAAGTAAAATAGCCTCTTTTCTTCATTCATGAGAGATTCTATGATCATTTGAGTGATTTCATGTTTGTATGAGAGTTAATAAGTTGCATTCTAGCCAAAGTTGCAACCTTTTCTTGACCAAAAAAGCAAGGATCTTGCATGAGAGCTCATAAGCTTCATTCAAAGCCAAAGTTGAAACCTTTCGTCTTCAAAGCAAGGATTTTTATTGATATTTGCTCAAGGGTTTCATATGGAACTTGTTCTTTTGGGTTTTTTGGGTGATAGCATGAATGGCTTCGTCTCAATCTTTGTTTTATATGTTGATTTGTGCCTTCATAGCATTGTAAGCCCCCTCCTACTCTTAGATATTAACTATAAAGTTAAATGAATGTTGCAAGTTTGGGTTTGATCATTAAGTATGATACATGCTATCATGTTATGCAAGTCTATAAAGTCATTACCTTGATCTTGTGGGTTAAAAGCTATAACCTTTATGTTGAAATGTTGCATTATGCAACATGAGAACCCTCATAACCTTTAGGTTAACTTGCATATGAAGTCATAACCCTTATGTGATGTTATATGCGAGTTACTTGTCATCATTTCATGTCATCTATGACCATGTATCACCTATTTGCCAAGTTTGAATGTTATGCATGTTTTTGAGGCTTGACAATGTAACATGCAAGTTTGTGAGCACATTTATGCCTCATTTCCACCATGTTAAACTTGTGGCCTTATACCCTTTTTGTCATGCCTTTGCCAAGTTCCTTCTTTAAATCCATTATGCGTTGTTGTGAATGTATATGCGAGTTTAAAAGCGTTGGGGTTAGGTTATGGGGAAACTTTAATGACATGAAACAAGATTTGGGTAAATTGGTATAAACGTGACAACATGTAACTTTGGCTATGAGCATGGGACTTGGGAACTTGACACGTATGGGTTGTAAGTGTAACAAGACACTAGACCAAACATGAAAATGGCCAACTCGAGGTTGGGTTGAGTTTGTAGCATAAATCTACCCGGACCTGCCCGGCTTAACTAGTGGCTACAAACAATAGGATCCAATGTGAGAAATTGGTCATGTCGCGCTTAAGACCCGAGGTTAGACTAAGTTGTGGTGTAAATCTACCCGGACCCGCCCGGCTTAACTAGTAACAACAACAAAGTCTAATGTGAGAGGTTGAGAGTGCATTAATTAAATTAATGCCACATGATAAGGTTAAGTAAATTTGACTAATGACACTTAACTGATATGACACAAATGGGTAGGTTAAGTGGGACCAGGCTTGATTTCTTAATGACACTTAACCATACAAGACAGTTAGGGGATGGGGTTAAGTAATTTACGCTTAACTAATATAAACACGGTAATTAGATGGGGTTAAGTAAATAAGACTTAACTAATCTAAACACGGTAATTAGATGGGGTTAAGTAACTAAGACTTAACTAATCTAAACACAGTAATTAGATGGGGTTAAGTAATCTATACTTAACTAATCTAAACACGGGAATTCGATGGGGTTAAGTTAAACACTTAACCAATCTAAACTTTGTTATTCATTGGGTTAAGTAACCTATACTTAACCAATTTAACATGATAATTTAATGGGGTTAAGTAACTTATACCTAACCAATTATACGTGATGATTTGATGAGGTTAAGTAACCTATACTTAACCAATCTAATAGGTGGACCTGATAAGGGTTAAGTCACAAGACCTTTTAAGATTAGGCTTAACCATTGTAATATGATTAGTGGATGGGGTTAAGCTAACCCATACTTAACCAGTCCGACTCGATAATCTGATGGGATTAAGATAATCCATGCTTAATCAATCTAACATGAAAATCTGATAGGGTTAAGGCAAATAAATACTTAACCAATTTGACTTGATAGGGTTAAGTCATGAGCTTCTTGGTACACTTAACCAACTTGTATGGCTAAGCCTTAAACTTGAGTACTTAGCCAATCTTGACATGATTTGTAGGCGGGTCAAGTCATGAACTTGGATAACAACACTTAACCCATTTGACAAAACCCTAGCTCAAAGGACTAGGTTGGAAATCGTAGTTAACAAGGATAGCGGAAAGAGGGGCTAAGTGGTAAACCTTAGTTAAGGGTAACTAAGTAATAATTCTTAGCTAAGGACATGGGACTAGTTCATAAAGAGATGAGTAACCTGGTACGGTAGGTCATCGCTTAGTATACGAGGAGGAGCAAGTTATCTGACTAGGATAAAAGCTCCAGCGAATTGGGTGACGAAGTGAAAGCTTCGGGGAACGTGAGGGTACTCTTGGTATCCCTCTCTGAGGTGGCGAGTGGTCCATGAAACTCGGCCTCACAGGGGTTAAGGTCTGCGGTAGAAGAGCCAAGAGTATGCCTTGGTTGCTATGCGAGCGACCTAAAGACTGGGATGGATTAGCGTGGAGTCGACGATACTTGATTTTGCCCCGGGATAGCATGTCGCCGACTACCTACCATCTTTAGTCAATCGTGTACGTACGAAAAGGCAGGGAACTCCCAAAAGACCATATACTAGCTATCAAGTTATGGGTGAGGTTGGCTATCTGGAAGTGGGCATCGATGGGCCATAGTGTAGTTCTCATACATGATTTTTCTTGGATTGCCTTTCAGTAGTTGAGGGAGGGGTCACGTGGGACCATAGCCACGGGTACAAAAACAAACCTTGATATCTGCATCAGCAGACGACTTAAAGCTCCCGACCGAGTCCCGTATTTCTTGATTTGCCCTGGCACAGAACTCGGATGGCACATTGAGGAACATGTGCATCTAGACATGGAAAACGATTCACGATACATACGTGGGATAAAGGGCGCGGTTGACGGGTGGCATAATCCCTAGTGGCCCTAGGTGGCTGAACCCAAATCGAGACACGGAAACGTTCATTAGGTAGCATAATCCCTAGTGGTCCTAGGTGCCATAAATCCTAAGTGGACACGCGATAGTTCATGGTAAGAAAACATAACTAGATCAAGGGTAGCAGTCCAAAATAACTTCAAGGATAAGACGTTTACATGGGAAAGCCCTTATGGCCTACGGCAAAGGACTAAACTTATACATGGAAAGAAACATACGAGTTGGGAAATCCTACATATGCTATATATTAGGTTGACATGGACCATTACGTGGCGTTGGGCAAGGGACATTCATAGTTAACACATGACGCGGGTTGGGATACTAGTACGAGGGGTGCAGAGCAAATATACATGGTATATATCTTAGGATGTTATACATGATAAATACCTTGGGATAGTATACTTGATAGAAACCTGACGATGTAGTACCTTGATTTATCTTGACACCGTAGTTTATCATGACACACTCGTTTATTTTGGTACCGTAGTTCATCCTGTTATTTTGGTTTAGCTTATCTATATTGCCATCATACTTATGTTCATCTCAGTTCCTCATGCCAGTTAACTTTACTAGTTTATATACTTATAGTAGATAGGGCTTACCAGTCTTCATGACTGACCCCATTTTGTTTCGCCTCTTGTCTTCCGTCCCCCCAGGTTACAGGGAGGAAATGCTATTGTTAGTTTGGACTTCTTCTGTTTGAAGGTCATCACGCTTGGCTTGGACTTCTCTTGGCTATGGCTACTTTACTATTTTACTTGGGGAATAATTTATGAAATGGTTTTATGCTTCTTTATTATTGCAAGACAGGTTTTGATGTATTTTGATGTAAAAGGCTTTTAGACCTTATTTTATAAGGTAATGAAATTTGTTTTACTTCCGCTGTTTTATATATATATGTTCTATCTTGTAATATTTCTGTACATGTTTACCAATAATACCCCTCTAAAGCTAGTGCATTCCTTTGCGAGTGACCCTAGCGGAGGTGGGGTGTTACATTTGGTATCAGAGCAGAAGGTTACCAGACTAGGCAAAAGTTTTTAAAAAACCTTCTGAAAACTATTTGAGAAACCGTTTACAAAGAAGCATTTTTCAAGAAAAGTTTTTAAAGGCTATTCCCCAAAAGCCATTAGCACTATCCTTTGTTCCTTTGATCGAATCTCTTTTCCCTTTCTTTCCTCCATCTGAAGTCACAGTAGTTTTAACTGCGACTAATCCTTGTCTAGCTACGTAAGTGTTTTCCCGTTCGATGGAGGAAGTTCTCGAGAGACCAGTTACCGAAGTTATAACAAGGGATAATAAGAACAAAGATAAAGGACGCGAGCTTAAGGATAAGCAACTATTGCTATGGCTTAGTCCATCAAGGAGGACAAGGACAAGATCATCGGAGAGGGCAATTGTACGCTCCTATTTCTAGGGTACCTAAAAGAAATGGTACCGTTTCTGGTAAAGGTTTAGTCGTTCTTTTCTATCATCCCATCCAGACTTTGTCTTGACCATCGTATCATTTAAGTCTGCTTGGATAGTTGAGTCTCTGCAACTTAATACTAGCATGGTAGAGGATCCCAGTTTTTGTCCCAAAATCTGGTTGGAGAGTCGGTCCATTTATTCATGACTTGTTGGATTTGAGAACGTCTATGCCAAGTGTTGAGATTAGAAGCAGCACTTCTATTGTTGAGCTATGGATGGATTCTAGGGGTAAAGTGGTTATCCAGTAAGGGATACCATTCTCGGTTTTGAAAAGAGGGTAGTCAGACTCTTGGCTTGCTTTGGTAATACCTTCGAAGTCTCGTGTAACCTTTTAGGTTCTGTCATGGTTAGTTACCTAGAATTTCTTGATGCATTTATCGGAAATCTCTGATCCAATCGAGTAACGTCCGCCAATAAGACGGATGGTTCATTCCGCTTAAGCATGGGTTATAGGAATCACCCTAGTAAGTGCACGTGGTAACATAAATTGGCATTGGTAAACGAGATCCAGAATTCACTAGTGAATTTTGGAGAGCTTGCATAAGTACGTAGATATGGTTGAGCCAAGTATACTAGGGAAAGAATAAATGAAAGTGGAACGAGAGGCGACAGTGAAAAGAGTTCCGACTCATACCTTGGAAATAGGAATCAAGGAGCTACGAAACCATGAAGTCAAAGGCGGTCAAGGCACAATGGAATTAAGTTCGTGGAAATGCGGCTCAGACGCGCGCATCATGTCTCTTTTTAAGAGTGTATCTTTGATCCTTGGTTCACCTGTAGAGCTTACTTGCATGCTATCGCTTGGTGGATATCCTCTCGGTCCTATTTCTGTTACAAACCCCGTAAGGAGTTTGTCTTGTTTATCTCCTCGATCTTATCTTGGGAACCTTAGATAGAACTCTATGGATGTAAACATGTATTTGAAACATGTTATGATTGATATGGTTGCAAATGGTTGCAAGTGGTTGCTCGTGGATGCGCGAATACACATTAGATACTAGATTGACGCGGTCAAGTTTCATGTTGCATATGCACGAGTATTTATACTTGTTTATGGATGAAATTGAATGTGTTATCATGCGGATGTTGCATATGAATGAATGTTTGTGCACGCATATAGTACTTATATGACTAGGACTATTCGCATACATGTTGGACTCATGGCACTAAACATATTTTGCATTAGAAAGATCATTCAGGCCCGATCATTAGCATTAGCTAAGGAGCATATACACACACGTTCTGCATATGTTGATATGGCATTAGAAATCGTCTAAGGACAATGATGCCAGTGTTTGATGGTTTGAGTAGATGGTTGTTTGGTTGGTAGGATACGTTCTTCTTGACTTAGAAATTTCGGGGACGAAATACTTTAAGGAGGGGAGAATGTAACACCCCGTAATTTGAACATAAAAATTCACAAATTAATGTATACTTAATTAAGTGAAATGGGTTGCACAGAGAAATATATATATTGATATATATATATATATAATTGAAAATTTAATAAATAAATATGCAAAAATGTTCAAAACAGCGAAATGGGGGAGGGGAATAACCGAACCGGCCGATTTTTGAGGTCGACCCGAGCTTGCTGGGTCGACTAGGGGTTAATTCAGGGTGTTTGGCTGTCAACCCGTGGGCCGATTCGCTCGAATGCAGATTTTTCATTTGAATGGTTCTCATGGTTCAGCTTTAATCTAAAGGCCCTAAATGGTTCCTACATGTGACTTCTTCCCCAAGACATGCTTTAAAGGCTAGGATTGGTTCTAGGGTTTATCCTAGGGCTAAAACTATCCTAGTCTTCTATGAAAAGACCCCTAACCCTCTCCTAAAACCCTCATAAATTGATCCTACAACTAAACTATGCCAAAATGATTCCTCATCATGGCCTCCACTTCAACCCATGGCCTCCATCTTCTTCTTCATGATAGCTTAAGTGTTCTAAGCTAGTTTCAAAGTAAAGGAGCCTCTTTTCTTCATTCATGAGAGATTCTATGATCATTTGAGTGATTTCATGTTTGTATGAGAGTTAATAAGTTGCATTCTAGCCAAAGTTGCAACCTTTTCTTGACCAAAAAAGCAAGGATCTTGCATGAGAGCTCATAAGCTTCATTCAAAGCCAAAGTTGAAACCTTTTGTCTTCAAAGCAAGGATTTTTATTGATATTTGCTCAAGGGTTTCATTTGGAGCTTGTTCTTTTGGGGTTTTTGGGTGATAGCATGAATGGCTTCGTCTCAATCTTTGTTTTATATGTTGATTTGTGCCTTCATAGCATTGTAAGCCCCCTCCTACTCTTAGATGTTAACTATAAAGTTAAATGAATGTTGCAAGTTTGGGTTTGATCATTAAGTATGATACATGCTATCGTGTTATGCAAGTCTATAAAGTCATTACCTTGATCTTGTGGGTTAAAAGCTATAACCTTTATGTTGAAATGTTGCATTATGCAACATGAGAACCCTCATAACCTTTAGGTTAACTTGCATATGAAGTCATAACCCTTATGTGATGTTATATGCGAGTTACTTGTCATCATTTCATGTCATCTATGACCATGTATCACCTATTTGCCAAGTTTGAATGTTATGCATGTTTTTGAGGCTTGACAATGTAACATGCAAGTTTGTGAGCACATTTATGCCTCATTTCCACCATGTTAAACTTGTGGCCTTATACCCTTTTTGTCAGGCCTTTGCCAGGTTCCTTCTTTAAATCCATTATGCGTTGTTGTGAATGTATATGCGAGTTTAAAAGCGTTGGGGTTAGGTTATGGGGAAACTTTAATGACATGAAACATGATTTGGGTAAATTGGTATAAACGTGACAACATGTAACTTTGGCTATGAGCATGGGATTTGGGAACTTGACACGTATGGGTTGTAAGTGTAACAAGACACTAGACCAAACATGATATGGCCAACTCGAGGTTGGGTTGAGTTTGTAGCATAAATCTACCCGGACCCGCCTGGCTTAACTAGTGGCTACAAACATTAGGATCCAATGTGAGAAGTTGGTCATGTCGCGCTTAAGACCTGAGGATAGACTAAGTTGTGGTGTAAATCTACCCGGACCCGCCCGGCTTAACTAGTAACCACAACAAAGTCTAATGTGAGAGGTTGAGAGTGCATTAATTAAATTAATGCCACATGATAAGGTTAAGTAAATTTGACTAATGACACTTAACCGATATGACACAAATGGGTAGGTTAAGTGGGACCGGGCTTGATTTCTTAATGCCACTTAACCATACAAGACAGTTAGGGGATGGGGTTAAGTAATTTACGCTTAACTAATCTAAACACGGTAATTAGATGGGGTTAAGTAACTAAGACTTAACTAATCTAAACAAGGTAATTAGATGGGGTTAAGTAACTAAGACTTAACTAATCTAAACACGGTAATTAGATGGGGTTAAGTAATCTATACTTAACTAATCTAAACACGGGAATTCGATGGGGTTAAGTTAAACACTTAACCAATCTAAACTTGGTTATTCAATGGGGTTAAGTAACCAATACTTAACCAATTTAACATGATAATTTAATAGGGTTAAGTAACTTATACCTAACCAATTATACGTGATGACTTGATGAGGTTAAGTAACCTATACTTAACCAATCTAATAGGTGGACCTGATAAGGGTTAAGTCACAAGACCTTTTAAGATTAGGCTTAACCATTGTAATACGATTAGTGGATGGGGTTAAGCTAACCCATACTTAACCAATCCGACTCGATAATCTGATGGGATTAAGATAGTCCATGCTTAATCAATCTAACATGAAAATCTGATAGGGTTAAGGCAAATAAATACTTAACCAATTTGACTTGATAGGGTTAAGTCATGAGCTTCTTGGTACACTTAACCAACTTGTATGGCTAAGCCTTGAACTTGAGTACTTAGCCAATCTTGACATGATTTGTAGGCGGGTCAAGTCACGAACTTGGATAACAACACTTAACCCATTTGACAAAACCCTAGCTCAAAGGACTAGGTTGGAAATCGTAGTTAACAAGGATAGCGGAAAGAGGGGCTAAGTGGTAAACCTTAGTTAAGGGTAACTAAGTAATAATTCTTAGCTAAGGACATGGGACTAGTTCATAAAGAGATGAGTAACCTGGTACGGTAGGTCATCGCTTAGTATACGAGGAGGAGCAAGTTATCTGGCTAGGATAAAAGCTCCGGCGAACTGGGTGACGAAGTGAAAGCTTCGGGGAACGTGAGGGTACTCCTCGTATCCCACTGTGAGGTGGCGAGTGGTCCATGAAACCCGGCCTCACAGGGGTTAAGGTCTGCGGTAGAAGAGCCAAGAGTATGCCTTGGTTGCTATGCGAGCGACCTAAAAACTGGGATGGATTAGCGTGGAGTCGACGATACTTGATTTTGCCCCGGGATAGCATGTCGCCGACTACCTACCATCTTTAGTCAATCGTGTACGTACGGAAAGGCAGGGAACTCCCAAAAGACCATATACTAGCTATCAAGTTATGGGTGAGGTTGGCTATCTGGAAGTGGGCATCGATGGACTTTAGTGTAGTTCTCATACATGATTTTTCTTGGATTGCCTTTCAGTAGTTGAGGGAGGGGTCACGTGGGACCATAGCCACGGGTACAAAAACAGACCTTGATATCTGCATCAGCAGACGACTTAAAGCTCCCGACCGAGTCCCGTATTTCTTGATTTTCCCTGGCACGGAACTCGGATGGCACATTGAGGAACATGTGCATCTAGACATGGAAAACGATTCACGATACATACGTGGGATAAAGGGCGCGGTTGACGGGTGGCATAATCCCTAGTGGCCCTAGGTGGCTGAACCCAAACTGAGACACGAAAACGTTCATTAGGTAGCATAATCCCTAGTGGTCCTAGGTGGCATAAATCCTAAGTGGACACGCGATAGTTCATGGTAAGAAAACATAACTAGATCAAGGGTAGCAGTCCAAAATAACTTCAAGGATAAGACGTTTACATGGGAAAGCCCGTATGGCCTACGGCAAAGGACTAAACTTATACATGGAAAGAAACATACGAGTTGGGAAAACCTACATATGCTATATATTAGGTTGACATGGACCATTACGTGGCGTTGGGCAAGGGACATTCATAGTTAACACATGACGCGGGTTGGGATACTAGTACGAGGGGTGCAGAGCAAATATACATGGTATATACCTTAGGATGTTATACATGATAAATACCTTGGGATAGTATACTTGATAGAAACCTGACGATGTGGTACCTTGATTTATCTTGACACCGTAGTTTATCATGACACACTCGTTTATTTTGGTACCGTAGTTCATCCTGTTATTTTGGTTTAGCTTATCTATCTTGCCATCATACTTATGTTCATCTCAGTTCCTCATGCCAGTTAACTTTACTAGTTTATATACTGATAGTAGATAGGGCTTACCAGTCTTCATGACTGACCCCGTTTTGTTTCGCCTCTTGTCTTCCGTTTCCCCCCCCCCCAGGTTACAGGGAGGAAATGCTATTGTTAGTTTGGACTTCTTTTGTTTGAAGGTCATCACGCATGGCTTGGACTTCTCTTGGCTATGGCTACTTTACTGTTTTACTTGGGGAATAATTTATGAAATGGTTTTATGCTTCTTTATTATTGCAAGACAGGTTTTGATGTATTTTGATGTAAAAGGCTTTTAGACCTTATTTTATAAGGTAATGAAATTTGTTTTACTTCCGCTGTTTTATATATATATGTTCTGTCTTGTAATATTTCTGTACATGTTTACCAATAATACCCCTCTAAAGCTAGTGCATTCCTTTGCGAGTGACCCTAGCGGAGGTGGGGTGTTACATTGAAGGGGAAAGATTATCCGATATTACTGTTTAGGCGAGTAAACATGAGAAATTAGAAATAATTACCCATCCCCCGTGTGTGCAAGTGCAGGTGTGTGTTTGTGCATGCATAGGAAGAAAGCATAAAAGTTAACAAGATCATCGAGATATTAGTAGTTGTTCGCTGTTAAGTTATGCTGCTGGTCAATCCAGAAAGTCCGTCTCGAAGGCTCTAACCTAACTGTCCATTAATGTACCGGGCATAAGTTGCATTGCCTATTACACAAGTTCATTGGATTGTTCAGCATTTGGGTCGTGGAACATCTTCGGATCGCATAGGGAGGTCCGGATCGTAGCACGTCTGCGGATCGTGAAATAGGCATATACTTGCAGCAGATACGTTGGCTCATGAAGGTGCGTCGCATCGGGTCGGGAACCGAATTGTATCGCTATACTCACCGCCGAGATCCGATCCTTCCTCTAACCCATACTTCTTCCATCTTCACCCACAACGATCAGCTCCCTTGCCATTCCCACGATCCGCTGCCTCGCTATTCTCCTTCATCTCCGTTCTCATCCATCCTCACTCGCGATCTGACCTGGTCAACCCTTTCCTCCCCTTCTTCTTCTCCTTCCTCTCCTCCTCTTCTCCATCACGGAACGCGAGTAGTCGAATCCATCAGCCATGTCGCCTCATCAGCCTCCAAAACCTCGAATGCTACGAACTGCACCACTTTTTCCTCCCAAAATGGTCAAAAACTCAAAACAAACAAGGGTAGAATTACGTGGAGATATTCTTTTTTATAATTACCTTTTTTGAAAAGGATGAAACGATTGGGTAGTTGGAGTATTAAAAATTAGGGTTTCGGCTTGGGAACGTGAAGGGGGTAGCGGCTAGCAGAAAGAAGAAGGAAGGGAAATAAAGAGGGAGGTTCGGGTTTATATAGATAAAACTGCAACTGTTAGTCTCCCCATTCTTGTTTTACTCGAATCACGGAAATGATGGACCGCGAGCCAAAGCCCAACCTGCTTCGTGGAAAAGCCCATCATGATTCGAAGCCCGAAAACCCTCGTTTGACCAAGTCCAACGTTTCACCACACGGACCGTTGTGAGCTGAAGCGATCCGAACCGACAAATCACGTATCGAAGTGATAATTCAGAAGTTTACCTGGCAAAATTTGATAATGAGGTCTCCAAAGATTCCAGAAATAAAAATTATTCAATAAACAAAGAAATAATGGAAAACTTTGTTAGATATTTACATTAATCAAAAGATGCAACTTTCCGAAATAACGCGACATTTTAGACAGATGCGACCATTGATTTGCTTCTCCCTATGAAAATACAACTCTGCAGTTTCGAAGCATGTTCCATCCTCGATAAAACATACTTCGAGGGGGCAAAATGTTGGCTAGTTTATTGACCAAGCCACCAAGGTTCACACACAAGAAGAAAGTATGAAGCTTCACGCCTCTAGTCCATGAAAACCAGATCGTGGTCATTTCATCCTGTAGGATCGCAGCGCCCTAACGGGTTGCTTCGCCCCTACTCGATCCGATCCATACTTGCTAGTTCGATCCGATCCGAGCTCCAGGAACCAGAAAATGAAGGTTATGACCAGCTCTTCCACAATCCGACAATGCAGGATCTCGCGACACCTGTCCACAACTATCATGTTGACCAATTCTCCATCAAGATACGAACCAGTACGAGGTCCTCGGGATGTATGCCACGTATGACCGCGATCCGCCTGAAGAAATCAGCTATAAATAGCCCAGAACTTGACATTTTTAAGGATCTTTTGGCAATTGAGAGATCTGACTCCAGCATTATCATATTTCCATTGCTTCCACTTAGAGTTACTCTGAAATTATTGAGAGAATCATAATTGTTAGAGCGAGATTGAGTGTAACTATTTGATTGTACTTGCATTCAGCATATAATCAACTATATATAAAGTGGACGTATAATTTTAAAATCTTCATTTATATCTTCATAAAACTTATCAATGGCGGACTCTCTCTCCGCTTCTCCTATCCTTTCCCAGCTAAATATCGTGCCGCGTTCCACCCCCGCCCTCCTATCCTTCCTTCCCCTCCTCCGCCGCCGCCTCATCGTCCTCCCCCTCCTTCGGTCCATCGTCCTCCTTCTTTCATCCGCTCTCACCCTCCGTTCTCCTCGCATCTTCCTCGTCGCTCTTCTCATCACCCTCAGTCTTTCCGCTCATCTTTTCGAAAACCTGTTCCTTCTTCCTTTCATCGTCCTCTTGCATCATCTTATCCTGTTGATCGTCCGGTTTACCCTCCCGCTTCTAAATTCTCATCTCGCCAAAATTTAAATCACCCAACATCTCAAGGTTTTACCTGTATCAATCGTTTTGAAGCTCTGAAAAATCTTTCAGATGATGTGCCAAAAAAATCCTATGCTGAGGTTGCATCAACCCCACCGTTGGATCCACCTGATCGCAAGGTTGCGAAAAAACCATCTGTTTTACCTGCCTTCTCTTCAATTCATAATATGGTCAATTTTCTGAAGATCGAACGTCGCTGTATTCAATGTGCAGATAAAGGCCACGTGGCAAATGTCTGTAGGAATTCTAAAATTTGTTTCTTTTGTTCAGGCTACGGCCATTTATGTACACGTTGCCCTAAAAAAAGAATACATAGAGACACCTCAAAACATGTGCATAAAGGCGTCCATTGGAATGATGCATCTTCTGTTGCGTGGGTCCCTCGTGCATCAACTCAATCTGATCGAATCCAGAAAAGACCACATCGATCCAGCTGTCGGCAATCCACGCCCCCTCCAACTCCTATTCCCTCCCCTTCCAACTCTCCCACTTTGTGCACTGAAAATATGAATCACTTTGTAATGGAAGATTCATCAAACTACATTGTTGGAACTGTGATTTCTGGGGGTTGGAGTATTACATCGCTTCACTTCATTCTATCTAATGCTTTCAATTATCAAGAATGGCCCATGTGGATATATAGAAACAACTCCTTCATCGTTTCTTGCCCAAACGCAGAAATTAAAAACCAAGTCTTGTTTTGGAAACTCTTCGCGAAGCCTGGTGGATCTATGTACTTTGAGCCTTGGTCTGAAGCTGAATGGGAACCGGAAGCGGTGCTAGAGTGTGAATCATGGGCAAAGGTGGTGGGGTTTCCAGAATTTCTAAGGTACAATTCTGCTGCAGTTATGAATGTTCTAAGTCCTTTGGGAAAAGTTGTAGCTTTAGATGATTGTGAATGGGCTCACTTCGACCACAGAAACTTATTTATCAAAATTTAGTTCTTTGAGGGGATCGACTTGAATACTTTCCTTGTGGTTAACATCAATAAGAAGAAACATCTCATAAAAGTCCAACGCTGCATCCATGAACACCCTGGTGTTAAACCCGAATCCTTGCTTATTGGTAATGTCGAAGAGCTAACGATTCCCTGCATGCATGACAACTTTGAGGATTCTGTTGAAGCCACACCAAATTATATGTCTGCTATGGCCATACCCGATGTTGATCACGAAGTTGATCAAGCTCCTCAACACAACATGAATCACCTTTTCAACACTGACATGCTTTTCCAAAATATCCCTATGCCCTTCCCGTTTTCTATCCCCCTCCCAATTGTCCCTCTCCAAATTGATGACCCTCTATCTGCTGCCCCTCCTAATGTGGCCCCTCAAGACAATCTGGCGCCTCCTCAATCTATCCCCCCTCTCCAGCAAATCCTTCCGGCTGATGCTACTCATAACGCAGAAGTTGAGAACTGGACCCAGTTTCTTTCGCCGGTCATTGTCAGGCGTAGCGCAAGGATCAAGAATAGAGTGGATCATCCCGAAGGCTCGGGTAGTTTATTTACTCCTGTTGTTTTTTCTTCTGCTAATAAAAGTCTATGTAGAAAAATGTCACGTTGCATGGGTGTTAATTTACGTGAATCACACTATATTTCCATGCATGATTTGGAACTTGAGCGTATTAATGGTGCCAAATGAAAATCGTTTCATGGAATGTTAGGGGTTTGGGCAATCCCTCAAAATGCCATGCAATTAGTTTGGTTTTACTTCCTCTAAAAGTTGACATTCTTTTTCTCCAAGAAACTAAACTTGATGACACTTCTCCACATCACCTTAGACTTGTGGGGGGCTCCTTTCTTTCTGGTTGGATTTTTGTTAAGGCAATTGACACATGTGGAGGTCTAATTACGGCTTGGAATGAATCAATTTGGTCTTTAAGTTGGTCTATTCAAAATAAATCAGCACTTCATGTTGCACTTCGTCATATTCCCTCAAACCAAATCTACTTCTTCTCTAATATTTATGGTCCTCAAGATGCATCTGATAGATCTCTTCTCTGGTCTGAATGTTGCTCTCTCGCATCTCAATTCTTGGGCCCTTGGGTGATTGGTGGAGATTTCAACACTACCAGATTTGTTTATGACAGAAACTCAGGCAATGTATCCCAGGACTCTGAAGACTTCAATTCTTTCATTTTTGACTGCTCCTTGATTGATCCACCGATTAGTAACCGCTCCTTCACTTGGTCAAACCATAGATCATCACCATCGTTGGCTAAACTTGACCGCTTTCTATATAATGGCGCTTGGGACGAGCTTTTCCCTATGACTGTTGCGTATGGTTTGGCTTCAGTTATATCAGATCATTTCCCCATTCTGCTTAATTCTGATATTTCTATATGCAGCAAACGTCCCTTTAGATTTGAAAGGTTGTGGCTACTTGAACCCTCGTTTGATGACTTTATTCATTCAATTTGGTCTCAAAACTTTGATGTAGCATCAGCATCTCAAAGGATTGTCCTAAAATTGAGAGCCCTTAGAAAGATTATTAAACCATGGGCTAAAAACTTATGGGGTTCTATTCGATCTCGCATCTCCTCTATTCAAAATGAAATTATTGACATCAACATTCTAGAAGAGCAGCGCCCACTTCTTGAATCTGAGTATGATAACTTACTTGCTTTAGAAGATGAGTTGGATAGACTGATGAAACAAGAAGAAATTGGTTGGAAGCAAAGATCCAAAGCCAAATGGTTGGAGGAAGGTGATAGGAATACATCATATTTTCACCGGATGGCTAATGGCAGACGGAGATCAACATTCATCTCGGAAATCATTAAAGATGGCCACTCTTTCTCTGACCAAAATGTCATCCTCTCTCTCTTTTCTGATTTCTTTCGATCTCAGCTTGGTCGTTCACACTCAAATTCACCTGATGTTGAATGGCATCTTCTTTATCCAAACCCTGCGCCTATTCACATTGATCATCCTTTCTCTGAATCAGAAATTTGGGCTGCATTGAAGGATATGTCGGATGATAAGGCCCCCGGCCCTGATGGGTTCGGCCCAGTTTTCTTTAAGCATTTTTGGGCCTTGGTCAAATTTGATATAATTGACATATGCAATGAATTTTATAACGACCCTACTTCAATTGCCAGATTAAATTATGCCAATATTATCCTCATTCCCAAACATTCGGGGGCCAACACTTTATCTTATTTCCGTCCCATTAGCCTGCTTAATACTACTTTTAAAATCATCACAAAGGTGTTGGCTAATCGTCTTCAATCTGTTATTGCCACGCTTGTTGGACCAGAACAATCTGCTTTCATTTTGGGTAGAAACATTCATGACTGTATCGCTGCAACTCAGGAAATACTCTCCTTCTGTCATCATTCATCTACCCCTGGTGTTTTACTTAAGTTGGATTTTTCCAAAGCATTTGATTCAGTAAGTTGGCCCTTTATCATGGAGGTTTTTAAACACAGGGGTTTTTCAGACAAATGGTGTTCATGGATTGATAATATACTTAATTCATGCTGCTCATACATTTCAGTAAATGGTGCTTCTGGAAACGTTTTCAAATCTAAATGTGGGCTTAGACAAGGCGATCCTCTTTCCCCTTTGATTTTTGTGCTTGTCGCTGATGTGTTTAATCAAATGGTTAAACAAGCTTCTTCACATGGTTACTTGGCTGGTATTTCTCTCCCAAATACTCCCCTATGCATCAACAATTTACAATTTGCAGATGATACTATTATTTTCTCTTCCCCTGAGCCCTACCATATCCAGTGCCTCAAAATCCTGTTATATGTTTTCGAGCTGATATCTGGTCTTTCCATTAATTTTAATAAAAGTGTTATTTACATGCTTGGCAAGTCTGATCATCTTGGTGATATGATTTCTTCTACTCTCAACTGCAAGATAGAAAAATTCCCAATGACCTACCTTGGTTTACCTCTCAGACCCTCTAAGCTTCATAAAAATGATTGGCTTCCCCTTATCAATAAGATTGAAACTAGATTAGCGTCTTGGAAAGCAAATTCATTATCATCTATGGGCCGTGTAATTTTAGTTAAATCTGTGCTTTCCGCTATCCCTACATATTGGATGTCTTTTCATAAACTCCCCAAATGGGTAACTTGTAAGATTGATTCAATTCGAAGTTCATTTCTTTGGAATGGTCATAACATCAAGAAATTAATTAACTGGAGGACGGTATGCCTGCACTCTGATCAAGGGGGGCTTGGTGTTCTTGACCTTCACCACTTTAATATAGCTTTGTTGGCTAAATGGGTTTGGAGACTCCTAAGCCCTGGAAATTTCATTTGGAAAAATTGGATTTTAGCTCGCTACTTTTCTTCAAACCCTCATCTTGTTTTGCATCATCGTCCCTCCTCTAGAATCTCTCCCTTCTTGCATGGGATCCTATCTTGTCTTCCTCGTATTAAATTTCTGTTTCATGTCTCTTTGGGGGGTGGTTCATCCTGTTTATTTTGGCACGATATTTGGCTTGGTCAATTACCTCTCTCTCTTACCTTTTCTTCACTCTTTTCTCTTCAGTCTAATCCTTCGCTTTCTGTTGCTGCTGCTTTTAATGAAGATTATGTTAGCTTAGTTCCAGGTTCACTTTTTGATCGGAGTATTCTTTTTCAGTTGCAAAATATCTTTGCACTCATTAGCAACACTCAGCTAAATAACTTGGTTGACCATTTTGTTTGGGTTCTCTCTCCATCTAGAGGCTTTTCTGTTTCTTCATGTTACAAGTACCTGAATTTTTCTGGTAGATTGTTCAAATTCTCAAGACTTTGGAAATGCAAGATGGCTCCAAGAATTCTCTTATTTCAATGGTGTTTGATTCATGAAAAGGTCAATACAAGAGAGAAGCTCTTCAAACGCAATGTGGTTCCTGACCCTAACTGCCCTTTCTGTAATTCTCATGCTGAATCCATTCATCATCTCTTCTTTTCTTGTGACTATACCTACTCAATTTGGGCTGCAGCAAGTACTCATTTAATTGGTTTCATCCCCATCATTTCTTCTTTCTTTGACCATTGGGAATCTGATTCTTGTCCAGTACTTGATATCTTCCTGGCTGTTTATAGTTGGTGTATATGGAAAGAAAGAAATGCAAGGATTTTTAATAACAAAGCTTGTTCGATCATGTCTATTTGTCATCGCATCATTCACATTTTTTCGTCCTGGTCAGGTTCTGCAGGTTCTGGAGTCAATCATGCTGCTATATTTAGGTTTGCACTGCCGGTGGCCTCTTCTCCACCTACTTCTGTTGATAGCAATGATACAGCGTCTAGCATGGAGCTTATGTGATGTCTGATGATGCTTCTTTATTTCTCAGCGTAGTATTTGTATAATTATGATGGTTAACTGTTTGATCTGCATGCTTTTGTAGTTGTATTCGTAATATGCTCTACGTGTGTTGTATGATGTATCTTAAACTTTGTGGTGATGGCTGTTTTTTGGACTACCAACTGGGTTTGTCAGTTGGATAACTATTATTATCTATTAATTAACCGGCTGTGTAGCCCCGCGCTACATATCCGTTTGCTCAAAAAAATAATATAAAGTGGACGTAGGCTCGTTAACGCCGAACCACCATAAATTTCGTGTGTTTTCCTGCTTTTTCTTCATATTGTAGTTATAATTCTTCGTAGATCAGAACAGCTTGGGTGTTAGACCCAATTTTGGATCTAACAATCGCCTTTAAGAAATGTGGTCAGATTTGGCTCCATAGGAAAGTTAGCGCCAAGGTTCGTTGGGCCATTTCCGATAACAAAGAGAGCGAGGCAGATGACATATAGGATTCGGTTACTTGAGAGGCTTTTTGGTGTTTATGACATATTTCATGTTTCTCACTTCCAAAAGTGCTTATATGAATCAGTAGTGGTAGTGGAGTCTAGTTAATTGGAGGATGTGGAGATTAAGAGAGAGACATCTATTCGATGATCACCCACACAGTAGACTATGAGACCAAGAAGCTAAGGAATTATAAGGAGAAACTAAAGGAGAAGATGCACATTTCTTATCCATATCTTTTTGACGGTACGCTTTGATATATTTCATCGTTAGTTTTATGAATATGTTCTACCTTTCCATTCATTGAATCGATAATATTAGGAGAAGCCATGAATGGTGGGATATGGTTGAAATAACTTATTAGAACATGCTATGTTCAATGGGTGGAAATGGATGCAAGTGGATGCATATACGCACACTAGGCACTATTGGGGATTAACTGATAGGACACTTACATATGCTCATGGATGTGTGCACGTTTTATTTCTATGGTTGTAATATATGGATGTTATCATATGATTGTTGCATATAAGTGACGATTGAAGCATGTGTATATAACTATCTATTACCATTAGGAATTTTGCATACATTTAGATGCATTACACGAACATAACTGCATAAAACGCAGGTCAATTGAATCAATAGACCACCAAATCTTTTGCAGTAGTGAGGGTCATATGCACTACACTATTTCAAAAATACATAAATTGCATCAGAAAATTTTAAGGACAATGATTGCAAATGGATGATATTTAAGTAGATGGCTGTAGATATTTCTATGTTAAAACTTATCTTTTCCTTCAACCTTAGAGATTTTCGGGACGAAATCCTTTAATGAGGGGAGAATGTAATAACCCAAATTTTGATATACAATGGTTAATTGAAAAATAAATGAATGAATTAAATAATAAGTTGTAAAACTTTTGGATTTTAACAATGGGGATTGCGCTATTGATTCCACTATGATTTTCTGATTCAGATACATATATAGTTTGCGTAAAAACGGACTTAAAACGAAGGAGCTATGGCAATTCAGAATTTGAAATTCAAATTAGAAAAATAAACAAATGAAAAAATGGGACCGTTGCATGGGACGACCCAGCACAACCGGGTCGACCAATGTTGTCAGTAGGTCAACGTGTGTCATTCTTGATTGGTTGACATGGCTATTCCAGATTGACCCAAGGATATGGTTGGTTCCAATTTAAAACTTAAATCTAATGGTTGAGGGTCTTTTGCTCCGTCTAAAATAAAACCTCCAACCCCTCCCCATTTCTTCACAACACATCTCTTCCCCACCTAGTCTAGTCTCCTTTTTGAGAGATAGAGCCAACCTAGAATTAAATTTTAGGGGATTGAGATAAAATAAAAATAATTTCTATTTTATTTTCTTCTAAAGGTCCCGCCAGGGCCATGAGGGGAACTTTTCAAGAGAGTTTAATGATTATTGAGATTTTTGATTTAGTTTGGGCAAATAGGAGTAATAGTAGTTGTAGTTATAGTTTTGTTTGTGTTCTTTTATTTACAATTTATTTACGGCTTATTTTTATGCCTATTTTTCTATAATTTCTTTCTGTAAATAGCTTTTGTAATTTTTCTGTCTTTTCTTAAATTTTTTGTTTAATTAATATTCAAATTACTATAAGTAATATTGTCATTCTTCTTTCCCCTCTTCTTTGCCATATTTTTTTTCAATTTATTGTGATTATGCCTATATATACCTGAAAGCCATATGTATACGATCGACTTAGGCATACATTTTTATGGCTAATTGCCTAGGACTGTTTATTATCCTTTTATTCTACGCATGTTTAGGAAATATGATTTAATTGAAATAATGGAAACATGGTTGGATAATTTGGGGGCTAATTTGACATGTAATGTAAAATGTAATAAAAAAGGGAATGTTGGACTGATAATAGCCAAACCTGATTAAGTTTGTAAAATGGCTACGATACATGTTACGACAGAAAAATGAGGTGTAGTGTATATTTGCGTAAATATGAGAAATTAGGGAATTATAATAAACAAATATGTTTTATTTTCAAATATAAATATGACATAAAATTGTTAAATGAATAGTTAGGCTTAATATAAAAATATTGACTTAAAATGATGTTAAGTTACAAGCCTAAAATTTTATAGTGGTCTAGTGATTAGGCAATTCCATGGTTCTGTGGTAGCCTAGTGATTAGGAAATTCTATGGTGGTCTTGTGATTAAACAATTCCATAGTGGTCTTGTGATTAGACAATTCCATAGTGGCCTTGTAATTAGGCAATTCTATGGTTCTATGGTGGCTTTATGATTAGGCAATTCTATGGCCATAGTTTCTATGGTAAATGAATGAATAATTAGGCTTAATAAGAATTTAACTTAAAAGTGACATTAAGTTATAAACCTAAATTATGTGCCAATGGTTTCTATGGGGGTCCAAATGAGAGGTTTGGGCCAAGTATTACTTGTTTGTGGGGATCCATACTAGACAGCGTACCCTTTTATCACATATGGTCACACATTAGGAGGCAAGGGCATGCACCATGCTGTGCTAGGTAATAAGTTGTCCCAAATAGAGGTGGGTACAGGTGTGTTTAGGCGGTTCAATGTGTGTGCATTGACTCAACTAGGGAAAATAAGACAATGTGACGCTTGCGATTAATGCTATGTCTTTTTCCGATGGGTCGGGTCTGATAAACCCAAGGCATGTAGTAGGCATAGGTTATCACTTTATGGTTTAAGAACATCTAATCGACGGGTAGTTTTAGGGAAAATTTTCCTAATTATATTATGTTCTGAAATTTGTAGAAGTGCAAATAGTCAAAAAGTCAAATTCTATTGAATGAGAAAAGTCAAACTTTTATGTCATCCTATATGTTCACTTAGGTGTACACAGACACTTACCCTATCTGACACCAAACTACTATTTTATCTGTTTCGTTTGCTTATTAATCGTGCTAGTAATTATGCTCACTAGACTTTATGTCTGACCTATTTTCCTTCTTTCCGTTTTCGTTTCCCCCAGGCTCATAGCATGGAAGTGCAAATTAGGATTATTCAGCAAATTCTATCTTGGAGGATTTTCTTTGCAGTAGATGTGTTGCTCTTTATTATTTCTTTTCCATGGTTTAGTTGTATCTATGAATATTTGAGGGATATTATTTATGTACTCTGATATTTTATGACTGAATTTTTCTTTCCACGAGACATGGTATTTGGTTTCTGAAATAAAATATAATGTTGTTATTTTAAATTGTCTTCCTTTTTCGCTGTGTTATACTTATTTATGACTTTTGAATCTTAGTCTCTGTGATGTTCTTTATGTCTTTATACCTGTAACACTTCATATTCTTTAGCAGGGTACTACTTTGGATAACTTTAAGGGGTGTATGGTATTTCAGAAAAGCAACCAAATCATCAAATTAAAATAGTTCAAAAAATGGGGGAGTAGAGTTCAAACCATTGAAAAACCACTTCGTTATGAAATGAGTAACCCACAGAATAACCAATCCCCATACTTCTGAATAGAATGGGTTGGTCTATAGAAAGCACAAGCATATAGATGAAACTAGCGTAACATCTTATTACAAGCCTCCATGCCTATATAGATTTAGCAAGATCGATTTGAGACGAGTGTGTTTCTCGTTAACAGCTACCAACTAAAGTTCTGCAAAATTCAAGTCCATTAGAGAAATTTTTAACATTAAACAAGACTATCAACTTCTCAAAAACTTTGGATGCTTATCTTTCCCAAACTTAAGACAACTTAACGCTCAAAAACAAAATTTTAGATCTGAACCCTATACATTTATAGACTATGTTTGAAATCAAAAAAGGTACATGTGTCTTACTTATAAAGGAAAAGTAATCATATCAAGTCATATTGCCTTCAATGACACCTTTCCTTTTGCCAACTTTTAAATGAGAACTGCACAAAGGGTCCATAATGCAAGAGTCTCCATTCCACCCATTCTAGTTTACAAAATTGTTCAAATAAAAGTGTGATGGCGGCCCTATACTAGTCAACACCCAACTAAGCATTGTGGCAGTGTTCGGGCAATATGAGACGATAACCAAGGAAAGAAAGCGAAAGATAGAAGAGAATGATCCCAGAACCCGTTTATATCTCACAGTGCATGGTATAATATAAACATAACTGATATAAAACAGGCGAGATAGTATAAGCTGTTAATAACCATAATCATCAGAATATCAAACCCATTACAACATAAATGTCAAGTTGGTAAATACAGATGCATCTCCAAATAAACCGTCTCTACTCAACTACACTACTGATCCCCAAAGTAGTGGTCATAGAAATACATAGGGAAAGAACACACACACACACACACACACACACACACATATATATATATATATATAACACGTGGAAGCCTCCTGCTCATCTCCGGCCAGCTACTCGAGTGCACCATCTTGGCTCTAGTCTGCTCATTTAAGAGCACCCAGAGTAATAAGAAGCAAAGCATAAAATCCTGATTCATACAAAGTTTGGTGTGAGTGATAAGCATCAAAGCTACTAAATAACCAACATAGGCATGGAGAGTCATACCTGACTTGTCCCTGGATCCAAAGAGTTAGCACATAACAATAATGTACTATCACTTAGTGGTAATCAAAACACTGAAATTATACTAAATAATGAGCATATGAAGGTGGTAGCAAACACCCAACATAGCATACGATCTCACAACACTCACTTAATTCTTGGAAATACGACGTCGCCCAATCGTCTTGGTACCTTCGAGGGAAAGGACTAGCACATGGCCTGTGCGCCACTAAAACTCCTTACCCACAGAAAAGAAGAACTTGCCCCTGTTCCAATGTATCATAAACCATTGCTAGCTCCATATACCCAAGACTGACCTCACGCGTTGATATTCCCTTAGCATACATTCCCGCATCCAAGCTCAATTAGAAGTAATTACAACTGTTCCCATCCGGGTAATACGTAGTGGCTTCCCATTGAACTCTTCTTGCATCTCAGATTAGTTAGTCATTTTGGAGTGTCTTTAGAAGAGTCTAATTGCCATCAGGAAGTAGTACCACATCACATGAACCCATTACATTATTGCCAGT
Organism: Allium sativum; assembly: GCA_030737875.1. Lineage (NCBI taxonomy): Eukaryota > Viridiplantae > Streptophyta > Magnoliopsida > Asparagales > Amaryllidaceae > Allium > Allium sativum. The sequence goes on along the minus strand of CM060919.1, from coordinate 712,244,865 downwards.
ATTCGGATCGACCTTTCCCGGCTCGATATAGTCGAGCTGGGCCAGAATGAATTCTCCTGGATCGAATATATCGATCTGGGTTTAAGTCACCACATCCAGGTCGGTAGCAAACCCGGATTGTGGTCACCCCCAGAACCTGGATCATTCAACCCGAACCCCGATTGATATATCGATCCAGATCCAGGGCCTCAATTGAGTTGAAATTTCGGCTCAAACACTGATTCGAGATTTCTACTCCTGCCTAGTGTTGCTCCACTTCTCTTCTTTCTTCTGGCCGACCAAAAACTAGCCGACCAGATCCGAACTTCAAAACATTATAATTCGAACTCCAGAACTCCAAACGACTTGCGGATCTGCCTATAGCTTTTTAGGTCCTTCCTTGTTATCCCTACCGACTTTCATGCAGTCATGGGAAGTTCTCTCGGCTTGGTAAAGTCGAACCCCCCTTAGCGTGCCAGATACCTGGAGTGCTTCCAAAATACTTTCCACCATTATATTTCGCCTGCCGACAACGTTTTCACCCAACCAAGGTTCCTAGACATCATAAAAGCATACAAAGCACATACAAACAACATCTAGACCTATGATACATAGTAAAACATCCAAATCAAGGCTAAGGGGGCATTGTTCTTTCGGCTTCCCTAATTTCTGGGATTAACAAACTTAACCCAAATCAAACCAAATTCATATATGTGGCAATGCATATTAAACTAGAATTTATAGCATTTTTCCATAATTTTCAGAAGTGATTTGCAACTAATTAACCCTAATTAGTGAGTGATGAAGCTAATTACTCACCTTAAGGGCCCTAAAGAGATTAGATCTGAAATAAATGTTGAGTAGGGTCGGATTCTAATACATGACAACAGCCCCAAAGTTGATTTGATGTTGAAATGATAAATCCTTCAATAATCTTGAGTTAGATCTAATTAAAGTAAGGACTTGGAGGTGGTTTAGAGGTTGGGGGCCATTAGAGATGGATTAGACCTTTCTTGGGAGTTGGGAAAATTGAAAATAACTATTCACTTACCCCCACTCAGCCCCCTAATAACCCTAATAACGAAATGGTTATGGGTGTACAAAATAATGACCCTAATCAGCCCATTTAAGCTATTTAAACTCATCCAAACCTTAATTCAGCCATTCCTCCCAAACAATAAATCTGTTTGGCTATTGTGACCACTCTACGGAACGAGAAACAATCAATTAAATCCATTGGAAGTAGTCTCAACCTCATATCCTTTACCAATCAAAAGTTTTGGTCAAAAAAAGATTCACTAAGGGTAAAATAGTCAGATTAAAATCCGACAAAAATGGTGAAGATAGGAAATTACTCTAATAGTTATTTCCCAAAATTATATGGTTACATGACCTCATATAAAAATAATATAAATATTCTATGATTCTTCGATATGTGGAATACGAGTCGTTACATTCTCCCCCTTAAGAAATTTCACCTCCGAAATTCCTTAAGTAACTACCAAGATGGTTCAACATGCTTACTAATCATTAAAAGCAAACAGAACACATGAAAAACAACTTTTCGGGCTTACACAAGCTTGTATTTATAAGAATCATACCAAGTAATGAGTTTTGGGTATACCACCCTCACGCTTTCCTCTGTTTCCCAAGTGTAATCACTTTCGCTTTCATCCACTGAACTTTGACCAGTCTCACTATTTTCCTCCAAGATGTTTCGTATTGTATTCAACGATACGAACTGCTTTACGGGGTCTAACAGCTTCCAGCTGCACCTCGATACCATCGAACTGATATTGTGATATGGTTACATTGGAATCATGCACAAACTTCCTCAAGTGAGACATGAAACACACTGTGTACCCCGATCATTTTCTCAGGTAGCTAAAATCTATACGCCAAATTCCCTATCCGTTCAAGGATTGGAAATGGTCCAGTGAATCTGATCGCTAAATTCCCTTTATTACCAAATCTGATCACACTCTTCTAAGGAGAAATTTTAACAATACCGATCGCTAACAGAAAATTCCAAATCTCTATGCCTATTATCCGCATAATCCTTCTGCCTATCTTGGGCAGCTTTCATCCTTTCCTGAACAATTTTTATCTTCTTGGAATTTTCTCTAATCATATCTGCTTAATTATAAGTTTCTTGCCTACCTCGAACCAACATGAAGGAGTGTTGCACAACCTTTCACATAAAGCTCCATATGGAGCCATACCCTTACTTGATTGATAACTATTACTGTATGCAAACTCCACGAGATGTAAATGATCATCCCACGACCTCCCAAAGTCTAAAACACAAGAGCGCTAGAGATATTCTAATATACGGTTCACCATCTCGGTCTGTCCACCGGTCTGAGGATGGTAGGAGGTACTGAGATGCAATTCATATCCTAATGCTTCTTATAATCTCTTCCAAAACACACTAGTAAACAATAGGTCTATGTCACTCACTATTCCCTTCTAAATTCCATGGAACCTCACAACCCATTTAAAATATGGTTTAGCTAACTTGGTCGCGGTTCTGTTTTACTTGACCGGTATGAATTTGGCACTCTTGGTTAGTCGATCCACGATGACCCAAATACTATCATTTCCTGCATGAGTTCTTGGAAATCCATCAATGAAGTCCACTAAAATTTGTTTCCACTTCCACTTGGGTGTCTCTAGCAGTTGAAGCAAACCACTAGGCTTCTTCTGCTCTGCCTTTACCAGTTGGCAATTCTTACAATTTGAAATAAATATCCCAACATATTTCTTCATACCCTCCCAATAGTATGTTCATTTCATGTCACGGTACATCTTGTTACCACCTGAACATACAGTTAACTTCGAGTGGTGACACTCCCAAAGTACTTCCTCCTTCAATCCATCGATGTCGAGTACCACTAACTATCCATTCTACCGAAAACAACCTCCATGGTCAAGTTCATAGACTTTTGCATTTTCTAGGTCAATACCTGTCTTAACATTGGTAATGATTCCTACCAATTTAGTATCAACCCTCTGACTAGAACCGATCTGCTTGCTCAAGGTAGGTTTGATTACTAAACTTGTCAACATTCTCGGTTCTAATTCACATCTAGGTCTGAAATCATAACCTTCAATATACTCCAGTTGTCTCCACTCTAGGAACATAGCCCCCAAGTTGGCATGTCTCCTACTTAATGCATCAGCTACTACATTACCCTTCCTTGGAGTGTATGCGATATTAAATTCATAGGAGATCAGAAATTCCAACCATCTCTGCTGATAGAGATTTAAATCTTTCTGGGAGAAAAGATACTTCAATGACTTGTGACTGGTAAACAGTTCGAATCTCTCTCCTAAATGGTAATGTCTCTGCATCTTCAATGTGAATACAATCACAGCCAGTTCCAAATCATTTGTGGGGTACCTCTTCTTATGTGGTTTTAGTTGCCGACTAGCATAAGAAACAACCTTACCTCCTTACATTAATACTGCACCTAATATAGTACCACAAGCATCAGTTTATACTGTCATTTGCTCATTTCCTCGTGGAATAACTAGTACAAATGCACCTTTTAACCTTTCCTTTAAACTCTCGAATGCGAGATCGCACTTTGCATCCCAAACAAAAGTTTGATTCTTCTTGGTTTATAGGGTTAATAGTGTTGCTATCTTAGAAAAATCCTGGATAAACTTGGGGTAATATCTCACCAATACTAAGAAACTTCTTACTTCTGTTGCATTCTTGGGTATTGCCCAATCTTGTACCGTTGCCCCCTTGGCAGGATCCACGCCAATATCATTTTCTGAAACATGTAACCTAAGAATCTTATTTCTCTCCTTCAGAAGTGACATTTAGAAAACTTAACTTTTAAGTGGTGTCTCCTTAATACCTACATCACAATCCTCAAGTGTTCCTTGTGTTCTTCCTCAGTCCGTGAATATACAAAAATATCGTTAAGAAACATGAGAATGAATTAATTAAGATGATCCTTGAAAATTCGGTCCATGGGATCCACAAAATATGCTGGTGCGTTGGTCAACCCGAACGGCATAACCAATAACTCTTAGAAACCTGTCGGTGTCTGAAACGTCGTTTTGGGTATGCTATCCTTCGCTACCTGCAACTGATAGAAACCTGCCGCAAGATCAAACTAAGAAAATATCTTAGAATCACTGAGATGATCAAACAAACCATTGATACGCAGAAGAGGATACTTGTTCTTCTTAGTCACCTTATTCAACTTGCGGTAATCAACCCATAACCAAAGCGAACCATCCACCTTGGTGGCGAATACTACCGGTGCTCCCCACTCGGATATACTCCTCTGAATAAATCCGTTCTTCAAAATATCATTGACTTGCACCTTGACTTCCTGCTGTTCCCATGGTACCATCTTCCTAAGAGGCATCACTATTGGTCTGGAATCTTTCACTAAATCGATACGAAACTCAATCTCCTTATGTGATGGAATTCCGGTCATTTCCTCAAAGACGTCTAGTTACTCTCTGGCAATAGGTGCATTGGATAACTCATTGTATGAAATATTAAGTGAATATACAAAGCTAGCCATCACCTCCTTACCCGAAAGGCAGCTTAACACTACCCTTCGCCCATCCCCTGCCCGATAGTTAATAAAGATTTCTCATCGTCCACCACTACCCCACATTTTTGGAGCCAATCGACTCCAAGAATAATGCCAAACCCCATAAAGCCCAAGAAAAAACAATCACAATCAAATATGCATCCATCACTCGATAAGACCAATCCACGACAAATCATACTTAAACTTGTTGAGCCACTAATTGGGTTTGTCACAACCAATGGCCATTCAACTATTTCGGGTTCCAATCCCAATCTATCTACCAGGTCACTAAATATTAAGGAATGGGAAGACCTAGTATTAAACAACACTAGAGTAGGAATATCAAAGATGGAAAGTGTACCCTAGATAACGATGCCTTTTCCCTTCTCTGCCGCTATTGGGGCATCAACGAAGTAGGGATGGCATTGAGAGCCCATGCTTTCACCAATTGCTTCTGCTTGGCCGGATCGGGGCAATCCTTTTTAAGACATTCTAGCTTGTTATAACAGCTCTAATCCCCAGCCTTGCAGTCCTTAATGAAATGGCCTTTCTTCCCGCAATTGAATAAATCCACTTCAGCTTTGAACTTCTTTTGTTGTTCTTTCCTGAGTGGGATTGGCTTCATTTTATTCTTATTAGGCCACTTCTTCTTGCCTTCAATGCCCGCCTGCGCTTTTGAATCCTCTTTAGAAAATCCAATAGTTTCTGTCTAGCAACTTCCTTCTTTGACTTAGGGTAGAGGCACTCAGACCTTACAACATTCCCCACTATGGACTTGAAAGTCATCATCGATATGATTTATCAGCTTCTTCCCCATGTGATCATCTAGTCCAGCAACAAACCTATCATTCTTTTTTTGGCGATATCAATAAGTGACATTCCATACTTCAACGAAGTGTCGAACTTAGCAATATACTCAAAGATGGGACGACCTCCTTGCTTAAGCTCAAGGAACTTTCAGAACAACTCTGGTCTCTGAGCAGATGGGATGAACTTCGCAGAACAGGTCTTAAACTGATTCCAAGTAAACCGACCTTCCGTTGTAGCAGCCTTCAAAGCATTCCACCAATTCATGGCCATATTCAGAAGCTGACGTGAGGCCATTCTCCTTTTCTTGGAATCATTGAGTTCAAGATCCTTGAAGACGCACTCGTAGGTATTAAGCCAATCCTACACTTCCATATCTGATTCAGTCCCTTGGAATGGCTTACCTCCCATGCTGGTATAGTATTTGCAAAGCTTAGCAAAGTCAACTGAAGTCTCCTGCACCACTGCAGCATTTACAGTATTATTTAGAGCAACTCCCTAGGTGTTCCTCACCATGTCTCTTAAGGAAGTATTGAACATAGTCTGTATGTCGGAGGTATTTGCAGCATTTTCTCCCGAACCAGCTACTTCCTCAACTCTGGGAGAGGGATTCCTAAAATTGTTCCTTGTTTAATGACTCATTATTCAATCTGTAAAGAAGTCGATTAATCGTCTCCCCAAAGAATTGTACATGGCAGTGCGTGTGCAGTGCAACTTCCCTTAAATATATTAATAGTGTATCTATATAGGTATAGTTTTGAAAACCAAAATGCCATAAATGCGCGCTCTCATATTAATACCCTCCCTTAGAAATCACCCACTTAGGTTAACTACGCAAACTAAGCTCTGATACCAAATGTGACGATCTCCCCGTACCCGTCAACACCCAACTAAGCGTTTTGGCGGTGTTTGGCCAATACGAGACGATCATCAAGGAAAGAAAGAGAAAGATATAAGAGAATGATCCCAAAACCCATTGTATATCTTACAACGCATGGTATAAAATATAATATAAATGTAACTGATATAGAATAGGTGAGACAGTATAAGCTGTAAATAACCATAATCATCAGAGTATCAGACCCATTACAACATAAATGTCAAGTGGTTAAATACAAATGCATCTCCAAATAAACTTTCTCTACTCCACTACCATACTACTACCCTGCCCAAAGTAGTGGTCGCAGAAATACATAAGGATAGAATAGTGGAAATTAGGTTGAAGGGCTTCTTTTTATGGGGTAATAAGTTTAAGGACAACACTTCTGAAAAATTAGTTTTAAGGACAATTCTGCACAAAAAAGAAAAAAGTGGTTATCTTTTTAAATTATATAGGAAAAAGATAAAAGCGTATATCTTTTTATGTTATAACGTAAAAAGATAACTACTTTTATCTTTTTCGTGCAGAATTGTCCTTAAAACTATTTTTTTTAGAAGTATTGTCCTTAAAACTTATTACCCTGAACGAATAAGCCCTTTAAGTGAAAATCCCCAATAGAATATATATAATAAATGAAAGCCTCCCGCTCGTCTCCTGCCAACTACTCGAGTGCACAATCCTGGCTCTAGCCTGCTTATTTAAGAGAACCCAGAGTAATAAGCATAAAACCCTGAGTCAGACAAAGTTAGGTGTAAACGATAAGCATCAAAACTAATAAATAACCAACATAAGTATGGAGAGTCATACCTGACCTGTCCCTACATCCAAAAAGTTAGCACATAACGATAATGTTCTATCACTTAATGGCAATCAAAACACTGAAGTTATACCAAATAATGAGCATATCAAAGGCGGTAGCAAACACCCAACATAACCTACGACCTCGCAGCACTCACTCGATGCTTGGACATAGGATGTCGCCTAATTGTCTCGGTACCTTCATGGGAATGGACTCACACCTGTTCTATGTGCCACTAAATCTCCTCGCTCGTAGAAAATAGGAACTCGCACCATTTCTAATGGCTCATAAACTATCGCTAGCTCCATGTACCCAAAAATGACATTATGCATCAATATTCCCTTAGCATACACACCCACAACCAGGACCAATTAGAAGTTATTACGATTGTTCCCATCCAGATCCAACGTAGTGGCTTCCCATTGAACCCTTTTTACATCCCGGGTTTGTTAGTCGTATTGGAGTTTCTTCAAAAGAGTCTGATCGCCAACACGAAGTAGTACCACGTCACGCGAACCCATTCCCCTTGTTTCCCATATTCAGATTGACCCTTTCAAGCTCGATATAGTCGAACCGGGCTAGAATGAATACTCCCGGATCGAATATATCGATATGGGTTTAATTCACCACATCCAATCGATAGTCGACTCAGATTTTGGTCACCCCCTACCAGATCACGATTACCGATCTTGTTCATTCGATCCGAACCTGGATTGATATATCAATCCAGATCCAGGGCCTCAATTGAGTCAAACTTTTGGCTCGAACACCAATCCGATATTTTCGCTCTTTCCTGGTGTTGCTCCACTTCTCGTCTTTTTTTTTGGCCGACCCAAACCTATCTGATCATACCCCGCCGAGCCAAACTTTAAAATCCTGTAATTCGAACTCCAAAACTCCAAACAACTTACGAATTTGTCTATTGTTTTTTGGGACCTTCCTTGTTGTCCCTACCAGCTTTCATGCAAGCCGAACCCCCTTGGCCGACTCTAGACTTGGATCACTTCCAGAGCACTTTCTACCATTATATTTCACCTGTCAATGGCGTTATCATCCAGTCTAAGGTTCCTAGACATCATATAAGCATACAAAGCACATACAAACAACATCTAGATCTATGGTGCATAGTAAAACGTCCAAATCAAGGCTAGGGAAGCATTGTGCTTTTGGCTTCCCTGAGATTAACAAACTTAACCTTAATCAAACCAAATTCATATATGTGGCAATGCATACCGAACTGAATTTATAAGCATTTTTCCATAAATTACAGAAGTGATTTGCGACTACTTAATCCTAATTAGTGAGTAATAAAGCTAATTACTCACCTTAAGTGACCAAAAGAGATTAGTTCTAGAATAAATGTTGATTAGGCTCACATTCTAATGTAAGGTAGAAGACCCAATGTTGATTTGGTGTTGAAATGATAAATCCTTCACTAATATTGAGTTAGATCTAATTAAATTAAGTATTTGGAGGTGGTTTAGAGGTTAGAGGCCATTAGAGATGGATTAGACCTTTCTTGGGAGTTAGGAAAAGTGAAAATAACTATTCACTTACCTCACTCAGCCCCCACATAACCCTAATCCCAAAATGGGTTATGGACCTACACACTAATGACCCTTAGCAGCCCAGTTAAGCTGTCTAAACTCAAGATCGTTGCGGTTACCCCTTGTCCTTTCGGTTTCCTGTGTTTTTCTCAATGGTTGCATCTTGCAGTTATTTGCACTGCTCTATCTATGTTTTTGTCAGGCACCATGGGTACTGGTTTGGGGCTAGGTTGTTATGGGACATTGTTAACTGGCTTTTTGGTCTGGTTCCCAGGAGAGCACCAGACACGCTCAACTCAACGTACCTCGATAAGCTGAGGCCGAAAAGGGACACACAAGAGTGAAGGAAATATGATCAAAAAGGGACTACTATGCTTGTAACCTCGCGACATCCAGAAGACATCCGAGAACCAAGGCCTCGAACCCTGAAGGAGCCACGAGCCTTAACCTTCCGGTCCCGGGATCCTTGCGCCCCTCGGAAGGACCTCACCCAGGCATGACGCGGAATTCGCACCCAGTCGGGTGCAAAATCTCGCACCCATGCCTGCGTTCAAAATTTCGAACCCAGTGGTTGCGAGATCTCGAGCCTAGCAGATGGAAATCTCGCACCCATGGCTGGGTTCGAGGTCCTGAGCTCAGTGAGTGCGAAATCTCGCACCCATGGCTGGGTTCAAGATTCCGAACCCAACGGGGCGAGATTTCCCACCAGCACCTAGGTTCGAAATTTCAAACCTAGGGGACTCGGAATTCTGAACCCATGCACGGGTTCGAAATTGCGAGGCGCACGGGTGGTGGGTTTGAATTTCCTGCATGTGGTCCTTATTTCTACCTAATCCTACCTACTCCCACTCCTATAAATAGCCCATGGCCTTACACTTCAAAGTGGTTGGATTTTCTTTGCTTGAGACCTTCTTTGAGCTTCCTAGACCTCATTAATGGCATCTCCTATTTGAGGAAGAAGGAGAATTAAATATTCTTTCTACCATATACCTAGCATATGACAATTATAAAAGTGAACGTAACGAGCATGGATCTACCTTGTAATTCTTGAGTGATTAATAAAAGTTCAACATCCTTCCAAAGTGGACGTAGGGCTAATCTACGACCGAACAATTATAAATTCTTGTGTCGTTTACCGCTTTCTCTTACTTAGTCTTGGGACCAAATTAACTATTCCTAATAATAGAAATCTTTGGTGTTTACGATATTTTTTGCCATCAACATTTGGTGCTTTCATTGAGAGTACGAACTCAAGATTTGTGTCTTTCTTCCACATTATCATCTCGACTTCGACATGCTTAAGGTTCCTTTCCCAGCCTGGTGTTGAGTCCGCTTACGATGGTAAAGAAGTCAAAAAACGCAATGATCGGCTCTTCAGCCGCAACCGATGCCGGTAACCCCCAACAACCTCAACCGGTAGATGTCCCAGCCCTTAATGAAATCGTCCCTCCTGTTGTGGACCCTAAAGCGCTCGCTACCCAAGCTCAAATTCGCGTGCTTAATGAAAGATATTAGAACACTGCGGTCGAGCTTAACCAAGCATTAAGGGATAACATCAGTCTAATGCGCCAACTTCAAGAAAGTCAACGCATCGTCGCTCGACTTCAATTGGCTCAGAACAATGTTCGACCCCGACCAACTGCATTGGAAACTTCCTCTTCCGAGTCAAGGGTCCCATACTAAAGGAGAAGACTCACCCTCATCTACAATGTCGCCGCTCCCACCAATGCCCTCGATAACGGTAACGGTCATGCCAATGGGAATAGGAACGACGACCGAACTATAGTCACATACAGCGAGGGGGCACATTACAGAGACTGCTCTCACTTGATTATCAATGACTGACCCGATCCTACAAACTAACCTCTTCCTTGACACAACCCAATGGTCACTAATCAGGGTGAAGGGCCTGCTACCCCAACGGCCCATGCTCCTGTAGAACAGGACCCGCATCACCCTGCTCCACCTCAACGTCCACACTAAGACCAAATCATAGATGTCGAGGACATAGAGGAAGACGATCCAGACGTCCATCATAGAAGACGGCCTCGCAACAAGACTCAAGAGCTGCTTCAAAATCCGTGGATCCCATTGGCGGATCCCCAACCAACTTACCTTCCCGACATCATACGAAGGGTCATGAGGGAAATGCGAGGGGTGCACAAGGTGCATGGGAAGCCCATATTAGGCGTAACCCCTCCACGAGAAGAGTAAATGAGGCCAAATGGCCGAGGCGCTTTAGCATGCCACAAATACCGCTCTACGATGGTACCACTGATCCTTGTGCCTTCTTGAATCGCTATGAATGGCAAATGGACTCGAGCCGAGGTGACGATCCAGCCAAATGTAAATTCTTCCCAGTCTTCCTGCTTGATACCACTTTACTTTGGTTCTTGTGCCTCCTTCTCGATTCCATTAACAACTTCGGACAACTAGCAACAGAGCTGGTCAATCAACTCAGGGTGCACATCCTAACTCCGAAGAATGCCCTCACTTTATCCAACCCATACCAATGACCTGCCAAGTCGCTTAGAAGTTATCCTTCCTGGTTCAACACAGCTCTCGACGAGGTCGAGGATCCAGATCCTCGCACCATACTCTTTCAACTAACGAAAGGTGTCCTCCCTACTTCAGAGTTTAGGGCATGATCGATCGAAAACAGCCCATGATCCCCAAAGCCTTCTATGAGAAGGCAAATCAATACATCTGCGAAGAAGAAGCCAGATGGAATCGGATCTCCTTCACAAGTCGTTCCAATGATCCCCAAGCGGATACTGCCAATAATCACATCATAAGTAGGCGAGGCGAGGAGCTCTTCGACCAAAACAAGGGGGCAGGTTCCCAAAGACAAAAACCAAACAATAGCAGGCCGGATGGACGAAACAACGGGCAAGCCCCAACAGAATTTAGAAAGCACGGCCCTCGCCAAGATTTCGAGACCTACACCCCATTGAATGAAGACATAGAGACAATCTACTGGGAAATGTGTACCACCTTGCCATACAAGAAGCCGCGCGTCAGAGAATCAACTGACGGCGAAAAGAACACCGGGAGGTATTGTCTGTACCACGACCTGTACGGGCATGACACCAACGAATGTCGCCAACTTAAGGATGCAATCAAGAAACTTATTCACGAGAAACGGCTCGAGCAATATGTCCAAGAACCCTTTCTCCCTGAAGCAAACTCGCAGCCTACATTGCTAGCTCCACAGACGGCTATAATTGAGCTCCGGGACCATCTAACCCAAGATGAGAAATCGTGATCAACACCATATGTGGTGGACCCTACCCCACACATGAAAGCTTTCAGAAAATGGAGGAATATGTGAGTTCCATAAAATATGCTACTTATGAAGCCTGCTCCGCTCTCCCTGAGTCCATCCCATCCAAGCTACAAAAAGCCATGTGGGACAATATTATCTTCCGAGAAAGAGAGTCGACAAGGGTGGAAATCCCGACCACCGATCCATTAGTCATCACTACCCAGATCGGTGCCGCTTCCGTTCGGAAGGTTTTAATCGACTCAGGGAGCCCAGTCAACATCATCTTCAAGGCCGCCTACGACTAGATGAAATTGGAAACAAATGACATGAAGCCATGTCACGCCGCAATTCACAGCTTCGACGAGGCATCTAGTTCCCCCGTAGGGATGACCAACCTACTTGTATAACTGGGCGAGGAGGACCGAAGGCAAGTTTGAATTCTCACATTCATGGTCATAGACAATGACTCCCCTTACAGCGCTTTTCTTGGGTTCCCTTTTTTCATCGAATTCCGAGTTTACATGGCACCATGGTCCCTTCTAATGAAATTTCCGATGGAAAATGGGATCAGAACTGTCAAGGGTGAACAAGTAAGTGCCAGGGAATGTTACGCAATAGAATGGAAGAATGCGTGTAATAAGGAAAAGGGAAAAGTCGTTCCCTCTCCTTCTTGCGCCAAGAACATCTCTGCATAACAATCAACGGCGTCGGTGCCTTGGCTCAGGCGCCACTCCTGTCTTTCTAATGACCTTGACCCACGAAAGGATGAAGAACTCGAATACGAGAGGGCTACCCTGGTCGAATCCACAGTGGACGTTCCCGTCAACCTCGAAGATCCAACGAGGGTGTTGAAGGTAGGGTCACAACTCCACCCAACAATTAAAGAAGATCTCATATGCTTCATGAAAGCCAATTTGGATGTGTCTGAATGGACTCATTCCGACATGAAAGGCATCGACCCCGCAATTGGTCGCCATTCCCTTGGCTTGGATCCCAGAAAGCCTACAGTCAAATAGTTGCGCTGCTTTTTGGGTCCCGAGAGGTCCAAGGCACTCGAAGAAGAGGTAGACCGTCTACTCAACAGTAATTTCATCCATGGAGTTGACTATCCCGAATGAGTTTCCAATCCAGTTCTGGTCAAGAAAGCAAGTGGTAAATGACGAACATGCATCGACTTCTCCAATCTGAATAAGGCATGCCCAATCGACTGATTTGTCGACTCAACCATTGGATATCAGCTACTATCTTTCATGGACGCCTATTCAGGCAACAACCAAGATCTTGATGAACCTCTACGACCAAGACCATACCTCTTTCATAACCTCGGGGTCTACTGCTACCGGGTTATGCCTTTTAGCCTCAAAAATGTCGGCGCCACTTACCAACGAATGGTTAATCGACTCTTTAAAAATCAAATTGGAAAGTCCATAGAGGTATACGTGGACAATATGCTAGTAAAATCTGAAATATTAAGTGATCACGTCCACGACCTCTCCGAAATGTTCGACATCCTTCGACAGTACGACATGAAACTCCACCCCCTGAAATGCTCCTTCGGAGTCGGGTCGACAAAGTTCTTTGGTTTCATTGTCAATTCCCGAGGCATCGAAGCCAACCCAGAAAAAATTCCAAGCTATTCGGGACATCCGAGTACCCGAGAACATCACACATGTCCAGAGTCTAAACGGAAAGGTCGCCGCTTTAAGTCGGTTCATCTCTAAGGCCACCGACAAGTGCATCCCCTTCTTTGATTTACTCTGAAAAGGGAAACGCAACTTCTATTGGACCCCCGAATGCGTCTCCACATTCAAGGAAACTCTGGATCACTTAGAGCAACCACCTATCCTCTCTAGGCATATAGACCATGAGGACTTATATATTTACATGGATGTTTCTGCGCTGGCAATCAACTCGGCATTAATACGCCTCGAAGACCGCACTCAACGACCCGTCTACTATATCAGAAAGCGGTTGACGGGGGCAGAGAAGAACTACCCGAAGCTAGAGAAGCTGGCATTCTTCTTATTGATTTACTCTAGAAAGCTCCGACTGTACTTCTAGTCGCATCCCATAAAAGTTTTCATTGACCAACCACTGCGTCCGGTCCTACAGGGACCCGAGGAGTCATGACGATTATTGAAGTGGAGCATAGAGTTAAGCAAATTCGAGATAACCTTCATCCCCCAGCGAGCCATCCTCGGCCATGCTTTCGCAGATTTCATCGTGGAGTTCACAGCCCCCAAGGAGGATCCCACAGAGACCGCTAGTACTCCCAACGCTCAGTGGAAATTGTTCGTAGATGGCTCCTCTAATAGAAAATGCTCCAGGGCCTGAGTCATGCGCATAACCCCTGAAAAGCACCCAATGTATTATGCTTTGAGGCTAAATTTCATGGCTACTAATAACAACGTGGAATACGAGGCCTTAATCGCGGGGCTTAGAATCGCGATCGAACTCAAGCTAGAGACCATCCACGTCTTCTACGATTCACAGCTTGTCGTCCGACAAGTATTGGGAGAGTATCAAGCGAAAGAGGTATGGCTTGCCCAGTACCTGGCCCGGGTTCAGGGGCTACTCGCCTACCTCGAGCATTTCACCATCACCTATATCCAACGCGAGAAAAATGACAAAGCGGATTCACTCGCCAGGATGGCAAGCTCTGAAGATCTGCAACTTAGCGGATTCTCCCTGGTTGAAATCTTTAACTCCCCGAGAATGATGCAAGGGCAAGACGAGACGATTATGAGCACCGAACACGAGCTTGAGTCATGGATGACACCTATCAAAAATTATCTGCAGCACGGGATCCAACTAAAGGACTAAAAGGAAAGGCACGCGCTCACCTGCTAGTCAGCCCATTACCTTCTTATGGATGGGGTACTCTACAGCAGAGGTTACTCCATTCCCTTGATCTGGTACGTAGCTCAGGACGATGCCCTCTAAGTGCCAAGCAGTGTGCATGAAGGCAAATGTGGTGATCACATTGGGGTGCAGACCCTGGACAGAAAGATTCCCAAACATGGTTATTACGGGCCCACACTTGAGCAAGACGCCGCGGACTATGCACATAAGTGCGACAAGTGCCAGCGCTTCTCCAAGATTCCAAGAGCCCTGCCTACCGCATTGTCTCAAATGGTCAGCCCATGGCTGTTCTCAATGTAGGGAATTGGCATCATCGGATCTCTTCCAATGGCTAGAGGCGGGGCATGATACGCCGTCGTCGTAGTGGAATATTTCACCAAGTGGGCAGAAGCTGAAACTCTCGCCACTATCACCACGAAGAAAATGATCAACTTTGTTATCCGCAACATCATTACCCACTATGGAGTGCCTTAAGCTATCATCTTTGACAATGGCACTCAATTCGAGAGCACCGAGTTTAAAGCCTTCTGTTAGTGCTACGACATCGACAAGAGATTCTCGGCGGTGGCTATCCTTAAGCCAATAGGCAAGTTGAGGTGGTTAATAAGGTCATCAAATCTATCATCAAGAAACGTCTGGAAAAGGCTGGGGGCTTGTGGGCACACGAACTTCCACTAGCTCTATGGGCTCATCGCACCACCCACAAGACAGCAACCGGTCATACTCCTTTCACCCTCGCATACAGATCTGAACTCGTCATTCCCATTGAGCTCAAGCTTCAATCCCATCGAGTCACGTGCTTCAATCCAAAGATGAACCAAGATTTACTTCTGAGATCACTCGACTTGCTGGAAGTAAAAAAGGAATGAGGCCGATATTAAAGCCGCCGCCCAACGACAGCGAGTAATCCAATACTTCAATTCATGGGTCCGCCAATCGGCGACCTCGTTCTTAAGCGGGTTTTTCCCCTGCCAACAGGTCTCGCGCCTTGTTGGGAAGGCCCGCGCTCCATACATCTGAAGCTCAGCAATGGAACCTTCAGGACGCCACCATCGATGGAGCCGAACTCCCAAGGGCGTGGAACAACGAACATCTCTGCTGCTACTTTACATAACTCAGTTTACGGCCGCTTATGCTTTTCAAACTATGTTCTGTTTTTTCAGAAATCTAAGGCATTGTAAAGGCTATTACTGCCAAAGTTATTAGTAGAAATGATGTTCAATATCCTCTCTCCTTATTGCTCACTTCTCGCGTAAGGTGTCTTATTTTCCAGCAACTAGCTCGATTCACGCCAACAACCGCCGCATCGGCACCCTAAGCAAGGGAGCCGGCGTGACCATTTCAATTTCTAGGCAACGTTGGGTCTGAAACACTTGGTTACGACCGGAACCCCGAGCACGGGAGGCAGCAACGCTAATCGAATCGTCGGCCCGTGGCGCGACCGAGTCTAAACATCCACTAACTCGAACCCCGGCCCAGTGCCGAGGCCAAGGATAAATCATTCCGCGTCCTAGTCCAAGCGGCTTGGCGCCACTCAACGACCGACTAAGATCTTTGCAAATCTCTCTTTGCCGGTTGCGGGTGCCGGTCGAATCTTGGCGTAGCACCAAGACCGACCTTAAATCATTTCTTCCCCTTAGCTCTCAAGGCTAGTGAGCAGCCCGTGGCCACGATCGGACCTTTCGAGCTGATGATCGGGGCTGAAAACTACACCGGTGAATAAACGACATCTGGCGGCTCGCCTCAACCCGGGGTTTAACACCGGGCCACCCAAAACAGCAGGCGCATAGCCTGGTTTCGCAAACTACGGGTTCCCTGAGCTGAGGGGAACTTACTGATACCAGCACTCTACCTCACCTCTCTGGAATAATTTACCCAAAGGCGGCCCCTAATCGCTTTTTTGACAAGTGTAACGATAAGTAAGTTTATGCAAGTATAGGACGCTGGAAAACATAAAAAGAACATCCGAACACTTGACATAAAAGGCGATCCTTAATAACTAATATTTCCTTTTTACACACACACGCTAAACAAACTATCTGTCTAACACTTTTACTTTCTAATGACAAGGTGTACATGAGAACCACACCATGTCTTGAGAAACCAAAAGCGAAGGCCAAACTCGCGTGAACTTTTGGCCTACACTACCCAAAATAATAGTAACCCCTACTAATATTTCTCACACTAACCATGCTTCCTTTTCTTGTGCTTGCTCTTTTTTGCAGATTCCACGCTTGACGGTTCATCCTTGGTTCTGAGCTTCTTCTTATCAGACTCGCTCTTTACATCTCCGCCCCTCCGAGAAGTGGTCGATTCATGAGAAGCCGAGAGGCATCTCTCGCCCGTCCCATCGCCACTAGAAACCTCAGTAATGTCAATCAGAGTGGCCTATGGAATAGGCTTGGGGGCACCCCCAGCAGCGAGGCCCACCACAGCGTCACTCATCTTTGGGACCGCCTTGCCTTCCCGCTCAGCTTTCTCTTTGGCTTTTTTGACAGCCCTCTGGGCAGCAAACTTTTCGGACCTATAAGGCGTGTCATCGCCAGCTTTGGCTTTCTCAACGGACTCAGTAGTCCTCTGCAGCGCTTCCTCATCCTCCCTCTTCTTCTAGGCCTCATCGTTAGCCCTCTTCTTCTCAGCCTCCTCATCGGCTCTCTTCTTCGCGACAGTGTCAACAGCCCTCGCCTCGGCCTCCTGCCGAGTCTTCACTAGGAGCTCCTTCTTGGAAGCCTCGTCGTGCTCTTGCTTCTCCTGTACTTCTTCACGCTTGGCCACCATCTTTGCATGTTGCCTCACCACTAGAACCGCCATCGAAGCCACATCAGCTTCTACTGGGCCTTTGGCAGTAGCACTCTGTCCATCGACCACCTCTCCTTCTTCATTAAGAATGTCGACCATGCTAGAAGTTATCATTATATCCGAAAAGGTGTCAAGTGGATCGCTGCCTTCTCAAGCCTATGTCCCTATGAGGCCCAACCCAGTTTCAATCATTGGAGGGATCATGAGAGCAGGGTCCGCTGGTGTTGTAGACTCAGGAGGAACATCATAAGCAAAGACGCAACCTTTTTTAGTTCATAAATTCGATAATCACTTCGTTCTCAGGGATGCAGGGTAAAAGGGATTTACCTATGGCCAAGGATGGCATAGGAATAATTGGAAGGGTGCTTGTGATGGTGGGTAAAGTGAGTCTGGTATCCCCCAGTGCCGTGAAGCGATGATTATACTCAGTACCAGTTTGGGCCAAATCATCGGGACTACTCACCATGACAGATCCAGGGCCCAGGTGCGGATGAAAACTTCCTACTGCAAATGCTTCCGCCGCCACTACACTCCCGGTCACCGCAAACTTTCCTTTCTCTTCGGCAAGCCTCGCCAACCTGTCATTCTCAACATCCTCCTGCAACAGCCTCCTTCCCTCCTCCAGCCTCTCACGTTCATCATTATTCAGAAGGACATTTGCGAGTGGCATTCGTTCAGGGTGCTTACGTCCACTTGGCGCAAGAAAGCCTCGTAAGGAATCAACTTCTCCCAAGTTGTAGCAAGCTCGCGGGGATAGTTTTCGACCAACGAAATCCCTTGGAATCTCAAAGCCTTAACGTACATACTATGAATGCTTTCCTCGATGGAGGACTCAACGCGAAACTCCGCATCTCTCAACTGCTCCCCCAGTAGTTCTATCTCCCTCAAATATTTAGCCTTCATACCCTCGGACTCACTCAGCACATCACTATTGCTAGCTTCGGCATACTCCTTCTCCTTCCTCATTGCCTCAAGCTACCTCTTTAACTTGGCAACCTTGGCATTCTCAGCCCACAACCTCTCGTTTTCCTCCCTCAAAGCGGTATTATCATTCTAGAGCTGAGTAACCTTCTCAATTTCCTTTTCCATGTCTGCGCATAATTTGGACCACTCATCCTTATCATTCTTAAGGGCTGTGTTTTCAAGGGTCAAGCGACTTATTGTATCCCTAAAAGTCTCTCGGTCATGCGCAACCCTTGTTTTTAAAGTCAAGTATGCTTGCTTCAGCTCCGCTGCAATAGCATAGTCAAAAGTTAAAACTGAAAAACACATGGGGTAGCGGTTAACTAACCATGAATGCAGCAGAAAATCCCACCTATCTCGGCTTCCAAGTGGGTAACCGAGGTCTGTCCACCATCAATAGTCAGTAGACGATTGATGAGCTCCAAGTTCTTCCTCTTGGTCAACTCAGAAAGATGGAGGGAATACTTGGTACGTTCGTTGGCATGGTGGTATGCAGCCTGTACATGCATCCATATATCTCTGGATTCCCTACTAGGAGCTGGATGGAGATCAGGGAGAGACTGTAGCTTGTCAAAATGATATTGTGGGAAGTACAGCTTCAAAAACATCCTCCTCTCCTCTATCGAAAACGCTCGGATTTAGGACTCTGTCAGATTCTGCATTCCCGTCACGACTTCGATGTCTGACCTTGGTTGACCGAACAACAGCTCCCTCCCCTTAGCGAGTTGAACGGGAGCCCGGGGGCGCCAATGGGGGAGTTGTCGAAGGAAAAGATCGAGACCCACCTATGTTGAGCCATGTATCTCCTATGGATACGCGAACAGGAGGAAGAGGAGGTGTCGGAGATTGCTTAGATTGATCCCGGTCTCGATGACTTCTGCCTTGATCTAACGGAGGTGGAGCACCATAAAAGCCGGGAGATCTTTGGAATCTCACGAAGGAAGAACTTAAGGGATGCTGACGATCCCCATGGCCATAGCTTCGTCTGTCGCATCCACCTTCCATATCACCTTCCAGCGGAACAAGCCGAGGTTAGGCAGGTAACTCATGTAGGCAAACACCTATGCTATGCAGTGTTATGGATGTATGCCCTAAGTGTTCTCTCAACAGACCAGATTGTGGCCCGATCGAGGAAGTTAACCCCTCAACAGCACAGTAAAGTTCTTCTAGGCTCGTCGTATTCAGCCATGGATTCATTACTAAAGCAAGTCCCTTTAAGCCATCACACTGGCCCGCGAGTTCAAGTGAGGCAGTGGCCCTTGAGTGAGTCTCAGGAGACTATAGTCTAGCCAACACTCCTTCCCCTTTTCCTGTCAGAGGCGGGATGGAAGTGCTCGACAATCCCTCATTTCTGCCGACCTCTTCTTGACCATGAACCTTGCCTCCGCGCACATCTCCTTGAGGCGGAGCAGTCCTTTGCAATTCTCCTCTCGTTGAGGGTATTTTCCTCTTCCGCCCAATAGGGGTAAAGCCTGTCGCATCTCCCTCCTTTGGAACACTAATAGCAACCGCGTGTCTAATCACAGCCCGGTTGTCCGGTAGCAACCCAGTGCGGTAGAGGCGATCCTAACTATAATGGTGCTGTATCGCAGAGATTCTCTGGTATCGCCCGCAAAGCATTGAGGCATTGCCAGTATTCGTCTCCAGTAGGCGCCCTCGGATTTCGTGTCATTCCATTTAAAACCATGAATAAAAGAAGGAATCCTAAAATTATGGCAAGGAACGGAGGTATAGAAACACTTACTTCCCTTATTCCACCTTCTGGCAAATACAGGAAAGCAGCTAACCAAAAACCACTCGCGCTTAAACAAAAACTGCATGCGCCATATCCCGACAAAGAATTTTGTAGTGGTTATTGCTTCCATAGACCATTGAGAGGGGGAGGCTGCGCTGGTTTTCCTTAAGTGGAAGAAGTATTGAATATCTTCTCCACTGGGCTCCCTGTTCAAAAACCCGTGGAAGAGAACGTAAGTGCCGAGGAGTGATGCGTAAGCATTATGGTGTAGCTGTGATGGCGCGAGATGGAAGTAGAACAACATATCCCGAATGAAGTCATTATCCGGGGGCACGCAGCTAGCAAGAAAGCTTGTCGGTTCCGGGCAGTGAGACCCTCGGGTGGCACATAGGCTCTATCATCTCTCCCGGGCGCATGGGCGTCATCCACCGGTATGTTGAATCGCACTTCCATTTTCTTGACCGCTGTAGCATCCAGGCACGATGGTACTGAATCGACGGGATTCTCCAAAATCACTACATCAGGCAACATGTCCGGAGCTATCGAAGGTACGGGTTCATCCTCGCCCATGATATCTACGTTCTCGGCCTCTTCAGTTATGACCAGAGAATATTGTCACTCAGGTTGCTCCCTGTGCTCAGACGCTTCGGGCAAGCTGGTCGAAGTCGAATGAGAAGGAGTTGATCCTTCGGTGGTCTCAAGCTAGCTGCCAGATGAGCTACCTCTAGGGGTAGGATCGGATGTTTATAAGACAGGCTAGGAAGCCTTGGATTCCATAGTCTTTCCAGTCCTTGATCTGGTCTGCATCTTTAGCTATACTTTAACGTATCAGTGTTAGAACCGATGGGATAATGACCTTTACCCTTGTGTTGCAGACAATTAATATATGTGTGAAATGCTATGCAAGCATAAGCTACATAAAGAAAGTTTAGAACAATTCGTAGCAGTCCAAGTCCCAGTCCGGTTGTATGCTCTATCCTATGTGAACAATCCTAAACCCCGCGCGCATGGTTAACAATATATGCATCAATGCTAAACATGCAAATATAGGGGCGAATATTCGGAAGTCAAAGTCCATTGGTAGGACAAATTGGGAACCTGGCAACGACCATGTCCAGAACCATGTCGGGCTCGAAATTTCGAGCTCCAGATTCGAAATTTCGAACCCAGAAGGGTTCGATGTTCCGAACCTTCCTGGGTTCAAAAACTCGAGCCCCTCTAGGTTCGAATTCTCGAATCCAGACAAGGACACGGGAATTCGAACCCACGGGTTTGAAAATCCGAACCCAGGAGGGTTCGATGATTCGAATCCCCCGGGTTCTAAAATTCGAACCCCTGAGGGCTCGAGACTTCGAACCCTGTGGGTTCGAAAATCCGAACCCACTGTGCTTCAAAAATTCGAATCTGGTTGGGTTCGAAGAATTGAACCCGCAAGGTCTCGAGGTCTCTGTCGTAGCCCTTCAACCTCCTCCCCTTATCAACCCCTCAGCCTCTAGGCCTTACCTAGCTCGGTTCGAAATTCTCAGGATCGAAACTATCGGGGTCAAAGCTTTCAGCAATGGTGGCCAGAGGAAGAAAATTAGAAGGAAAAAAGTGAAGGGAGCCTATTTATAAAGGAAAAATGTGTCTTTTCATATTCCAACATGTGTTCGAAATTTTTGAACCCACTGGGTTCGAAAATTCGAATCCATGGCTTTGAAAATTCGAGCCCATGAACGAATCAAAATTTTGAACTCCTTGGCTCGAAATTTCGAAACCCCAGGGGTCTAAATTCCCGAGCCCTGGGTTTGAAATTTCGATCCCGTTGGGTTCGAAATTTCAGTACCCCTCGGGCTAGAAAATTTCCAAAACTAATATATATATATATATATATATATATATGTATATATATATATATATAACGATGGTGACGATGGTCGAACCTCCAGGATCGGCTCATCTGCACCACTAGTGGGAATAAGCCCTACAGCTAACACCTATTTACCTTTTGAAGTACAGGAAAAATAAATAGCTTTGCCACTAGCTCAACCTACGCAAAGCACATCATGTCAAAGACAAGATGTACTTTGGGGGGCAAATGTTAACCGGCTTTTTGGTCCGGTTCCCAGGAGACCATCAGACACGCTCAACTCAACGTACCTCAAGAAGCTGAGGCCGAAAAGGGACACACAAAAGTGAAGGAAACAGGATCAAGAAGGGACTACTCAACTTGTATCCTCATGACATCCAGAAGACATCCGAGAACCAGTGCCTCGAACCCCGAAGGAGCCACAAGCCTCAACCACCCGGTCCCGGGATCCTCGTGCCCCTCGGAAGGGCCTCATCCAGGCATGACGTGGAATTCGCACCCAGCCAGGTGCGAAATATCGTACCCATGCCTGGGTTTTGAAATTTCGAAACAATAATTGGGTTCAAAATTTCGAACCCAGTGGGTGCGAGGTCTCGAGCCCAGCGGGTGCGAAATCTCGCACCATGGTTGGGTTTGAGGTCTGAGCCCAACAGGTGCGAAATCTCGAACCCATGACTGGGTTTGAGATTTCGAACCCAATGGGGCAAGATTTCCCACTAGCGCCTGGGTTCGAAATTTCAAACCCAACGGGTTCGAAATTTCAAACCCAGGGGACTAGAAATTTCAAACCCGAGCCCCGGTTTGAAATTTTGAGGCGCACGGGTGGTGGGTTTGAATTTCCTGCATCTGGTCCCTATTTCTACCTAATCTTACCTACTCCTACCTACTCCCACTCCTGTAAATAGCCCATGGCCTCACATTTTAAAGAGTTGGATTTTCTTCACTTGAGACCTTCTTTGAGCTTCCTAGACCTCATTAATGACATCTCCTATTTGAGGAAGAAGGAGAATTAAATATTCATTTTCCCAAATACCTAGCTTTTGACAATTATAAAAGTGAATGTAATGAGCATGGCTCTACTATGTAATTCTCAGGGTACCTTTAGGATCCACCAAAATCAGAGAGGTGAATGCTTGGTATTCTTCCCTTCCTCGATGCGCTTTGCATCGTAGACCGCGATCGTCTTCTCCCACTCCTCGCACCATTCACACATGCTCTATAGCAGCGTCTGAGAAGATCGTTCGATCTACTCGACATATGCTCTATCTAATCTAATTTGGACTGTTATGTTCTCCTTCTTCTGTGGTGTTTCTTTTTTTATTGTTTTTAGTTATATTCTTCTTTCTCCTGGATGGCGAATTTCTTGTTTTGAAACTTTCATGGTATTGGAAACGATCCATGTTGGTTCGACTCAAACGCATCGTTAGGAAGACTCGGTTTGTCTAATGGAGCTTTTGGAGACATTTATGGGTTCGGAGGACGTCACCAAGTATGTTATGTCCCTTGGATTCGGTGGTGCCTTAGCCAACGTCTTTGACAAGATTTGTATCCTTTGGTCCAAAGACATTGTGGTTGGCCCTATATTCGACTCTGCCTAGCTTCTCTCCGTGGCTTTTTCTTCCTCTTTTTTCTTCTCTTCCTTTTTTTTAGCTATTTACATTAAGTGTGATCAGACTGAGCGATTGGATCTATGATCTGACATTTTTTTGCTTTCCGATTTAGGTTTTGGTGTCTCAATTTTAGGCGACGACTTTAATATTTTCGTGTTCAGGCCGAGAAATGGGGTGGCTCCTCTATTAACTAAGTGGCGGTGGTGGATTTCAACTCTTTCTTCGTCATCTCTGGTCTCTCTGAGGTTTCTATTGTCGGTTCAGCTTTTACTTAGTCTAATAACCAAGAGGGCTTAACCGTATTTTCTCAAGACTTGACGGAGTGTTCGGTTCAAAGGTTGGTTTAAACTTTCGTCCTCCTTTTCTATTTCCCATCTGCACCATACTTTCTCGGATCATACTCTGATGATTCTACATTGCTCCCCATTTACCTTGCCTGGCCCCTCTTCTTTTCTTTTTCAGAGTATGAGGAGATCTCGCCACACGTTCCATTAGGTTGTGGAAGATTCTTGAAACTCTCTTTTCCTTGGCTCCCCTTTTTTGTGTTCTCTCTTAAGTTGAAGCATCTCAAGGCTCGCCTGAAGGTTTGGAAAGTGCAAATTTTCAATGATATTTTTGATCATGTTAGGACAGCCAAAGAGATTCTTATTTTGGTAGAATCATCTTTTTATGGGGAACCTATTTTTGCTAGTAAGGAGGCATGGGAACTAACCCAACTGGCCTTCTCGTCGGAGCTCCTTATTGAGAACGACTTCCTTCACCAAAAG
This sequence comes from Allium sativum, assembly GCA_030737875.1. Taxonomy (NCBI): domain Eukaryota; kingdom Viridiplantae; phylum Streptophyta; class Magnoliopsida; order Asparagales; family Amaryllidaceae; genus Allium; species Allium sativum. The sequence continues at coordinate 712,220,441 of CM060919.1, read as the reverse complement.
GCAAGTATCAAGTGGATCGTCGAAGGAGATACGAACTCCAAATTCTTCCATTCTTCAATTTGTAAGAAGAATAACATCCTCTTGATTCATCATATTTTGCGCCCTGATCTCTCATTGGATTCCATTCCGGAGGAGGTTAAAGAAACTATCTTGTCTCATTTCCAGTCTTTTATGGGTGCTCCATATGTATCCATCTCTAACCAGTCACTTTTATCTTTTATCCCTAGGTTTGTCTCTCTGTCTTATAGCATCAACTTTGCCGCTTCTCCTTCTTTCAAGGAAATACGGGCTTGCGTTTTTGCACCCATTAAGGATAGTGCATGTAGGCCTGATGATTTCAATGGAGTGTTCTTCAGGAGTGTTTGGCCAATCATTCAGGTGGATTTTTGTCTTGCCATTAAAATTTTCTTCTCTGGTGGAGCCCACCCTATGGGATGGACTTCCAATAATTTGGTCCTTATCCCCAAATGATAAAATCCCCGCTCGTTTGCGGACTTTCGTCTGATCATCTTATGTAACTTCTCTAACAAGTTTATTTCAAAGGTGCTAAAATCTAGCACCTTTTCTATATTGCATTATTTCTTCCTCTCGGGCCGGGTTCGTTAAAGGATGCTTGATCATTGACAACTTCTTTTAGCCCAGGAACTGGTTTCCCAGATTGATCGTAAGGTTAGAGGTTCTAATGTGGTCATCAAGCTGGACATGGCCAAAGCTTATGACAGTTTGTCTTAGTTTTTTGTCTGTAAGATCCTGAGGGTTTTCGACTTCCCGGAATACCTTATTGATATTTTATATAAGCTGATCTCAACCTGTTGGTTTTCCATTCTCATCAACGGATCAGCCTATTGGTTTTTCAAGTCGAAAAGGTGTCTACAATAGGGAGATGCCCTTTCGCCAACTTTGTTCATCATCACGCCTGAGGCTTTCATGTGAGGATTGCATTCTCTTACGATAGCGGGCCAGGTTAGTAGGTTTGCCATTCCCAATGGCCGCCCAATTATTTCTTCCTTATCCTTTGCGGACAACATTATCATTTTCTCCAATGGTAACTGTCCCTCCATCGTTTTCCTTCTTAGCCTCATTCAACAGTACGAGAGGTGCTCAGGTTAACTCGTTAACTCTGCTAAAAGTTGCTTCGTCTTTGCGAAAGACTTGTCCCTAGTTAGGTCTTATTGGATCGAAACCTTCACCGGGTTCAAGGCTACCTCCCTCCCATTTTCTTACTTGGTATTGTCCTGTACAGAGGAAGGAAGCTAAACGCTATATTTGATCCTATGACTGACAAAGCCAAGGGTAAGAATACTAGGTGGAACGCAACTCTCCTTTATCCGGAAGGGAGACTGATTCTTATAAAGTTGGTTCTTGACTCTATAGGATCGCATGTCTTTGCTGCTATGACTCCAACTTCTTCCTTCTTCCACTCTTATTGGTCTTTGGCATCGTCTTTTTTCTGGGGTAAAAAAAAACAATGTCAATCATCATCACTGGATTTTTTGGGGCATTGCTTATCGTCCCAAAAGTGAAGGTGGTCTCGGCCTTCGAAATCCTAAGAATATCTGTATTTCCTTTGCTTGCAAGTTGTGGGTACGATTTGGAGCGAGTGATTCCTTCTGGTCAATGTTTCTCCATGCTAAGTACCACAAACTTTTAGGCACGAATTTCACTGGTGTCCCATCTTACACTAGTGAGACATGGAAAAAATGCAATCCATGAAGTCCTTCTCCGACTCACATGGTGGTGGACCTAGTTGGGATGACGGTCCTTTCTCGATTAGGGTGGCGTGGAGTGCGGCGAGGACCCCATCTCCAAGGCTCTTTCTTTTTTCCTTTCATTTAGGATTTCTAACTCACATTGAAAGTTTCTTTGTTTATGTGGAGAACTCTTCATGAAGGGCTACCGCTAGATGATAATCTCCAGAGGATTGGCATCCCGTTCATGTCCTGTTGTAGAGCTGGTGACTAAGAGTCAAGTCTCATTTGTTTTTCTTTGGCTCTTGTGCCAAATTTATTTGGAATTGCTTTAGGAACTTGGTTGGTATCTCAGGTAATGCCACTTCCCTTGTAGATTTTCTGAGAAACTAGTAAGCCGACATCTTAGGAAAATCAATCCATTCTACCTTATTTCGTCTGATTCCTTGTCTTATCTGTTGGCGTATTTGGTGCTCAAGGAATAAGGCCATTTTTGATGAGACTCCAATGGACCCTCCCACCATCATATGGAGGATAAGGAATGCTGTGTTCCTTACTTTCTGTGGTAGGCCTTCCAAGGGAGCATTTGGCCCCCGCTCAAGGCGGTTATCTGTTGGCATATTTGGTGCTCAAGGAATAAGGCCATTTTTTACGAGGCTCCAATGGACCCTCCCACCATCACATGGAGGGTAAGGAATGATGTGTTCCTTACTTTCTATGGTAGACCTTTCAAGGGAGCATTTGGCTCTCACTCAAGGTGGTTAGCTCGAACCTTTGATATTACATCAGGACCGCCTTCTCCTCGAGTGGTGATTGGTTCACTCTTCTGTTTGCTTGCTCACGCTTCCTCCACCACCCACTTTTTTTCCCTTATGCTATTTTCTAGTTGGGATGGTTCTAAATTTATAGGTTTCTTTTAGGTTTTGTTCGGTAGATGGAGCCGGAGCTTATACTCGAGCTAGCTTTGTCAAACATCTATTCAAGCATGGTTGTAGACGCATATGCTTTGGGATCCCGCAGGATGGCACATTTGCAGCTTCTCATTGATTTGTCCCAGCAGTGCTTGGAGGACTTTGTTTTTATATGGCTTACGGTTGGCTTGTTAGTTTTTCTCTTCATGGTGCTAGTTGAAGAGGCTTTTATCTAGGGGCTTTTGCTTCTTTCCCAGTCCATTGTTTATTTTCCATTGTTATATTACAGATTTTGTAGTCGTCTATAAACTAAAATCTGCTTTTTTGCGCCACTGGACCCTATTGTTATATAGATTTTCTTTCCTAAAAAAAGCTATCTAAATTCGTCCAAACATTAGTTCAGCCATTCCTCCCAAGTGGTAAGTCTATTTGGCTAATGTGACACTCTACAGGATTGGAAACTATTATCCGAATCTAATGGAAGTGGTTTCAATTCCATATCTCTTACCAATCAAAAATTATGGTCAAAACAAAATTAGAAAAGGGTAAAATAGTCACATTAAAACCCAACAAAATTGTTGAATATACGAAATAAATCTAATAGTCATTTCCTAACGTTATATGTTTACATGACCTCATATGAAAATAATATAAATATTCAATGATCCACCAATATGTGGAATACGGGTCGTTACCCAAAGACTCAAGCCCGTTTTATCAAGATGAGTCTACACTCCAAAACACAATACCTAATAGTGGGCCAGGTCAGGATGTTGACACAACACAACTAATAATGCGCATTGTTAAATCAAATCACAGTGGTACTGACAACGTAGCATGTCCTTTCAATGATCAAAGCAACTTATATGATCAAAGTAATCCATCTCATGTTAGACATCATGACATATCTATCGATCAAAACAACACTTCTAGTAATAGTGAAGAACAAGATTAGATATCAATAGTCATCGGATGACAACTACAGCCAAAAACTGGAATATTCAAACCAAAGATTTACAATGTATTGAAAAAAAGTGATGAACCAACAACTTATTGTAACAACTCAGAATTTTGGCAATAATTAATTTAGTTATTCAATTAGATTCCATAAACGGAATTTTCGTAAACGATGGAATTTGACTACAAAACTTACATCATTGCGTTCGTGGCAAAATTTTGGTCAATTCTTATGTTTGGAACTTCGCGAACGGAGTCTATATGAAAATATTACAGTCGAAATATGAAACAAATGGAAAATAAACAAAATAGAATCTTTAATATATATAGTAATAAATATATTTGCCCCTTCCTACTGCCAGGTTGACCAGAGCGGCCGATCGAGCGTTCGACCACTTGATCGACCGCTTGGTCGAGTACAACATGTTACGGGTAGGTTTATATATATATATATATACACACACACGTTATATATATGGAACAGATCTTTATTAAACTAAATCTAACGGTCTAGGGTCATTTCTACACCTATAAATAAATGGGTAGATTCCATTTTCTTATTCTCATATTCCGAAGACAGCAACGAAGCTCTGTCATTTCCAATCCTCCAATCTCTTATAAAACACAAATTATAAATATATATAAACTAGATTTGCAAGATTAGAGAGATTAGATTCAGATCTATGAAAAGTGATGGTTCAACTAATAGGTAGTCTAAATTATTGAATTTCCTTCTTCTTTTCCTATTTCTTTTCAAGATTTACAAATCTAAACCTCTGTTTGTCAATCCCCATTTTGAAATAAATTATAGATCTATAAGATTTGGGAATTTTAGACCTAAAAACTATGTTAGATTTGGATAGTTTTCAGGTAAGTGGGAAATTATATACATCATTTATAATAAACATATATAATTCATTTGTGTTGAATTTGAATTATATGCTTAAAAGTTGTCAGATTTTTTTATTTTGTTAAAAAATAAAATAATATGAATATTAGTAAAGTATGGATTTGTAGGCTTTTTAATTGATTATCATCATCTTGCTTACAATTGTTCTTAGATTTGATTGCGGTTACTGTAAACACCTCGGAAATGGAAATAGGTCCCTATATGATTTTTATATTTGTAGTTTTATTCCAAATTCATAGAAATTGGGTGTTGATGTGTAATTGTGCAGTTTTGGTTAAAACAACAATAAGCGTGTTTGTGTTTAATATTGTTTGTGGTTTTACTTGGTTATTGTAGTTTTGTCCTTTTTGTTATTTTTGTAATAAAAGACATTATTTAAAATCTGCAAGGAACACTAATAATTCAAAAAGAAGAGATGTGCAAATTCACATATTTATACATAGTTTGTAACATCTATTCTAAATAAACGTCAACATATTTCCTTGTCATTTGAAATGTGTCAATTTTCCCTTTCTAAAATAAGTTTGGACAAAATATACAATAATTACAGTAAATAGCCTTTTTATAGATTATGAATCTTAACAATAGTGAACACAATGAGGGTTGTTTTGGTTGTTACTTTGGACCAAAGCACAAGTAATAGATGTTAAATGAATAAAATTAGTAACTACGTTAAGTTTGCTTTTAAAGTATAAATAACTTTATATTCATATATTATAATTTTATCCATCCAAAACTACGTAAGAAACGTTATTATAATAAAAGTTTTTTGTTATGTGTTATAATAATTTCTGTTTTATGGGTATGTATATGGAAATATAACCTGTATTGAATAGAAATGATATTATGACCATTATAGCAATAAATATAATTGATTTTCTATATAAATAAAAAGGTCATAAGTATGGTAATAATTATTGTATCCATGAATGATTTTGGGAATTAATTGAATTGTATAAATATGCCTAAATGGTTACAATTAAAATTGACATTTAGGAACAAAGATTGTAGCTCCTACCAGGGAATAAATAAATATCAAATTTATATATGTGTAAATATATTCACATAAGAATTAAATGGCATTAAATATGTAGTATTGTTTAGAAGTTACAATAGTTGGACTAAAATTCAAAACGGGGTCGGTACAGAAAGGTCAACTAATAATAAATGCCTTAGGAAAATATTACCGGTAGTGTCACAAATAGCATTAAATAGGTTAATTGATGCCTTAGAAAATATGACCGTTAGGGTCATTAGGGGAATATAACCTGATTAATAAATATGAAAGGAATAGAAACGGGAATAATGAGGATTAATTGGCATAGTAAACACTAAGTCCAATAAGGAAATTAATAAATAATCATCCTAGGATAGGAAGTTATATGTTTTCTTAATTTATTTATAGTAATATAGTATTAATTTAATTAATAATCAAGATTGGACTCAGTAGGTTGATGATGTTGTGTCAGTTGCCTTATTCGACAGAAGTCTGCACTTTCCAGTAGCTATATATAAGTACAACTGACGTGAGCTATCATTAACAATAGGAACCCGTGACGATAGTTAATTTCGTAGCGAGGATTATTTCCTAAAATGAGGTTTATTTCAAGTGTGAGGTATTAAGTGCTTGTAGGGCCCGCCTCCCTCCCAAAAGAAGAAACCATAAAAAGGTAAATAATTTATAAGCTTAATCCTACTTCGGGAAAGAGGTATTAAGTAGTTAGATCCATCATTAAAAAGGGTATTAAGTGATCGCATAGCTCACCTCCCTATAAACAAGAAGTATTAAATGACTATTGGGTACGAGTTTGGTAATCCTTGCATTGGTCTGCTTCCACTAGGTAGTAAGTGACTGGGGTGAGAGTCCGCCTTGGCATTAGGTATTAAATGGCTGCTACGAAGGTACCATAGGTTTTCCTATCCCATGGGAAGTAGTAAGTGGCTAGGGGATTATCTAATAAGGCTAGCTAGATAGTAACACGGGGTTCCGTCGGGGGAAGGTCATAAATGACAAGATGTTGTCTTCCTATCACGTAGGTAATGAGTGACTGCTTACTATCTCTGGTCTTATGCGGAGCATGTGTATATGCGTGAAAAACGGGAGCCTTAAATTAGTAGGAATTGTAGCCAGTGTCCTCTAATTTATACTAGTGTAAAGTAAACCACCGAGTAAGATATTAAATGATCGATGGATCCGCCTTGAGTCTTAAGAGATCAAAAGGATCCACCCTTATCTTATATTGGTAGCTGGGTCTTAAGTGATCGGAAGGATACACTCTTATCTTATATTGGTAGTGGGGTCTGAAGTGACCGAAAGGATCCACCCTTATCTTATAAAGGTAGTGAGGTCTTAAGTGGCTATATAGAAAAATAACCTCCTTGTGACATAGCGAGTAGTTGGGAGCCTACCTCTTAATCTTTGATAGTTAGCTGAATGGTGGTTTAAAGGCTTCATACTTATGCGTAAATGTTCTACCTTGGTATTGGGATATCGTTATTGTTATGGTTGGGAATGTTACCTTGGGTATGGTAGTTAGTCGTCATGCGTTGATCTTTACAAGGTTAGGTTAGAATTACTAGCCTTGGTAGACATATGTTATGGTTCTGACCAAACAGATACATCCGTGTATTGTAGACAGTGTTGTAAATTTTCTACTCAGTAGGACTTGTTGTTCTAACCCCCCTCCTCATAACAACTCTCTAGTTTAGCTCAAGGAAGTCGGTTCTTGGCAGGTATTTAGTTTGGTTTTTGTTTCTCGTTCTCTCATGCTCGGTATCGATGTGACGATGTGCTTTAAGGTAGTCGTCTTAGTCAGTATTAGTTATCTTATTTAAATTTCCACTGTAAGTTAGTTTTACTTTACTCTGATTATGATCATGCTCATTATTTGTAGGTACCAGATATTTAATCTCCATCCTTGGATGGGTCTGTGTTTTGATTCTTGTTGAAATTCGGGCTTGGAAAAGCGTGAGGTTCTTCAGTAAGGTTTCCATGAGGAACTGCTTTTTTAATATCGATTTGTTGTAGCTTCCAATCATGCCTTGCTACCAAAGAAATAATTAACCCGATTTAAGTCATTTTAGCAACTAGAGAGAAAGTTTTTGAATAATCTGTTCCATATGTTTGAGCATATCCTTTTGCAACTAAACGAGCTTTCAACCTAACAATAGATCCATCTGGGTTCATTTTTACTGGGAACACCCACTAGCTTCCTATCAACTTTCTATTCCCTAGCAATGGAACCAAGTTCTAAGTATTATTTTGATCTAGAGCATCAGCGTCTTCTATTATTACTTCTTTCCACTATAGTTTCGATAAAGATTCTTTAACAGTCTTCGATATAGAAACAGAATCAAGTGTTGTGAATGTATCTCTTGAACTCTCATTCTGTGAAACAAAATAGGATATATGATAAGTGCACCTTCTTTTTCCTTTACGAAGAGCAATAAGCACATAAGTCTCTGAGTTTGGTATTGGAACATCTTCTAGGTTAAGTGTTAATGGATTTGTCTCTGGTTTTATAAGTCCTTCAGTATTTGAACTATGATCTATCTCTTATGTTGGTATTTTTGAATATATCAATAAATCATCATTCCCCATGACTAAAATCTCATCATTCTCATCAACCTCTTGAACCTTAGTAGTTGATGAAAAGAATGCTTCATCTTCTATGAAAGTTACATCGATAGACACCAGATACTTGCGCAAACTAAGACATAACACTTACAATATTTATGGAGTCTTGAATAGCCAACAAAGACACATTCCAATGATATATGGATTTACGATTTTGACGTAACAAGAACAACCAAAAACTCGAGGCTTGATTGGATACAAATGTTTATTGGGAAATAAGGCTTGGAAAGGCATATTATATTCTAGAATCATAGAAGGCATTCTATTAATTAAGAAACATGTTGTAGCCACGACATCTTCCTAGAAAACTTTAGCCATCTTCATTTGGAATAATAAGGCTCGAGTAGTTTCAATTAAATGCTTATTTTCCCTTTCTGTTGTCGCATTTTATGCCGTAGTATCTACATAAGATGTTTCATGTAGAATACCATTTTGCACCATATTGGAACTAGTTTGGCCAAATGTATATTCTATTGCATTATGGCTTCTTAGAATCCGAATATATCTATTAATTTGATTCTTTATTTTAGCATGTAAATTACAAAATATGGAATATAATTCTGATTTATTTTCATTAGAAATAGCCAGGTAACACGTGAATACATCAACAAAAGTAACAAAATATCTATATCCTTGTTTAGATACAACTATGGATGGTCCCCAAATATCAGAGTGTACAAGTTCAAAAGCTGGCCCATCTCTTTTATTCAATCTTGGATATAAACTCATACGGTGATGTTTAGCAAACTGACAAGATTCATAGTGTAATGAAGACAATGAACTATACCACAAAAACATTTTCTTAAGTACCGTAAGTGAAGGATGGCCAAGCTAAAAATGAGTTTTGAGTGCAGAAGTTATACTTCAGCAAGTAACATGTTCCAATAGATCGGTTTTTAAAGTGATAGACCTCTAGATTCTCCACCTTTGACAATTATCTTCTTCATTATATAAGGTCATGAAACACAAAATAATCGAGAAAGAAGGATATATAGAAATTAAGATTACGAGTAATTTGACTTACTAGTATCAAATTAAATGAGAAGTTTGGTATATATAGTACTGATTGCAATTGAAGTGAAGTGTGTAAATTAACATGTCCACATCTTGAACATATGTTTGTGAACCATCAACTAACGTTATTGTGTGGCTTGATTTGCTAAAATGAATATATGAGATCAGATGGTGATTACATGCCATATGATCTATGTCTCCAGGATTGATGATCCACTTAGATGATTGTTTCCCTAAATTAGAAATACTTGAAATGAACACGAGGACACTTAATTTCATGAAGTATTCTTAAAAAACTCTTGATATTTTGTGAACATATCAAAATTTTCATCAGACACAAGAACTGTTTTAGCATTAGAAGAACCACTAGCTTGTGAATTCTTATACTGCAATTTTCTACATTCTGACATTATGTGGCCCGGTCTCTTGTAGTATGTACAAAATTTATTTTGATTCAATGGTTTGAAAGCTTGAGTATTCTGAGATTTCACACTTGATTGTGATTTATTAGTCCATGGTGGCTTATTCCCCGATTGAGAACCCTCTTTCCATGAATTATAACTCTTGTTATTACTAACTAGAGCACTATCATTCACTATGGTTGGAACTTATTGATCTTGTGGGCATAATTTATGCTAAAAACTTCCTGCAAGGGCAAGATATCTGATCCAGATAATATTTGTGATTTTGCTAATTTAAATTTAGATGTTAAACCATCCAAAAAACTCATTATAGCCATTACCTCCCGTTGTTGCTGCTGAACCTTTACACCCGGGCTAATTGGAAGTAACAAATTGAATTCTACATATGTCTTCTTAAATTTCATAAAATATTTAATCAGGTTTACTCTCATTTTTCTACTTGATAAAATGACTTACAAAAATCATACATCTTTGCTAGATTTCCTTTCCCTAAATATAAAAATTCCAAATATTCCATAAGCTCTTTCAAATTACGATAATTTAACAGACCGGTGACTTCATTATCGACAGAATTTCTAAATTGAAGAAATAGATGAGCATCATATCTAAGACACATCAGGTCTTTATCCTCTCTCGAGTCTGGTTTTGGTGGACTTTCAATTAAATGATTGTCTCTATTTCGCTCTGAAGATAAAGACGAATTGTCTTACTCCAATTTAAGCAATTCAGATCGTTCAACTTATGATTTGTAATTTTGGGCATAAGTTGCATCAAATCCATTACCACTTACTCTCACTCATCCTGTTCAAGATCTGAACGAAGAAACAAGAATAGATTTGAATTTTTGATTAGAAATAGAAACCCTAAATTTCGATTTTGGAATGGTGTGGCTTTGATACCATGTTTTAACAAAGAAGAATATAAAAAATGGAGCAATGTGTATTAACCATTTCATTACGATAAAGGGTATTTATACAACACTTAAACACACTGGGATAAACTTATACACTAGGCCAACATGTTGAACACACAAAAGAAGAGTTACACTATAACAAACAATGTAACATGCATACAAACATAATTACATATTTACACACTTCTCATAACATCTTTGATCGATGGCGTAACCATCGTTTAGTACGCATTATATTTGATTCATCTTTTTGTCATTGTGTTCCATTTCATGGAGTTGCTTTCTATATCTTCACCTATCCACTTTTGTCATTTGGCAATGTTAGATGGATCTTTGTTGACACTGAAAAGTGGTCGTCAGCCCTCATCAATTCTACATGAGTGAAAATAAACGTCCACCAGTGGAAAATAAGTAAGTTACGATATAATATACAGAGGAAAAATGCAAGTAAAGGTCATATAGAATTCAAAGTGGTTAGGCTTGTCCGAGCCTACGTCCACTTTGAATGGTTGTGCTCTTTTCTTCTTTGCGATCCAATTGTTGGAAAGCAGAAGGATGAGCCTTTGAATATCCGTATGTCCAAGCCTAGACGAGTGAGGATGAAGAGGTTATGAAACTTTCAAGAAGCTACCATGGCCATGGTGGTAACGAGATCCAAAGACGGATTCTTTATCATCTTCCCAGCTGCCAAATCAGCCCAAAACGGCCTAATGTCTCAAAGTATGATCAAATATCCAAGGATATGGCCATATATCCAATAATATGGCTCTTCTTCTCCCTAGGGTTATGGAAGGTGCTAAGGAGGCTTTTGGAAGGTTATTTCTTTCTTAGGAATCCATTAAAGCTTGGAGGTGAGCAAGAACCAACCTTATTCACGTTGGAAATGAGGGGGAATTTATAGGAGTGGGATGGAAGTGGAGTAGGTGAGCTTAGGTGGCCCACGGCAGAGTTTCATATCCTGTGCATTGGTTAAGAGCTTGCCTCCCAAGGGTTAGATATGAATTCGTATCTCCTGGAAAGGGGTATGAATTCGTACCTCACGTTGGGATACGAGACCGCCTTCGGACAAAGGGATACAAATTCGTATCCCGAAGGCGAAGGTGGGATACGAATTCATATCCCATAGAGGGATACAAATTTTCATCCGTTGAGGCGCCATTGATGAATATTAATATCCCATGAGGAATACGAATTTGTATCCCATGTCATGTCGTGGATAAAAATTCGTATCTTATATGGGGGATATGAGATGTAGATGAGTATGAACTTTGAGTAACTTGAGAGGCCGACGGTGAGTCGATGTCAAGGTCGGGGCTGATCCCGAAGCACTGGTCCATTTTTGAGTAGTTCGTTGAGTTGAATCGACTATTCTTGTGCGATTATATATGGATTCAGGCTCTAGATGATTTGGCAACGCTTCTGGGCAGTTGCCCCCTCAAAGGATGTCTTGTGATAGCATGACGTGCTTTGACAAGAGCCAGGTATCCATGTTGCTCAGAGAAATCTCCAAGTCATGCTGGATGAATGGTTATGATCATTCCATTGAGACTAGATGATGATAACATGGAGTTCCAGTGTTGTTGAGGATTCTGACTTCTTGGACTAGAATCCCACGTTGTTCAAGCGAACGCCTATTTCCTATATACCCAGGAAATTAAACATGAGTGGTCGACTCCCACTTATGTCAGAACGTAGATAGGTTAAGTCGACATATATAGGTGTACACACTCACACTCTCGCACGTGATTTTCTATGATCCAATCGATGTTTGAAATAGGTTACATAGTGTTTACGTTACACTACTGAGAGCGTGCGATTAGGCAAGTCATCTTTCGAAAAGTCATTAGATTGGGGCCCGATCATTTGACGTGTATTCTCAAGCCATTTAGGTTCACGAGGACACGATTGGCCAACGAATCGAGTTGGTTTGGACATATGGAATTCCGAAAGCATATATGCACAATCATTGCCATGGCCTAGAAGCATGATTGTGCAAGTTGGTTATTGAAACATCATCGATTTACGGTTTGATCATTTTGTGTGCTTCGTGCAATCGCTCTAATTCTTTGGTGCATGATTGTTTAATGAGTCAAACCAGTCTTGATAGTCAAAGATTCGAAAACCCATATATGCGATCATTGCCATTTGAGTTTAGAAATAGTGCACTGGTTCTGGAGTACTCGAATGTTTTTTTTCTTCTCCCTCATTCCCTTTTTTGAAGAGATACGAAATTTTCGTACCTTGAGGGGATGCGATTCTTCATATCCCGATGAGTTACAAAATCTCATCCTGGTGGGTTATCAAATTGCATCCCAATGGATACGTATCTGATGGCCTCCTCAAATTCCCCTCCCCTTGATATAAATACCCGAATGTGAAATTTCCGTGCTTCAACTTGGTGAATTTAGCTCCCTAGGACTTTACTATTTCATGAAATCGAATCGCCTCCCAAGATGCTCTATCCCCATCGACTTTGACCAAATCAAACAGGTGGGTTTTTCCTCAAGGTAATTCGATTGGGATTCATGAGAGTGGGGAGTTTTCGTGTAGTTGGGATCTCGAAACCATGGCATATTGGGGAGGAGGCAATGTCTCCCTTAGAAACTCGAAGGGTTTTGTGGGAGATGGAGGTGGAGGCGAAGTCTTGGGGATTCGAAGTCCTGGGTCTTCATATCATGGAGATGCTTCTTGAAGTGAGGAAAAAAGAGACGCGTGAGGAAGGAAAAGATGAAAAACAGAGGAGAAGAAGAGGACATACAAGGGTTGTGGGATACGAAGGACCGTGAGTCATGGGATACGAAATGTAATTTTTGTATCCGGGCCTCAAACAATTTCATATCCCCAAGGCAGATAGGCATAGGACAAGAAAATTCTGGATCGGATGGGAAATGAGATGCATGATTGGTCATGGGGTCTTAAGTGATCAAAAGTATCCACCCTTATCTTATATAGTTAGTGAAGTCTTAAGTGGTTATATAAAAAATTAACCTCCTTATTGGATAGCGAGTAGTTGGGAGCTCATCTCTTATTCTTTGATAGTTTGTTGAATGGTGGCTTAAAGGCTTCATACTTATGTGTAAATGTTCTATCTCATTATTGCGATATCGTTATTGTTGGGAATTGAGACAACCCCAAACCCCGAGCTGACGGTGGCAAGGGTTGTCCGTGGAATATAACACAGAAACAGATAATAGCAGAACAGAATTAAATAAATACACCAAATAATGAACAATAGGATATACTGGATAAAAGTAATCATCAGAGTTACACAGTATACAGGATCTTACTTAGTACAAATACAGTTCAGCTATACATAAATGTCTACAGCGGAAATAAACAAAATATGTACACTAGGAGCTGAACAGCATAAAAAGAGATAAATAATAGAATCCATCTTCAGCTCCAGCTATCCAGAAAGAACCAGCTAAACCTGAATACAAGGCTGCCCGTATAGAAAAAAAAGGGGCACCCGAGTTTGAAAGTGAAACAAACTACGAGTCAGTCATGGGACTGGTATGAGAAATCTACTCAACACATATATAATATGGCCAATCACAGGACCACGCCTCTTTCGTGGAACGGGTTTACTCCATTGGATTGCCAGTGCTTTAAAACAAATCTTTCTTTTAAACATCGCAATGCTTTTTTAAAAATGAAGCCATTATAAGACTCAGTTCCCATCACATATTGCAACGCAAACCGGAGGATAGAGTTTTACCTTATAATGGCCAAAGTATGATTGATACGAATAAAACCAAAGCATTTGATATTATTACTAGTGTTTATATGTTTCAAAAACGATTTCGATCATAACTATCAATCATAGACGGCATGGGTACCATATATCATGTCACCATATATACATATATATATATATATATATGTATATATATATATATACAATCAAAACCGCACGATGTCGTATTTGGAAATTGGATTTCCGTCCTGAACCAAGGCAAAAGATAGTCCTTACCGAATTCGAGACGCTCTAGCCCGCCCCTCAGGCACAGCCGCAACCGTACCTTGGATCGTCAGGGCCGATCCACACGAAGTGGATTATAATGCCTGAACAATGCGTTTCTCCACCCTTTGGGGTGTAAATGAGCCCACGAATGACTCCATCGGACCCTGATCGTCCGATCAAACCGAGGCACCTCGCAACAGCAACAACCACATAGGTGAAAAGTATATAAATGTCAGGACTAGTAGGTCACTGACACCACCCTAGCTAGAAAGAAAATGCACGTCACCCCTGAGGTCCTGCTCCCGTTTCTGGTTCATACCGGGGTGTGAGGCTCGCGATTTCACGTTATACACAAAACTACGCCACACTGGCGGTGCTTTGGTCATCACCACAAGACTTTGCTTTTCAACAGAAGCCCTGATCACTGCATCTTAGTATGCCACACATGCAATTCATGTCATGCGACTGATGTCCATCGATATACAACCTCTGAGCTCGTGCGTTTCAGGGAAGGGCGTTAAGCGAAAGAATTAATTCTCCGCAGCCAAACAGACGTATATTTAACAGAGATCAATCAACACAGAATAAAATCCAATGTCTGACACACTGTCCATTTACAAGTCCGTTCTGAGTCTGAACGAAACCGGAGGCACTATATACCTCGCAAACCCATCGATCACCACGTACGTCTGGACGATCACCACTCGTTATCCATATTTCGGGATGCCTCCCAATCAGGACCTCGGTTACCATCCAAACGAGGTGAAGATCCCCGGTCTTCGACCACCGTCTTCATCTTCGACTTTCAATCGTCGGTCAATTATTTGAAATGAGAATTAACTCGGCCTTTTCAAATAATTCACGTATATTTAGAATTTCAAATCAATTTATTTCAATGGTTAAATCATTCGACAACACCAATTTTGTTCTTTAATGTAATTTTCACACCAAAAACATTCAACCATCAAACACCACATAAATCGAGCAAATTCAGTTTATTTCCATTCCATATCGTTTATGATATTTTATAACGATTTACCACTATTTTTATTTATTTTAAAATAGCCAATTTATTCAAAACGACGCTTCGGGCCATATCGCGGCCGTGGCGCTGTTTTTCTTCAGATTTGATTTACACATATCTGAAAATCTAACCGTTGGATTTCCATAAAATTTACATCATTAGAAAGATCTTTTCAAAACGAACCCAATGGTTCTAGTTTCGGGAAAATACGACGGTCGGATCTCCCGGTACAATCGTTTGAAGTTTCGATTTCAAAATACGAACTGTAGCGTCGTTATTCGATTAAATATAATTATATTTATATATATATAAATCTAATCGTTTCTGGCGCTGTTTTTCTTCAGATTTGAGTTAAACATTCCAGACAATCCAACCGTTGGATTTTTACAAAGTTGGTGCTGTTGGAAAGATATTTCCAAGGCGAACCCAACGGTTGCGGTTTCGGGAAAATCCAATGGTCGGATTTCCCGCACTAGTTGTTTGAAATCACGGACGAACTGCACGGCCACGTTTCGTTTTAATTTTATTTATATTTATATATTTATATAAATAAAGTTCATTCAACAATTTCAATATCGTTTTCACTTCAAATATTTCCCTAACGCCTTTAGATTTTGGAAAATTTCGCCATAACCTCCTTTGTACGGGAGGAGCTGGGAAAATTCCCAAGTAGCCACACGGGCTTCTCATGTCAAAAAGAAAAAGAAAAAGCCAAGCGGCTAGCCAACAGGCTAATAAAATCATCAACCAAACAAAACAGTAAATGTGTACCTATTTGTCGGGCACAAAATTTCATTCCTCTTCTCTAGTCCCTTTTGCTATAACCTGTTCAATAAATATGCATGTACATATATACAGTTCTTATCATTTATCATTTTCCATTCAACTTCATATTTGATTCCATTTGGTTTAAAAACACCATTCATTCTAATGTTGCATGCATAGGCAAAAATCATATCATTAGCAAATTAATGAATATTTCGACTCATGCATATTTATTTGAATGAGTTGCTATTTTTAACACTTCACATTTCAACAAATCATGTATGTAATAAAAATGTGATTTTTATTGTAAAACAATTCATTTCAAAACACCATTATTTTATATAGTTTATATAGGTGATAAAAATAGGATTTTTATTATAAAACAATTTCTTTTAAAACGAGATTATTTTACATAGTCCATATAGCTGATAAAAGGAGATTTTTTTTATTATGAAACAATTTATTTCAAAATATGAATACCATTCAACACATGAATTTCTAATCAATGAATGAATATCGATTCAACACATGAAGGTTTTCTATAGTTTCTATATATAGATAAAAATGTGATTTTTATATTTAAAACACGAATACCATTCAACACATGAATTTCTAATCAACGAATGAATATCAGTTCAACACATGAAGGTTTTCTATTTCAATGAATAAATATAGTTTCAGCAAATGAAAATAATTCAAACACATGAATATTATTCAAAATTTCGGCAGCATATTGGCAGGGTAGTTAAAACCGGGACCGTCCCTAGTACGGCTCCTCGCTCTACCTTAAAACCTCACGGTTTTTGACAATGGGGATCATGCATCTAGTTCGCACGCAGGCGGCATGTATATATTTATTTCATTTCCACAAACTAATCCTATGTGGTTTCAACCAAATATTTCTCAACCACAAATGGGTATTTTTCAACCACAATCAATCAATATCAATCACAAACAATCCCAAACAACCATTCGCTATCAATCAATTTTCACACCAATCACAATCAATAAATATCGTCCATGGTTTGCGGACGAGGGGCGTATATATATATATATATATATATATATATATATATATTAATATTTATATATAGCAAATCACTTCTATTTCAACACATATATAATTTTTACAACGCATATATAACTTATACATCCAACGTACAACTTATACAACGCTTATACAAGAGGTGTACAACGCTTATATAACTCATACATCGACTATATAATTTATACATTGTCGTTTTCCATATCGTTTATAAATTAGAAATCTCACATTGGTTTGTTGCTTCGCTAAAAATCGTAGATGGCTCAGAAAAATCCGCGGCTTTTTCTATAATGTAGAAGACTTCCTCACGAGTCCACTATCTCTTGTTTCACTGAATTTCGTCTAGAAACGAAAAAGATATGATATTGTTTACATTGGATAATTTAAACTAGATTATTAAATTAATTAAATAATTAAATAATCCACCTTCCTCTTCAATTATACAGGCCGACGCTGAACCCAAAATGCTCGTGGCCTAGGGCATCCCTGCGCCGCCACTGTGGTGGTCCGGACCTCGATCAGCACCCGCCTCGTGGTGCACGTTGGAGCGCGCTACCCACGCCCAGAGTGGGGCCTAACTCGGTGGCCCCCTCTCTCCTCCATCTCGAACGGAAGTCGGCCACTTTGCACCCCGATTCCACTCGAAACCGTACGCGAGAAACCCTTAATCCCGTATGGATTTAAAGAGCGAGTGGAGAGCTACAAAATTTCCTAAAGAAGCATGCGATTTTACTGTGTGGTTTGTGAGGAATCGACGAGGGAAGGTTGGAGCTTTTTATCGCCGTTCAAAGAAGAGAGGCGGCGAGGGTTTGAAAGAGGAGAGGGAATTAATCTGATTGGCCCAATTTTTTTTTACTTTTTTTTTAAAATCCCGAAAATACCCCCTTCCTCAAACGAACTCCTATCCAAACCCAACGACTGTTGTTTCTAGCCAAATACCCCCATTCCGAACACATTGGGATATGTTTTGTAGGCCTATTCGACTGTTTCAGTCAGTTTCCATTCAAATTAAAATATAAAACATTCAATATTTAATTTGAACGTACATTTCAATTTGTCAGGGCCACAAATTGATTCAAAAAATTCCAGAAAAATAAATCTAGCTATGTTTTGACGATACGGTCCCAACAAAACTAGTTTCGTCGAATTCTGAGACCGTTTGCAAAAAGGCCCATTTCTGGTCGATCCAATTTAACTGTAATTGACCAAAACACGTTTTTCTTTGCCACGCTCACATACTAGCTTCAAAAATTATGAAGTTTAAAACCTAGCAATAACTTCACATCCCGGATCCAACAAAAGTGGTTTCGTTGAATTCCGAGGTCGTATGCAAAATGGCCAATTTCACGGGCTATATAAATTCCATAGCGACCTTTCTGAAAATTTGTTTGGCCATAACTTTTGCTTTCCATTATGAAAGTTTGATTTTTCAGATTTGTTAGAAAGGTATTCACTAACAGATTTAAATATTTTTGGTTTCACTAAAATCCGTTTTGTTTTGCACCCGGTACAGTCCGACAAAGTTTGAATTCAATTTTTGAAACTACAGCGCCTTTTCAAGCCTTGTTTATAATTATAATTAATTATATTCATTTTCAATTGTCAATTCAAACTCACCTTTAATCGCTATTATTTAAAATATTTATTTTAAATATTTAAAATCCATTATTTTAGCCAATTTAAAAATTTTAAATTGGTTCAGATTTTCTGGGTCGTTACAATCTCCCGCACTTAAAACTTTTCGTCCCCGAAAAGGAATAAAGTCGAAAGAGGTTTGATTATTCTACTCTACATTCGATCTGGCTTCAATTCTCCAACTTTTCAGTTTCTGAGAAATTTAAAATTCTTCGAAAATTTGGCTAACACCCGGAATTTTCGAAAAATTTCGCCATAACCTCCTTTGTACGGAGAGAGGTTTGGAAATTTATTGGGCCATATTAGGTACCCAAAAAATCCTAATAAGCATACACATATTTATAGTGATATATTCTGGTGTTTACAGGGGAGCATGTACTGATAATAACTCCAGAGAATAAATTCTCGTCACCCTGCCCCGTGTGGGAAATAAATAGTCCATGTGCCGTATTTAATAACTAGAGAGACGTGATTATTGTCAACTACAGACCCGTGTGGGGTTTTTATTAATCTGGCAATTTAATCGTTACAATTTAAATAGTCCATATCAGTCATCAGTTCAACCTGTAAAATATAGTCATCGTCATACAAGCCTCTCGCTCGCATAGTAAATCTTCCACCTCGTCACACAAGCTCCAAATGCTTATGTGGTATATGATGAAGTATGCCTATCTTCTAGAAGTATGCCATGCAATGTAGTTCAAAATTAATTGTTACTATCCTATGGCGACGTTTATTATTTCACACAGAAAAACCAGCACTCCGCATCCAATGGCATTCACACGAGTTGATATAATAATATTTCGCATCTAACTCATTAAGGTTTACCTATTCAAACATATATAATGCACAAGTATATATATTTCCATCTATCTTTAAATCAGTCCAATGTGTGATATAATCGAATAAATTACAACATTATTCTATTGTTGATTCAATTAACTATCGTTTCAATAATTTTAATTAATCAAATTTACTAACACACAACACAACCAACAAGCAATTTGTTTTTAACTTTTCAAAACCATTTAAATTAATTCCTATTCCACCTTTAAAATCATTCAAACTATAGAGTTAAAAGTGTACATCCATGGAAAGAAAATAACAATAGAATAGAGAATTAAATGATAATGCAAAGTATGATAAATATACCTTGCACCGGAGTCAATTAGAGATATCTACTCGGCATCCATGATAAGCTTTCTGAATGCTCTCCCTCAGTTTCCCAAGTACAATCTCACGGATCTCCACTCCATTGCACTTTGACTAAGCAAACCTTCTTGTTCCTCAGCTCTTTGGTTTCTTTGCCGATAATCTTTAGCGGCTCTCGCCTCACAGCTAATTCTGGAGTAATTTCAATATCCTGTTGAGCTGCTTCTTCCACGATCAAGTCTGGATCATGAACGTGCTTTCGAAGTTGAGATATATGAAATACATCATGAACTCCAGGCAACCAATCTGGCAATTTAACCCTATAAGTGAGAGTCCCGATCCGTTCCAGAATAGGAAACGGACCAATGAATTTGGGCGCCGATTTCCAGTTTTACCGAACCGGATAACTCCTCTCATCGGCGATACTTTCAAATATACATAGTCGCCAACAGCAAAGGATATATCTCTTCTTCTTCTATCGGCATAGCTCTTTTGTCGGCTTTGAGCTGCGAGTAATCGCTTCTTAATAAAATCGACTTTGTCGGCAGCTTCTTGAATCATATCAGGACCCAACACAAGTCTATTTCCAGGTTCGACCCAACAAGCAGGAGATCGGCACGGTCTACCATACAATGCTTCGAATGGCGACATCGTCAGACTTGGCTGGTAGTTGTTGTTATATGAGAATTCAGCCAAATGTAGATGGTCTTCCCATGATCCACCGAAATCTATAACACAAGCCCGCAATAGATCTTCTAAAATACGATTCACCCTCTCAGTCTGACCGTCTGTCTGAGGATGATAAGCGGTGCTCAAGTTCAACTTCGTTCCCAGCTCGACTTGAAATGCTTCCCAGAATTTGCTAGTGAATATTGTATCTCTATCACTGACTATGCTGAGCGGCACTCCATATAGTCTAACTATTTCCCTAAAGTATATCTGCGCCAAACTCTAAGCAGTTCTGTTTGATCTGACAGGTATCAAATGGGCGGTCTTCGTGAAGCGATCTACGATCACCCAAATACTGTCATTCCTTTTTCTGGTTCTGGGCAGACCATCAATGAAATCCATAGAAAGTTCCCACTTCCAACCAGGAACTTCTAGCGGTTGTAACAATCCAGCCAATTTCTGTTGGTCGCTCTTGACTAGTTGGCAAGTAGGGCATCGGCTAACATATAAGGTGTCCCTTTTCATCGACTTCCACCAGAAAGTGCGTTTGATGTCATTACATTTTGCTTACTCCTGGATGGATACTGAGTTTTGACTTATGGCATTCATCCAGTACTTCCTTTCGAAGTTCAGGAATGTTAGGGACATAGATTCGACCTTTGAGCCTTAAAATCCCATCATTATCTACTTGAAAACTCGAGGGTTCGCCTTGTTGAATTATCTCTCTGATCTTCTGAATGAAGTGATCATCCTCCTGAAGAGCAGATATTTTATCTATCAGTGAAGTCGTGATAATAAAGCTGGCAATCATTACATTCTTTCGGCTCAGTGCATCGGCCACGACATTGGCTTTCCCTGGAGTGTATATAATTTCAAAGTCATATGCTGCAAGAAAATCCAGCCAACGTTGCTGCCTCAGATTCAAGTCTTTCTGGGTGAACAAATACTTTAACGACTGGTGATCTGTAAATAGTTCAAATCTCTCACCCAGAAGATAGTGTCTCCAGATTTTTAAAGAGAATATGATAGCCAATAACTCAAGATCATGAGTTACATAGTTTTTCTCGTGCAGCTTCAGTTGACGGCTAGCATAAGCAATCACTTGGCCCCTCTGCATTAACACTGCGCCAAGGCCTTCTCTAGAAGCGTCAGTCCAGACCTTTAAATCCTGGTTGCCATCGATGATGGTTAACACTGGAGCTGTTGTTAATCTTAACTTTAGCTCTTCGAAAGCCCCTTCACATTTTGGAGTCCACTTGAATTTAGAATGCTTCTTTGTAAGCTTCGTTAAGTGACCAGATATCTTCGAAAAGTCTTTAACGAATTTCCGGTAATAACTAGCCAATCCGAGAAAACTGCGGACTTCAGTGGGGGGGCTGTTTCCAATTCTGAATAGCTGTGATTTTGCTTGGATCCACAGCGATTCCTTCTTTCGATACGACATGGCCTAGAAATTTTATTTCATCTTTCCAGAAGATACATTTGGAAAATTTGGCTTTTAATACATTCTGTCTTAGAATTTCTAGAACCTGTTCCAGATGCTTTTCATGTTCGTCTTTTGATTTAGAGAAGATTAGAATATCGTCAATGAAAGCCAGAACAAATTTATTCAAAACCCCTCTGAACACTCTATTCATCAGATCGACGAAGTAAGCTGGAGCGTTACATAAGCCGAACGACATTACTAACCACTCGTAGAATAGGTCGGGACCTCTGAATGCTGTCATTGGAACACAGTCTTCGGCAATTCGAAGTTAATGGAAACCTGTAGCTAGGTCCATTCGTGAAAATACTTGTGCCCCATTTAATCGATCCAACAAATCGTCTATTCGCGGCAATGGATATTTGTTCTTTATGGTCTGCTTGTTCAAATCATGATAATCCACACATAGCCGTAGAGTACCGTCAGATTTTGGGACAAACACCACTGCTGCTCCCCAATCAGAGAAACTAGGCCTGATCAGACCTTTCCATACTAGCTGTCGTGTTTTATTGTCCAATTCCTCTTTCTCTTTCAAGGACATTCTTCGAATAGCGTGAACTACCGGCCTTGCATTGGGAATCAAAGCGATCTTGAAATCTATTTCTCTCTACGGAGGTAAGCGAACAACTTCCTCGAACACATCCGCATAGTTCTGGACGATAGGAATATCTTTCACTAGGTCGGGAATATTCTCTATGATTTCGGGGATATTTTCTATTTGGGCTGGAGAAACATTCAAGGTTGCCCAGAAGTCTTTTCTATTAGCATTCTGACCTTCACAGGGAATAGTTATATAATCACCTGATTTAATCCTCGCCTTTACGACTCTGTCGGCGCATTTAACTTCAGCTTCATATTTGGTCAACCAATCTAACCACAAGATAAGATCAAACTCTTTTAAATTCATGATGACCGCGATGGTAGGAAACCGATAACGAGAGAAAGAAACCGGCACTCTACAAACCCAACTGAGATCAATGGAACCCCCAACCAGATTCTGGACAGTCATTGGTTCTTTGAGCTTTTTCAAATTCAAATCCAGTTTCTTAGCTGCATCTTTGGCAATGAAACTTCGTGACGCGCCTGTGTCAAACAGTACTTTGACTGGAATGTTTTTGACAGTAAGCGTTCCTTCTAAAACATCGGCCCTTTCTTGACTAGCCGAGGGCACAGAAGTTTCTGCTACTTCATTTACCTGAGCTTCTTTGGTTGTTTTTAAAAGCCGGCACTCTTGTTTTACATGACCAAACCGATGACATTGATTGCACTTTTTCTTTCCTTGAAAATCCTTCTTGGATTTAGATCCACTCTTTCTTCGTTCGTTCCAAGATTTGCAACTTATCGCCAAATGTCCTTTTCTATTGCAGCTTGAGCACGTGGCGGTCGTTATTCGTTCGTTCCCAGATTCAACCCTTTTTCTCTTGGCACTGGGCTTCTTATTGACCTCAGACCTCGTACTGGCTTCAGGAATATCAGTTTCTGACTCTTCTTTGTCACTACAACAAACTTCTTCTTCGTCGCACAACATTCCTTTCTTATGAAGATCTTAATACTGATAAGCCATATAAATCATTTCAGAAAAAGGAAGCTTCACATTCCTCAGTACACTATTCTGATATTTTCTTTGAAGTCCGTGAATGAATCTAAGATTCTTCCTCTTTGGGTCTTTAATCAGATGAGGAGCAAAATGAGAAAGTTCGTTGAATTTCTTATGATATTCTGGGATGGTCATATCACCTTGTATCAAATAAGAAAATTCATCACATAATCACTCGGTTGCTTCGGGAGGAGTAAATATTTCTAAGAAAATCACTTTGAATCTGTCCCAGGTGATATCAACTTCTGGATTATCTTTAATAACTGAATCCCACCAAAACAAAGCTTCTTCTTTGAGTGCCCAAGACGCCAGTAATCTTTTCTGATCGTCTCTCAGCTTTAAACCCTCAAAGATTTTCTCTGCAGAACGAATCCAAGCTTGTGTTTCCATAATGGACTCTTTGCCTAAGAATGGCGATCCACCCAGATTTCGAAATCTCTTGAATAAAACTTCTATATCTGATTCTGGCTGTGGAAGCACAACTGGCTCATTAGTTGGTCGAGCCATACGATCATTTCTTCTGTTCCTGCCACTCATTTTCTAGTACGTCTGCAATTAGCAGACAAAGTATCAGGTCAACAAAAAAGATATTTGAAAATATAGAGACAAATACTTGAATGTAAATGTGTCTATCGAGGTGTAATTTCATTCTGCTTTGCTCATACTAGGATATTGCTGATCCTATCTGTATAAAATTACCCGTCCTAGAACACTACTGGTTCTATTTCTGACGAGTTCGTTCAAATGTTATATTCCAGAACTAAGCTTAACCAAAGCTCTGATACCAAAATGAGACAACCCCAAACCTTGAGCTGACGGTGGCAAGGGTTGTCCGTGGAATATAACACAGAAATAGATAATAGCAGAACAGAATTAAATAAATACACCAAATAATGAACAATAGGATATACTGGATAAAAGTAATCATCAGAGTTACATAGTATACAGGATCTTACATAGTACAAATACAGTTCAGCTATACATAAATGTCTACAGCGGAAATAAACAAAATATGTACAATAGGAGCTGAACAGCATAAAAAGAGATAAATATTAGAATCCATCTTCAGCTATCCAGAAAGAACCAGCTAAACCTGAATACAAGGCTGCCCGTGTAGAAAAAAAAGGGGCACCCGAGTTTGAAAGTGAAACAAACTACGAGTCAGTCATGGGACTGGTATGAGAAATCTACTCAACACATATATAATATGGCCAATCACAGGACCACGCCACTTTCGTGGAACGGGTTTACTGCATTGGATTGCCAGTGCTTTAAAACAAATCTTTCTTTTAAACATCGCAATGCTTTTTATAAAAATGAAGCCATTATAAGACTCAGTTCCCATCACACAATGCAACACAAACCGGAGGATACAGTTTTACCTTATAATGGCCAAAGTATGATTGATACGAATAAAACCAAAGCATTTGATATTATTACTAGTGTTTATATATTTCAAAAACGATTTCAATCATAACTATCAATCATAGACGGCATGGGTACCATATATCATGTCACCATATATATATATATATATATATATATATATATATATATATATATACAATCAAAACCGCACGATGTCGTATTTGGAAATTGGATTTCCGTCCTGAACCAAGGCAAAAGATAGTCCTTACCGAATTCGAGACGCTCTAGCCTACCCCTCAGGCACAGCCGCAATCGTACCTTGGATCGTCAGGGCCGGTCCACACGAAGTGGATTATAATGCCTGAACAATGCGTTTCTCCACCCTTTGGGGTGTAAATGAGCCCACGAATGACTCCATCGGACCCGGATAGTTTCTGACGCTATTTTTCTTCAGATTTGAATTAAACATTCCAGACAATCCAACCGTTGGATTTTTACAAAGTTGGTGCCGTTGGAAAGATATTTCCAAGGCGAACCCAATGGTTATGGTTTCGGGAAAATCCAATGGTCGGATTTCCCGCACTAGTTGTTTGAAATCACAGTTTCAAAACACGAACTGCACGGCCACGTTTCGTTTTAATTTTATTTAATTTTATATATTTATATAAATATAGTTCATTCAACAATTTAAATTTCGTTTTCACTTCAAATATTTCACTAACGCCTTTAAATTTTGGAAATTTTCGCCATAACCTCCTTTGTATGGGAGGGGCTGGGAAAATTCCGAAGTAGCCACATGGGCGTCTCATATCAAAAAGAAAAAGAAAAAGCCAAGCGGCTAGCCAACAGGCTCATAAAATCATCACCCAAATAAAACAGTAAATGTGTACCTATTTGTCGGGCACAAAATTTTATTCCTCTTCTCTAGTCCCTTTTGCTATAACCTGTTTAATAAATATGCATGTACATATATACAGTTCTTATCATTTATCAATTTCCATTCAACTGCATATTTGATTCCATTTGGTTTTAAAACACCATTCATTCTAATGTTGCATGCATAGGCAAAAATCATATCATTAGCTAATTAATGAATATTTCGACTCATGCATATTTATTTGAACGAGTTGCTATTTTTAACACTTTACATTTCAACAAAACATGTATGTAATAAAAATGTGACTTTTATTGTAAAACATCTCATTTCAAAACACCATTATTTTATATAGTTTATATAGGTGATAAAAATAGGATTTTTATTATAAAACAATTTCTTTTAAAACGAGATTATTTTACATAGTCCATATAGTTGATAAAAGGTGATTTTTTTATTATTATGAAACAATTTATTTCAAAATATGAATACCATTCAACACATGAATTTCTAATCAACGAATGAATATCGATTCAACACATGAAGGTTTTCTATAGTTTCTATATATAGATAAAAATGTGATTTTTATATTTAAAACACGAATACCATTCAACACATGAATTTCTAATCAACGAACGAATATCAATTCAACACATGAAGGTTTTCTATTTCAATGAATAAATATAGTTTCAGCAAATGAAAATAATTCAAACACATGAATATTATTCAAAATTTCGGCAGCATAACGGCAGGGTAGTTAAAACCGGGACCGTCCCTAGTACGGCTCCTCGCTCTACCTTAAAACCTCGCGGTTTTTGACAATGGGGATCATGCATCTAGTTCGCACACAGGCGGCATGTATATATTTATTTCATTTCCACAAACTAATCCTATGTGGTTTCAACCAAATATTTCTCAACCACCAATGGGTATTTTTCAACCACAATCAATCAATATCAACCACAAACAATCCCAAACAACCATTCGCTATCAATCAATTTTCACACCAATCACAATCAATAAATATCGTCCATGGTTTGTGGACAAGGGGCGTATATATATATATATATATATATATGTATAGCAATTCACTTCTATTTCAACACATATATAATTTTTACAACGCATATATAACTTATACATCCAACGTACAACTTATACAACACTTATACAAGAGGTGTACAACGCTTATATAACTCATACATCGACTATATAATTTATACATCGTCGTTTTCCATATCGTTTATAAATTAGAAATCTCACATTGGTTTGTTGCTTCGCTAAAAATCGTAGATGGCTCAGAAAAATCCGCGGCTTCTTCTATAATGTAGAAGACGTCCTCACGAATCCACTGTCTCTTGTTTCACTGAATTTCGTCTAGAAACGAAAAAGATATGATATTGTTTACATTGGATAATTTAAACGAGATTATTAAATTAATTAAATAATTAAATAATCCACCTTCCTCTTCAATTATACAGGCCGACGCTGAACACAAAATGCTCGTGGCCTAGGGCATCCCTGCGCCGCCACTGTGGTGGTCCGGACCTCGATCAGCACCCGCCTCGTGGTGCGCCTTGGAGCGCGCTACCCATGCCCCGAGTGGGGCCCAACTCGGTGGCCCCCTCTCTCCTCCATCTCGAAAGGAAGTCGGCCACTTTGCACCCCGAAACCGTACGCGAGAACCCCTCAATCCCGTATGGATTTAAAGAGCGAGTGGAGAGCTACAAAATTTCCTAAAGAAGCATGCGATTTTACTGTGTGGTTTGTGAGGAATCGACGAGGGAAGGATGGAGCTTTTTATCGCCGTTCAAAGAAGAGAGGCGACGAGGGTTTGAAAGAGGAGAGGGAATTAATCTGATTGGCCCATTTTTTTTTATTTTTTTTAAAAATCCCGAAAATACCCCCTTCCTCAAACGAACTCCTATCCAACCCAACGACTGTCGTTCCTAGCCAAATACCCCCATTCCGAACACATTGGAATATGTTTCGTAGGCCTATTCGACTGTTTCAGTCATTTCCATTCAAATTAAAATATAAAACATCCAATATTTGATTTGAACGTACATTTCAATTTGCCACGGCCACAAACTGATTCGAAAAATTCCATAAAAATAAATCTAGCTATGTTTTGACGATACGGTCCCAACAAAACTAGTTTCGTCGAATTCTGAGACCGTTTGCAAAAAGGCCCATTTCTGGTCGATCCAATTTAACTGTAATTGAACAAAACACGTTTTCCTTTGCCACGCTCACATACTAGCTTCAAAAATTATGAAATTTGAAATCTAGCAATAACTTCACATCCCGGATCCAACAAAAGTGGTTTCGTCGAATTCCGAGGTCGTGTGCAAAGTGGTCAATTTCACGGGCTATATAAATTCCATAGCGATCTTTCTGAAAATTTGTTTGGCCATAAGTTTTGCTTTCCGTTATGAAAGTTCGATTTTTCAGATTCGTTAGAAATGTATTCACTAACAGATTTAAATATTTTTGGTTTCACTAAAATCCGTTTTGTTTTGCACCCGTTACAGTCCAACAAAGTTTGAATTCAATTTTTGAAACTGCAGCGCCTTTTCAAGCCTTGTTTATAACTATAATTAATTATATTCGTTTTCAATTGTCGATTCAAACTCACCTTTCATCGCTATTATTTAAAATATTTATTTTAAATATTTAAAATCCATTATTTTAGCCAATTAAAATTTTTTAAATTGGTTCAGATTTTCTGGGTCGTTACCGGAATGCTATCCTAGGTATGGTAGTTACTCGTATGCAAATCTTTATATGGTTTGGTTAAAATTACTAACCTTGTTAGACATATGTTTGGTTCTGACCAAAAGGGATAAATTTGTGTATTGGAGACAGTGTTATACATTTTATACTCACGATGACTTATTGTTATGACCCCTCCTCTTTATAACAACTCTTAGGTTTATCTCAAGGAAGTCAGCTATGTAGTTTGGTTTTTGGTTCTTGTTCTCTCATGCTCGGTACCGATCTGATGATATGCTTTAAGTTAGGCATCTTAGTCGGTATTAATTATCTTATTTAAGTTTTCGTTGTGAGTTAGTTTTATTTTACTATGATTATGCTCATGCTTGTTATTTGTAGGTACCAGATATATACTCTTCATCCTTGGATGGGTTTGAGTTTCAATTTTGTCGAAATTCGGGCTTGGAAAAGTGTGGGATGCTATACTTTTGATGAAATGATTAAGCATCAACATTGGAAAGCTGCAATGGGTGAAGAACTTCCTACCTTAATAAAAAATAAGACTGGATGTTCAGTAACAAAGCCTAACAACAAAAGCATTGTTGGTAGCAAATGGACAGACAAAGTCAAAAGAAAGCCAGATAGATCTACACTAAAGTACAAATCCAGATCGTCGTAAAAGTTTATACTCAACAATATGGTTTTGACTTCATTGAAACTTTCTTTGGAGTAGTGAAATCTACCACTACATGAATAATTCAACCACTGTACTACATCACAATTGGGAAAGAATGCAACTTGATGTTAATAGTGACTTCTTAAATGGTGAACTTCAAGAAAACGTATACACTTATCAACCACTATGGAAAATACAATGTGATAACAACAAGGTAATGTGTGCAAGCTACACAAAGCTTTGCAAGCACCTAGAGTGCGGTATAAAAAGCTGAAGAAGACACTAATTACTTTTGGATATAACATTGCAAAGTTAGACAATTCATTACATATAAAAAGGCAAGATGGACACATAAGGTAAGATGGACACACAATTTATGTGTTAGTATGTTTTGATGATCTTATACTTGGAATCGAAGTAAACAGAAATCCTAACGATAATTTAACTCACTACAAAGGAAACACAATTCATAAATTTTAGTGAGAGCCAAAATGGACAAAGCCAAACCACTACATAGAACAAATACATTTGTTTACAATGTTTATTTTTAAAGGTTTATTTTGAACCTCAAAAACATAGTAAAAACATCCTTTTTTACAATGATTTTCAATAAAGTTGTAAAATACGACTTTTTACAACCTTTTTTGATAAACCATGTAAAAGAATAATTTTTCCAACCTTTTGTTCTAAATGTTGTTACATTACCCTTTTAACAATAGTTCTAGAGAAAGTTGTAAAAACATTACTTTTCACTCCTAGGTATTAATTTATTACAACTTTTCTAAAAAGTAGTTCTACATATAAGCATACGTGATTTTATTAAGTATATTTAGTAATGAATAAAATATTATAGTAATAGTTTATAATTAATAATAAATTATTACTACTTAATTATATAATTCATAAATGGTGACTTATTATTAAAAATGTATCAATGAAAATTTAAATGTGTAATTATTTATAACTTCTAACTAATGATTGTTAATAAATGATTTATGATTTCCAACTATTACTTTTAATAATAATAATTTTTTGTTTTTATTTGTTTATTATAATTAATTATGGATATTTAGCAAATTGGCGTATATAATTTGAACCTTAAATCTCATGCACTGTAAATTTCATCGACTGAAAAAAGAAATAATCAATTCACAAAAAACCAAGGAACTAGTTAATAAACGTTCAAAGTGATGATGGACTTGTGTGGTTAAAGCGCTTAGTAGTAAAGAGGTAAAAATTTGTAGTGGAGATAAAGCGCGGAAATAACGGGAATATAAAAGACGTGCAAAAATGTTACTTAAATGTAAACTATATAATTAACATTAATTAGTTATCATTCTCTCATCATTTTTGTAGAACAAACGAATATTAATTGATATTATATAACGAAATCAAAGAATATCATAATTATGCACACTAGATTCGAACATTACTATAAATTTCTATCTTATATAAGGCACTTATGACCTAAAATTAGCTTTTTTATATTAAATTTTTTGATTTATTTTAAAAGAGAATTGGTCGAATCATCATCTGTGTATTAGTATTGATAAAGCGGGTGCTAAATAACGTTGATTTAATGGGTTTAGTGAAAAATAGCGGTGCTTAAAATAGAACTATTGTTCATCGGTGTTAAATTGATATATCGTAGCGACCGAAGAGTGCTACAAGTTATAGCGGAGATTTTGTAGGGTTTTAACTGCATAGCGATGGACATGTGAAAATTTTAATTTGTGTAACCATCATTAAAGGCATTGAATAATTCAACTCATTTATCTTTAATGATTAGCCAATATCAATGGCTTATTGAAAAGTCTTAAACCAATCAACTAAGTTTTGGTAATTACTGGAAAATCAAGGTTGGTGGATAGATTTAATTAATTGCAGTTAATATTTATTATTTGATATTGATTATTTACCAGTCTATAATTGTTAATTAAGAGCTACTATTAATTAATTCAGAAGCCATAACTAATAATTATGACTAAAAATTAATAATTAATAAATATTATTTATTTATTTGAAAACATGAGAGATACTTTTAATAAATAGTTTTTTATAATCGAATGGTAGTGTTGATTTCTTACAGTTTAATATTTAATAACTGTAACTGATAATTTTATTTAATATGTCATAATTTATAAAGTTCTAAATATTATAATTTTTTATAAATGTTAAAAAAACTCATAAGTATAAATATTATACTACAAGGGTGCTTTTGCCGGGGAGGGGGGAGGGGGGCAAAGTTTTCCCCGCTATTGTTACCGACGCGTCCGTAATGACAACTGGGCACTTTTCCAAATTTTCCCAATGACTTGAATTGGTGTCTTTGAGAAATTTTTCGCTCCCCCATCCTCTCCCCTGTATCAATCCCTCTTCACTTCTCCTCCATTAGATTTTCTACTCTCCACTCCTCTCTATTTTCAAATTCAACACTTTCTTCAATGACCAGATCATTACCAGGAGTAGACGATTCAAATTCCTATGATATGGAATATATCACTATAATTAGATCGTATTTTCATGAAAGAAGCAATGAAATAGATTGCATATGTCATAGTATACTAGTTTAATATTGCTAAGCAATATTAAATGGTCGTCAACAACGATGTCAAAGGAATTTCCTTATGAAAAGACTCTGTTTTCTTTCGTTATGCGATAGGCTGGATGTAACGACCCAGATTTTGAACAGTTTATTTTAAATATTTAGTATGGTTTTTAAAATATTGAATTTAAAAATATAATAATTTAATATGGTATATATGTTCGAGTTAAATTTCAGGATATATACACTGTTCAATTTAGGATAGTGGTATAATATTGAAATGTCAGTCTGTACGTTAAAATAGCGGTTTAGAATTTTAAATTAAAGAACCGCGATATAGTTTAGTTTTTAATTAAAGGAAAATCAAATCAAAACTTTAACCAGCGGACACTACTTCCCTCGAGCCAACAAATTTGTCGTTAATCTTCAACATCCAGGAAACATGAATTAATGGCGCCACCCTAACCTTTCAGTATCGCAGACCTATCATTTCCTCGAGCTGGAATTTTTGCTCCTTCGTGTATAAAACCACACAAAGACTCTTTCGTTCTGAAAATAAAAATAAAAATGGCCACTGCCTTAAAAATCACGCAAACTTCAGTTCAACCATCAGGGGCCGCTCCTCCTCAATCTTCATTAAAACCCCTGCTACCCTTTTCCCTTTCTTCCATTTCAATTTCACAGAACAAAAATCAAAATCGCGGTAAAGACCGCGAGTTCCCATAACTCGACACGGGCATCGCGAGCATGGGGGTTCTCGAATTCGGGTAGCGCGATGGTACTGGAGATGATGTTCGAAGGGTTTTGCGGTGGTATGATGTTCGGCGGATTGTGGAGGGCATCTGGAGGTCGAGCTCAAAGCGATCGCGATTAGGGTTGGGTTCTGGAGTTGAATGCCATGGTGCGGTGAGGTTCGATTTGGGGTTTCGCTCGAACTAAGTTCGGTGGTGAAGTACTGGAAGTGTGCGATTGTTCCCTGGGAGTTCGACGTTAGTACAACAGTAGGGCTTAGGCCAAAGTCTCGAGCTTCGATGGTGGTTTGAATGTCGGGAATGGGAAGCCCGATACCTGATTTGGTTTGGAGCAGGTTCGATCCTTTCCAGAGGGGAGAGAAGAAGTTTTAAAAAGGAATTAAGGTAATAAAATTTTAATTTATTCAGTTAGCTAATACCTATAGATTAACATAGATTAAATCTATTTAATTGATAGTCAATTTAAATTGAAATAGTTGAATCGTAAAATAAAATTTGATGAACCATGATTAAGGAAGTTAAAAGCGAGTTTAATTTAGTTAACTAAGTTTTAGTTACTAATTTAGTTAATCGACTCCTTAGAAATATTTTGCTTAATTTATACAAGGTCAAAAAAATGCTAGCGCAAATTTGAGTTGGATCTTTAACGGGAAATGGATTTGGATTTCCTGGAAATGGATGGAACTTAGATCAAACATCTCTGATTCACTCCATCAATTTAAAAGCCCTGGTGAGTAAATCTCACTCACCTTTAGAATTATTTTTATTTCATTAAAAATAATTGTCTGTTGCTTGTGTGAATGTTTTATGGTTGGTTTATCTATATTAGTTATTTAGGCTATATATATATATTGGGTTGATTGATTGGTTGGATTCCCGCAGTCTCATTAGCGGATGCCCGCAGTTTCATAGCGGATGATTACCCTATACGCCCCACGCTATGATTAGTGGATGACCTTCTATACCGCGATATTCTGCCACGAAGCAGAATGGGTATTTTTTTATGTGCTAACATCTGTGGATGCAGGAAAACAGGTTGGAGGAATCCAACTGGATTCCTCAAAAATATATTATCTGTTTGCTTGTTGTTTGTTTGATTTCATATATATATTCATATATGATGTGTTAAAAATCAAATGATTGAGAATTGGGTGATTTGATTGTTTTAAATGTCACTGGGCTTAAGCAATGGTATTTAAAAATATCGTGAAAGGATATTTGAGATTTAAAAAGGGAAAATTCTATTTTTAAATAGAATTTGAATTTTTAATGGGAATAAGATATAAACTTGTTTTGAAAAATAAAACAGGTAGTTTCTTATAAACGAAGTTATAAATAATTCTTTTATAACGAAGTTATAAATGAAGTGAAAAGAATTATCATTCGATAATTCAGAAATAGAAATACAAGTGTGAAATTGGGATTTGAAAAGGAATTTCAAAATAGGACTTGAAATGAAATTTTTAAATATATAACTCAAATGAAATTTGATTATAACATTTGAATAGTAGAATTCAAAGGAGTTTAAATATTTGAATTTTAAAAGGAGGTTGAATATTAGAAATTCAAATAGAATTTGAATAGACGAAATTAGAATGGAAAAATAGAATTGGAATTCGGGAGATTAAAATAAAATTTGAATTCAAAGGAATTCGAATAAAGAAATTCAAATAGAGATTCGAATGTAGAATTTCAAAATAAAATTTGAAATATAATATTTCAGAGAAGAATTTAAATATGAAGTTTGAATAAAGATTTGAAATAGAAATTCGAGTATTGAATTTTGAACATGGAATTTGAATAAAGAAATTCAAGTAGAAATTTGAATATGAGATTTCAAAATAGAAGTTGAAATAAACTTTGAAATAGGATTTTCAAAGTAGAATTGGAAATAGAATTTTCAAATAGGATTTCAAAATAGAAATCTAAATGATTTGAAATGGAATTTGAATTCAAGGGAATTCAAATGGCTTTGGGTGAAGAAATTCAAATGGCGTTGAAAATAAGTTTGAATATTAGAATTCAGATGGGATTGGAATAAAGGAAATTCAAAAATGGGATTTCAAATAAAAAGAAGAATGTAATTCGAAATTTTGGGAATTTCAAATAAGAGAAATGGAATCTGAAACATTTAGAATTTCAAATAGAAATTTAAATGGTGTTTGGATATTTGAATTCAAGTATGAATTTCAAGTATGAATTTGAAATGGAATTTCAAGTATGAATTTCAAATATAGAAATTCAAAAGGAATTGAATTAAAGTGAAAATTAAATAAAGGATTTGAAATAGAATTCGAATGAATGATTTGAAATGGAATTCGAATAAAGGATTTCAAATGGGATTTGAATACAGGATTTAAAACTATGGAATTTGAAATGTAAAGATTCAAATGGAATTTGGAATATATATATCAATGTATATATATTAGAATAGAGTTGAATTTATATAAACGAAGTTTAAAAGTTTATATTTATAAATATAATTAAAACGAACTCGCCGCAGCGCTGCAGTTCGAAAAATAGCGATTCGAACTTCAATTGAGTATACAGAGCGCAATTGAAGTCGAAATTCTTTGAAACAAGAAACGTCAGGACCGGTTTGATAATAGTTTTCAAATGAAAGAGAAAAATCTGGAATTCGTCGTATAGATTTTGAGTTATGTCAAAATCAAATTTTCAGAAAAACAGCGCCAGAATCGTTTTAAAACCATAATGGTTTATTTAATATTATAAAAGGATTTTTAAGCAAATAAAATCCGAAGTTCAATTTAGAAAATTTCAGAGTGAGTTGTAAAATATATGCGAATTCAAGTTGTGTAAATGAATATGATTTTTGAAACAGAAATCAGATTTTGACTTTGAATAGAATTAACTAATTCGAATAGTAATTAGTAAAGGAGATGTTGAATTGACATTAGGCCTTAATAAGTGAATTCGATTTGAGAATTTATATTCGAAATAGAAAAGAGAACTAGAATTAAAATCGAAGTTCAATTTAGTTATGAACAAGTTAAATATTTTGTTTGAACGTGTTATGTTCAACAAAGAAGTGAAATAGGAAAAATGGCGAATTAAAGAATAAATGGCCGAAACTGAATTCAAACGATTAGATGGTATTGAATTGAATTGAAAACAGGTGAACAGGTGTTAGACAGGTATGGGATGAGATATATGAAGTTATAAATGAAATGCTCGACATAAGGTACATGTTTAATTCATATATGAGATTTTATGCGCCGTATCGGCAAGCCGCTTGGCTTTTCTTTTTTTCTTTTTGATTGAGGAAGATACCGGGATGCTATTTGCAATTTCCCGATGCTCCCGAT
Source organism: Allium sativum (assembly GCA_030737875.1). NCBI lineage: Eukaryota > Viridiplantae > Streptophyta > Magnoliopsida > Asparagales > Amaryllidaceae > Allium > Allium sativum. The sequence goes on along the minus strand of CM060919.1, from coordinate 712,184,399 downwards.
ACAGGGGAGGTTATGGCGAATTTTTCCGGGAATTTAAGGAGTTAGAATATTTTTAAGAAATTTGACAATTAGAAATATATATATCGATATATATATAGAATTCGATAAGGAAACGAAATCAAATATAGCGGAAAGGGCCGAAATGATTATTGAAATATTTGGTTAACAAATATTGATAGGGAAATAGAGAAGTGGTTTAATTAATGAATATTAATTAAAGAGCCCAGTGATTTGTTTGATATGTTGGATGAACACTTGTTTTTATTCGATAGTTAAATCACAGACTATCGAAGTTTTGACCATCGTTGTCAATATGGAGAGACCGGTTGGATTATTATCCGAAGAACCACTCCGTATCGGCATTAGCGTTGCGAACCAAGTATGCTGAATATATTGAAGACGGAGTGAAGTGCAAGGGCTTTTCTAGTAATAGAAATAGTGCCTTCGGTTTCGTTCAGTCCCAGAACGAACGTATATGGACGAATGTCTGACAGAGTATTTCCAATGATCAAATGGGTTGGTCTGTATGAATGTATATGGTTGCAACGGATTTATTCCTTAGCATAACATCCAGAATATTTGTGCAAACTCAACTAGTGATTAACGGATCTGACAATGTGGCATTCAAAGTGATTGTGCTATCAATGAATGGTAAGTATTCGTAGCCTCAGGCCTCAACAACCGGGAAAGGACAAAAATCGGGCAGGCAGCATGGCTATGTGGGTCGCACCCATTAGGGTGTATAATCACCTATCTAGAGAAATTCCTTTTGTTTCTAAATCTATCGATTCTGCCCATTCGGGAAACGGTGGTTTGAGTCCAACCGTTGGTGATATACATTCGATACACTCAAGCGAAATGAGTGGTCGGTCATGTGTGGGCCGGGTTGCAAGACGTTCTTGTTGAACCCAGGTGTATTCGCCTCTAGAGATACATCATCGGAAGGTGGTTCCATACCTTGTCATGTTGGAAATCCAATCTCCAATAAGCGCCATGCGGGTTTTGATTATATAATATATATGTGGAGCGTGAGATGCAAGCGTTCTACTATTTGGTTATTTACTTGATGTAGACATTATTATAATATCACTGGATTTTTGTATCAAAGTGTTTTGGGTTATAGTAAGGTAAAAACCGTCCATGTTTATGTGTGGGCTGGTCTTACTATTATCTTTTCTTTTGAAAGGATTTTTAAAGTTAAACAAGTGGTTGGAGTTTACTCACACCAGTCCCATGACTGACCCAGAGTTTATTTTGTTTTGTTTTCCCTAAACTCTTGGGTGCCCAAATTTGTACGGGCAGTCAAGTGTTTCAGGCTTTTACAGATACACTTGGAGGAGCTTGAAGCAGAAGGCTTCAACGTTAGTTATTTAGAGTTACTTCCGCTGGATCAAATGTTATGTGTACTCTGATGATGGTATGTATATATGTACGAAACAGATTTGTATTTCGAAGCTTATGTTATATAATATATTTTCTTCGTTCCGCTGTGAGTTGTGATCTTCGTTTTTCTTCTATTCTAATATTTCTTTCTTCCTATTTCTCATCCTCTAACTTCTTTCTAATAATGAGTCGTATTTCTGTGTTATTTGGGTTGGACGTGTGGTGTATTTAGTCAACTCAGGTAGCTCGGATTTTGCGGGTCGTTTCAGTTGGTATCAGAGCTTAGGTTGAGCGAACACCTAGGCTTGTGTGGTTTGTGCTCATTAGAGATAGGGTCAGTAGTACCCTAGAATGAGTTGAGCGTATATATATGAGAGAGCGTATTTGTTAGTTGATATTAAAAATTTGTTTTATATTGTGTTGGCTAGTCTGTTGGGTAATTTATGAATTCTGGTCGAATCGTGGGACGCCACGAAGTCGATAGGAATTTCTAAACACTTGAACAGAGAATTCGACACAGTATTGTTTTAAAGTGGGTAAATGAAATAATTTTACCCAAAATTTCTATTTTGATATAGAAAGAATAATTTTCTAGAATTATTATTATATGGATGTGTTGGATATTGGCTTTATAATCAAATGAGATTATAAATTTAGAATGGTTATTTATAACCAGAATAGAATTTGTATAGGAATTAAATATACAAATGAGATGAATTAGAATTTAAAATTCAAACCAGAATTGAGAATTCAAAATCCTGGGAAATTGGAAAAAATATTTTTTTTAAAGTATATTGGAACAATATAGCTTTGTTTTAAAAAGATTTGAAAGAAAATCATGGATTTTGAAATAATAAAGCACTGAACTCACTTCAGTGGCTGGGAAATAATTCTGATGATGATTGCAACATCATCAGTGTTCATTTCCGAGTTTCTAAGTGATAGGTTGCTACCTTAGAAAGTTTTGATGGAAATTTGTTGGAAAGAAAACAAATTGGTTTGAATATTCAAATGTTTTGAATTTGGGATGGAAATAAATATATGTACATGTTTAAGTGATTTCAAAAGAATTTGAAATGAAAATCCTGGGATTTGGATTCTGGAATTGGAATTTAACTTAAGCTGGTTAAATGGGTTGAATCAATCGACTAGAATCAATTTGAATTGGTTTAATAGAACATAGATTGGGCATAAATGGATTGATCGTTGATCATTCGAATTAAGTGAAGGAAGACCAAAAGTTTTGGTTGGAGCTTATTTGTTGAAATACGAAGAGGTGAGTTTCAACATAAGTAAGATGTTGAAAAGTAATAGATTTGTACCATTTTTTTTTTTTTTCTTTTTCCTACCTTAGCAATTTCGAGGACGAAATTATTTTAAGGGGGAAAGAATGTAACGACCCAGATTTTGAACAGTTTATTTTAAATATTTAGTATGGTTTTTAAAATATTGAATTTAAAAATATAATAATTTAATATGGTATATATGTTCGAGTTAAATTTCAGGATATATACACTGTTCAATTTAGGATAGTGGTATAATATTGAAATGTCAGTCTGTACGTTAAAATAGCGGTTTAGAATTTTAAATTAAAGAACCGCGATATAGTTTAGTTTTTAATTAAAGGAAAATCAAATCAAAACTTTAACCAGCGGACACTACTTCCCTCGAGCCAACAAATTTGTCGTTAATCTTCAACATCCAGGAAACATGAATTAATGGCGCCACCCTAACCTTTCAGTATCGCAGACCTATCATTTCCTCGAGCTGGAATTTTTGCTCCTTCGTGTATAAAACCACACAAAGACTCTTTCGTTCTGAAAATAAAAATAAAAATGGCCACTGCCTTAAAAATCACGCAAACTTCAGTTCAACCATCAGGGGCCGCTCCTCCTCAATCTTCATTAAAACCCCTGCTACCCTTTTCCCTTTCTTCCATTTCAATTTCACAGAACAAAAATCAAAATCGCGGTAAAGACCGCGAGTTCCCATAACTCGACACGGGCATCGCGAGCATGGGGGTTCTCGAATTCGGGTAGCGCGATGGTACTGGAGATGATGTTCGAAGGGTTTTGCGGTGGTATGATGTTCGGCGGATTGTGGAGGGCATCTGGAGGTCGAGCTCAAAGCGATCGCGATTAGGGTTGGGTTCTGGAGTTGAATGCCATGGTGCGGTGAGGTTCGATTTGGGGTTTCGCTCGAACTAAGTTCGGTGGTGAAGTACTGGAAGTGTGCGATTGTTCCCTGGGAGTTCGACGTTAGTACAACAGTAGGGCTTAGGCCAAAGTCTCGAGCTTCGATGGTGGTTTGAATGTCGGGAATGGGAAGCCCGATACCTGATTTGGTTTGGAGCAGGTTCGATCCTTTCCAGAGGGGAGAGAAGAAGTTTTAAAAAGGAATTAAGGTAATAAAATTTTAATTTATTCAGTTAGCTAATACCTATAGATTAACATAGATTAAATCTATTTAATTGATAGTCAATTTAAATTGAAATAGTTGAATCGTAAAATAAAATTTGATGAACCATGATTAAGGAAGTTAAAAGCGAGTTTAATTTAGTTAACTAAGTTTTAGTTACTAATTTAGTTAATCGACTCCTTAGAAATATTTTGCTTAATTTATACAAGGTCAAAAAAATGCTAGCGCAAATTTGAGTTGGATCTTTAACGGGAAATGGATTTGGATTTCCTGGAAATGGATGGAACTTAGATCAAACATCTCTGATTCACTCCATCAATTTAAAAGCCCTGGTGAGTAAATCTCACTCACCTTTAGAATTATTTTTATTTCATTAAAAATAATTGTCTGTTGCTTGTGTGAATGTTTTATGGTTGGTTTATCTATATTAGTTATTTAGGCTATATATATATATTGGGTTGATTGATTGGTTGGATTCCCGCAGTCTCATTAGCGGATGCCCGCAGTTTCATAGCGGATGATTACCCTATACGCCCCACGCTATGATTAGTGGATGACCTTCTATACCGCGATATTCTGCCACGAAGCAGAATGGGTATTTTTTTATGTGCTAACATCTGTGGATGCAGGAAAACAGGTTGGAGGAATCCAACTGGATTCCTCAAAAATATATTATCTGTTTGCTTGTTGTTTGTTTGATTTCATATATATATTCATATATGATGTGTTAAAAATCAAATGATTGAGAATTGGGTGATTTGATTGTTTTAAATGTCACTGGGCTTAAGCAATGGTATTTAAAAATATCGTGAAAGGATATTTGAGATTTAAAAAGGGAAAATTCTATTTTTAAATAGAATTTGAATTTTTAATGGGAATAAGATATAAACTTGTTTTGAAAAATAAAACAGGTAGTTTCTTATAAACGAAGTTATAAATAATTCTTTTATAACGAAGTTATAAATGAAGTGAAAAGAATTATCATTCGATAATTCAGAAATAGAAATACAAGTGTGAAATTGGGATTTGAAAAGGAATTTCAAAATAGGACTTGAAATGAAATTTTTAAATATATAACTCAAATGAAATTTGATTATAACATTTGAATAGTAGAATTCAAAGGAGTTTAAATATTTGAATTTTAAAAGGAGGTTGAATATTAGAAATTCAAATAGAATTTGAATAGACGAAATTAGAATGGAAAAATAGAATTGGAATTCGGGAGATTAAAATAAAATTTGAATTCAAAGGAATTCGAATAAAGAAATTCAAATAGAGATTCGAATGTAGAATTTCAAAATAAAATTTGAAATATAATATTTCAGAGAAGAATTTAAATATGAAGTTTGAATAAAGATTTGAAATAGAAATTCGAGTATTGAATTTTGAACATGGAATTTGAATAAAGAAATTCAAGTAGAAATTTGAATATGAGATTTCAAAATAGAAGTTGAAATAAACTTTGAAATAGGATTTTCAAAGTAGAATTGGAAATAGAATTTTCAAATAGGATTTCAAAATAGAAATCTAAATGATTTGAAATGGAATTTGAATTCAAGGGAATTCAAATGGCTTTGGGTGAAGAAATTCAAATGGCGTTGAAAATAAGTTTGAATATTAGAATTCAGATGGGATTGGAATAAAGGAAATTCAAAAATGGGATTTCAAATAAAAAGAAGAATGTAATTCGAAATTTTGGGAATTTCAAATAAGAGAAATGGAATCTGAAACATTTAGAATTTCAAATAGAAATTTAAATGGTGTTTGGATATTTGAATTCAAGTATGAATTTCAAGTATGAATTTGAAATGGAATTTCAAGTATGAATTTCAAATATAGAAATTCAAAAGGAATTGAATTAAAGTGAAAATTAAATAAAGGATTTGAAATAGAATTCGAATGAATGATTTGAAATGGAATTCGAATAAAGGATTTCAAATGGGATTTGAATACAGGATTTAAAACTATGGAATTTGAAATGTAAAGATTCAAATGGAATTTGGAATATATATATCAATGTATATATATTAGAATAGAGTTGAATTTATATAAACGAAGTTTAAAAGTTTATATTTATAAATATAATTAAAACGAACTCGCCGCAGCGCTGCAGTTCGAAAAATAGCGATTCGAACTTCAATTGAGTATACAGAGCGCAATTGAAGTCGAAATTCTTTGAAACAAGAAACGTCAGGACCGGTTTGATAATAGTTTTCAAATGAAAGAGAAAAATCTGGAATTCGTCGTATAGATTTTGAGTTATGTCAAAATCAAATTTTCAGAAAAACAGCGCCAGAATCGTTTTAAAACCATAATGGTTTATTTAATATTATAAAAGGATTTTTAAGCAAATAAAATCCGAAGTTCAATTTAGAAAATTTCAGAGTGAGTTGTAAAATATATGCGAATTCAAGTTGTGTAAATGAATATGATTTTTGAAACAGAAATCAGATTTTGACTTTGAATAGAATTAACTAATTCGAATAGTAATTAGTAAAGGAGATGTTGAATTGACATTAGGCCTTAATAAGTGAATTCGATTTGAGAATTTATATTCGAAATAGAAAAGAGAACTAGAATTAAAATCGAAGTTCAATTTAGTTATGAACAAGTTAAATATTTTGTTTGAACGTGTTATGTTCAACAAAGAAGTGAAATAGGAAAAATGGCGAATTAAAGAATAAATGGCCGAAACTGAATTCAAACGATTAGATGGTATTGAATTGAATTGAAAACAGGTGAACAGGTGTTAGACAGGTATGGGATGAGATATATGAAGTTATAAATGAAATGCTCGACATAAGGTACATGTTTAATTCATATATGAGATTTTATGCGCCGTATCGGCAAGCCGCTTGGCTTTTCTTTTTTTCTTTTTGATTGAGGAAGATACCGGGATGCTATTTGCAATTTCCCGATGCTCCCGATACAGGGGAGGTTATGGCGAATTTTTCCGGGAATTTAAGGAGTTAGAATATTTTTAAGAAATTTGACAATTAGAAATATATATATCGATATATATATAGAATTCGATAAGGAAACGAAATCAAATATAGCGGAAAGGGCCGAAATGATTATTGAAATATTTGGTTAACAAATATTGATAGGGAAATAGAGAAGTGGTTTAATTAATGAATATTAATTAAAGAGCCCAGTGATTTGTTTGATATGTTGGATGAACACTTGTTTTTATTCGATAGTTAAATCACAGACTATCGAAGTTTTGACCATCGTTGTCAATATGGAGAGACCGGTTGGATTATTATCCGAAGAACCACTCCGTATCGGCATTAGCGTTGCGAACCAAGTATGCTGAATATATTGAAGACGGAGTGAAGTGCAAGGGCTTTTCTAGTAATAGAAATAGTGCCTTCGGTTTCGTTCAGTCCCAGAACGAACGTATATGGACGAATGTCTGACAGAGTATTTCCAATGATCAAATGGGTTGGTCTGTATGAATGTATATGGTTGCAACGGATTTATTCCTTAGCATAACATCCAGAATATTTGTGCAAACTCAACTAGTGATTAACGGATCTGACAATGTGGCATTCAAAGTGATTGTGCTATCAATGAATGGTAAGTATTCGTAGCCTCAGGCCTCAACAACCGGGAAAGGACAAAAATCGGGCAGGCAGCATGGCTATGTGGGTCGCACCCATTAGGGTGTATAATCACCTATCTAGAGAAATTCCTTTTGTTTCTAAATCTATCGATTCTGCCCATTCGGGAAACGGTGGTTTGAGTCCAACCGTTGGTGATATACATTCGATACACTCAAGCGAAATGAGTGGTCGGTCATGTGTGGGCCGGGTTGCAAGACGTTCTTGTTGAACCCAGGTGTATTCGCCTCTAGAGATACATCATCGGAAGGTGGTTCCATACCTTGTCATGTTGGAAATCCAATCTCCAATAAGCGCCATGCGGGTTTTGATTATATAATATATATGTGGAGCGTGAGATGCAAGCGTTCTACTATTTGGTTATTTACTTGATGTAGACATTATTATAATATCACTGGATTTTTGTATCAAAGTGTTTTGGGTTATAGTAAGGTAAAAACCGTCCATGTTTATGTGTGGGCTGGTCTTACTATTATCTTTTCTTTTGAAAGGATTTTTAAAGTTAAACAAGTGGTTGGAGTTTACTCACACCAGTCCCATGACTGACCCAGAGTTTATTTTGTTTTGTTTTCCCTAAACTCTTGGGTGCCCAAATTTGTACGGGCAGTCAAGTGTTTCAGGCTTTTACAGATACACTTGGAGGAGCTTGAAGCAGAAGGCTTCAACGTTAGTTATTTAGAGTTACTTCCGCTGGATCAAATGTTATGTGTACTCTGATGATGGTATGTATATATGTACGAAACAGATTTGTATTTCGAAGCTTATGTTATATAATATATTTTCTTCGTTCCGCTGTGAGTTGTGATCTTCGTTTTTCTTCTATTCTAATATTTCTTTCTTCCTATTTCTCATCCTCTAACTTCTTTCTAATAATGAGTCGTATTTCTGTGTTATTTGGGTTGGACGTGTGGTGTATTTAGTCAACTCAGGTAGCTCGGATTTTGCGGGTCGTTTCACTGGAAAATTATGTTTTGGTTATAATGAGTTTCATTAGTGTTCGAGAAACAGTTGGCATATTTTTGTACATTATAGCTGCAGCTATTTCGGAGAGACAAAGGAGCTGAAAGATTTCAAATGGTCAGGTAGCATAATCTTTCTTTGTTTTCATGCTGTTTTGGATGTCGTTCAATTATCAACTGCTGATATTATTAAGCCTGATGATCCCCAATTTAACTCAACTCCAGCTGAAATTAGAACATTTAACCGTTACTAACCTTACTTCAAAAACTGTGTTGATGCCATCAATGGAACATACGTAATGGCACACTTACCTCAAGATCAAGTTGTTCTACATATAGGATGGAAAGGATACCATACACATTATGTTTTAGCTGCATGTTTATTCGATTTACTGTTTACATATGTTTTAGCTGAGTGGGAAGGGACTGCTCATGATAATCGAATTATTAATTCCGTTGTGAATGCTAGAACTTGCAGTTTTCCTCATCCTCATTCTGGACAGTATTATGTAGTAGATTCTGGTTTCCCACTAACTATTGGTTATATACCACCATACTGTAATGTTAGATATCATATTCCATAGTTTCGTGCAACTATAGATTAACCAAAATCAAACAATGAAAAATTTAATTTCTACCATTCGAGTTGACATATGGCAATTGAGAGAACATTTGGAATATGAAAAATAATGCCATACTAAAAAAATAATGCCATTCGATGTAGAAATTTTGTGAATGAAAGATACATTTTTTTTCAATAGCCTCACATCGCCAAAACCAAAAAATACTTCAAGGTATATAAGTCATTTCCTTATGAGGAGGTTGGGGCCTTAGAGCTCCCAAATGTATGCCTTGTTGTGAGGAGGGAGGCACTGCTTCACCACCACACACACACACGCGCCGCCGCCACCATTCGACTGAATCAAACCATGCCACGCTCGGGTTCGGGTCCAAATGATATTATGTTTACTGAGCTGATTTTTAACAATTGCAGGCTTCGGGCCTAAACTGGGTCAGGCTAGCGGTTTGGAAGCGAATAAATGTAGATCTATTCGGGTGGGCATGAGTTGGCTGAAGAGACGCGATTTTTTGACGAAACAGAGCGGATGCAGCCTGTTTAAAATGAACGGGTGCGACTACAGGAGCAAATGCGAACGGGCGAGCACGTCTTTTGGCCGACAGTATAGCAACAATGAATTGATGCTTTTTTTGTTTAGACATTCAAATAGTAGCAACAAATGGATGCGGCCATTTGAAAAGGTATGGACGCAACTGTATTACGGGTGCGATCATTCAACGGGATGTGGATTAACTAAAAATAAGGAGGAAAACCGACCACTTTCCTCACTCATTCCAATTTGAATCTTCCTTCTTTCTTCTCTACTATCTCTGCTACTATTATAATTTAATCACAAAGTGGCATACCTATCATAATCTCGTGTAGAATACGTATGTCTTATCTTAGGGGAATTTTGAAACGAAATTCTTAAGATGTTATATGTCTAGTGTACCAAAACAGAAAATAATCAATTATAAACCCGCCGCACAAGTTTATAAATCAGATTCCCACTACACATGAAACAGCTGAATTATCAACAAAGGCTACTACCCACAATAGGCCTGATCCATTCAAAGGAGGTGGTGATGATTTCATAACATGGAAGAATCATATGTTGTTTTATCTCACCACACTTGGTCTGCAAAGGCATCTCAAGGAGGAGAACCGATTCCTGCATCATGCAAGGAGTTAGAAGTTACTAGGTGGAAGCATTCCATTTTTTTATGCAGAAAATGTATTCTAAATTGTCTTGACAAGGTGCCATACAAAGTATATTAGCCTCTATAGACAGCAGAAGCACTCTCGACTGCACTTTCCACGAAGTACAAGATGTAGAATATCAGTCTTAAGAAATTCATTGTAGACAAATTCATGGACTACAAGATTGTTGACTCTAGACCGGTGATTGCTTGACTACATGAACCACAAATTGTCATTCATGAACTCAAATCAAAAGGTCACAAGGTTGGAGAATCGTTTTTGGCTGAATCCATCACGAGGAAGCTGCCATTGTCAGGGAGAGATTACCGCAACTATCTAAAGCATAAGAAGAAGGAAATATGTTTATAGGTTCTCATTGTCCGACTAAAAATTGAGGTATATAACTGTGGAATTACAAAAACGAGCGAGGAGGCACTTATGACTGAAGGGGAAAAGACCAAAAATAAAAAGAATAATTTCCAAAAACAAGGAAAGCTCTAGACAACAAACTAAAAGACAACAAACGAACCAAGAAATTTAATGGAGAATGTTGAGTTTGTGGAAAGGTTGGACATACCGCTAGAGATTGCAGACACAAGAAGGAATACAGTAAAGAGGCAAATATAGTGGATAACATTGAAGTGGACGAGTCCAGCTTCACGGCGGTTGTTTCTGAATGCAATTTGGTTCAAAATCCTAATCAACGGTAGGTAGACCGAGGAGCTACTCGTCATGTTTACTCTGACAAATCCATGTTTTCTGCATATCAGAAATTAGATCATGAAGAAAAACTCTACATGGGTAATTATGCAGTTTCCATGATCAAATGTAATGGGACAATAATCCTCGAGTTTACTTCCAGAAAAACTATCAAGTTGAATGATGTGCTCCACGTTTTAGACGTCTTCAAGAATCTCATCTCTGGTGTAGTGCTATCAAAAAAAGGATTCAAAATGGTCTTCGAGTTAGACAAGATGTTTCTGTCCAAAGCTGAAATGTATATAGGAAGGGGATATTTACGTAATGACCTATTTAAGGAAAATGTAGCCATTGTCGGCAATAAACCTTTGTATTCTAATTATATTAATAAAATTGAAGTTTCTTATTTTCTTGAGCACGAAATTTTACTACGACATGATAGATTATGACATATAAATTTCCAAAAAATGAAAAAATTGGAAAACTTGCGATTAATTCATAAATTCAAAGAAGATAAAAACTACAAATGTGAGACATGTATAAAAGCCAAAATGGTCAAGAAACCATTTCATATTGTTCAAAGAAGTATTGAATCACTAGGTTTGGTTCATACAAATTTATGTGATTTTAAACTATTACCTACAAGAGGTGGGAAAAAGTACTTTATTACTTTTGTTGATGATTATACGCGATATTGCTATGTATATCTTTTGAGAAGTAAAGATGAAGCAATTACATCATTTATAAAGTACAAGAACGAGGAAAAAAATTAGTTACATAAAAATATCAAGAAATTGAGATCAGATCGAGGTAGAGAATATGAATCACCATTTGAACAATTCTATGCAGAAAATTGAACAATTCATCAAACATTATTGCCATATTCACCACAATAGAATGTTGTTGCTGATAGAAAGAGTAAAACATTAAAAGATATGGATAATGCGATGCTATTGACCTCTGGCTTACCGATGAACTTATGAGGGGAGGGGGCTTAAATATGTCCATCCACATTTTAAGCAAGGTTCTTCACAATAAAAAAGGAGAAATTCCATATGGGTTATGAAAAGGACAAAAAACATGCTTTAAATACCTCAAAGTGTGGGGTGCTTGGCAAAAGTTCTAATTCTGCCTCTCAAGAAAGTCAAACTTGGACCGAAAACTATAGATTGTTACTATCCAGGGCCAACCCAAAATAGTAGTGCCTACATATTTCTGGTATTCAAGTCTGATATTGCGAATATCAATGTAAATGAAATCATTAAATCTAGAGATGCCTCATTCTGTGAAGATGCATTTCCGCACAAAAGGAATGGAAGAAATAATATCCCTAAAAGGACAAGAGAAGAATCAAGTAATTCACACAAAGATGTAACTCCTCGTGATGTTGAGGAAATTGAACCAAGAAGAAGCATAAGGGCTAGAGTTTCCTAGACATTTGGTTTTAGAATTCCTAACATACATGTTAGAACACAGACCTCAAACGTACATGGAAGCAATGGCATCTTTTGAATCTGCATTTTGGAAAGAAGCAATCTAAAGTGAGATTGATTCAATTCTAAGTAATAAAACTTAGGAATTTATTGATATTCCACCTCAAATAAAACCAATTGGCCGCAAATGAATTTTTAAGAAGAAAATGGAAGCAGATGGCTCTATCGATAAGTATAAAGCCAGATTAGTAGCCAAAGGATATCGCCGGAAAGTAGGTGTAGACTTCTTTGATACATATTCGCTGGTAAAACAAATAACCTCTATAAGGATGTTGATAGCAACTACATCCAACTATAACTTAGAAATTCATCAAATGGATAAAAAGATAGCATTCTTAAATGGAGATCACGATGAGGAGATCTACATGGAGCAACCAGAAGGTTTCATATCCAAAAGAAATGTAAACGAAGTATGTAAATTAGTAATATCATTACATGGACTAAAACAAGATCCAAAACAATGGCATGCAAAATTTGATAGTGTCATAATGAAAAATGATTTTCGTATAAACGGATATGGTAAATGTGTTTATTATAAACAAGTTGGACAATCGTACGTGATGGTTTCTTTATATGTAGACAATATGCCAATCTTTGGTCCTAACATTAAGGTTATAGAGACCGTAAAGAGAATGCTAATAAAAAAATTTCAATATGAAAGATTTAGGTGTTGCAGACGTTATTTTGGCAATCAAAATAATAAGAACAACTAATGGCATTGAATTATCTTAGTTACTTTATGTTGGTAAAGCGATTGAAAGATTTCAAGAATTTGGAATTAAAGGAGTATAAACACCTTTTAATCCATCAGAAGTACTGCATAAAAACACTAAGGAGAGTGTAATGCAACTGGAATATTCTCGTGTAATAGGATGCCTAATGTATCATGAATTGCACAAGACCAGATATAGCTTATGCAGTAAGTCGATTGAGCATGTGTATATGCAATCCAAGAGAAGAACACTGGAAAGCACTAACGTGAGTGCTAGAATATTTGAAAAATACCACAAAATATTCCTTACATTATGGGAAATATCCGGGCGTCTTAGAAGGAAATAGTAATGCAACTGAATTATTTATTCAGAGGAATCCAGTCAACTAGTGGTTATATATTTACCCTAGCAGAGGCAATAGTGTCATGGAAATCTACTAAACAAACATGCATAGCTCGATCCACTATGGCATCATAGTTCATCTCTTTAGACAAAGCAGGCGAAGAAGTAGAATTGCTTCGTCACTTTCTATAAGATATTCCATTTTGGCCTAAACTTGTACCGACCATACGTATACACTACGATAACCAAGCAACGCTAAGTAGAGCGCAAAACTTTGTGTATAATAGAAATCCATGATCGTAGAGACCATAATACAGTTAGGTAGTTACTCTCAAATGGAACTATTTCCATAAATTATGTGAGAACAAATGATAACCTAGCGGATCCATTTACTAAAGGTTTATTAAGAGAGAAAATTAACTGCGCATCAAGGGGAATTGGTTTGAAAGCCTAAATCAACAAGAGTTATCTTATACGGAAACCTATCCTAATGATTGGAGATCCCACAGGCTAGTATCGATAGGCAAACCAGTTATGAATAACTTAAGATGTAATGCATTATGGACACATTGCTACTCATTCCTATGGTGTACAATATAAATGCATGCCTACAGAAGTATGAAAAGGTTACAACTATGTTTTCTAATGATGACCATATCTTGTAAATAACAAGTGGGGTATATGCAGGATACTCTAATGGTTGCAATCATCTATGTTAGTGTGAGCTGGGTTGGTTCTTCGAGAATTTTAAAGGCTCAAATTCTCTATTACACTCGCAGAACCAAATAGTGTTCAGGACAAAAAGGAACACGACCAAGGATTGGACGAGAAGGGAATAAATGCGTCGTAAAGCTTATTATCTGGATATACAATAAATGTCGACGGTTCAAGATGAACTAATTCACTGATTAGCTAAATAGATCCGATAAGTTTTAACTACGGAAAGTTCAAAGTGAAATATCTATTTATCCACGATAAACCATCAATCCATATGTACTATGTGATATTTTGCTTTGTGTGGGGGAAAATGTATATTATCATTCATGTGAGGGATTGTTGAAATCTTATGAATGAAAGATACATTTTTTTTCCATATCGGTAAAACCAAAAAAATACTTCAAGGTATATAAGTCATTTCCCCATGAGTAGGTTTGGGCCTTGGTGCTCCCCAATGTATGCTTTGTTGTGAGGAGGGAGGCACATGCGTGCGCAGCAGTAGCCGTCCGTCCTACCTAACCGGGCCGGGCACGGGTTTAGGTTCGGGTCTAAATGATATTATTTTTATTGAGCCGATTTTTAATAGTTGCAGGGTTCGGGCCTAAACTTGGCTGGGCTTGGATTCGAACTAAAACTGGCGGGATGGAAGCGAACTGATGCAAATATATTCGGGCGTGGGTTGACTAAAAAGACGCCTTTTTTGGCAAAACAGAGCGGGTGTGGCGTGTTCACTGATAGATTTGTACTATGTTGTATTTTCACATTTTATCATATTCTGTATTGTAATTATTTAATGGAATGTTCTGTTTGGTTTACCGTATTATTCTTCTTTAATGACACTATTTTGTTTTAAACATTAATTAATTAAGTTACATACAAAAATAAAGCTATAAAAGCATTTTTTGCCAATTAAAATACCCCGCTATAATCGCTGCTTCCGTTACCCTTAACCATACCCTAAGCATTACTTATATATGTTTTATGTGTTTCATGAAAAGTAACGTCCTTCCATTTATTTTTTCTTAGAAAGCAACATTCACGTTTTTTGGTGCAAACTTAATGCATTTTCCAACAGTAGAAATTCTGGCTTTGACGCTCGAATTTATTGCTACAAACAATGTTCCAATTCCCTAAGCACTGCCGCATTCTTTTTGTTTGCCCCACTGCTGTTTCACTAATTTCGCCTCTCACTTTCCAAATTAAAGCCCCAAAATCTCTCATTTTTCTTTGGCATCTAGGGATTTTCCATTCCTTTCAGATGCAGCAACCAGCTTCGTCAATCTTAACTCCAGTGGCTGATTTTCGAATATGAGCATAGAATTAGATCTTTCGCAACCCTTGAGGAGTAGTATTTGGATCTACACTTGTTGTCGAGGAGGGGAAAAGGTAGATTAAGATGATGAAAGTTGCTAATGATCTTATTTCAAATGATGATTTGGTTGAAGATAAGCTCATGGCAGAGCCATGTAACAGGTTCGTTCAAAGCTATAGAACGTGAAATCATAGATTATGCAGATTTGTATCCAAATTTTCCAATTAGATATATCTCTTGCAAACTATACAACAGTAACTTACTGATTTCCCTCGATGCCCATCATTTTCTTTTCGATAGCAGACTAAACGTCAAATCAAATGTTGGGCAATGTACTTCACTCTTCAAAGGTATAACTTTTAATACGTTTTCTTATTTGTAATTTTAGCTAACAGTCTGTAAGCAATATGTGCAAAATAATACACCTTAGAGCATCTCCAATGGCTCACAATTACGGTTTGATATTATGTTTTCCACTCCAATCATTTGAGTTACGCGTAACATTCATGATCTAATTCAAGATCCTAAATGGGTGTTGGGCGCCCATTTTATAGGAGCCAGAATTCTGGCACCTATTTAATAGGTGCCATACTTCTAGCGCCCATAAAATGGGCTCCCATCCTTCCTTCTCCCATTTTTCCCTAGTGAGAATTTACTGTTTTTTAATTATCTTTTTTCTCCAGTCATAATGTAGACGGCGCATTGGTTGAGTGTGTCGGCTCCCATTTAACGGTTGCCAAATGCAGGCCCAATCCTGGGAATAGGCCACCTAGGCGGTGGCCTAACGCCTCAAACCTAGGGGTAAGAGAAGGAAGAGATAGGGGGCCTCAAGCTTTTGGATTTTAAATTTTAGGTGAGATATACATTTATAACTTCGTTGGTTCAGTGGAAGAGGATGCTGGCCTTCGTGCTTGTAACCCGAGTTTAATGCTTGGTGTAGGTACTAGAAATTTTACGTGTCTTTCTCACTTTTTCCTTGTGATTTTGTGCCTAATCTTGGGAATTTTTTTGGATTAGGGCCTCTATTACCACAGGGACGGCACTGGCCAGAGGTTTGGCTCCCATTAAATAGGCGCCAAACTACTGGAGATTTTCAGGGTATTACACCCTGAATATTTAGCTTCCTTAATATCCAGGGCATTATCCACTAGAAATGCCCGTACGCTCCATTGGTATCATGTTAGTGTGGTCCAAGTGGAAGCTAATAGAGAATCAGATGATATACCTGATGCTCTAGGTGAAAAAATATACCTAATACTTCATTAAAGAACTAACATAGTATCAGATTCCAGTTGGATTGTAAAAAAAAATTGCGAATAATGCAGAGAACCAAGTGACGCTGGTATCGAGTACCAATATGTGTAATTAATCCATTAGTTTATAACATGTATCACGTATCCATTATTTTGTAAATGGACTTTGACATAATATATGATACTCCTAGTTGTAGCACATTAGCTTTGCACGTACTATTGAGGTTTTCTTATAGTTTGTAAGTGATATCTGCAAATGATATAATGGTATGATACTATAATAACACATTATTTAGGGTTGATTCTGCAGCTAGTTGATAGGGTGTTTCTGGTTTTGTAAGTTTCTATATGTGGTGGCCAATCTTTATATTTGGCATGAACAGAAAAAATGTTGTTTTTTGGGCTTTAAAATTTCAGGAAATGGTCCCTTTCCTGGCTATGGCCTCATAAGGCTCTGCAGGAAAAGCTCCTTCCCGTCATTCATTTGGGATCCGTAGGTCCAGAAATATGCAGTAAGCTAGCTTTACTATTTTGGTTTATGAGGTCGTCTTTTGGTCAGGTTTGGTTGTTTGGAATCATTGGACTTGTGAAAGGGTTGAGAAAATCAGGACCCAGTACCTGCTAGTAGTTGCAGTGCTACCAGACGTCCCCCTCAGCCACAAAAGGTTGCCGAAGGCGAAAGGTTGCATTGTCTGAGAGATCGAACCTGTATCCTCGTCTGAAAATCCAAACCGAATTCTCTACGGCATATTACGTCATCGATTATTCTTAACTTCGTATTTAGGAGATAAAGTAACCTTTTCTTCAGTAAATTTGGTCATAATTTATGTTTAAGTATATCAAATTGAAAATCTGCCTTGATCTATTATAATTTGTGGAGTATTCAAAAATGGTGTATATAAATGCCGATAATCAGGTATTTGATAATATGAATAAGCTTTTTGGAACTTACAAATGGTCATTTCGATGGAGTGATGGATTACTTCTACGATTAATCATGGAGCAATAGTATCAAGTCGGTTACCACCAGACTCCCCCCAACAAGGTCCAATGGTCTAAGGAATTAGGCCCAAAAACCTGCCTATATTTCAATGTAGGCATGTTTGTATTAGAACCAAGCATCACCACATGTGAATCACTTCTTTCTACACTGAAAGCCACCCGCACAAGCCTTTTGCACAGCAAATAAGTACCCTTAGTTTAAAGTTTTGATGGTAGTTTGGGTACTAAAGGATGAAATAGTATTATGATCTTGTTTTGCTATTTTAAAAAAGGTATATTATTCGTTTTCTGTATTTTATTCATTGTAGTAGTTTCAAGCTAAAGACCAAGATATATTACTTCAAAAACATGATAATATATTAAATTAGCATGGCATGAAAGGTATCAATTGCCGATGCTTCAACCAAGGATGAAATCCAACCTATAATTTCTTAAATAAATAATGAACTTGGGGAGACTAATTGACTATGTGATTTATAAATTAAATTATATGTATTTTCATCAAATAAATTGTGTTTCTATGATAGTTGTATTGATAATCTTTCTTTTATTATGGCACTAAAAAGTACTAACAGACGTACACAATTACAACTGTGGCTAATTAAATTTGAAAAAAGGTTGTAAAACACAAAGCACATTTTTTTTTGAGAGTTGTAAATTACGTTTTTTTTATTAGTGTGCTACTAACCCTAATGGTTATCAATTCTATATTAAAAAAAATCAAAGGGAACTATTTTCAAATCAACGTTGTACAGAAGTGTGGTTGGTGCGCTACAGTATGCTCTATTACGAGTTCAGACATAGCATATAGTGCAAATACATTGTCACATTTTATGCATAACCCACATGAAGATCACAGGAAAGCAACTAAACGAATCTTATGATATCTTAAAGGAACAATCGATCATGGATTACATCTCAAAGCATGTAAAGATTTAGAGATAAGATGTTACTTTGATGCTCACTGTACCTCTGATCACCGTGACCAAAGATCCACCACTGGATATATCATTTATCTCGGAGAAACCCTATCTCGTGGTGCTTGAAAAGGCAACCAACCATTTTTCAATCTAGTAATTTAGCAGAGTGTCGAAGTGTAACAACCCGGAATTTCTAACCAATTTAAAATTTTAATTTTAGCTATTTTAATGGATTTAAGAATTTAAGATGATTTATTTTGAGAATTAACGATTTAAAATTTATTTAAATCGAATTTATAACATATAAATTTAATTTCATTATAAAACGAACTCAAAATGGTATGGTAGTTTGAAATTCGATTTTTAATTTCAATTAAATGTACATAATTCAATATAAATCGGGCTTCAATAAAACAAGAGACGTTGGAATATGTTGAACTGTAATTTTCTAACAAATGTAAGAAACTGAGATTTCACTTTATAAATTAAGTTATGTCCATTTTAAAATTTAGAATAGTCGTTACAGAATTATATATTTTAATATTATATATAGGCCTTAAAAATAGTCATTTTGCTAATGACCTCCGTTTACAATGAAACCACTTTTGTTGGATCTGGAACATCAAATTATTGTTAGGTTTAAAATTTCATAATTTTTGGAATTAATATATGAGCGTGGTGAATTTAAACACGTTTTGTATTTCTGTTTGAATTTAATCGACTAGTAAAAAGGTCATTTTTCAAACGGTCTCCAAATTAGACGAAATTAATTTTGTTAGGGCTGTATCATCAAAACAAAGCTAGATTTCAATATTCATAATTTTTATAGTCAGTATGTAGCCCTGGCAAATTAAAATGTACGTTCAAATTCAATATTGACCATTTTATTAATTTATATTTTAATTTTGATAAAACTGATCGAAACGATCAAATTGGCTTACGAAGCATATCCCATTGTGTCCGGAATGAGGGTATTAAGCTAGGGGAAACAATCGTTGGATTTGATTTGGAGTTAGGAGATTAAATGAGTTATTTTTGAATTAAATATCAATAAAATAAAAATAAAAAGTGTATAAAGGGAATTCTAAAATGCTAATTCCCTCATAACGTTTAGATCTGCCACCGTTTCTTTATTAAAGGCGGAAAACTTGTGAAACATCTCCCGCTCAATCCTCACAATGATTTACAAGGGTTTCAGTATGAAAATTGAAGATCTCGACAAACTCTTCATGATCAAGGATGAAGATCGAGTATTGTTTGGTGGATTAGGGGAAATCGCGCTTAGAAATCGCCGGGTTTGGGTTCGATTTTCAAGTCAAGGGGTCGAGTTTTTCATAGTCGTGGGTGGTGGTGGAGCTAGCAGAGGCCGATAGTTTGGTGGTTGATGATCGACGGCAGGAGGCGGCGTTTGGTTTGCGTTGGTGGTTAGAGCAGACGAGCAAATGGGTTTGGCAGTCCAGGGTATTACGGGGAAGAGGATAAGAAAAAAAAAGGGATTAAGGAAATGTAAATAATTATTTAATTACTATTTTAAATTTTGTATCGATGTATTTAATTCCACATCTTTTCCATACATGAACGGAATTCGACGATTTCAGTTGTGTTGCGATCGCGGAAACGAGCACTACAACATGGAACTGACCAGAAGGGAAACATAGCAAGTTGAATTTTTGAGCTAAATTAAATGCCTGTTTAATTTAGTTTAAAAATAAAATCTTCCAATAAAGACTAATGGAGTGAAAACCAAAGTGAGAACTCTCTCACTCAATTCATTTTTGTTATGTTATTTATTTTTGGAGTTCAACACACGAACTCTTCACAAATCATTTGAAATGCAAGCGATGTATGGATATTAGCGACACTCGCATTTCATACTCTGCAGATGAACAATTATGGCACTGTAAATGACATTTGGTTGTTGAGTATTTATTTGTATGGATGATTTTGTGATTATGTATTGTGATTGTAATGATTAACATATTAAAAATAATGTTAACATTAATGTGGTAGTTGAAATTAAATTATAAATATCTATTTATAATTTAAACAGTTAAAATTAGTTAAGTAGAAAAGTAATTCAAACCAATATTGATTTATTTAAATCGACTGTTGTTGTTTGAAAACCCCACACGGGTATTAGAATGATATTTGGCATACACTAATCCCAATATTTAGTTGTATGACAATCATGGTTGACAGACAGTGTTGAGTGTTATTTATTTTAATGTTTATACAGTTGTAGAATGCACTCTGGATGATGTTTGAATGCTTAATGATTATTTATCATTATTGTTGAAAACATGCGATGTATGAAATCTATATAACTGAAATTATGTGGTAATTGATTGAGTTGCATTCTGATTCAAAATATAAACGAATATTTTAAAATAATATTCAGTGAAGAATTAAATTATGATTTTGATGTCCAATTTTGGATGGACACGAAAATATTGAAAATTGTGAAGCCGAGTTAAGTAGTTAAACGCCATTTTAACTCGAACGAATTTTCTAGTCAATTTTATTCATTTTATAATGAATACGAAAAGGAAATGGATTTCAAAATCAAATATTCTGAAAATATTATCATTTTAATATTATAATGATATAGAATATTCAATTTTGATTTAAAATTGAAATGGAAGTTGGAATCATTTTTTAAACGAATTTATAAAATCTGTTTTGAATGGAAGTCAACGAAATATATATTATATATATTTAAATGGCTTGAATAGAACACACAGCGACCGTTCGTGAATTTCAACCATTAAATTCAAATCGATGTAACAGGAGATCCAACCGTTGGATTCTCAAAAAACGAGAACAGTTGGGTTTACATCGGAAAGATCTTTCCAATGGATATAAGAGATTTAAATTTGAACGATCAGATTTCAAATTATATCCAAATCAATTTCAGAAAAGGTCGTTATGTATGCAATTAGGTGGCCTTTATCAGAAACCAACTGTAAAGGCCTTAATAAAATTATTAAAAATATGGAATTTTTTTGTAAAATAATAGTAAATGATTTGTAAAGATTTTGGATGAAAAATCCAGTTTGTAGAAGATAAAAATATATTTTTATCTAAATGAACTAGTTAATAACTAGAATAATAATCCAATGATTTTTTTAGAAATAATGAATTGGATTGTAAATGGTTTTTGAAATAATCTATGACGACCCGGAATTTCGACCTTCGGAAATTGACATTTAGTACCTACTTATATTCGAATGTCGCAAATTCAAATGTCGGATTCCTAGTTGTCAGAGGATATAACACATTAAACCAATCACAATGAAACAAAACAATTTCTCATTTATATAACATGAAATTATATCAGAGTTTACAATAGATACAACATCAAGGTGCAACACTATTTACAATAGCAAGATAACACATAAACAGCAGGAACAACTTATCAAGGTGATTCCAAAACCAAACTCCATCTTCACCTGGATAGCTCCGAATCACTGATGCCACAAAAACCAAACACTCCACAAAAACAACTAAAGATGCTCCACAGCAATAACAGCTCCACCAAAGCAAAGACACACTAGAAAAAGGCTGCAAGATATAGGCTCCAAACACAGCTACTAAACCTGACATTAGGCTGCCCGTGCGGAAAATATGGGCATCCAGAGTTTTGTGGAAAAAAAATAAACTCCAGGTCAGTCATGGCACTGGTGTGAGAACTCAATACATATGTTATGTGCAATAAAATTCAAAATGCTTTTAAGAAAATGAAACTAACGTAAGGTCTCGCGGCACACACACAAGGTAAACGCACACATGAGCGAGGTTTCTCCTTATGATAGTCAAACATGCTTGATACACGGAAACCATTTTCCGTATTATTATTAGTGCATAGTGTGAAAACAATTTCGTAAGTAAGTTTATCAATCTTAGCCAATATAATGCCCCATTCCACTATGCTAACATATTCATGCTGGTAACCGGTAGGCTATACAAATGAAATCGTAAAAGCTCGTAGTGGATAATGAATTTCCAACAAATGACCAGGCAAAGGAACTTCCTAACCGAATCGATGGTACGCCTCTAGAGGGATTCCCCGAGAACCAAATCAGGCTCTCTGCCAACACGAGGCCGGGTTACTCCTTAACTAGGTAACTTAGAGCACGCCTGAGTATATCACTTCCCGATCGTTACCAACCTTTGAACCGAGGCCTCGAAACATCAACATCCATATAAAATAGAAGTAATCCACATAGGTTAATACCTGGGCTCCATACCATAGTACACCTTTTATCTAGAAGGAAATGACTACTCTTAACCTCGCTGCATCTTTCCTGTTTTAGCCATTTACCGGGTTGTGAGGCTTGCTGAGGTAACGATATACACAAAGCTACGCTTAATAATCCATGCTTTGATCATCCATAGCTCTCCACCTAACTTAAGTATGTCACATTGTCCATTCACAACGCATCACTGATTTCTATCAAGATATAATCTCTAAGCTCATACGTCTTAAAGAAGAGTGTTAAGAAAGAGAATAAATTCTCCGCTACCAAGCAGATATATATTTAACAGAGATCAGTGCTACGCAGTCAATTACAATGTTAGACACACAATCTATACTAGTCCATTTTGGGTCTGAACGAAACCACAATTCAGAATTACTTCACATACGTATGGGCTTCTTGCCACTTAGCTGATATAAAATCCATCTGCAAATGGGAGCTACCCGTTTGAGACATTCAACAAGTCGTCCTTACAATATGAAGGGTCCTGGTCTTCAATATCGTCTTCAATGCCTTCAATTTTTCAACAATGGTCTATTATTACTTGGAATGGTTTTCAGACATAAATCCAATCCCGATCGTTCCAAATAATAAACGCAACTTTAAAACCATGTGGATATATAAGACCAAATCAAGTCTCACCTCATACTTCATGTCTGCAAACTCAAATTATAGTTCAAAATACTTTATTACTTGTTAGTAATCATTTACTAAGGTTTGGAAAAGATTTATAAAGCTAGATCACTTAGAACTCAATATTTAACAAACTACGTTACAAAAGCGTTTCAAAGTGTTTCAAAATACTAATATTGGCTAGTTTAAGTAAAATGACTTTTGTGTTATCCAGAACTTCATGATTTTAAGATAAATCATTTTTAAATAATTAATTATGATTTAACAAAACTTTTCAATAATTTTAAATAATTTATAGTAGCCATTTTATAATTATAGTTAACTAACTCCATTCATAGTGACCTTTTCTAAATTATTTTAAACATGACTTGAAAATTATATGTCAAAATTAAAATATGCTTTCACTCATTTGAAAGCTCTTTTTGATGAAAATCAAACGTTTTTCGCTCCATGGAAATCTGATTTAAATTGCAAAAATTATAAGTGTTTAAAGTTTTTAAAAAAAGTACGCTAAATTCTACTATAAATTCAAATAGTTTCAAACTAAATTTCAAATAAAAATTTGAATTTACCATCCCGTCCATTGGATCAGTTAGGGATAGCCAGGGAGAGCAGGAAATTATATTTTCCAAACTCAAGCCTAGACACTATCGACTCTGTCATCCTAGAACGTTCCAATATTTATTTTGACAAACCCTATTTTGACCATAATATAAATTTCTTCACAACAATTTAGAAAACCATTTTCAACTTCAAATTAAATAAAATATTCATTTTGGTCAAGACTTATTTGATATCCATATAAATTCATATATGAGTGTATAACAAGTATAAGGCATATATTATCACTAATAACAACAACGAAGCATCCATTCATCACACGAGCATATATGGGCGTGTGTGTATATGTGTGTGTGTGTGTGTGTGTATATATATAATAGTGTATGTACAAGTGTTTTCCACTAAACGCTTATATCGCAATAATTACTAATTAACCATACCATCAATAACAATTCACATAGCATAAAAAATGGACAAATATAAGTGTTGAGTTCTCACTTTAGGGATCCACTCCACCAAACTTTACTGTAGGATCACTAAACCGACTATAGCTATCCAGAACTAACAGAATTTCCTTACCAACACTTTATAAACTAAAATAATTATTAAGTTTCCTTTTCTTTTCCTTTTTAAGAGGAGGAAAGGTCAGAATTTTGGAGGAGGAGAAGATGGCTTTAGCCGAATTTAGGGAGAAAGAGGGAGGAGAACAAGGAGAGGAATGAGGGAGAAAGAGGAAGGAGAATAGTTGGAGCTATATTCACAATGCTTTGTATCCATGTATCTCTTTCAGCTGTGGTAGTTGATATTTTCCGCTGCATTTTACTTATGTATTATTCTTTTGTTGTTTTGTAATTTGTAAATCTCCGATATTTTTCCTCTGTATAATATATTATTTGAACTCCGATATGTTGTACTCTGATGAAAATTATTGTAATAGCAATGAGATGTTCTATTGTCTGTATTGTGGTGCGTTGTGTTCTCAAAACAATTCGGGTGCCTCCATCTCCTCCGGGATCGGGGAAATTTGGGTCATTTCAAAAAGCATGACAAGTTCAACTTCCAAAATAACACGGTAGCAATCTCTCCTTAAGGAAGTCAGAGCAACCTATTGGAAAAAGCCAACTATTTGGTGTGACAACTTTAGCATCACATCGCTCTCCGCAAACCCTATTTTGCACTCGTGCATAAAACACATTCAGTTAGATCTTTATTTTGCGTGTTAGTGTGTACTAAGTGTGTTAACCCTGATAAAGTACTGGATTGGCCTCAACAAAGCGGGTCGGACCAATCAGATAGCAACGGGTCGGCCAAGTATCAGATCAGTTCATTCAGAACGGACCGAGTTGGTTAGTTGCAAAACACCGGGTCGGTCGGTTTCATCGGTCAGTTGTAGAGAAATGGATCCGTCACGGCACCGGGTCGGTCAATATCAATGGACCGGGTCAGTATCAACCAGATTGGCCTTAAGTGAAATGAGAAAATGTAAAGCCGCTATGCATGAACATGGATCGGTTAGTCCGCACAAACGGAGCAACTTGCATTAATTGTTCAACACCACTGCATGAATGCAAACATACACGTTGAAATTAACATGAAAATGAACACGTTCAATATCCTACATGAAGAGCACACATGAGCTTAATGCGATGGCAAGGACTGGAGCAACATGGGTTGGTATCAAACTGAAAAATGGACCGGTCCATTCATCAAACAGGACCGGTGTATTCAGCTGGGTCGGTCCTAATTATGGACATGTGGACCGTTACGGGGTCAGCATCATTTCTTACATGCATTTTCCTGGATGGTCAACAAATAGGATGGCATGATGTTTTGCACATGGTAAGGGTCAGCGTGTTGTTATGGGTGCGGTTCATATTCAAAGTGAAACCAACGTGTTGTGTAGAAAGCTAAAATAAGCAGCAGCATGTCCATGATTGAGGTGTTACATAAAAATGTAATCATGAGCCAACTTTAAATAATGAAAGTGTAGTTCCAAACCAGCTGTTGACAGCTCAAGAGAACAGTTGGTTCAGTCATTATAGAACATGCGATGGCATATTTAAATATGATTTTCGATCGGGACATTGGATATAAGTGGATCGGTATGCTGGAAGCAACAAACTGGATCGGGACATTTAAAATGCAGAGAAATGATAGTGTAAATAATTTGGATTGGTCCTATTTGCATTACACAACAACTAAATTGGATCGGTTCAATATAAAAAGCAGTTAGCTGCTACAAATAAAGGGCTGGATCGGTATAATTAAACAAGTATGGGTCGGTACTACCTCGATCCAAGTTTACGCCCGATCCAAGTTTACACCCGATCCAAACTCCACACTCCATAATTACGAGACTGCCATTTCCTTCAAAATTCTTCTATAAATAGCCCCTTACTCCACAATTTAAGGGACCGATTCTACTACCCTGAAGGGCTGCCTAAATCATTACTCGGCCGTTCCAAAGCTTCTAAAAACCTCATTAATGGCCGCCAAACTTCTCTCCTCCTTTCTCGAACATGGATTGGATCTCATCTTCTCAGAGCACCATTATTCACACTCCGATCTACTACAAGGGATCTCCAATCGCCATTGCTCCTCTGCAAAGTACGGATCTAACACCATTTTCATGATGGAACCAAGGAAAAGTGTATAATCACACAATCCAATCCTTTCTTTCTCGAATTCAAGTGAGATTCAAAGTGGAAAGAGAGCAAAAAGTGGAGAATTATCACAAAAATGGTCAAGTGTAATTAATGCGATGTATACGATGATAAACCTTGTAATCCTTTACATAATAATGAAGAATGATTGAAAAGTGGACGTAGATTCACATTCAATCGAACCACTATAAAAATACCATGTCTTTTACTTGTTTTTCTCCATTTATTTTGCAATTGTGGCCCCTTTTTACCATAATTGGTGAAGTGTGATTTCACGCCTTTTGTGTTGATTCCAATTTTGCGATCAACATATGGCAGCCACCATGGGGCCGCGTTCGCATCTCCTTCCTTCACCTTGAAATTTTAAGCCTACTTCTACCATAGATTCCGCAAATCTAAGATCTAGGCCAATCGATGAATTCTCATCAAAATTCAAGGCCTTGTCCAAGATCATGTCCAAATCAAAGAAGACCACTAGCAATGTCGTTGAGGAAAACAACAATGTTGCTAATCACGAAACTACTCCACTCACCAACGTATTTAAATGTGGAGAAAATTCAATATCAAGGGCAGGAGTGACTAAAGCCGAATTAGACGTCGTCGTCGCTAACTTGAGTCAACGCGTAGAAGCCTCCAATAAAGCTTTAATCGATGCTAATAAAACTCTTGTGGATGCTAATCAAGCTTTGATGGATAAAGTGAGCGCTCTCGTAAATGCTTACGAAAATTCCGCTCCTCCTCCGAAAATCCATGTCAACCTTGAAGAGAATGCAAATTCGTCATCCTTCAATCCTCATAACGACAACATGGAAGGATTTGTTGTCAAAGACGACACTATGTCGAAGGCACAAAGTTGAAAGCTATAGACCATTCTGATCGAAATAACTAACGAATTCCAAGTCCCGTCAAGGGGGCAACTTCCTATAGTGGAAGTAGAAAACCTAGATCCTCTAGATGCGTTCGCTCTCCACGACGAGAATCCGGAAAAGAGATCGAAGTTCACTCCACGGAATGATGCAACTCGAAGGAATATATCGCGGATGTGGTAAAGCAAATCATGAAAGACAACATGCCTCGCAAGGATAGTGAAAGGGAATGGGATTTCCCTCTCGGCAAAAATCCATTCACAAATAAGATCCGCAAGGCTGGATTTCCCAAGAAGTTCACTCATCCTACTCTGGCTCAGTATAATGGAAATTCTGATCCGAATCACTTCCTATACAAATACGAATGGTATATGAACGGAGCTAAAGCAACAGACGAGATCAAATGCCTGTGCTTCCCTCTCTATCTAGAAGGTGTCGCATCACTATAGTTCACAAGGCTCACGCCTAAATCCATCAACCAATTCGATGATTTGATACTGAAATTCAAAGAGCAATTCAGGATGCAAGCCACAAAGGCGAAGGATGTCATTTCTATTACAACAATGAAACAAAAGCTAGAAGAATCTGTTAAAGATTTCCTCAAAAGGTTTGATGCTGTTGTATCCGAAGTAGGAAATCCCGAGCCTCGTATGATCTTAATGTCCCTAATCAGCGCTATAGATGAGAATAGAAAATTTGGCAAATGGATCAAAATGAAAGAGCCAAGCATGCTTGAAAAATTCTATAAAAAGGCCGAGGAGTATATTGAGATTGGAGAATAAGGCTGCACCTCTTCAAATTACTAATTCAAACCAACCTCCTAGAGCTTCTAAAAATGTTGCTGCTCAGTATAATCGGAATAACACTCAGGGGCAGAAGCGCGCCAATGATGGGAATGACAACAAGGCTAATAAGAAGACTCGCCTTTTCAACTCATCATAGCTGACGCCTTTACATGACACTCCTAAAATTATCGATCTTGCAACAAATAATTCTGAAGAGTACGCGGAGCCAAATCCAATAAGGATAAGCGACATAGAAGCAAACTCTGGAAAGTTCTGCAGATTTCACAACCAGCCTGGTCATAACACTAAAGAGTGCCAACACCTGAAGAACCTCATTGAGGAGTTGATCAGGAAAAACAGTCCACAACAGTATGTAAAGAATCCGCAAGCCATGAATCCTTTTGCAGCTCTCCAGGGGCATGGGGCATCAAATGATCAGTCTGACCCAAGCAACGTAGCTTCTGCCCAAACCATGCTAAGGATGATTATCAACTGATAACCGCTAATGGAGCTCCAGTTCCAATGGCTGCCTAAATCATTCCTCGACCATACCAAAGCTTCTAAAAACCTCATTAATGGTCGCCAAACTTCTCTCTTCCTTTCTCCAACATGGAATGGATCTCATCTTCTCCGAGCACCATTAATTCACACTCCGATCTACTCCAAGTGATCTCCAATTGCCATTGCTCCTCTTCAAAGCATGGATCTAGCACCATTTTCATGACAAAACCAAGGAAAAGTGTATAATCGCATAATCCAATCCATTCCTTCACGAATTCAAGTAAGATTCAAAGCGGAAAGAGAGCAATAAGTGGAGAATTATCACGAAAATGGTCAAGTGTAATTAATGCGATGTACGAGATAATAAACCT
Organism: Allium sativum; assembly: GCA_030737875.1. NCBI lineage: Eukaryota > Viridiplantae > Streptophyta > Magnoliopsida > Asparagales > Amaryllidaceae > Allium > Allium sativum. Next base: position 712,155,170 of record CM060919.1, on the reverse strand, counting down.
TGTAATCCTTTCCATAATAATGAAGAATGATTGAAAAGTGGATGTAGATTCACATTGAATTGAACCACTATAAGAATCCCATGTCTTTTACTTGTTTTTCTCCATTTATTTTGAGATTTTGGCCCCTTTTAATTTCTAACCATAATCAGTGAAGTGTGATTTCACACCCTTGGTGTTGATTCCAATTTTTCGATTAACAAAGTGGTAATATAAAGGGTCAGTTTAGCTAAGGTCTCTATAAATTTCGAAATTAGGCTCACATCCCTCCCTTAATTTTTTATAAATTACATCCCTGTTTTTCGTAAAACATCGAAAAAATACATAAATTCATAATTAAATACAAAAACTAATCATCATCAAATTCATGCATTAAGACTGCCAAAAAAGCATCAAAAACAAAAAAACAAAAAAAATACATATCTATAGTATTGTGCATCGAACGATGCATTTATTTGAAATTCCTGCAAACATTTCTGCAAAAGTTGCAGTTATGCATCAAACTACAGTATCGATGCAGAAATGCATGCAGCAATACGAAAATAAATGCATCGTTTGATGCATTAATTCAATCCTCGCCTGTTTTTTCAAACATATGTCGTTTTTAAGCATTGTTGCTTACATTTCAGCACTTATAAGCTATAAGTGCATACATGTCAGCATATAGTCATAAGCCTTTGTCCATTTTAACTTTTGTTGCATACATTTCAGCAGTTATACAGAATAAATGCATACGTTTCTGCAACAATTCATAAGCTTTGCAAAGTAGTTCAAGTTTAGTTGCATAAATCTCAGCAAGTATAGCCAATATATGCATACATGTATGCATATATTCATCCAGATTTTCACTCTGGATGAAAAGTTCCACACATCTATGCATATATTGGTTATAATTGCATACTTTGACGTATTTTCTTTAAGTTTTTTTCTACATGGTTCTGGGAATATTTGTGATTTTTTGGATATTTTTTTTATGTATCAGCGCATTTTTTTAGTTTTTTTTGAAAAACATGTAAGGTCAAAAATAGGGAACCACTTTGCATAATACTTTACAGGGGGAGGCCATTGGAATTTCCAAAGTTTCTAGGGATGTGTCGCTTATTTTCACTAATTTAAATGTAAATCATGTACCAATAATTTATTAGTGGGTTGATATACTAACTAGTAAAAATGTGTATTTCTATTCTCATACTTAATCTTCTTTGATTTAAATAAATATCATACTATGATGTTTTTATATGTTTTAAACCCAAACAAAAATATATTTTAAAGTCATTATTTACTCATCTTTATAAGGGTAAAATTATCATTCTATGTATGTGTGGGCAAAATTTACTAGCAAATTCTTATTTGTTTTGTACAAGTTTGAATGTAAATTGGAGACGACTTCATGGATATATATGTGAAATAAAAGTTATTTGTTTTCTCCTTATCCCGACTTAATCCTCTCCAACAAGGTCTCCTAAACATCAAGACCATTAGCAATTCTTGAGTGATATCTGATAATGTTTAAAATCAAAAGCAACAATATACTCTAAATGTCACCAGTCCAAAAATAAAGGACTCAGCACCATCTTGCGCCTACTCATAGCGTTAGCCACCATTTTACACTTGCTACATGCAACCACAATCAAAAAACACACATCATATCGTGTAGTGATATAAACACTAATAATCTTCGCTCGGTTTTTTTTTCAGAATATGAACCTCATTATCGCAATAGTATGATAAACAATCTGTTAAGCGCCACCATTCGCTCAACAACCCCATATTATTACTTAAATGATGATTCATGCTACTTTAAGCAACTCAAAAATTCAAATTCGAAATTTACCACTAGCCAATTTACCTAGCATGTATATTTTACAAACAAAAACTTTCTTAAAGTTCTTCCATTTTATTAAACTAATCGTTATAGTTTATAAACTACCAAACCACTATTTTTCTAGAAATTTAATTTTGATATAACTCAAAATCTACAAGATGAGATCCCTATTATTCTCTTCCATATAAAAACTATAATCCAATAGATCCGGAAGATCCTTATTTCAAAGAATTCTGACTTAAACTGAATTCTATACACCCAACTAAAGTTCAAATCATGAAGTTACGAAATACCGTTGTGTGACGAGCTCGTTTTAATTAAATTTATTTTACACATTCAAACTTCGTTTAATTAATAAATTATAACCATATCCACTTAAGTTTCCATATAAACTTAGCTTATTCTTACTATTCAACTTGGAAATCTCGACTATCCAAAATCATTGAATATTCCATTCCAAATCTATAAAACATCATACAAGTTAAATGCACATCCAATAAATTCTAATATTTATAATATATGCATCCACATCCAATTTTAGTCGAAAATCTCAGAGCAAAACTTCCGGATTTCAAAATCATACATTTTGATTTAACATAATTTCATTTGAACCCAAAACAATTTTCTGTTTTAATCCAAACAATTTCCAGGATAGCAAGTGTAACGACACAGATTTTGCCTCGACCCAATCGATCGCTAAATCGACCAAGACCGTTAGAATCTAGCATACGCTAACTTTAGGCATATGATACATCATAACAAATAACAGTAGACTTTTATAGACATCATAATAATGTTACATCAGAGCACAGAATATCAGAGTACATCGAAATATAATACAGCGGAAGATTAATTTACAATAAATGTAATACAATGCGGCGGAAGACTATCATTGCTCTGGACATAGCTTTAAGCTTTGATCCAAAATTGTAACACCCCACCTCCGCCAGGGTGACTCTTGCAAGCACTCTGACTTTGGAGGGGCGTTTGAATCAGGTAAACATGCATCATGATATATCAAGGCAGAACAAGAACATATGTATATATGTAAACAGAGTAAATAAGATAAGTAAAACAGCGGAAGATTTCAAACTATTTCAAAACAAGTCTGGTACACATAATGTCAACTTTCCAAATACACAAGTCTAGATAAAAGCAACATCACTGAAATACATAAGTACTATCCCCAAAATAAGTGATAACCATAGCTAGCTTCATGTCAAGACCGTACATGAGCTAAAATCCCACAAGCAAGCGATCAGAAATCCAAGCTAAGCTCCAATATTCCCACCCTGAGAACGTGGGGGGGGGGGGGGGGGACGGAAGAAAAGAGGCGAAAGAAAAACAGGTCAGTCAAAAAGACTGAGTAAGCCCTACTACAATCAATGTAAACTGATAAAGTTAACTGGCATGAGAAGCAGGGATGAACATAAGGATAACTACATACTGGCATGATGATTAACTAACAAGGTAGATAAAGGTGTCATCGCATAATCAGGATTAAGGTTTTGCACCACAGGTGTACTAGCAAACTAACATGACTTGAATAAACAAGTATTGATCCCTTGGCCCAAGCCTTGACCCAATAACATGAAATGACCCTAATACGAGGTCCAATAACATGAAGTGACCCTAATACGAGGTCCAATAACATGAAGTGACCCTAATACGAGGTCCAATAACATGAAGTGACCCTAATACGAGGTCCAACCAAACGGTCTAGTCGATCGGCTCCCTATAAGCCTAACTCGTCACGTGTTGGTGTCAATACGGCCCAAACATAATTGTAGTCAGACTGTGCCGGGTCCACCCTTCGGGTGTATCAAGCCCTAGGGTGTAAACCCCTGGACACCATAAACATAAGTGCACAGTCTCGATCTACTGGTACCCGTGCATGTTTTCTCCGGCTACGGACTACGTGCACGACCATAGTCCGTCCGGAACTACACCGGCGTACCACTCTGCCGTCGCTTTTTGGTCACTTACCTCAAGTCCAGTAATCGTGCCCCCACCCTAGCCTAGTCCCTAGGGTCTTAATGATACAAACTTGGGATTACTGCTGGAGTGGACCCCCATTGCTAGGATTTTCTAGTGGGTTAAGTACGGTTTAACCCTCTTGCTAATCATGGATTAACTTGGTTAAGTGTAACGATGAGTTCACGACTTAACCCTGATTAATCTACCAAGCCCAAATTGGTTATGTATTAAGTGGACCATGACTTAACCCTAATCATGAGGCATTAATTAATTAATGTGCCTTAACCTCTCACATTAGGCTTTGTTGGGGTTACTAGTTAAGCCGGTCGGTTCCGGGTAGCTTTACACCACAACTTGGTCTAACCTCGTGTTCAAGGTACAACATGACCAACTTCTCACATTGGGTCCTATTGTTTGTAGCAACTAGTTAAGCCGGTCGGTTCCGGGTAGGTTTACGCTACAAACTCAAGCCAACCTCGAGTTGGTCACACTTATATTCTCTAAGTGTCATGTCCATTATGTTTCCAAAACATATTACAAGTTTTCAAGCATTTGGGTAGACCTAACTTAATAGGTAAATTCCCAATGGGAAGACCTAACTTAATAGGTAAATTCCCAATCTTATGTTTTTATGTCTTTCAAGTTTACCCAACCCCAAACGCAATCCCATCGCTTACATATCGCAATAGCGCATAAAGGATAGAAAGAGGGAACTTGGCATAATCATGACATAAAGGTGTTGAAGCCACAAGTTTAACATGGCGGCATATGAAATGTACATATGTTCATATACTTGCATATTACATTTTTAGGCCTCAAAAGCATGCATAAAATCAAACTTAGCATATAAGTGATACATGGTGATAAATGACTTGTAGAAGTTGCCATAAGTTCGCATTTAGCCTCACATGCAAGTTATCATAAGAGATATGATAACTTACATGTTGCCAAAATGCAACCTTTAGCATAAAGCTTGAAGCTTTATGTTCATATACTCAAGGTAAGCTTGCATAACATGATAACATGAACAAAATGATCAACCCAAACTTGCATAACATAACTTGCATATCATATGACAAACTTGCATATCAAACTTGCATAACATAACATGATAAACTTGCATATCATAACATGGCAAACTTGCATAACATAACATGATAAACTTGCATAACATAACATGACAAACTTGCATAGCATAACATGGTAAACTTGCATATCATAACATGGCATACTTGCATAACATAACATGATAAACTTGCATATCATAACATATCAAACTTGCATAACATGACATGGTAAACTTGCATATCATGGCAAACTTGCATATCATAATGATCAACCAAACTTGTATCATTCATTTAACTTTAGAGTTTAAATATGACAATAGAAAAGGGCTTACAATGCTTATGAAGACACAAAAATATATATAGATTGAGACAAAGCCCTTATGCAATCAAATAAACCCAAAATGCAAGCTCCAATAGGAAAACCCTTGAGCCAAAATGATCAAAACCCTTGCTTTATGATGTAAATGTGGAAACTTGACTTGAATGCAAGCTAATGACACTCATACAAGCTTGAAAACACTTGTATGCATGGAAAATCTCTCATAGAAATAACTTAGGAATTTTATGAAGAGAGTGGAGGCCATGAGAGGAATGATTTTGCCATAGTTTAGTTACTTGAATGAATAATGATGATTTAGGGTTAGGTTAGGGGCTTATTTATAGAGATTAGGATTAGTTTCAACCTTAGGATTAAACCCTAATTCCAATCTCAGCCCTTAAAACCGAATCTGGCCCCAAAACCTAACCAAAACCCCAAAATGGTGCACCAGGCAAAACTGCCCGGCTGAACCAAGTCGACAGCCAAGTCGACAGGGTTGTCGACTTGGGTCCAACCAAGTCGACTCCCAAGTCGACAGGGCTGTCGACTTGGGTGCTCTGGCGGGAATTTTCCCGCCTGGCCCAATCTGACCTAATTTCCAAATTCAAACTTGAATTTGAAATCTGTTTTTACTTTGAATTTTTCTGAAAACTTCGTTGGGCCTTAACCCCGTCATACGGACTCCGATTTTCGAAAACTCGGACTCTATTTCGCGTATTTTTCCGAGACGAACACAATGGCATAGCCCGTTTCCCTTGATTCAGATTTATGAATTAAATTCTACCTCGATTTACGTTATAACAGGTTATTGAAAATACGGGTTGTTACATTCTCCCCTCCTTAAAGGATTTCGTCCCCGAAATCTCTAAGTTAGGAAGAACATATCCTACCATCCAACATCCATCTACTCAAAACATCATCCACGAGCAATCATTGTCCTTACAAGATTCTAAATGTTGTATGAACATATGCAAAGGTGTGTGTATATGTACTTATCTAATGCAAATATCATCAATGCAAATTATGTTAGTGAAATGAATCCATATGTATGCAATTCCTAACATAATGTATAACATCTATATGTGTGCACATAACATACATCCATATGCAACATCCATGTGATAACACAAAAATTTTCATCCATGAATAAGCATAAACACTCATGCATATGCAATATGAGGAGTGTGTGAGCCGATCTAGTGCCTAATGTGTATAATGCATCCACGAGTAACCACTTGCAAACACTTGCAACCACTTGCAAACATCAAGCATAACATGTTTCAAACACATGTTTCATCCAAAGGGTTTCTACCTAAGGTTCTCATGACAAGATTAACATGATAAACTAGAATCAAGACAAACATGGATAGCAAGAGATATGCTACAAAGAGATCGGGAAGATAAGCAGGATATACTCATTTTGGATTACAAGAAATCCCTTCCTAACCCAACCCCAATCCTATAAAATCCCAAAAGGTTTAGTCAACCTAACGGACCCTTTCAAACCCAGACATGTATTACTAGCCAATAAGTCATACCTCCCGACAGAAATAGGACCGAGAATGGGACCGAGAGGATATACGTCAAAAGATAACATGCGAGTAAGTTCCACAGGAAAACAAGGATCAAGGATATACTCTTAGAAAGAGATATGATGCGCGTATCTAGCCTTCAGTCTTTTAAGTCACGTTTCCTTGAGCTTGACTCCACTATGTTTTGATCGTCTTTTACCTCATGATTTCTTGGCTTCTTAACTCTTGTTTCCAAATATGAGTTGGAACCCATTTCATTGTCGCCTCTCGTCTTCCTCTTTCACTTACTCTTCTATCATTCTTGGCTTAAACATAACTATGACCTCATGGTTTCATGCAAGCTCTCCAAAATTCACCAGTGAATCCTGGATCTCGTTTACTTACTATAAAGTATTCCACGCAGCAGAACTTTTCTTGAAGATACCAATCCACGTTCACCAATTGCTCTTACTAACGTAATTTTCTATAACTCATGCTTGAACGAAATGAACCATCTGCCTGTGAATGATAGGACGTCCTTGGATTCAGCCGTTTGCCCATGACTTCTCGTAGACTATCTCAAAACTGGCTAGTGAAGATTGAGTCATGGTTACTAACTATACTTTAGGGAACCTCGTGCAACCGCTTTATTTCTTGAAAGTAAACTGTCGCTAGCTATGATGCTGTCCTTTCGCTCTTTACCGGAGTGAAAGGAGCACTCTTCGTGAGTCTACCTACTATGACCCACATGCTCTTATTCCCTTTCCTTGATCTAGGCAATCCATCCACGAAATCCTTCGTGACGCTTTCCCACTTCCATTGCGGGGACCTCCAATGGATGTAATAGACCATCGGGTTTTTTATGACTCGGCCTTAATCTGTTGGCACAACATGCACCTTGGGACAAACTCGGCCACCTCCTCGAGTGATGTGCATCTTCAAGAACTTTCTTTCTCTCATCGCGTCTTAGCCATCCCTTGTCATCTATAGCGAGGTGACTTACCATCTCGCCTCGAATCAACTTGTCCATGATCTCGACTAATTGCGGGTCTTCTTTCTGTGAAGTCCCTACTTGATCCAGAAGGGTAGGTCTAAGCTCAAGGGACGCTAACTAACTAATTAAACTGAGAGAACTTCTTACTTCAATTGTCCTCGTCGGAGCTTTTCGGTTTTGAACCGCGACCACTTTAGCAGGATCCACCACTAAGCCTTGCTTAGAAACTATGTGCCCAAGAAATCTATCTCCTTTTTCTCCACAAGTGACACTTGGAGAACTTGGCCTTCAACTGATGCGCTCTAAGCGTATCCATCACCTCCACGAGATGCCTTGCGTGCTCTTCCTCATCCTTAGAGAAGATCTGAATATCATCTACGAAGACCACGACAAACTTGTTCAAGAACTCCCTGAACACCCTACTCATCAAGTCCACGAAATATGCGGGTGCATTAGTCAAGCCGAACGGCATGACAAGCCATTCGAAGAATCCATCTGGCGTTCTGAACGCAGTCTTGTCTATACTATCTTCAGCTATCCTGAGCCGATGGAATCCAGTAGCAAGATCAAGCTGAGAGAAAATAGAAGCACCGATAAGCTGGTCAAAGAGATCATCAATCCTCGGTAACGGGTGTCTGTTCTTCTTAGTCAGCTTATTCAACTCTCGATAGTCAACACAAAGTCGGAGAGAACCATCTGCCTTGGTAGCAAATACCACAGGCGCTCCCCATTCAGATATACTTCGTCTAATGAAGTTCTTCTCAAGCAACTCCTTCACTTGCTTACTTAGCTCCCGCCTTTCACGCGGAGCCATGTGCCGAATGGGCAAAGAAACTGGCTTTGCATTATCCACCAGATAAATACGGAAATCAATCTCTCGCTTAGGGGGCAACCCCCTAACTTCATCGAAAACATCCGGATACTCTCGAACCACTCTCACAGACTGAAGAATTTCCATTGACGAGTCGAGTGATTCAAGATAGCACAACATGACGGGACCTCTCGGATTACAAGAAATTTCTAGGGTGTTTCCGAGGCGAGTCACGAGCCTCACAACCCTATGCTCACAATCAAGGATGGCTCCATATCTGGACAACCAATCCATGCCCAATATCAATCCGTATCCCCTAAAACCAAGAACATAAGCACTACACAAGAACTCTACACTCAGTATAGAGATCCTCAAATCCCCACATATCATAGACAGATGGGCGGAACCCCCAATAGGATTTGAGACACAGACGGGATCATCTACCAAGCTAGTACTAAGGTGCAAACTATCAACAAGATCAGATGAGATAAAGCTATGCGATGCACCAGAATCAAACAAGGTACGAACTGGAAAATCAGAAATATACACAAGGCTCTCAACAGAAATACTACCTCGATCGGGAACTGGAGCGGTATTGAGAGCATGAACTTGCCCTCCTGAAGGTCCAGCACGCTGAGTCTGACCCTGGCCTTGCCCTTGCTTCTTCGGGCAATCCTTACTGAAATGTCCAGTCTCACCGCAAAAAAACATTCACCATTCTTCCTTTTCCTCTTCTTACAATCCTTAATAAGATGCCCAACTGAACCGCAATAATGGCACTTCCCCTTGTTGTTCTTTCCCTTGTTGTTGTTCCCCTTGTTGCCTTGACTCTTGTTCTTGTTCTTGTTCTGATTGCCTTGACTGCTCTGACCACTTGGATTACCCTGATTTCCTTTCCACTGGGAATCAGTCTTCTTGGCTTGAGTATCATTCATCTTGATCTCTTTCTTGACATCTCCCTGAAGTAACGCCATATCAACCAAGCTCTCAAACGTGGCCCCATGGGGAATATGTGACATAACCAATCCCTGCAACGGCTTATTCAATCCTCTAGCAAAACGAAGAGCCTTCTTCTGAGGAGTACTCACCATATCCAAGCCAAAACGAGCTAACTGATTGAACTTGTTCAAATATTCTTTGACAGACATATCTCCTTGTTTCAAAGTTATGAACCTCTCCATTTGCAGATTCTCCTCAGCAGAAGATAGAAACTTAAGCACGAACCTTGCCCTGAAATCGGCCCAAGTCTCAACAGGCCTAGTACCATTGGTGACTTCCCACCAATAAGCGGCTTCATCCTTCATAAGCCAAACCGCCAACAAGATCTTCCTCTGATCGTCTAACCCAAAGGTAGCAAATAAATCCTCGGTCTCTTTCAACCAATTTCTGGCCTCTACAAAAGTCTCAGTGCCTTGAAAGTTCTTGCCACCCATTGCTTTGAAATCTTTGCAAGTCTTTGCGAAGTCAACTTGAGGATGCTGAGGGGGAGGAGGAAGAGGAACCTCAGCGACAGGAGGAGGAGGAACATTAACTACCGGAGGAGGAGGAGGAGGAACATCGGCAGGGCCGGCTTCGGTCGCCCTAGCCTCCAAAAGTCTCCTATACCAAACAGGTACGTGTACTCCCTCCGGAATGGCAAAGTTATTGGCCATACTGAAAACGAAGAAAAGGATAGATTCAGAATGGAGAAAAACGAAGGAATTTTGCTAATGGCTTTTTGGGGAATAGCCTTTAAAATAAACTAGACTTTTCTTTGGGAAAATACTTTATACTTGGTTTTGAAAATTGTTTTCCAAAAGTTTTAAAAACCTTTTTGTTCCTTCTCGTAAACCATATGCTCTGATACCAAATGTAACACCCCACCTCCGCCAGGGTGGCTCTTGCAAGCACTCTGACTTTGGAGGGGCGTTTGAATCAGGTAAACATGCATCATGATATATCAAGGCAGAACAAGAACATATGTATATATGTAAACAGAGTAAATAAGATAAGTAAAACAGCGGAAGATTTCAAACTATTTCAAAACAAGTCTGGTACACATAATGTCAACTTTCCAAATACACAAGTCTAGATAAAAGCAACATCACTGAAAAACTGAAATACATAAGTACTATCCCCAAAATAAGTGATAACCATAGCTAGCTTCATGTCAAGACCGTACATGAGCTAAAATCCCACAAGCAAGCGATCAGAAATCCAAGCTAAGCTCCAATATTCCCACCCTGAGAACCTGGGGGGGGGGGGGGGGGAACGGAAGAAAAGAGGCGAAAGAAAAACAGGTCAGTCAAAAAGACTGAGTAAGCCCTACTACAATCAATGTAAACTGATAAAGTTAACTGGCATGAGAAGCAGGGATGAACATAAGGATAACTACATACTGGCATGATGATTAACTAACAAGGTAGATAAAGGTGTCATCGCATAATCAGGATTAAGGTTTTGCACCACAGGTGTACTAGCAAACTAACATGACTTGAATAAACAAGTATTGATCCCTTGGCCCAAGCTTTGACCCAATAACATGAAATGACCCTAATACGAGGTCCAATAACATGAAGTGACCCTAATACGAGGTCCAATAACATGAAGTGACCCTAATACGAGGTCCAATAACATGAAGTGACCCTAATACGAGGTCCAACCAAACGGTCTAGTCGATCGGCTCCCTATAAGCCTAACTCGTCACGTGTTGGTGTCAATACGGCCCAAACATAATTGTAGTCAGACTGTGCCGGGTCCACCCTTCGGGGTTATCAAGCCCTAGGGTGTAAACCCCTGGACACCATAAACATAAGTGCACAGCCTCGATGTACTGGTACCCGTGCATGTTTTCTCTGGCTACGGACTACGTGCACGACCATAGTCCGTCCGGAACTACACCGGCGTACCACTCTGCCGTCGCTTTTTGGTCACTTACCTCAAGTCCAGTAATCGTGCCCCCACCCTAGCCTAGTCCCTAGGGTCTTAATGATACAAACTTGGGATTACTGCTGGAGTGGACCCCCATTGCTAGGATTTTCTAGTGGGTTAAGTACGGTTTAACCCTCTTGCTAATCATGGATTAACTTGGTTAAGTTTAACGATGAGTTCACGACTTAACCCTGATTAATCTACCAAGCCCAAATTGGTTAAGTACTAAGTGGACCATGACTTAACCCTAATCATGAGGCATTAATTAATTAATGTGCCTTAACCTCTCACATTAGGCTCTGTTGCGGTTACTAGTTAAGCCGGTTGGTTCCGGGTAGCTTTACACCACAACTTGGTCTAACCTCGGGTTCAAGGTACAACATGACCAACTTCTCACATTGGGTCCTATTGTTTGTAGCAACTAGTTAAGCCGGTCGGTTCCGGGTAGGTTTATGCTACAAACTCAACCCAACCTCGAGTTGGTCACACTTATATTCTCCAAGTGTCATGTCCATTATGTTTCCAAAACATATTACAAGTTTTCAAGCATTTGGGTAGACCTAACTTAATAGGTAAATTCCCAATGGGTAGACCTAACTTAATAGGTAAATTCCTAATATTATGTTTTTATGTCTTTCAAGTTTACCCAACCCCAAACGCAATCCCATCGCTTACATATCGCAATAGCGCATAAAGGATAGAAAGAGGGAACTTGGCATAATCATGACATAAAGGTGTTGAAGCCACAAGTTTAACATGGCGGTATATGAAATGTACATATGTTCATATACTTGCATATTACATTTTTAGGCCTCAAAAGCATGCATAAAACGAAACTTAGCATATAAGTGATACATGGTGATAAATGACATGTAGAAGTTGCCATAAGTTCGCATTTAGCCTCACATGCAAGTTATCATAAGAGATATGATAACTTACATGTTGCCAAAATGCAACCTTTAGCATAAAGCTTGAAGCTTTATGTTCATATACTCAAGGTAAGCTTGCATAACATGATAACATGAACAAAATGATCAACCCAAACTTGCATAACATAACTTGCATATCATATGACAAACTTGCATATCAAACTTGCATAACATAACATGATAAACTTGCATATCATAACATGGCAAACTTGCATAACATAACATGATAAACTTGCATAACATAACATGACAAACTTGCATAGCATAACATGATAAACTTGCATATCATAACATGGCATACTTGCATAACATAACATGATAAACTTGCATATCATAACATATCAAACTTGCATAACATGACATGGTAAACTTGCATATCATGGCAAACTTGCATATCATAATGATCAACCAAACTTGCATCATTCATTTAACTTTAGAGTTTAAATATGAAAATGGAAAAGGGCTTACAATGCTTATGAAGACATAAAAATATATATAGATTGAGACAAAGCCCTTATGCAATCAAATAAACCCAAAATGCAAGCTCCAATAGGAAAACCCTTGAGCCAAAATGATCAAAACCCTTGCTTTATGATGTAAATGTGGAAACTTGACTTGAATGCAAGCTAATGACACTCATACAAGCTTGAAAACACTTGTATGCATGGAAAATCTCTCATAGAAATAACTTAGGAATTTTATGAAGAGAGTGGAGGCCATGAGAGGAATGATTTTACTATAGTTTAGTTACTTGAATGAATAATGATGATTTAGGGTTAGGTTAGGGGCTTATTTATAGAGATTAGGATTAGTTTCAACCTTAGGATTAAACCCTAATTCCAATCTCAGCCCTTAAAACCGAATCTGGCCCCAAAACCTAACCAAAACCCCAAAATGGTGCACCAGGCAAAACTGCCCGGCTGAACCAAGTCGACAGCCAAGTCGACAGGGCTGTCGACTTGGGTCCAACCAAGTCGACTGCCAAGTCGTCAGGGCTGTCGACTTGGGTGCTCTGGCGGGAATTTTCCCGCCTGGCCCAATCTGACCTAATTTCCAAATTCAAACTTGAATTTGAAATCTGTTTTTACTTTGAATTTTTCTGAAAACTTCGTTGGGCCTTAATCGGGTCATGCGGACTCCGATTTTTGAAAACTCGGACTCTATTTCGCGTATTTTTCCGAGATGAACGCAATGGCATAGCCTGTTTCCCTTGATTCAGATTTATGAATTAAATTCTGCCTCGATTTACGTTATAACAGGTTATTGAAAATACGGGTTGTTACAAAAATGTTGCTCAGCAAATAAATATCTGCAAAACAAGCCACTTGACTGCCCATGTGGAAAATAAGGGCACCCGAGTTTGCAAGTGAAACAAATTACGAGTCAGTCGTGGGACTGGTACGAGAAATCTTTACTTAACTTATCTAATAATAAGGCTAATCACAGGACCACGCCGCTAACGCGGAACGAGTTTACTCCATTGGATTGGCAGTGCATAAAATAAGTAAATCTATTATTCAGCGCAATGCTTTTTAGAAAATGAAATCATTATAAGACTTAAGTCCCATCACACAATGCAACGCAAACCGAAGAATAGAGTTTTACCTTATAATGATCAAACATGCTTGATACGTATAAAATAATATTTAATATTATTATTAGTGTCTAATCAGTTTAAAATACTTTCAAAATAAATATATCAGTCCCAGATGGCATAGCTACCATATACTAAGTTGCCATATATAGGTTTACAATCAAATCTGTAATGTCGTATTGAAAATTGGGTTTCTGTCATGAGTCAAGGCTAAGGATGATCTCCTTTTCAATTTGAGACACTCTAGCAAATGTCTCAGGATTCCTTGCAGTGAATCCTTGGATCCTGCAGGGCCGGTCCACAAATATATCTTAGTGGATTAGTTATGCCTGAACACACGTTTTTCGGTCCTATTGGACCTATCAACTAGCCACTATCGACCAATATATCTGAGGCCTCATAATCCACCATCCATACAAGTAAAAAAATGTCTGGGCTCCATACCATGACACCACTTCTAGCTAGAAAGAAACGGGTGCACTCCATGCATCCCTTATCCCTTTTTGACTCCTACCGGGGGGAGAGACTCGCCAAGTAACGCTATACACAAAGCTATTCCTAAATAACCTATGCTTTGATCATCAACCACAAGGCTCTGGTTTTCAACAAAAGTCTTGATCATTTGCATCTTGGCATGCCACACTGACAATTCACGCCACGCGACTGATATCTATCAGTATATAACCTCTAAGCTCGTACATCTTAGAGAAGGGCGTTAAGAAAGAGAATAAATTCTCCACCACCAAATAGATATATATTAAATAAAAATCAATTTACACAAAATGAAATCCAATGTCAGACACACATCCATTTACAAGTCCGTTCTGGGTCTGAATGAAATCGGAAACACCTTATTCCTCGTCTTGTATGTCCAATATGGAAGATAGGTACTCGCTTATCCGGACAATCAACAAGTACGTCTGGACAACTACCACTGTAACACTTTCAAGGCAGCAACTCCAATCAAAGGCATCTGCAGTTGTCCATTCGATGTGAAGATCGCTGGTCTTCAAACACCATCTTCAATTTCTTCGATTTAAATCGTCATATAATTATTTGAAATGAGATTGAACTCGGTCTTTTCAAATAGTTCCCAAATATATATAATTTAAATCATTTCATATCGTTAATATTATTTTATAATGATTTATCACTATTTTTATTTGTATAAAAATAGTCCAATTCAATTTAACGACGCTTCGGGTCAATAGGCGGCCCTGGCGCTGTTTTTACCCAAATTTTATTTACACATTTCTCAAAATCTAACCAGTGGATTTTAACAAATTTCATATCGTTGAAAAGATCGTCCCAAAAAGGACATAACGGTTCCAGTTTTGGGAAAATCCGATGGTCGGATCTTTCTGTATAATCGTTTAAAGTTACGATTCCGAAACATGAACTACCATGCGCGATTCGTTTAATTTTAGTTTATATATATATATATATATATATCATTCGACGATTCCACTAACATGTTTAACATGTCAGATAAAAGAATGTTTTATTTTGCATAACCATTTTAATGTTTCTAATGATAAATAAAAAAAGATATTGTATTTGCAAATAAATTCCTATAATTTCTAATAACCAATAAATAGAGAATTTTGGTTTGTATACATTTCCAATATTTTCTAACGTCAAAATAAAAGATGTATTTGATTTGCATACATTTTTCTACATGTTTTCTAATGTCAAATAAAAAAAGATTTTATTTGCAAAACTTTTCTACATGTTTCTAATGTCAAATAAAAATGTAATTTATTTGCTACATTCTTACATGCTTCTAATGTCAAAAAAAAAAGTGTTTTATTTGCATACATTTTATATGCTTCTAATGACAAAATAAAAAGACAATTTTGTCTACATACATGTTTTCTAATTCTAGTGAGAGAATAAAAAGCTAATTCAGTCTATATGAATGTTTTATAATTCTAGTGACAAAATAAAAAGACGATTTTGTCAAATGTGACATGGTTACAATTCTAGCAACAAAATAAAAGACGATTTTGTCATATGTGACATGTTTACAATTCTAGCGACAAATAAAAGATACAAAAAAAAATGATATTCTTATTTTGTATACAATTCTAATATATAACATGACATATAAAAATGTTTATTTTAATTTGTATACAATTCTAATGTATAACATAACATGACACATAAAAATGTTCATTTTAATTTTTATGCAGTCTATTTTTAACATAGCCAATAAAAGTGATATTTTAATGTTGTAGATCCCCACATTAACATGTAACATAAAATGATATTTTTGTGTGTACACAAATTCTTACATTAATACGACAAGTAAAATGACTACTTTTATTTGTTTACAATTCTATTTCAACAAAACAATTAAAAATGATGTTTTTATTTTGTTGACGTATCTATTTCAACAAAACAAATTGTAACGACCCGCATTCTACGCATCAAAGGATCGTAGAATATTTATTTCTTTCTCATACGAAGTCGTATAGCCATGTAACTTTGGGAGACGACTATTGGGGTCGTTTCCTATGTTCATGATTTTTGCCGATTTTTAAATGACCGTTTTGCCCCTAGCTGATCTATTTTCATCCATAACTTTTGATTGGAAAGGTGTTTTGACCTGTAAGCACTTCCTTTAGATTCGAATGATGGTTTACCTTTCCGTAGAGTGGTCATATGTGAAAAACGGACTTACCGTTTGGGAGTTATGGTTGAAATAAGGTTCGTAAGGTGAAAAACTGCTTAACCGGGCCAAATGAGGTGATTAGTGAATGGGCCTATAACCCATTTCGGGATTAGGGTTATGGAGACGCTGAAATGAGCTAAGTTTTCATTTCATTTCAGTATTCTAGCTGCCATTTACCTTTTAGAAACCCTAACAATGGCCTCCAACATCTAGAATCACCTCTAATCACTTTCTAATCAAGTATTAGCCTAATCTTCATCAAATCAAAGAGAAATAGCACCAAAGAAAGGTTAGAACTCCTATATAGCCTTGGGAACAGCGCCTAACAGAGAATAATTTCAGATTTGGTATTTTATTTGTGGCAAAGGTGAGTGATTAGCATAGCTCCTCGGTAATTATGGTTAATTAAGGGTAATTAGTGTTAATTAGCGAATTCAAACATGATTAAATTCTGGAAAAATGTTTATAAATTTCGAAATATTGTTTTGGACCTCTGTTAGAAGCTTGGGTTAATTTGGTTAAGTTTTGTTAATCCTAATGGTAGTTAGGCTTAAACATGATTAAGGGAAAATATGGGGTTTTGGCTATGTTTGATCCATTTTAACCTATCAAGTTGTCGTTTTGGTGTTTGCGGTCAATCCTATATGTTGTTATACCTGTATGGTATGCTTTGTGATCGACTAGAATAGTTAGAATGGTCAAAAACATCATCGTGTGGCATAAAATAGTCGCTGGAAAAGTTATAGAAAACTGTGTAGGAACCGGATCGGATCGGAGGGAGGAAGAACGACCCGATCCGCTCGTGGAGCACCCCCTCCCCACGAACCGCTCCTCCGAACTGATGCACCATGAGCTAGTGCATCGACCCGAACCACTTGGAGATCCCAATCCGACCAGGAGCTCATGACCCGATCCAACCAGGAGTTCACGAACAGCTCACAGCTGAAGCCCCCGACCGGAACCGGAGTACATTACGAGCTCGAACTGGTGATGAAGTCCCGATCCAATCCGAAGCTCCATCACGAACCGATCCGACCAGGGAGCCTTCCACAAGTTGACATAATGACCACGAGCTGGAGGAGAATCACGAACTGATCCAGAAGGAGGGAACCACGAGCGGGTGAATAGCGTGTATCACGAACCGAACCACCTCAAGAAGCACGATCCGAAGCGAAGTGCAGTGAAGAGCCGTACCGATCCGGAGAAGACAAAAACCCGAGATGCAAAGGTAGTCCAAATGTGAAGTAGAACTCAGGATCTAGTTGGGAACCAACGAGTCAACTTCATGAGTTGGGCTTTGCTGCGGGACGTGTGCAAAGGGGTCATCGACGTCCACAACTTTGATTCACCACCAAGAAGGATGTTAGGCTACGTATCAGTGCAGTGGGGTAGTTACCACTCCATGGGGCAGAGTGATCGTAGAATGGATATGAGCCAGTGCAGTGGAGTCACCATGACTTCATGGGGCAGAGTGGACATAGCAAGGACTAGTGGCTATGGATCAGTGCAGTGGTGTCATCAAGACTCTATAGGGCAGAGTGATCATAGAAGGAATATGGTGATCAAAGTGGTGAATATCGTATGCTTTACGCACTGAGTGAGAGATGTGAAGATGGTTGCTATGACTGATTTTTTGCCATCACTATGTCATGCACACCCCCACCCGTGTATTCTTTACACCATATGTTAGTGGCTCCTTAGAGTATTGTACAGTATGTAGTGCTAACTCTTTGTTTGCAGGTCCAGGTTCAAGTATGGCTTAGTATATCTGTTATTATTCTGTTTTGCTGCTTATCGCTCATACCAGACTTTTGTCTGACCCAGAGTTTTATGTCTCTTATTATTACTCTGGGTGTTCTAAAACGGGCAGACTAGAGACAGGTTAGCTGGTTGTGCACGAGTAGCTATCCGGAGATGAGCAGGAGGCTTACACGTATTATAATCTACATATATTCTCCCTGTGTCGTTGCTAGTCACTACTTTGGGCATTTGTAGTGTACCTTCCTTATTAGCTTTAGAGACAGTTTTCAAAGGTTGTAATAATGATGATGTGGAATATAAGCTGTATTTGGATTTTCCACTGCTATGATGTTTAGTTTCCAGCTTATGTACTGTCTCGCCTGTTTTATGTCAAGTATGTTATTATTATATTTTATCCCTTGTGCTGTGAGACATTCTACAAGTTCCTTGTTAGTTCAAATACCCTTCCTTTCCTTTCTTTGGCGACCGTCCCATGCTGGTTGGACATTGGCATAGCGCACTTTCGTTGAAATGTCGGCTGATGCGAGGCGGGCCGTCACATTTGGTATCAGAGCCCTACGTTGCATAGTTAACCTGGGGAAAGACACCAGGGAGAGATCGTACATATATGAGAGCGCGTATTTGTTATATTTTGGTTTTCAAAAGTTATATATATATATACTATTTATATACCTAAGGATGAAGTTGCACTGCATTGGCACCACTGAAGAGATGGTTAATCGTTTTCTCCATACAGATATTGAATGATGAGCCGATATACGAGGGGTGTTGGTAGGGAAGCCAATAATGGGAATGCTCCTGATATGAGCACTATGTTCACTAACTTCATGAGAGAGATGCTTATGGATGTTCAGAGGACAGTCCCCAATGCTTCCAATGGTGGTGGTGCAGAGGTGCCGGTGCCCAGGGCCGATTTCGCCAAGCTCTATAAGGACTACACTAGTCTTGGTGGGAAACCATTCCATGGAACGGAGTCAGCTACAGAAGTTCAAGATTGACTTGATAGCTGTGAGCGCATCTTCGAAGATTTGGGTATCGAGGATGCGATGAAGAGAAAGCTAGCATCCCGGCAGCTGCAAGAACGGGAGATGAATTGGTGGAATGCTATTAAGGCAGCTACTCCAGAGGATTAAGTTACATGGTATCAGTTCAAGGCCCAATTCAGTGATAAGTTTATCCCAACTGCTCAGAAATCAGAGTTGTGTAGGAAATGTCTGGAGCTTAAGCAGAATGGTAGGGCAGTCTTGGAGTACATTGCAGAGTTCAATACTTTATCGAAGTATGGATTATCCCTTATTGATTCTACCGAGAAGAAAAATGAAAAGTTCCTAACAGGCTTAGATCAGTACTTGGGGGAAAGGCTTATAAACCATGTCCATGAGACGTTTGAATCGACTGTGAGGAAAGAATTAAGGTCATAGAGTCTTTACCCTAAGACGAAAACTGAGGTTGCATCTGTAGAAAAGCCAAAGCCGCAAGCAAGCAGTGGAGGCAAGAATGGTTCTCAGAATAAGAGAAAGCAGAATCAGACCAAGGATGGCTAGAAGAAAATGAATAAGAAAGATGTTGAGTGCTTCAGCTATGGTAAGAAGGGCCACTATGCCAAAAAATGTCGGGCCAAGCCAGCGGATAGAAAGTGCTTCAACTGTGGCCAAGTGGGACATCACAAGGACAAGTGTCTGCAACCCCATAAAGAAAAGCAGATTGTGAAAGCATATGCTATCAATGTTGTTCCTTCTTCGTCGAATGCCCCAACTGCAGCGGAGAAAGGAAAGAATGTCGTCATTCAAGGTATGCTTTCTATTTATGATGTTCTTGTTGGAGTATTGTTTGATACCGGAGCTTCCCGTTCCTTCATATCTAGTGACCCGGTACATAGGTTGGGACTGGAACCAGAGATAGTTGATAGACCTTTAGCGGTAACGAACCCGATTGGTGGTTCGACTAGCCTTAGCATGGTTTGTCGTAATGTGATCTTATCAAGTCATGTATGCATGTTTGTTTGTGATTGCTTTGTTTTGGGCTTTATTGGGTTTGGAATTATGTTGGGAGTCGATTGGCTCCAAAGATACGGGGTGGTGGTAGACTGTGAGGGCTTTTTGGTGACGGTTAGAGCGGATGATGGGGCGGAGGGTAGTGTTTGGTGGTCTACCTAGTGATGGGGTAATGGCTAGTTTTCTAAATTCCCTCGACGTCCTGTATGATGAGTTGTCAGATGTGCCCATGGCTGGCCAGTATCCGGACATCTTCGAGGAAGTAACCGGGCTTCCACCACACCGAGAGATTGAGTTCCGTATTGATTTAGTGAAAGATGCCAGACCTATAGTGATGCCACTTCGTTGTATGGCACCAAGGGAGCAGCAAGAGCTCGGGGTGCAAATTGGCGATCTTTTGAAGAAGGGATTTATCAGAAGAAGTGTTTCTGAGTAGGAAGCACCAATTGTGTTTGCTACCAAGGCAGATGGTTCCCTTCGTTTGTGTGTGGACTACCGCGAGTTGAATAAGGTGACGAGGAAGAATAAGTATCCTCTACAGTGGATAGATGATTTGTTTGATCAGTTGAGTGGCGCAAGAGCGTTCTCCCAATTGGATCTTGCGACAGGTTTTCATCAGCTTAGAGTGGAGGCTGAGAGTATAGCTAAAACGACATTTCAGGTGCCATCTGGATTCTATGAGTGGTTAGTCATGCCATTCAGGTTGACCAATGCACCATCATATTTTGTGGGTCTTATGAATAGGGTATTCAAAGATCAGTTAAATAAGTTTGTTCTTGTGTTCATGGACGATATACTTGTTTATTTGAGGACAGAGGAAGAACACAAGGAACGCTTGAGGATAGTGACGGAGGTGTTGAGAAAACACCAATTGAAAGCGAAGTTTTCTAAGTGTCACTTCCGGAGGAGGGAGGTGCGATTCTTGGGCCATATTGTTTCATAGAATGGTATTGTTGTGGATCCTGCGAAGGTTGCCACAGCACAGGATTGGCCTACGCCCAAGAATGAAACATACGTAAGAAGTTTCTTAGGATTAACTAGATATTATCGTAAGTTTATCCAAGACTTCTCCAAGATAGCAGCACCGTTGACTCAGTTGACCAAGAAGAATCAAGCTTTCGTCTGGGACGAAAAGTGCAAGAATGCATTCAAGAGTCTAAAGGAAAAGTTGACATGTGCACCAGTGTTAGTCATTCCTAAAGGGAATGAAGAGATGACGGCATACACAGATGCCTGTTGTACCGGATTAGGTGTTGTATTGATGCAAGGAGGTAGGTTTGTAGCTTATGCTAGTCGGTAACTGAAACCGCATGAGAAAAGATATCCTACCCATGATTTGGAATTGGCAGCAATAGTGTTCACATTGAAGATGCGGAGGCATTATCTCTTGAGAGAAAGATTCGAGTTGTTTACCTATCATAAGTCGTTAAAATATATTTTCTCCCAAAAGGATCTAAATCTCTAACAGCAAAGATGGATAGAATTCTTGGCTTCCTATGATTTCGACATCACATATATACCAGGAAAGGGCAATGCGGTAGATGATGCCTTAAGTAGGAGACATGCTATTTTAGGGGCCATGTTTCTTGAATGGAAGCAACTAGAGTACATCACTGGGTATGATTTCAGACCAAAGTGCGAATTGGATCCAGAAATGTTAGCAAATTTGAAGATCAGACCCACTTTGATTGAGCGGATTGGTTCCAGCCGGAGGGACGATCCTAGCCGATTGGAAATCATATCAAAGTTAGAGATGGGAATCGACGAAGAGATGAACAAGTATGGTCTTGATCGAGATGGATGGCTTAGAAAGAATGGAAGACTAGTTGTGGCCAACGTAAATGGATTGAGAGATGAAGTGCTTAGAGAGTTCCATCGCTCAAAGATGACCATACACCCCGGTGGTAATAAGATGTTTCGAGACATGAAGCAGACTTACTACTAGGAAGGGATGAAAAGAGACGTTGGGAAGTTTATATTCAAATGCATGAATTGCGAGCTAGTTAAAGATGAGCAAAAGAAGCCAGTGGTTTGTTGCAACCATTAGAAGTTCCAAAATGGAAATGGGAACAAGTCTCAACGGATTTCAGTGATGGGTTACCAAGGACTAGGTCAGGCCATGACAGCATTTGGGTGATTGTAGACCGATTGACCAAGAGTGCAAGATTTACACCCGTCAAGTCGAATAGAACGGCGGCTAAGTTAGTTGGGCTATATATTAAATGGGTAGTGAGATTTCATGGAGTACCTAAAAGCATTGTGAGTGACCAAGATCCGTTGTTTACTATTGGATTTTGGAAAAGCTTATAAGAGGCGTTAGGATCAGTATTACATCTTAGTACCGCATATCATCCTCAAACCGACGGTCAGACAGAGAGGGTGAATCGAATATTAGAAGATCTCTTGAGAGCTTGCATATTAGATTTTGGTGGATCATGGGATGACCATTTGCATCCAGTAGAGTTTGCATATAATAATAGTTATCAATCCAGTATTGGTATGGCTCTATTTGAATCTTTGTACGGAAGACCATGCAACTCACCGTCATGTTGGTTAGAAACTGGTGAGAAGTTTGTGCTTGAACCAAATGTAATAAGAGAAACTTCAGATAGGGTTAAGATCATTCAACATCAAATGAAGTCTGCCAAAGATAGGTAGAAGAATTATGCCGGTAAGAGGAGAAGAGATTTAAAGTTCTCCATTGGCGACTTGGTGTTTGTCAAGATTTCTCCATTAAAGAGCGTGATACGATTTGACAAGAGAGGCAAGTTAACACCAAGATTTGTTGGACCATTCCCAGTTCTGGAGCAAATTGGGAATTTGGCATATAAAATTGAATTACCAGACAAGATGGCAGGAGTTCACAACGTATTTCATGTTTCCCAGTTAAGGAAGTTTGTGCATGACCCTAATGTGACTATTTCACCTGATCAGTTGGACGATATCGAGGTTGAACCCAAGGCGGTTGGGAACCGCAGGCCTATGCGTATTGTTGGGAACGATACGAAGCAGCTTCGAAGGAAGGTGGTGAAATTAGTCAAAGTTCAGTGGGGTGATGATGAGGAAGACTGTACTTGGGAAACAGAGGAGAAAATAAGGAGGAAGTATCTAGAACTCTTTGCCTGGTAAGGTTTTTATATCGGTATAGTACTCCCTTATTAGTAAACTGCATGCTAGGATAGGCTTGTTGTGTTGTTTTGTATGCCTTGTTGTTTTGTTAATGATTGGTAGGCATGCGGGATCCTTTGTATGTTTTGGGTTGAGAAATTTCGGGGACAAAATTTCTTAAGGGGGGTAGAATGTAACGACCCGCATTCTACGCATCGAAGGATCGTAGAACATTTATTTCTTTCTCATACGAATTCGTATAGCCATGTAATTTTAGGAGACGACTATTGGGGTCATTTCCCATGTTCATGATTTTTGCCGATTTTTAAATGACCATTTTCCCCTAGCTGGTCTTGTTTCCGCCATAACTTTTGATTGGAAAGGAGTTTTGACCTGAAACCGCTTCTATTAGATTCGTATGATGGTTTACCTTTCCTAGAATGGTCATATGTAAAAAACGGACTTACCATTTGGGAGATATGGCTGAAATAAGGTTTGGAAGGTGAAAAACTGCTTAACCGGGCCAAATGAGGTGATTAGTGAATGGGCCCATAACCCATTTCGGGATTAGGGTTATGAGGAAGCTGAAATGAGCTTGGTTTTCATTTCATTTCAGTTTTCTAGCCGCCATTTACCTCTTAGAAAACCTAACAATGGCCTCCAACATCTAGAATCACCTCTAGTCACTTTCTAATCAAGTATTAGCCTAACCTTCATCAAATCAAAGGGAAATAGCACCCAAGCAAGGTTAGAACTGCTGTATAGCCTTGAGAATAGTGCCAAACAGAGGATAATTTCATATTTGGTAGTTTGTTTGTGGCAAAGATGAGTGATTTGCATAGTTCCTAATTAATTGTGGTTAATTAAGGGTAATTAGTGTTAATTAGCGAATTTAAACATGATTAAATTCTGGAAAAATGTTTATAAATTTTGAAATATTGTTTTAGACCTCTGTTAGAAGCTTGGGCTAATTTGGTTAAGTTTTGTTAATCCTAATGTTAATTAGGCTTAAATATGATTAAGGGAAAATATGGGGTTTTGGCTATGTTTGATCCATTTTAACATATCAAGTTGTCGTTTTGGTGTTTGTGGTCAATCCTATATATTGTTATGCCTGTATGGTATGCTCTGTGATCGATTAGAATAGTCAGAATGGTCGAAATCGCCATCGTATGGCGTAAAATAGTCACTGGAAATGTTACAGAAAACTGTGTAGGAACCGGATCGGATCAAAGGGAGGAAGAATGACCCGATCTGCTCGTGGAGCACTCCCTCCCCACGAACCGCTCCTCCGAACTACTGCACCATGAGCTAGTTCATCGACTCGAACTGCTTGGAGACCCCGATCCGACCAGGAGCTCACGACCCGATCCGACTTGGAGTTCACGAACAGCTCACAGCTGAAGCCCCCGACCCGAACCGGAGTACACATGAGCTCGAACGGGTGACTAAGGCCCTATCTGATCCGATGCTCCATCACGAACTGATCCGACCAGGGAGCCTTCTACAAGCTGACACAATGACCACGAACGGGTGAATAGCGTGTATCACGAACCGAACCACCTCAAGAAGCACGATCCGAAGCGAAGTGAAGTGAAGAGCCAAACCGATCCGGATTAGTTATGCCTTAGCGATTCAAGACACTCTAGCAAATGCCTTAGCGGATTAGTTATGCCTGAATATACGTTTCCGAGTCCTATTGGACCTATCAATTGGCCACTATCGACCAATATATCTGAGGCC
Source organism: Allium sativum (assembly GCA_030737875.1). NCBI lineage: Eukaryota > Viridiplantae > Streptophyta > Magnoliopsida > Asparagales > Amaryllidaceae > Allium > Allium sativum. The sequence goes on along the minus strand of CM060919.1, from coordinate 712,129,956 downwards.
TCGTAATCCATCATCCACATAAGTAAAAAAATGCCTAGGGTCCATAACATGACCCCACTTCTAGCTAGAAAGAAACGTCTGCACTCCCTGCGTCCCTTATCACGTTTTTGACTCCTACCGGGGTGTGAGGCTCGCGAAGTAATGTTATACACAAAGCTATGCCTAAATATGCTATGCTTTGAGCATCAACCACAAGGCTCTGCTTTTCAATAAAAGCCTTTATCATTTGCATCTTGGCATGTCACACTGACAATTCACGCCATGCGATTGATATCTATCAATATATAACCTCTAAGCTTGTACGTCTCAGAGAAGGGTGTTAAGCAAGAGAATAAATTCTCCGCCACCAAACAAGTATATATTAAATAGAAATCAATTTACATAGAATGAAATCCAATATCAGACACATGTTCATTTACAAGTCCGTTCTGGGTCTGAACGAAACCGGAGACACCTTATTCCTCGTTCCATATGTCCAATACGGAAGAGAGGTAGTCACTTATCCGAACAATCAACAAGTACGTCCGGACAACTACCACTGTAACCCTTTCAAGGTAGCAAGTCCAATCAAAGGCATTAGTAGTTGTCCATTTGATGTGAAGATCGCTGATCTTCAAACACCGTCTTTAATAACTTCGATTTAAATCGTCGTATAATTATTTGGAATGAGATTGAACTCGGTCTTTTCAATTAATTCTCGAATATATATAACTAAAATCATTTCATACCGTTAATATTATTTTATAATGATTTATCGCTACTTTTATTTGTATAAAAATAGTCCAATTTAATTTAACGACGCTTCTGGCCAATAAGCAGCCCTAGCGCAATTTTTACCCAAATTTGATTTACACATTTCTAGAAATCTAACCATTGGATTTAAAAAAAAAAACTATATCATTGGAAGTATCTTCCCAAAGTGGACCTAACGGTTCCAGTTTTGGGAAAATCCGAAGGTCGGATCTTTCGGTATAATCGTTTAAAGTTACAATTCTAAAATCTAAACTACCGCGCGTGATTCCTTTATTTTTAATTTATGTTTACATATATAAAAGTATATATAAATATAAATCATTCGACTATTCCACTAACATTTTCAACATGCCAAATAAAAGACTGTTTTTTTTTTTGCATAACCATTTAAATGTTTCTAATGATAAATAAAATATTGTATTTGCAAACAAATTCCAATAATTTCTAATAACAAATAAATAGAGATTTTTGGTTTGCATATATTTCCAATATTTTCTAATGTCAAAATAAAAGATGTATTTGATATGCATATATTTTTCTACATGTTTTCTGATGTCAAATAAAAAGAGATTTTATTTGCATAACTTTTCTACGTGTGTCTAATGTCAAATAAAAATGTAATTTATTTGCATACATTCCTAAATGTTTATAATGTCAAAAAAATGTGTTTTACTTGCATACATTTTATATGCTTCTTTTGACAAAATAAAAAGAGAATTTTGTCTACATACATGTTTTTTAATTCTAGTGACAGAATAAAATATAATTCTGTCTATATGAATGTTTTATAGTTCTAGTGACAATATAAAAGACGATTTTGTCATATGTGACATGTTTACAATTTCTAGAGACAAAATAAAAGACGATTTTGTCATATGTGACATGTTTACAATTCTAGCAACAAATAGAAGACACATAAAAATGATATTCTTATTTTTTATACAATTCTAATATATAACATGACATATAAAAATGTTTATTTTAATTTGCATACAACTCTAATATATAACATAACATGACACATGAAAATGTTCATTTTAATTTGTATGCAATCTATTTTTAACATAGCCAATAAAAGTGATATTTTAATGTTGTATACAAATCCTTATATTAACATGTAACATAAAATGATATTTTTATGTGCGCACAAATTCTTACACTAATATAACAAATAAAATGATACTTTTATTTGTTTACAATTCTATTTCAAAAAAACAATTTAAAACGATATTTTTATTTTTTTGACAAATCTATTTCAACAAAACAAATAAAAAAGATTCTTTTATTTTGTTGACAATTCTATTTCGACAAAACAAATAAAAATGATTCTTTTATTTTGTTGGAAATTCTATTTCAACAAAACAAATGAAAATGATTCTTTTATTTTGTTGACAATTCTATTTCAGCAAAACAAATGAAAATGATTCTTTTATTTTGTTGACAATTCTATTTCAGCAAAACAAATAAAAATGATTCTTTCATTTTGTTGACAACTCTACTTCAACAAAACAAATATTTTTCATACAAATATTTTTCAACAAAAATGATATATTTTTTTTTTTTTGTCAATTCTAATACAACAAAAATGAAATTTTATTTTGCCAATTCTAATAAAATAAAGATGACATTTATTATTTTGTCAATTCTAATACAAGAAAAATGACAATTTTATTTTTTTAATTCTAATGCAACAAAATGACATTTTTATTTTGTCAATTCTAATACAACAAAAATGACATTTTTATTTTGACAATTCTAATTTAACAAAAATAACAATTTTATTTTGACAATTCTAATTTAACAAAAATGACAATTTTATTTTGGCAATTCTAATTTAACGTAAATGGCATGTTTATTTTGACAATTCTATTTTAACAAAAATGGCATTTTTATTTTAACAATTCTATTTTAACAAAAAATGATATTTTTATTCTGACAATTCTTATTTAACAAAAATGACATTTTTATTTTAACAATTCTAATTTAACAAAAATTGACATTTTTATTTTGACAAATCTATTTTAACAAAAATGACATTTTTTATTTTGACAATTCTAATTTAACAAAAATGACATTTTTATTTTGACAATTCTAAATTTAACAAAAACGACATTTTTATTTTGCTCTAATTTAACAAAATGACATTTTTATTATGACAATTCTATTTTAACAAAAATGACATTTTTATTTTAACAAAAAATGACATTTTTATTTTAACAATTCTAATTTAACGGAAATGACATTTTTATTTTAACAAATCTATTTTAACAAAAAATGACATTTTTATTTTGACAATTCTAATTTAACAAAAATGACATTTTTATTTTCACAATTCTAATTTAACAAAAATGACATTTTTATTTTTAAAATTCTAATTTAACAAAAATGACATTTTTATTTTGACAATTCTAATTTAACAAAAATGACATTTTTATTTTAACAAATCTATTTTAACAAAAAACGACATTTTTATTTTAACAAAAAATGACATTTTTATTTTGACAATTCTAATTTAACTAAAATGACATTTTTATTTTAATAAATCTATTTTAACAAAAAATGACATTTTTATTTTAACAAATCTATTTTAACAAAAAATGATATTTTTTTTTTGACAATTCTAATTTAACAAAAATGACATTTTTATTTTAACAAATCTATTTTAACAAAAAATGATATTTTTATTTTGATAATTCTAATTTAACAAAAATGACATTTTTATTTTAACAAATCTATTTTTACAAAAAATGAAAAATTTATTTTGATAATTCTAATTTAACAAAAGTGACATTTTTATTTTGATAATTCTAATTTAACAAAAATTACATTTTATTTTAACAAATCTATTTTAAAAAAACATGATGACTTTTGTTTTGTTGACAATTTATATTTCAACAAAAAATGATATTTTTGTTTTGACAATTTATATTTCAACACAGTAATCCATCAAATCAATAGATCAACATAACAGTATCAATCAACCCAAATCAAATCACATATAACAACAAACTGAATTTAATAGTGTATTTGTAGAAATTTCTATACACAATAATAATTAATTAATTTTAATTATTAAAAAAAGAAATCTTACCTATTAGTTAAAAATAATATTTTTTTAGCGAACAAATATTTGTGATGATTAAATACAGATAAAAAATCATGGCAGTTTATATAAAATAAATAACTATACGAGAAAATTTTAGTGAGAGAGTTCTCCAATTTAAACCCTAGCTCAATTAAAGACACTGCCACCGCCACTTCAAACGGATGGATGAAATCGCTCCCCAATTCAAACCCCAAATCCTCCTAACTTGATTCGAATTAATCCCTACTCCCAATGCAAAAAACGTAGAGCTTTCTTTGCTCTTCGAATCCACACTAGTTTGATCGGAATTGGCAAATGGAGGAGCTCGGATTGGAGGCGCAAAGGTGACACCGTCGACCTCGTTTTCTGGCGCGAGGTGATGTTCGAGTTGGGCCCCACCGGCAGAGGTGGATGGCAGCGCTTCGGCGCTCAGCGTGGTGGCAGATGATTGGAGTCTGGCGGTCTGATGAGGGCGTGATGGAGGAAGTTGGAAGTCGACGGATGGGTTTGGTTTTTCCAGAACATCACGAAGAAGAAGAAGGCTTAATTAAGCCTAATGAAGTAAATAAGGAAATATTAATTTATTAATTATTTCGAATTGTAATGAAATGTAATAAAATACATATCTCTTTCATATGATGTCAAAAAATTACAAACCTAGGTCCGTTGGAATCATGGTGAAGCGAACTACACAATGGAACTGAGCAGAACAAAAACAGAGCACGTCAGAATTTTAGGCAAATTCGAATCAAAATAGAGCAGAATTAAGAAATAAAACCGATCAAAGTGAGAATTCTCTCACTTTAAATTTTCTGTACAGTTATTTATTTTGTAACTGGATATATGACTGTTCCCCGTCGTCCACAGACCATGGACGACTTCTTTGATTGTATTCTGTGTGAAAATTGATCATGATGTGAAATAAAACGATATATATACGTATATATTGAAAAGTAAAAATATCGTATATATTGAAAAGTGAAAATATTATACATATATATATATATATGAAAGGTGGAAATAATATATATATATATATGAAGTGATAACGATGTGTATATGAAATGAAAATGATATATATATGAAATGTGAAAACGATATATATATGAAATGAAAACGGTATATATATATATATATATATATATATATATGAAATGTGAAAACGATGTATATATGAAATGAAAACGATGTATGTATATATATATATATATATATATATGAAATATGAAAATGATTTGATTGTTAAAAATATAATTTTTAACATAAATATACACTGTATAAAATTGTCGTGTATATGGAATATTCAATTTTGATTAGAAATTGAATATGAAGTTGAAACCATTTTGAAAACGAATTTAAAACGATTTATAAAATACATTTTGAATGGAAATCGACAAATTATATTATATATATATATATGTATATATTTATATATATAATGGCCTGAATAGAACGCGCCGCGCTGCGGCAGTATGCGAATTTTGACCATTGAATTTCGAATGGACATTACGGGAGATTCGACCATCGGATTCTCCTGAAACCGGAACCTTGGGTTCGTATCGAAAAGTGGTTTCTAATGAATATTGGAGATTTGAAATCTAACGGTTGGTTTTGGAATTATGTCCAAATCAAATTTGGAAAAGGCCGATGTAAGTGCAGTTCGATGACCGTTTATGGAAATCGACTGTAGGGCCTTGATAAAATTATTAAAAATATCGATAATTTATGTAAAATCATAAGAAATGATTTAAAAGAATTGGGATGAAAAATTCCATATTCGAAAATATAAAAATATATTTTTATCAAAACGAACTAGTTATTAACTAGAAAAATAATCCAATGGTTATAAATAAATAAACTGGATTGGATTTGAATTGAAATTATCTTCGAATATTTTCGATATTGGATTCCATGATTATACAGATATTGTGATGGGAATTTGGAAGATATCGATATCGTTATTCCCGATATGATATCTATTGGTTTTAGGATTTGATGTTGAATACAATTCGATACTATCTCTATTCAAAACCTTATATTTAATGTCAAATTGGATTGATTGATTGTTTGGATTGTGCTCGACCAGTTTATGAGCAAAATATGCTTTTACATTTAGCATTGGGTTGGGTAGAAATATCTGTGTTAACACCTTGTGAAACACTTCACGATTTGACGATAAGCTGTTTAGCGATGTGGAGTTCATTTCAAGTTTAATGAATGATTTTGAAATGATATTTTCCTTAAGTGAAAAAAAATATATTCCCGATTTTAGATAGGGAATGTTTTATAAAAATGCTTTATAAAACAGAAAGGATTTCGAGGCCCAAAACCCGATGATTTCTAAAATGATTTAGAAATGTATTATGTGTTAAATTGTGGTTCATCGCATATTCGATTAGTTGCTATTGATGATGTATCTGTTCATTGGCGGAGAATTTATTCTCTTGCTTAATACCCTTCTTTTAGACATATGAGCTCAAAGGTTATGTGATTAATAGTGACTGATCATATGTGTGAATTACTGATGTGAAGTACTATATTTTGAAAGTACTTGTGATTATTATGTTGTGAAATGATTTTCCCTACTTCGGGATATGAAATGATTTAGTATGTGGCTAAAGAGTCGGGTAACCCTGAGACTAAAAGTATGGGTGAGAGGGCGGTGTATGCTCTCCATGTGTGGGAGTCGGTGTAGCCTGCTCCTATGTGGGGTAGGTGCACATTTATATATCAAGTTGCTAGGTGCGTACCCTTTGCCTTGTCGATAGGGAGCACGATATTTAGTTGCATACTTGTCTGTATGCATTGTTATGTTTTGGAATTTATATTTCCAAATGATTTGATTTGAGATCCCGAAATGAAATCTACTTTGATATAGAAAGTTAGATATGTATTTCAAATGATTTGAAATAAGAAATCGGGAATAAAATCCAAAGGAATAATTTCTATAAATTTAATTGGATTTGGAAAATCTAATTGTGGTGATTAATCTAAATGGGTAGATTTGGATATTGCATGTTGATTGATGCATATTAGATCCATATATATATTACAGATTGTTGTTTATACACTGACATTCATGGGGGTAAACCCGTTCCGCGTTAGCGGCGTGGTCCTTTGATTTGTCTTATGATTAAATAAGTTGATTTTAAATGTTGAGTTTCTCTCACCAGTCCCATGACTGACCTGTAGTTTGCTTTCCCTTGCAAACTCGAGTGCCCCTATTTTCCACACGGGCAGTCAAGTAGTTTTATTTTGCAGATGTATTGAGCAGGGTTCTTGATTGACACTTTAAGCTGTGCCCAGGCATTTACAGTCATCCGCTGTGTAGTTTATATTTCCGTTGTGCATTGTATTACATTTATTGTAAAATTAATCTTCCGCTGTATTATATTTTGATATACTCTGATATATTCTGTACTCTGATGTAACATTATTATGATGTTTATAAAAGTCTTTTGTTATTTGTTCTGATGTGTTGTATACCCAGAGTTAGCGTATGCGGGGTTCGAACGGTTTTGGTCGATTTAGCGATCGATTAGGTCCAAGCGAAATCCGTGTCGTTGCAGCTGGTATCAGAGCTTTGGTTAAACTCCAATCTTTGGGGTACAACTCGTTAGAATAGAATAAAAGACTCATCAGAGGTAGGATTAGTAATGTCCTATAAAAGAATCCTCATTAGACATTGAATAAGTACATTCTAGAACGAGTGACTCGTTAGAGATGGGGTTAGAAACGCCTCAGAATGAGTTGAGAGTCATAAGTTTATAAATAACGAATTTGTGATTATATATGAAATCTGGTTTTAAAAATAAGATTTTTGAGTATATATAAAGTTATATATTTGAAAAGTTAATCAATAAATTGATTGTTGGTTGTGTTGTTTGATTTTTGTTTGATTAATTATATGTTGAACCATTATGCAAAATTGAACCGAATATTGAACTATATCGAAAAATGATTACAATTGCATGCATATTACATTGAACAGGTCATAGCGAGGAGGCCAGAGCAGAGGGATAAAATTGTTTGCCCGACAAATAGGTACATGTTTATTGTATTTTCTTGGGTTTGAAAGATTTTGTGAGCCGATTGGCTAGCCGCTTGGCTTTTTGTTTTTCTTTTGGATTGAAGAAGGCCATGGGAGGCTATATGAAATATCCCCAAGTCCCCGGTGCAGGGGAGGTTATGGCGAAATTTTTTGAAAATTTAGGTTGTAAGCCAAATTTTTGGAAAATTTGAAAAGTTCTTAGAAACTGAAAAGCTGAAGAACTTAAGCCGTAGTGAAAATAATGGAATTTGAGTTGAATAGTTAAACAACTTTCAGCTTCGTTCCTTTTCGGGGACGAAAAGTTTTAAGTGTGGGAGATTGTAACAACCCGGAAAATCTGAGCCAATTTAAAAATTTTTAATTGGCCATTTTAGTGGATTTTAAATATTTAAAATAAATATTTTAAATAATAACGACGAAAATGGTGTTTGAATCGACGCTTGAAAATAAATATAATTACTTTGAATTATAAACAAGGCCTGAAATGGCGCGGTAGTTTCAAAAATTGAATTCAAACTTTGACTGACTGTATCGAGTGCAACTTACAATGGATTTTAGTGAAACCAAAAATATTTAAATCTGTTAGTGAATATCTTTCTAATGAATCTGAAAAATCGAAGTTTCGTAGCGGGAAGCAAAAGTTATGGCCAAATGTATTTTCAGAATGGTCGCTATAGAGTTTATATAGCCCGTGAAAATAACCATTTTACAAACGACCTCAGAATTCGATGAAACCACTTTTTTTGGATCCGGGATGTCAAATTATTGCTAGATTTCAAATTTCATAATTTTTGAAGCTAGTATGTGAGTGTGGAAATGGAAAATGTGTTTGGTCGATTTCTATCAAATTGGATCGACCAGAAAAGGGCCATTTTTCAAACGGTCTCAATATTCGATGAAACTAGTTTTTATTGGGACCGTATCATCAAAACATAGCTAGATTCTTTTTTCGGGAATTTTTAGAATCAGTATGCGGCCCCGGCAAATTGAATTGTACGTTCAAATCAAATATTGAATGTTTTATGTTTTAATTTGAAGAGAAACTGACTGAAACAGTCGAATGGGCCTACGAAACCTATTCCGCTGTGTTCGGAATGGGGATATTTAGCTAGGGGCGATAGTCGTTGGGTTTGAATTGGAGACTGGATATGAAACCGACTTTTTAGAATTAAACGGAATTAAATAATAATAAAAATTTATTATAAAACCCCCTTTATTCAGTTAACCCTAGCCCGATTAAAGACGCTGCCACCGCCACTTCAAACAGATGGACGAAATCGCTCCCCAATTCAAACCCCAAATCCTCCTAACTTGATTCGAATTAATCCCTACTCCCAATGCAAAAAACGTAGAGCTTTCTTTGCTCTTCGAATCCACAGTAGTTTGATCGGAATTGGCAAATGGAGGAGCTCGGATTGGAGGCGCAAAGGTGACACCGTCGACCTTGTTTTCTGGCGCGAGGTGATGTTCGAGTTGGGCCCCACCGGCAGAGGTGGATGGCAGCGCTTCGGCGCTCAGTGTGGTGGCAGATGATTGAAGTCTGGCGGTCTGATGAGGGCGTGATGGAGGAAGTTGGAAGTCAACGGATGGGTTTGGTTTTTCCAGAACATCACGAAGAAGAAGAAGGCTTAATTAAGCCTAATGAAGTAATTAAGGAAATATTAATTTATTAATTATTTCGAATTGTAATGAAATGTAATAAAATTCATATCTCTTTCATATGATGTCAAAAAATTACAAACCTAGGTCCGTTGGAATCATTGTGAAGCGAACTACACAATGGAACTGACCAGAACAAAAACAGATCACATCAGAATTTTAGGCAAATTCGAATCAAAAGAGAAGAATTCAGAAATAAAACCGATCAAAGTGAGAATTCTTAGTTTAAATTTTCTGCACAGTTATTTATTTTGTAACTGCATATATGAACTATTCCCCATCGCCCACAGACCATGGACGACTTGTTTGATTGTATTCTGTGTGAAAATTGATCGTGATGTGAAATGAAAATGATATATATACGTATATATTGAAAAGTAAAAATATCGTATATATTGAAAAGTTAAAATATTATATATATATATATATGAAAGGTGGAAATAATATATATATATATATATATATATGAAGTGAAAACGATGTATATATGAAATGAAAACGATATATATATGAAATGTGAAAACGATATATATATGAAATAAAAACGATATATATACATGAAATATGAAAACGATGTATATATGAAATGAAAACGATATGTATACATATATATATATGAAATGTGAAAATGATTTGATTGTTAAAAATATAATTTTTAACATAAACGTACACTGTATAAAATTGTCGTGTATATGGAATATTCAACTCTGATTAGAAATTGAATATGAAGTTGAAATCATTTTGAAAATGAATTTAAAACGATTTATAAAATACATTTTGAATGGAAATCGACGAAATATCTATTATATTATATATATATATATATAATGGCCTGAATAGAACGCGTCGCGCTGTGGCAGTTCGCGAATTTCGACCAATGAATTTCGAACGGACATTACGGAAGATCAGACTGTCGGATTCTCCTGAAACCGGAACTTTGGGTTCGTATCGAAATGGGCTTTCTAATGAATATTGGAGATTTGAAATCTAACGGTTGGATTTGGAATTATGTCCAAATCAAATTTGGAAAAGGTCGTTGTAAGTGCAGTTCGATGACCGTTTATGGAAATCGACTGTACGGGCCTTGATAAAATTATTAAAAATATCGATAATTTGTGTAAAATCATAAGAAATGATTTAGAAAGAAATGGGATGAAAAATTCCATATTTGGAAAGATAAAAATATATTTTATCGAAACGAACTAGTTATTAACTGGAAAAATAATCCAATGGTTATAAATAAATTGGATTGGATTTGAATTGAAATTATCTTCGGATATTTTTGATATTGGATTCCGTGATTATACAGATATTGTGATGGGAATTTGGAAGATATCGATATCGTTATTCCCGATATGAAATCTGTTGGTTTCAGGATGTGATGTTGAATATAAGTCGATACTATCTCTATTCAAAACCTTATATTTAATGTCAAATTGGATTGATTGATTGTTTGGATTGTGCTCGACCAGTTTATGAGCAAAATATGCTTTTACATTTTTCATTGGGTTGGGTAGAAATATCTGTGTGTTAACACCTTGTGAAACACTTCACGAATTGACGCTAAGGTGTTTAGCGATGTGGAGTTCATTTCAAGTTTAATGAATGATTTTGAAATGAAATTTTACTTAAGTAAAAAGAAATATATTCCGGATTTTATACAGGGAATGTTTTATAAAAATGTTTTATAAAACAGAAAGGATTTCGAGGCCCAAAATCCGATGATTTCTAAAATGATTTAGAAATGTATTATGTGTTACATTGTGGTTCATCGCAAATTCGATTAGTTGCTATTGATGATGTATCTGTTTGGTGGCGGAGAATTTATTCTCTTGCTTAACACCCTTCTTTGAGACGTACGAGCTCAAAGGTTATGTGATTAATAGTGACTGATCATATGTGTGAATTACTGATGTGAAGTACTATATTTTGAAAGTACTTGTGATTATTATGTTGTGAAATGATTTTCCCTACTTCGGGATATGAAATGATTTAGTATGTGGCTAAAGAGTCGGGTAACCGTGAGACTAAAAGTATGGGTGAGAGGGCGGTGTATGCTCTCCATGTGTGGGAGGTGCATCGTCGGTGTAGCCTGCTCCTATGTGGGGTAGGTGTACATTTATATATCGAGTTGCTAGGTGCGTACCGTTTGCCTTGTCGATGGGGAGCACGATATTTAGTTGCATACTTGTCTGTATGTATTGTTATGTTCTGGAATTCATATTTCCAAACGATTTGATTTGAGATCCCTAAGTGAAATCTACTTTGATATAGAAAGTTAGATATGTATTTCAAATGATTTGAAATAAGAAACCGGGAATAAAGTCCAAAGGAATAATTTCTGTAAATTGAATTGGATTTGGAAAATCTAAGTGTGGTGATTAATCTAAATGGGTAGATTGGGATATTGCATGTTGATTGATGCATAGTAGATCCATATACATATTACTGATTGTTGTTTATACATTGACATTCATGGGGGTAAACCCGTTCCGCGTTAGCAGCGTGGTCCTGTGATTTGTCTTCTGATTAAATAAGTTGATTTTAACTATAGAGTTTCTCACACCAGTCCCATGACTGACCTGTAGTTTGCTTTTCCCTTGCAAACTCGGGTGCCCCTATTTTCCACACGGGCAGTCGAGTAGCTTTATTTTGTAGATGTATTGAGCAGGATTCTGGATTGACGCTTTAAGCTATGTCCAGGCATTTACAGTCTTCCGCTATGTAGTTTATATTTCCACTGTGCATTGTATTACATTTTTTGTAAAATTAATCTTCCGTTGTATTATATTTTGATATACTCTGATATATTCTGTACTCTGATGTAACATTATTATGATGTTTATAAAAGTCTTCTGTTATTTGTTCTGATGTGTTGTATACCCAGAGTTAGTGTATGCAGGATTCGAACGGTCTTGGTCTATTTAGCGATCGATTAGGTCCGAGCGAAATCCGTGACGTTACATAAAATAATTAACATTAAAATCACTAATCCTTCTTTATAACCTTCTTCCCCGTTGATTCCCTGTACCCCGCATCGTATTCAAACCCAAAAGCTCCGAACTAGGGTTCGCCGCCGCCTGAGCTAGACTGGACCGGAACTTCATCGGAGTGTCTCCCTCCGATCACCGTCGACTCCTCTCCTGGCGCCACCAACCCTTATCCAACTCGCAGGCCCCACCAGCTCGCAAAAGGCCTCCGAACGCTGGCAGCTTGCACGCAGAAATCGAGGGATTCACATCATAATTTTCAATCATAGCCGCTCAATTTGTAAAGCATTCATAGCTCTTCGATTTTCCTATTTTATGTTTTCAATTTCACTGAAAATCCTTGCGAAATTAGAGGAGAAGAATCGAGCTTTTAGAGGTATCAATTTTTTTAAATGGGCGGCGGCTATGAAGAATTAGGTTTTGACATTTTAGGGCTATTTATAATATAATATTATTAAATTCATTAATTTACAGAAAAGCCCGATAACTCTTAATAACTCCAAATCCAGTCCAACAAATGTTGCCGCTAGCAAAATATCTCTATTCCGGACACAATGGACTAGGTCTCATCAGCCCATTTGATCGTTTCAGCCCACTTTTCTTTAAATTAAAATATAAATCATTTAATTATTTAATTTGATCGTACATTTTAATTTACCTGGGCCACATACTGACTCTAAAAATTCCTAAAAAATAAATCTAAATAAGTTTTGAAGATACAGTCTAAAAAAATTAATTTTTTTGAATTTGGAGACCGTTTGAAAAATGGCTATTTTAATGGTCGATCTAATACTATACAGATCATAGCTCTTAAGCTATAATTTGTCCTTGTATAAAAACACACAGCAGAATAATACTATACAGATCATAGCTCTTAAGCTATAAATGATGATGTTTAGTTTTAATACACATTGAGTATTCTTTTCTAGAATGGTCGGTCAAATAAATTGCACTTTTAACTTTTTCCATTTCACCATCATCTCATGGACGTTAGTTGATTTTTCAAGTTAAAACCATCCAGGGTTATTGACACCACCGTGGTTGTAAGGAACAACAAAGTGCATAGAAGTTCAAAAATAAATTAGTTGGCAAACAATGAAACATTCATTTATTACTTACACTTCTCCTATCAAAATTATTATTGCATTGCTGGTTGTGCTCCAACTAGCTTACCAGAGTCTTCGATGTGTTAGGCAACATTGGCGGGAACTAACAGACTTCATCCTATAATATGTAAGAAAAAACTGATGATAATTTTCTTGAAAAATTATCATGTATCTTTCATAATTTGTAGCATGAGTTAATCCAATGAATTCATTGTGCATATGTGTGTGTGTGTACACATACACACATAGCAACACTGAGAAAGCACAAGCATTTGACTTAAGAAAAAAAATACATAAACTTACAGGCTTATTGAATTCAAGCATTTGACTACGACTTGGATCCGCCACTTCAAGTATCATCATTTTCCAGTTAATGGTCATAAATGTTAAACATCATGAAACTGCTATTCTAACCTGAGAATATAGTCAAAAGACAAATAAAGACAGTGATGCTGAAAATCACAACAACGGAAACATTAAACATTAAAAATATGAAACTAAAGTGGTCAGTAACAAAACATATGTTTCACGGCTACAATTGAAAATACTTTCTGATGCATTAAACATCATTAATATTTATTTGGAATATGATATTTCAAATACCTAAAACAAAAAAATGACAATCAAATAAGTTTATCAATAACATTGGCACAGTCATATTCTCCATCATTTTCACCTGTAACAGAAAAGTTCTATTTATCAAAATGTGTATCTGAAATGTTGATAACTGTAAGCCTTAGTCAAAAAATTAAGTTTTTTGTGTATAAAAATGCAATCATTTATGGATGCAATCAAATAGTAAAACATTCTCTCATCCATGCAGTTAGCATCCCAGACTATCCCATCTAGCCATATTGCCTCTTCCTCACCTTTACTCTCACCATACTTTCATCTTTCACATCTATGCAATTTACAGAAACAACGAAATAACTTTGAGTTATCGATAAAATTAATCATTGGACAACTCGGAAATGAATCTAAAAATCATGTAATCATAATCGCTATTTTTTTACTTATCGTAATTTTTAGCTGAATATTAGCGCAAACAGAAGGGAACAGACGATTTAATGTTGACTTGAACATCATGGAAAAATTTACAAAAACATAATTCACAAAATAATTCTAAAAATGTAGTTATTTCAACAAGAATGTTTCAGCAAATCGATCGACTTGCTTTTGCAGTAGATTAACATATGATCTTGGATTAGCAGCAGTAACATTTTAGAATTATTGATTAGTGACAAACGATTCACCTCTTTGCTCTCAGTGAATGAAAATTAAACCAAAAAAACTTTAAATTTTCCCCAAATGCGAGTCAAGATGCCTTCGACACCGCCTTGTTGAGCTTCCTACGGCACCGCCTCGTTGAGAGCTCATTAGATCGTGCGATTTTCGCAGGGGTTATATGGAATAATATTTCAGTGATTAGGGTTCATGACTTTAGTTGACCTCGCCGCCATTTAACTTTTCATGGTTGAATCGGGCTCAGATTTGATATCTATAAGGTGGATACACAGTGCCAAAGGCTCCCTATTCAAGCGCGAGAGGACTTCACAGGTTGGTCTCCCATCCTGGTATTATTCTCACAGCTTTCCGGGCTCTGGGGGTGGTCGATTAGTACGCACAACTTTTCCCTCACATATGTGAAGAGGCTGGGACTCGAACCTGCGTGCTCCAGATTACCAGCCGTGTAACCATACCGTTGCGCCAGGCACCATCTTTCAGATTTGATATCTATGCGTGAAAATATTTTTTTGACCTATCCTTCCGCGTTAGCTTTTCATGATTTAAGTTTGGGTGCTCGTTAGCTATAGCGTTTCATAAAAAATGAGTTCAAACAAGTTAACTATTACTTTCTAACTTATTGATTATTTTTTAATAGTCCCGATGAATGTCTAAATAGCAATTAAATTTTTATCATTAAGTGTAAATTATTATGTATTTATTATTAGTTATAAATAGTAATTATTGACCATAATTAGTACTTGCTATATTTAATTAATATGTATATGCTACCAATTATTAATTATTTAATTGTGAAAGTTAATTATTAATTATTAACTAGATTCATTAACTATTAAATATAATTAATCAATATAAATACTATCTTTAATTTACTAATCATTAGTAATTGGTAATGATAAATTATTACATTTAAAACACAATAATTGATCGTAGATAATAATGTGCAATTACAAAATAATTATTATTAATTATTCATCATAAAAAAATATAAATAATGACCTACTTAGAATTTCATTGATAATTTCTAACTATAAATTACCACTAATGCATTATTAAATAAATATAAATTGTTTGTTATTGCTTATAAACGACCAATTATTATATTTAAAGAAGTGGCAATTAATTAATAAATATTTAATAGTAATGATTAATTAATAACAAATAATAATGAAATTATTAATTATTAAACAACGTTTTTTGCCTGTTGTAAAATTGGTACCTATTACAATGTGCATTATAACTCTTGTAAAATTAGCACCTCTTACAACTGACATTTTAAGATCGTTGTAAAAATTGACATGTATTAATGGAAATTTTTTGAATGTTGTAAAATCGACATCTGTTACAATGGGCTTGAAAGAACCGTTGCAATAGCATTCTACTAGAACAGGGAATCAATGCCTGTTGTAAAGGAGCGTTGTACAGGGCATATGTTACAATGGTTCTAAATGGACCATTGTAGCAGAACTCTATTACAACGGGCATCTAATGCCCATTGCCATTGTAAAAATAATGTTGTAATAGGTTATTTTTGTTGTAGTGACAAAATTCAGTTTTTCTCTTTCATTAGAAAATTATAATCAAATGGAATCGGATGATTCTTGTTTCAAAGAATTCTAATTTAAAATGGATTATATATATTCAATTGAAGTTAAAAACTTAATATTACGAATTACAGCGCCGTTACAAATTTGTTTTAAAATTAAATATAAATTTATAAGTTTGAACTTCATTTTATAAATAAATTCTATATAAAAATCCAATTATATTATAAATATAATATTTAAAACATATTTAAATATTCAAATCTAAATGACTCAAAAATCTAGGTCGTTACATTCTTCCCCCCTTAAAAGAATTTCGTCCCTGAAATTACTAAGTAACAAGAATGCTCCAAACCCAATTATTTTAAAAATAATTATTTTGCCAATTTATTATAAAAAATATTTAAGTTTTTAAAAATTTACGAAAAAATCATCAGCGTCTCCTATATACGGCTCGATCGGAAAAACTACAAATGCCACTCTGGGTCTCACATTGATCAAAAGAAAATAAGAGCCAAGTGGCTACCAAACTCGGGGGTATAAAATTAACCATCCAATCAATAATATTAAGGTTTACCTATTTGTCGGACAACCAGACTCCAATAACCAAGTGAAGCAACTATCAGCTTTATCTTCTTCCAATCTACACTTAACTCAATTTTCAATGCAATAACAAATCATGATTAAATCATTTAATTTCATTTCATCTTTGTTTCTATTCAAATTCATTAAACTAGAATTCATCTTCTTTAAGTTCTTAAGTCATTCAAGTTCTTTAACTGTTGATGAATTTTTTTTGTCCAATCAATCTATCATCAAATCAACAATTTAGTTCACCCATTTATTTACTTAACCAAGATAAGTTTCATATTCATATTTAATCTACTAAATTATCTTTTAATTAGTTTTCTTTTATTTTAAAATTCATTTTAATCCTAATTAAATCAATTCAACAAGCAATATCTCAATAACTTGATAAAATTATTTCTTTACTACAAAAATATAACTTCAATTTAGGTATATATTTCAACTAGGACAAAATTCAAATGATGAATAATTGAAGTTTCTAACGAGTTTCACTGGGCGACATCATCTTGAATTGATTACTTGATTTTCTTGGTGATTTGAATTTGATTTTCTGAATGTTTTCAACTCGGACTTGATGAAAAGTTAAGATGCATCCAGTACAAATGTGCTAGGCGAGGCAGATTTATATTTATCACCATCAACTCTCAAACAATGAGTATAAACTCATATGAGGGGAACCCAAATGATGATAACACTCTGATGGGTTAATTCAAATCAATATTCAATGATTTGAAAATTGCTATTAAGCCTGAAAGCTCTGATACCATATAAAGAAATGAAGATAACTGAAAAAACAACAGTATGGCTCTATTGAGGAAGACTGAGTTTGATAGAAATATTTCTTTGATATTTTGAGAAAATGATTTCGTAGTATATTAAATGTTTGATACAAAAGTTTGTCAGAAAATAATGGCTAAGTCGTGTACAAAGTCGCTTTTTAAAAGGAGTTTCGGCAATTTGGTCAACGGTGCAAAGCAGGTCGCACCTTTCGTCTCTGCTTCTAAGATAAAACAACCTCTCTTCTTCAATATCAACTTGCTAGCACAAACGAATTGAGCCTGATTTGCAATCAAATTAAAAAAACCGTACTGATCTTTACTTTTTTGTAATGAATTTTTTTTCAATGAAGATATGGAGGTTTTTGAAGAGAGAGGAAGATGAAAAAATTGTTCTATTTCTTTTGTTTTGTCTATTATATTTCTAATATAGACAGAATGCAAAAATGTAACGTTCGCTATGTTAGTGGGAGGAAAGTTGGATCATAATTAATAACATAATGAATAGAAGAAACGGTAAAAAAAAACTACTATTTATAACACGTAAATTGTATACGTTTCAAAAGTGATGAATGCTAATAAGTTTAAATTTATTACCATTCATAGCAATATTTTAATATCATTTATCTTTGTAACAACTCAATAGAAAGTCACATAAATATATGATCGTTGTGCTAGTGTAACTGCTCAATCACAATAACAACCCATAAATATTACCGCTATAGCTTTCAACGGCTCTATTGCAATAATGGCTCAATAAAAATTTTTTAGTAACAATATTTTTTTTTTAAAATAAATTCACTATATATGCAAAACGTTCCCAACAATCCCCCACTTGAATTTTTTTCAAATAGTTTTCGAGCAATTTCTAAAAACATAAGATTGTGCATAAACAAAAGTGTCTTCTGACTTAAACCTTTGTATAGTGGATAAGATTCAGTTTTTACTACAGTGATATGTGGTCTTGAACTTTATTCCTGACATCATACCACACACAACCTTTTCTATAGTGCAATAAAATAAGCCGTGCGTTAATGGCCATGCACGTCTATCCCTGTTTAGTGAGCACTAAGAAGTTTTGCCCAAAACTTCATAGGAAACAACCACATTTAAACATTCACATAGGTAAGTTTATCAAGAGCACTCCTGAAGGTTAGGTGCTCCACTCCAAATAGAGTATAGATCTCACTAAGAGTTTCTATTAAGTCATTCACTAATCTCTTTAGGAATACATGCTTCTTAGCATACAAAAAATAGCATGTTCAACTGCTATCACTACATAACTTGTTTTTATCCATTGAACCTCTAATTCTTGGGATCTCCAGTCATTAGTCGGGTTACCATTGTGCGTGACTTAACAATCTAAGTGCAATAGTCCCATTCTTTTAGAAGTATTAAGGACTTCTCTCTAGACAGTCCTTTCATCAAAGGATCTGCCAATTTTTCATCACTGCGTATGTGATCCATTCTAACAGTACTTGAAGAGAGTATCTTTCTAAAATACTGTGATTACGACTTATCTGTCGTCTCTTATTGTTATAACAACTCTTCTGAACTTTTGCAATAGCCGCGATACTATTGCAATGGATCAACACAGCTGGTATCGGTTTTTCCCATAAGTGAATCTCAAATAGCAGATTTTTCAAGTACTCTGCTTCTTCGCTATTTGTGGCTAGTGCTATCATCTCAGACTCCATAGTAGATTGAGCAAAATGGTTTGTTTCTTAGATTTCCAAGAAGTAGCTTCTCCATCAACGCCAAATATATAGCCACTGGTCGCTTTTGAATCATTAGATGAAGTATTCCAATCTACATCGAAATATCCTTCAAGTACAACTGGAAACTTTTCATAATGTAAGCCAAGGTTCATTGTTCGTTTTACGTATCTCATGACTATCTCAATAGCATGCTAGTGCTCTATACCAGGTCTACTGGTAAACCTGCATAATAGTCTAACTACATTGGCAATGTCGGGTCTAGTATACTCAGTGGCATATCAAGGGCTGCCAATGATGTGTAACGACCCGGAAAATCCGAACCAATTTAAATTTTTTATTTTAAATAATTTGGTGGAAAAATATGGCAGAAATTAAAATTTTCATTTTTAAATAATATTAAAGCCAGTGAAAATAGTCAATTTTCAATCGATCTCTGTTTTCAATGAAACCACTTTTGTTGGAACCAGAATGTCAAATTATTGCTAGGTTTCAATTTTTATAATTTTCCGAGTTAGTATGTGAGCGTGGCGAAGGAAAATATGTTTTGTCGGTTTCAGTCAAATTTAATGGACTGAAAAATAGCCATTTTTCAAAGAGTCTCGGAATTCGATGAAATTAATTTTGTTAGGACCGTATCGTCATAACGAAGCCAAATATATTTTTTCTGGATTTTTCTGAGTTCGTATGTGGCCTCGGTGAATTTATTTATGCAAACAAATTAAATTAATAAAGGATTTAATTATTAAATTTAAATAAAACAGGCAATAGACAGCCGTTTGAGCTGACGGGACCTGTCCCATTGGACCCGGAATATGGGTTATTTGCTAGGGACACCTTCTTCTGGACTGGAATCAGTACGGTTTAAAAGTTACGGTTTTTTTTATAAAATTACATAAAAAATAATATAAAAATAGGAATACTCAAAACCCTAAACACTATTCACCCTCAAACATCAGCCGCCGCCCTCTTCTATTCCATGGCCACCCTTCTCCGATTCTTCTTCCTCAATTTCTCTTCTATCTCCTCAAATTAGGCGTCCTCACATAGACCATATCGAAGCTCTCCTTTCCCTCTTCAATCCTATACGGTTGGATCTCCCCTAAGTCGCCACAGCTCGAGAACCGAGCCCCCAAACACCGGCCAAACAAACCGCCGCCGCACCCCATACGCTCGACCGAGTGGGGCCCCCTGCACCGTGCGTGCGCCCCCCCTAGTTGGTCAAGGTGACACCTTCTGATTAACCTCTAGCCCCCTGTGTTGAGTGCAAATCGGAGCCCTAATATTGAACCTAGTGGGTAAGCGGTGGCCGTGTTTATTTGGAGGAAGAAGAAAGGGTAAACCCTTATTTTAATGATTAATTAATTAATTTAAAATGTTATTAACCTTAATTTGATCATAACTCCTTCGTTTGAACTCGAAATTCGGCGATTTCAGATCCGTCAAGATCATACGACGAAGATCTACATTCCTAGACTGAAAAGGGACCATTTTGAACTGTTTGAAGTTTGGACCAAATCACGAACGACTGTGAGAATTCTGATTTATTAAATTAATTATAATCATGAAATCACGATCTGTATGTTATTATTTTTGATCTGCGTTGTTGTGATTGTTGTATGGTT
Source organism: Allium sativum (assembly GCA_030737875.1). Classification (NCBI taxonomy): domain Eukaryota; kingdom Viridiplantae; phylum Streptophyta; class Magnoliopsida; order Asparagales; family Amaryllidaceae; genus Allium; species Allium sativum. Next base: position 712,108,819 of record CM060919.1, on the reverse strand, counting down.
GTTGAGATGTGTTGTGATGTCATGATATAGCCATGTTAGTTTAGATCTATAAATTCTGATGTAATCTCTATAATGTTCTCAACTTTATTATTTCATTTTTATTTTGTTTTTATTTCTTTCTAGAAATGAAAATTTGAATTTTTATCCTGGTTTACTAAATAAAGTTTGAATTTTTATTTTATTTTACAAAATAAAAGAAAGTTAGAATATTTTGAAATAAAATGAGAAATTTGGATTTATATTTTGATTTACAAATAAAAAGAACGCTGAATCTTTATTTTTTTCACAAAATTTAAGTTGAATCCTTATTTTGTTCTATGGTATATAAAATAAAGAAAGTTTAAATCTTCATTTTTGATTCACAACATAAAATGAAAGGTTGAATTTTTATTTTTATTTACAAAATCAAAAGGAAGGTAAATTTTTACCTTTGATTCACAAAATAAATGAAAGTTTGAATTTTTATTTGATTTGCAAAATAAACAAAAAAAAATTGAATCTTTATTTTGTTTTATGATTTATAAAGTAAGGAAAGTATAAATCTTTTAAAATTTCAATTAAAAGATAAATAAAGATTAGATATTTTATTTTGATTTACAAAATAAAATAAAGATGAGACTTTGTTTTGAATTATGGGAATTATACACCAAATCATATGTTGTGTTGTTTGTGTGGACATTGGAAATCACGACGTTGGATAAATCATGGAAACGGTTAGATGAAAAAAAAACCATTATATTTTATCTTCATATTTTGACACCAGATTGACATGTGTGTGTTAGATAGGAAAAAATCTAATGTAAAAGTAAAAGATTTACATTTTTCTATGTGAAAGTAAAAGATTTACATTTTTTTCAATGTAAAAGGAAAAGATATAAAATATCTACATTTTCAATGTAAAAGAAGAGAAATAAGAGATTCCCATTTTTTTATGTAATAGAAGAAAAAGGGCATTTACCTTTTCCATGTAAAATAAAAAGTACATTTTTATGTATTAAAAATGAATCGAATTTAATAAATCGGATAAAAAGTACATTTTTAAGTATAAAAAATGAATAGGATAAAAAGTACATTTTTATGTATTAAAAATGAATAGGATAAAAAGTACATTTTTATGTATTAAAAACGAATAGGATAAAACGTACATTTTTATGTATTAAAAATGAATAGGATAAAAAAGTACATTTTTATGTATTAAAAATGAATAAGATAAAAAGTACATTTTTATGTATTAAAAATGAATAGGATAAAAAGTACATTTTTATGTATCAAAAATGAATAGGAGAAAAAGTACATTTTTATGTTATAAAAATGAATTAGAGAAAAAGTACATTTTTATGTGTTAAAAATAAAATAGACAAAAAAGGACATTATCTACATTTGGTATGAGTAAATAGGAATACTAAAAAGGAATGAAAGTATTTACTTTATTTTACATTTTCTTATGTAAATAGAAAGAACAAGTTTACGATGACATTTTTATTTACAATTTCTTATGTAAATAAAAAGAACATATTTAAAATAGAAGCATTTATTTACATTTAGCTAAATAAATAAGGAATGAAACCATTTATTTACATTGTAGCGTGAATAAATATGGAGAAGTGAAAATCACATTTGTGCACATGTAGAATAAAATAAAAGAACCATTTTAAATAAGTGTATTTTAATTTGCAAACCATTTGCAAATAAATATATGAATTTAGGAAACACATTTTTATCATCAGGTCAAGATGCGATAAAGGAGTAGAAATTAGAAATATTAATTTTATCGTCACTTTTGGTGCGATAATAAGAATAAATTAAAATAGTTGAAATAGCTAAACAATTTATATTTATAAATGTTTTTATATATTAATAAATATAAAATTTAACGAAACGTGTGCGGCAGTTCGCGTACCGGCAATCGTAAATTTAAACGATTACACCGAAAGATCCGACCGTTGGATTTTCCCAAAACTGGAGCCGTTAGGACCGCTTTGGGAAGGGCTTTCCAACGATATAAATTTCATCAAAATCCGACGGTTAGATTTTAAGATATGTATAAATCAAAATTTGGTAAAAATAGCGTCAGGGCCGCCCACTGACCCGAAACGTCGTTTATTTAATTTGAGCTAATTTCAAACAAAAATAGCAATAAATAGTCATAAATATATATGAAATATTTTAAATGATTATTATGCAACAATTATTTGAAAAGACCGAGTTTAACTCATTTCAAATAATTGCACAACGATTAAATCAAGGATATAAGCAGACGATGGTTGAAGGCCAACGATCTTCACATCGAATAGGCAACGACTACTGATTCCTTGGACTGACTTGCTCCTAGGACAAGGTTGAAGCAGTAGTTGTCCGGACAAATGCGTTGATTGTCCTGATAAGCGAGAACCTATTAGGTGTCTCCGGTTCCGTTCAGACCCAGAACGAACTTGTAAATGGATGCGTGTCTGACGTTGGAATTCACTCCAGGTAATTAAATCGATTTGTATTAATATATGTCTGTTTGGTGGTGGAGAATTTATTCTCTACTTAACACCCTGGTATACAGTAATAGTTATTGATCGCATGGCGTTGAATTGTCAATGTGGCATGCCAAGATGCAATGATCAAGGCTTTTGTCGAAAAGAAGGCCTTGTGGTTGATGATCAAAGCATTGTTTGTTTAGGCATAGCTTTGTGTATAGCATGACTTCGCGAGCCTCACACCCCGATATGAGTCAAAAACGGGATATGGACTGTAGGGAGTGCACACGTTTCTTCCTAGCTAGGGGTAGTGTCAGTGCTTAAACTGGCTGACATTTTACTTATGTGGATGATGGATTGAGGTACCTCGGGGTTTTTATAGGCCGGAAGTGGTCATACTATAGGTCCAAAGGGACCGGGAAACGTGTGTTCAGGAATTGCCAATCTACTACCGTTAGGTGGGGACCGGCCCTACCGCTCCAAGGGTTCACTGCGGTGAATCCTGAGGCATTTGCTAGAGTTTCTCGAATCGGAGAGGACGATCCCTGGCCTCGATTTCATGAAAGAAACCCAATTTCCAATACGACATTTCGGTCTTGATTGTAACTTATATACGGCGACATAGTAGGATGGGGTACTATGCCGTCTAGGATTGATATATTTATATTGAAGTATTTTAATACTGCTTAGACACTAATAATAATATTAAAATATTACTTTACACGTATTAAGCATGTCTGATCATCATAAGGGAAAACTTTATCCTCCTGTGTGCGTTGCATTGTGTGATGGGACTTGAGTCTTATGATGATTTCATTTTTCAAAAGTCATTTCGTTGTTTTGTATAAACTTTATTCAATTATGCACTGGCAATCCAATGGAGTAAACCCGTTCTGCGTTAGAGGCGTGGTCCTGTGATTCGCCATAATGATAGCTAGTATAGAAAGTTTTCTCATACCAGTCCCGTGACTGACTCGATGTTTGATTCACTTTGCAAACTCAGGTGCCCTCTATTTACATGGGCAGCCAAGTGACAGGTTCTTAGGGAGACATTTTCTGCATTGAAGACTACTTGGAAGGAGAAGGCGAAGACTCTCTTTTATCTTTGTCTTTTGCTTTTGGATACTTTATTTTATCTTGGATTCTAATGTACGTTTGGAGTTGGAACTTATTTCCTTTGGTTCAGACTTTTATTTTGCTAAGTTGTATCCTGTAAACTGTGTACTCTGTGGTTCTGTTGATGTGATGTTTATGACTTATATCTTTCCGCTGCAATAATTATGTGTTATGATATCATCTGAGATCTGTTGTTGTTATTAATATGTTTTATTCCAAATGATTATCCTTACTTTCGGTCTACGGAAGTTTGGGGTCATCACAGTTGGTACCAGAGCTTAAGGTTAACCTTAGCTTCGGAATATAACATATTTAGAACAATTCGTCTAGATAGAATCCACATTATTCTAAGGCGAGTAGCTTATTAGAGATAGGAATAGCAATGTCCTAGAATGAGCACAACAGAATAACACATATTTATAAGTCATTACATCATTGTCTTTTTCATCTTGTCCTTATCTTATCTTTTCTTGAAAAGTCTCATTTCCGTTGGTCTAACTCTTTCCTTGATGGTACAGACTAATTTAAATGGATACTAGAGCAAGAACAGCCCGGGGCGGAGCCCGAGGTGGAACTCGAGGCGGGGCCAGAGGAGGAGCCCGAGTGGGAGCTGGAGGGCAAGCCAGAGGCGAGACCCCAATCTCTCGGGAACAACATACTTCAGAGGTCGTAGCACAACCACCTCCACCCCCACAGCCCTTCGATTTGGAGAGAATGTCAAAGAAATTAAAATACCTAGGAGGTGTACCTTTCACGGGGCGAGAGTCTGCGATTCAGGCAGAGGCATGGCTTAAAGATTGTGAAAAGATCCTAGAGGGCTTAGAACTGGAAGATCAGCGAAAGCGTTACCTGGCAGTATGGCAATTAAAAGATGAAGCCGGGCATTAGTGGGATACGATCAAGATCTGCAATGACGTGGACAATATGTCTTGGGCCTAATTTAAGGAACTTTTCAATGAGAAGTATGTACCCCCACAAGCTAGAGAGCGCCTGCGCGAGCAGTTCGTTAACCTACAGCAAGGGAATATGAACGTTTCTGAGTATGTGAGGAAGTTTGATGAGCTTTCACGATATGCTCCTGATTTGGTTCAAGAACCGGTAGAGAAGAATAAGAAATTTATCAATGGTCTGTCAAAGAAATATTTGAACCGAGTCACTGCTCAAATCAAGCTTCCCTTCAATGAAGTAGTAGAGATGGCGTGCTGCCACGAGGAAAATGACGAGTCCGGACCGCAGGATAGAGTGAAAGGCCAAGGCAACAACCAGAAGGAACATGCTAACAAGAAACCAGAGGCGAGCAATTCTTCTACCTCTAAGCCCCAAGGGAAGAAGAGGGACAGGAGCAAGGTGACCTGCTATAACTACGGCAATATCAGACATTTTGATTACGAGTGTAGAGCACCTAAAAAGATCAAGAGAAATGATTCGGGCCCTAGTCATAACCGTGGTCAGAGTTCCCACAATCGTGGCCAGAGTTCTCAGGACAAGAGGGAATTCTACAATTGTCATCAAAAGGGGCACATTAAGGCAAACTGCCCGCTGCTAAAGAATGCTCAGGTGGCACATGTTTATGAGGGAGCAGATGCACCAGCTACGACTGAGGGGCCAGGTAAACCCAATGTCTTAGGTGGTATTCTTAATATTAAGAACATCCCTATTACTGTCTTATTTGATACTGGTGCTGCGCGAAGCTTTATTTCTGATGATGCAATTAAAAAGTTGAAACTAAAACCAAGAAAACTCAAAAATTTGATTAGAGCTAATAGTCCAATAGGAGGTTCTCTTATTCTTTATCAGTATTGTAGAGTACCTGTTTCTTATTCTCGCTACCAGTTTCCCTTTGATTTGATCATTATGAGTTTCTCCGGCTATGATGACATACTTGGTATGGATTGGCTAGCAAAGTATGAGGCTGAGTTAGTATGCGCTGAAAGAATAGTTAAGATCAAACCCAAGTTTGGAAATATTATATCCATACCATGCCACGGCTCAGCCACCGACAGAAAAGCATTTTGGTCTTCTCTAGAAGTTACCCCTACTTCTATTGAGGATATCCCTATCGTCAGAGATTACGCTGATGTATTCAAAGAAGCTGAGGGTTTACCCCCGCATAGAGAAATCAGCTTCAGAATTGACTTAGCTCCGAATGCATGGCCTGTTGTACATCCTATTCGGAGAATGTCACCAGAAGAAAAAGAGGAGCTAGGAAATCAAACCAAGCAACTTTTGTGGAAGGGTCTGATCAGGCCCAGCTTCTCAGAATGGGGTGCAGCAGTGGTGTTCGTCTCAAAATCTGATGGTACACTCAGGCTATGTGTGGATTACCGCGATCTCAACAAACAAACACTGAAAAATAAATACCCACTGCCGCGTATTGATGACTTACTTGACCGCTTGCATGGAGCACGAGTATTCTCTAAGATGGACCTAGCTACAGGCTTCCATCAACTTCACATTGCAGAAGAATGTGTGCCTTTAACTACTTTCAGAGGACCGGATATCTTTTATGAATGGCTAGTAATGCCCTTCGGTTTATGTAATGCTCCAGCATACTTTGTTGATCTAACGAATAGAGTGTTCAGAGATGTTTAAAATAAATTTGTGCTCGTGTTCATCGATGACATCCTCATCTTTTCTAAATCCACTGCTGAGCACGAACAACATCTGAGGGAAGTCTTGGAGATTTTGCGAAGAAATATGCTGAAAGCCAAAATTTCTAAATGCATATTCTGGCAAGAAGAGGTGAAATTCCTCGGCCATGTTGTATCAAAGGAAGGCTTCTCAGTAGATCCAGGAAAGATCTCAGCCATCCAAGAGTGGAAGCAGCCTAGAACTCCCACAGAGGTCAGAAGTTTCTTAGGACTGGCTGGCTATTATCGGAAATTTGTCGAAGATTTTTCGAAGGTAGCTTGGCCATTGACAAACCTGAACAAGAAACGTACGAAATTCAATTGGACACAGGAATGCGAGACGGCTTTCCAAGAGCTAAAGAAAAGGTTGACCAATGCTCCTGTGTTGACCATCATAGATGGCAATCAGGATTTGAAGGTCTGGACCGACGCTTCTAAGCAAGGTTGTTTCTTTTATAAATTAACATGTCAGAGATAACATTTTCTTTTAATGTCAAATCTCATTTTAACATGTTATCCCTTATTTATTTAAGGTATTGGTGCGGTGCTGATGCAAAGAGGCAGAGTAGTCGCATATGCTAGCCGCCAGCTGAAACCGCATGAGAAGAATTACGCCACGCATGATCTTGAGCTAATGGCAATTGTGTTTGCTCTTAAAATATGGAGGCATTATCTCTTGGGTGAGAAGTTCGAAATTTATACGGATCACAAATCCTTGAAACATCTTTGTACCCAAAGAGATTTGAATATGAGGCAGCAACACTGGGTTGAATTTCTTGCATCATATGACCTAGATATCCTATATACTCCGGGAAAAGCCAACGTTGTAGCTGATGCGCTCAGTAGAAAGAATGCAGAAAGCAATAATATCATTCTCGCCAGTCTCATTATCACTCCTACTTTGATTGATAAAATTTCTACTCTTCAGAAGAATGATAAATTTATTTAGAAGCTTTGTGAGCGAGTTCGGAATGGGGAGGCCTCAAGTTTCCAGATTGACAGTAATGGGACCCTTAGATTGTAAGGGCGAGTTTGTGTGCCAGACATTGCTAAGCTAAAAAGAGAAGTTATGGATGAGTGCCACAAATCTAAAATCAGCATCCATCCAGGTGTAAACAAGATGTACCATGATATTAAGCGCACCTATTGGTTGAAAGCGATGAAGAGAGATATTTTTATTTACGTTGCTAGATGTCCCACTTGTCAGCAAGTTAAAAGTGATCAACAGAAGTTGGCTGGGTTTTTGCAACCACTGGGAGTTCCAGGTTGGAAGTGGGAGGAAATTTCTATGGACTTCATTGATGGCTTGCCTCGAACCAGAAGAGGCAACGATAGTATATGGGTGATAGTTGACCGCTTAACAAAGTCTGCCCATTTCGTCCCTGTTCGTTCCAGTAGAACAGCTCGTAGTTTGGCACAGCTTTATTTTAAAGAGATAGTCAGACTACATGGAGTTCCCAAAAGCATTGTTAGTGTTTGGGATCCTATATTTACAAGCAAATTATGGGAATCTTTCCAAGAAGAGCTTAGGACCAAGTTAAATCTGAGCTCCGCCTATCACCCTCAGACAAATGGCCAGACTGAGAGGGTGAACCGTGTTTTGGAAGACTTGTTGCGAGCCTGCATTCTTGATTATGGCGGTTCATGGGAGGATCACTTGCACTTGGTGGGATTCTCCTATAATAATAGCTACCAAGCAAGCTTGAAGATGTCACCATTTGAATTACTATATGGCAGGCCATGCAGATCTCTGGCATGTTGGGTGGAGTCAGGCAATCGACTAGTCTTGGACCCCGACATGGTTCGAGAAGCATCGGATAAAATTGACTTGATTAAGAAGCGCTTGCTGACTGCTCAGAGCCGACAGAAGAGCTATGCAGACTAGCGAAGAAGAAATTTAGAATTCTCTGTGGGTGATCGAGTATACTTGAAGGTTTCTCCTTTGAGAGGCGTGATTCATTTTGGGAAAACGGGAAAGTTGGCACCGAGATTCATTAGTACATTCCCTATTTTCGAAAGGATTGGTACTCTCGCTTATAGAGTGCAGCTGCCTGACTGGTTGCCAGGGGTGCATGATGTATTTCATGTGTCTCAACTCCGCAAGCATGTGCATGATCCAGATTTGATTGAGGATGAATTAAATCAACAGGTCCTGGATATTGCTCTGAATCTAACGGTGAGAAAGGACCCGATAAAGATCATTGGCAAAGAGACCAAAATTTTGAGGAACAAGAAGATCAACCTAGCCAAGGTTCAATGGAATGGGGATCCTAGAGACTGTACTTGGGAGACAGAGGATAGCATCAAAAAGGCCTACCCCAGGTGCAGAGTGGACATCTATGAATAACTTTTGGATTAAGGTTCGTTTACCCCAATTTACATTTTCCGTCTTGTTTCCTACTTCACTTTGTTTCCTTTTCGAGGACGAAAAACTCTTAAGTGGGGGAGATTGTAACGACCTGGAAAATTCGAACCAATTTAAAAATTTTATTTTAAATAATTTGGTGGAAAAATGTGGCAGAAATTAAAATTTTCATTTTTAAATAATATTAAAGCCAGTGAAAATAGTCAATTTACAAACGATCTCTATTTTCAACGAAACCACTTTTGTTGGAACCGGAATGTCAAATTATTTCTAGGTTTCAATTTTTAGAATTTTCCGAGTTAGTATGTGAGTGTGGCGAAGGAAAATGTGTTTTGTCGGTTTTAGTCAAATTTAATCGACTGAAAAATAGCAATTTTTCCAACAGTCTCGGAATTCGACGAAATTAATTTTGTTAGGACCGTATCGTCATAACGAAGCCAAATATATTTTTTTTGGATTTTTCTGAGTCCGTATGTGGCCTCGGTGAATTTCTTTATGCGGACAAATTAAATTAATAAAGGATTTAATTATTAAATTTAAATAAAACAGGCCATAGACAGCGGTTTGAGCTGACGGGACCTGTCCCGTTGGATCCGGAATATGGGTTATATGCTAGGGACACCTTCTTCTGGATTGCAATCAGTACAGTTTAAAAGTTATGGGTTTTTTTATAAAATTACATAAAAAATAATATAAAAATAGGAATACTCAAAACTCTAAACACTATTCACCCTCAAACATCAGCCGCCGCCCTCTTCTATTCCATGGCCACCCTTCTCCGATTCTTCTTCCTCAATTTCTCTTCTATCTCCTCGAATTAGGCCTCCTTCCATAGACCATATCGAAGCTCTCCTTCCCCTTTTCAATCCTGTACGGTTGGATCTCCCCTAAGTCGCCACAGCTCGAGAACCGAGCCCCCAAACATTGGCCAAACAAACCGTCGCCGCCCCCCATACGCTCGACCGAGTGGGCCCCCTGCACCGTGCGTGCCTCCCCTAGCCAGTCAAGGTGACACCTTCTGATTAACCTCTAGCCCCCTGTGTTGAGTGCAAATCGGAGCCCTAATATTGAACCTAGTGGGTAATCGGCGACCGTGTTTATTTGGAGGAAGAAGAAAGGGTAAACCCTTATTTTAATGATTAATTAATTAATTTAAAATGTTATTAACCTTAATTTGATCATAACTCCTTCGTTTGAACTCGAAATTCGGCGATTTCAGATCCGTCAAGATCGTACGACGAAGATCTACATTCCTAGACTGAAAAGTGACCATTTTGAACTGTTTGAAGTTTGGACCAAATCACAAACGACTGTGAGAATTCTGATTTATTAAATTAATTATAATCATGAAATCATGATCTATATGTTATTATTTTTGATTTGCGTTGTTGTGATTGTTGTATGGTTGTTGAGATGTTTTGTGATGTCATGATATAGCCATGTTAGTTTAGATCTATTAATTATGATGCAATCTCTATAAAGTTCTCATCTTTATTATTTCATTTTTATTTTGTTTTTATTTCTTTCTAGAAATGAAAAATTGAATTTTTATCCTGATTTACTAAATAAAGCTTGAATTTTTATTTTGTTTTACAAAATAAAAGAAAGTTAGAATATTTTGAAATAAAATGAGAAAGTTGGATTTATATTTTGATTTACAAATAAAAAGAACAGTGAATCTTTATTTTTTCACAAAATTTAAGTTGAATCCTTATTTTGTTCTATGGTTTGTAAAATAAAGAAAGTTTAAATCTTTATTTTTGATTCACAACATAAAATGAAAGGTTGAATTTTTATTTTTATTTACAAAATCAAAAGGAAGGTAAATTTTTACCATTGATTCACAAAATAAATGGAAGTTCGAATTTTTGTTTGATTTGCAAAAAAAAAAAAAAAAAAAAGTTGAAACTTTATTTTGTTTTATGATTTATAAAGAAAGGAAAGTATAAATCTTTTAAAATTTCAATTAAAAGATAAATAAAGATTAGATATTTTATTTTGATTTACAAAATAAAATAAAGATGAGACCTTTGTTTTGATTCATGAGAATTATACACCAAATCAATGTTGTGTTGTTTGTGTTGACATTGGAAATCACAACGTTGGATAAATCATGGAAATGGTTAGACGAAAAAAAAAAACCATTATATTTTTATCTTCATATTTTGACACCAAATTGACATGTGTGTGTGTGTTATATAGGAAAATATCTAATGTAAAAGTAAAAGATTTACATTTTTCTATGTGAAAGTTAAAGATTTATATTTTTTTCAATGTAAAAGAAAAAGATATAAAATATCTACATTTTCAATGTAAAACAAGAGAAATAAGAGATTCACATTTTTTTTATGTAATAGAAGAAAAAGGGCATTTACCTTTTCCATGTAAAATAAAAAGTACATTTTTATGTATTAAAAATGAATAGAATAAAAAGTACATTTTTATGTATTAAAAATGAATAGGATAAAAAGTACATTTTTATGTATTAAAAATGAATAGGATATAAAGTACATTTTTATGTATTAAAAATGAATAGGGTAAAAAGTACATTTTTATGTATTAAAAATAAATAGGGTAAAAAGTACATTTTTATGTATTAAAAATGAATAGGCTAAAAAGTACATTTTTATGTATTAAAAATGAATAGGATAAAAAGTACATTTTTATGTATTAAAAAATGAATAGGAGAAAAAGTACATTTTTATGTATTAAAAATGAATAGGAGAAAAAGTACATTTTTATGTTATAAAAATGAATTAGAGAAAAAGGACATTTTTATGTGTTAAAAATGAAATAGACAAATAAGGACATTATTTACATTTGGTATGAGTAAACAGGAATACTAAAAAGGAATGAAAGAATTTACTTTATTTTACATTTTCTTATGTAAATAGAAAGAACAAGTTTACGATGACATTTTTATTTACAATTTCTTATGTAAATAAAAAGAACATATTTATAATAGAAGCATTTATTTACATTTAGCTAAATAAATAAGGAATGAAACCATTTATTTACATTGTAGCATGAATAAATAAGGAGAAGTGAAAATCACATTTATGCACATGTAGAATAAAATAAAAGCACCATTTTAAATAAGTGTATTTTTATTTGCAAACCATTTGCAAATAAATATATGAATTTAGGAAACACATTTTTATCATCATGTCAAGACGCGATAAAGGAGTAGAAATTAGAAATGTTAATTTTATCGTCACTTTTGGTGTGATAAAAAGAATAAATTAAAATAGTTGAAATCGCTAAACGATTTATATTTATAAATGTTTATATATATTAATAAAAATAAAATTTAACAAAATGCGCGCGGTAGTTCGCGTACCGGCAATCGTAACTTCAAACGATTACACCGAAAGATCCGACCGTTGGATTTTCTCAAAACTGGAGCCATTAGAACCGCTTTGGGAAGAGCTTTCCAACAATATAAATTTCATCAAAATCCGACGGTTAGAATTTAAGATATGTATAAATCAAAATTTGGTAAAAACAACGTCAGGGCCGCCCACTGACCCGAAGCGTCGTTTATTTAATTTGAGCTAATTTCAAACAAAAATAGTGATAAATAGTCATAAATATATATGAAATATTTTAAATGATAATTATGCAACAATTATTTGAAAAGACCGAGTTTAACTCATTTCAAATAATTGCACGGCGATTAAATCAAGGATATAAGCAGACGATGGTTGAAGACCGACGATCTTCACATCGAATGGGCAACGGCTAATGATTTCTTGAACTGACTTGCTCCCAGTACGGGGTTGAAGCAGTAGTTGTCCGGACGAGTGTGTTGATTGTCCGGAAAAGCGAGAACCTATTAGGTGTCTCCGATTCCGTTCAGACCCAGAACGGACTTGTAAATGGATGCGTGTCTGACGTTGGAATTCACTCCAGGTAATTAAATCGATTTGTATTAATATATATCTGTTGGTGGTGGAGAATTTATTCTCTACTTAACACCCTAGTATAGAGTAATATTTATCAATCGCATGGCGTTGAATTGTCAATGTGGCACGCCAAGATGCAATGATCAAGGCTTTTGTTGAAAAGCAGGCCTTGTGGTTGATGATCAAAGCATAGTCTGTTTAGGCATAGCTTTGTGTATAGCATGACTTCGCGAGCCTCACACCCCGTTATGAGTCAAAAATGGGATATGGACCGTAGGGAGTGCACACGTTTCTTTCTAGCTAGGGGTAGTGTCAGTGCTTAAACTGGCTGACATTTTACTTATGTGGATGATGGATTGAGGTACCTCGGGGTTTTTATAGGTCCAAGAATTGCAAATCCACTACCGTTAGGTAGGGACCGGGAAACGTGTGTTCAAGAATTGCAAATCCACTACCGTTAGGTAGGGACCGGCCCTACCGCTCCAAGGGTTCACTGCGGTGAATCCTGAGGCATTTGCTAGAGTTTCTCGAATCGGAGAGGACGATCCCTGGCCTCGATTTCATGAAAGAAACCCAATTTCCAATACGACATTTCGGTCTTGATTGTAACTTATATACGGCGACATAGTAGGATGGGGTACTATGCCGTCTAGGATTGATATATTTATATTGAAGTATTTTAATACTGCTTAGACACTAATAATAATATTAAAATATTACTTTACACGTATTAAGCATGTTTGATCATCATAAGGGAAAACTCTATCCTCCTGTGTGCGTTGCATTGTGTGATGGGACTTGAGTCTTATGATGATTTCATTTTTCAAAAGTAATTTCGTTGTTTTGTATAAACTTTATTCAATTATGCACTGGCAATCCAATGGAGTAAACCTGTTCCGTGTTAGCGGCGTGGTCCTGTGATTCGCCAAAATGTTAGCTAGTGTAGAAAGTTTTCTCATACCAGTCCCAAGACTGACTTGATGTTTGATTCACTTTGCAAACTCGGGTGCCCTCTATTTACACGGGCAGCCAAATGACAGGTTCTTAGGGAGACATTTTATGCATTGAAGACTACTTGGAAGGAGAAGGCGAGGACTCCCATTTATCTTTATCTTTTGCTTTTGGAGACTTTATTTTATCTTGGATTCTGATGTACGTTTGGAGTTGGGACTTATTTCCTTTGGTTCAGACTTTTATTTTTCTAAGTTGTATCCTGTAAACTGTGTACTCTGTGGTTCTGTTGATGTGATATTTATGACTTATATCGTTCCGCTGCAATAATTATGTGTTATGATATCTTCTGAGATCTGTTGTTGTTATTAATATGTTGTATTCCAAATGATTATCCTTACTTTCGGTCTACGGAAGTTTGGGGTCATAACATGATGCTCGCGTAGTCAGACTGTCTTACACCTTCGCTAGTGTTTTTAAATAGCTTCACACTGAGATCATATGGTGTACATGCAGGTTCATGGTCAAAGTAATTGTATTTCTTTAGATTCTTCTCAATATAATGAGATTGATCCAAAGAAAGTTCCTTTTTAGACCTAGTAATTTTAATACCAAGGATTACACTTGCCTTATCTAGATCTTTCATATCAAAGTTGGCATTTAGCAAAGATTTAACATTGTTTATTGCATGAATATTTGACCCAAAAATTAGTAGGTCATCCACATAAATACATGTTATAGTACAAATGTCATTCTCAGATTTGTAATAAATGCATTTGTCACTTTCATTAACTTTAAAACCATGTGAAGTGATTAAGTTGTCAAATTTTTCATGCCATTGTTTAGGTGTTTGTTTTAAACCATATAATGCTTTATCCAATTTGCATACTTTATGTTCTTGACCTTGTACTACAAATCCTTCAAGCTGGTCCATATAAATTTCTTCGTCTAATTCACCATTTTCAATTGCGGTTTCAACATCCATTTAATGTATTATTAAATTATGAATAGAAGCAAGTGAGATTAATACCCGAATGGATGTAATTCTAGTTACAGGTGAAAAAGTGTCAAAGAAATCTACATTTCTCTTTGTTTCAAACCTTTAGCTACTAGACAGACTTTATATTTATCGATAGTCCCATCAGGTTTTAATTTCTTTTTAAACAACCATTTACAACCTATAGTTTTACAACCAGGTGGTGAATCAACTAAGTGCCAAGTCTTATTGGATTCTAAAGAATCCATCTCATCATTTATAGCCTTTTTCCAAAAATCGACATCCAGTGAAGATAAAGCCTCTTGGAGGTTTAAGATATCCTCCTCTATAGTAAAAGCACACAAATCTAAACCAAAATCTTTTGCGGTTCTTCCTTTTTTTACTTCTTCTAGGTTCATTTTCAGGATGTTCATTAGGTTTCTTATGGGTAGTAAATTACTTGATGTGCCCCCACTATTCTTTTATTTAAATGGAAATTTTATTTCATAAATGTCAGCATCATTTGATTCAATTATATTATGTGTATTTATGTTATAAAATCCGTATGTTTTGCTGTTAATTTCATAGCCAATAAATACACATTCATATGCTCTACTTGCTAAAAAAATCTCTTAGGGTCTGGAATATGAACAAATGCCAAGCATCCCCAAGTTCAAAAATAGGATACATTGGGTTTGTAATTTTCAGAATTTCAAAAGGTGAAATTTTACAATTTGTTTTAGGGATTCTATTTAGTACAGAATACACCGTTAATATTATATCCCCTCACCAATGTTTTGCTGCACCAGAATTTAATAAAATGCAAACTACTAATTCGGCTAAGGTCCTATTTTTTCTTTCAGCTATACCGTTTATTTCAGATGAATGAGGTGTAGTTATTTCAGGTATAATACCATGTAGTTTGTAGAAATCAAAAATAGAACTAGATTCGTATTCTGTTCCTCTTCCACTACGAAGTCTTTCAATTTTCTTGTTTGATTGATTTTCAATTTTAGTTTTGAATGTCTTAAACATATCAAATGCATCACTTTTATTTTTCATGAGACATGCATATGTGAAATCAGAACAATCATCAATAAAAGTGATAAAATAGCGGTGTCCATGTCTAGTCAATGTTATTCATTTTCAAAAAAATATACTCATTGATTATTGAATCTACGTCATTTGAATAATGTCATTTCTTAATGACATTTTCAATAACATTATGCATTCAATTAATGTCCATTTATAATAAAGGCATTTTCAAATTTTGCATTCAGTTAATGTCAATTTTAGTGACATTTTCAAATAATCTTCTTGCATTTAATTCTTATTGTCCATAAGATGTACAAAAGTGACATCAGAATAATTGTCAATAAATGTAATAGAGTAAAGATTATTTTTACACATTACTTTAAGTGGTTCACATGAATTAATTCTGAATGTTCAAAATCTCTACTACCAAAGTCACATTTTCAAAATAGTAACTTTAGTTCAAAAGTAAATGTAACATTTAAAGTTTATATTAACATTAAATTCTCTATCAAAATTACAATATCATTTATCATTCTATTAGATGTTTAGTTACAACATTTATCTCCTAATTAAAACTTCTCAAAAGTAGAAAGTCAACATTTGAACATTTAAATATTTGCTTTAACACTAATACTTCTTTTTGCAAATTTTTAAACATTAGTAAATTAATAATATGCATCTCAATAAGTTATTGCAAAATGAAATTCAAATGTTTCCATTTTTAATTAAGTATGGTTCTCCAAAGCAATTGCTTTACCTTGCTAACTGAATTAGAAATAATATTTTTATCTCTAATGATGACATGAATATGTAACTATATTTATATTATTTTCACAATCTTAACTGTACTTAAATCAAACTTATTTCAATCAAAATTAATTTCAAGGCTTACTGTCTTTTCCAAAGATCTCTTAATTGATTTTGGTTAGAAAGCTGTAACATGAATGAAGTTGTCCAGATTTGCATTTGAAACCATTGTTTTGTGTAGATCGGCTTCAAAATTGTTGGAAAACAGTGGTTGAGTCACGTACAAAGTCGCTTTCTTGAAGAGGTTTCGACGATCTGCTTAATGGTGCAAAGCAATTCGTACCTTTTGCGGTCGCCTCTAGGATAAAACAATCTCTTCTTCGATATCAAGTCGCTTGCACAAACGAATTGAGCCTGATTTTGCACTAAAATTTATAAAAACTGTACTGCTATTTTCTTTTTGTAATGATTTTTTTTAATGAAGATAAGGAATGGCGTAGCGTCCAGGATCAAATTCCACACGAATTGATGGATCCGTGGATATACGATCAAGAATGAGATAGGTGCTCAACTCCATTGACTTTCGATGTCGGAATCTCACTATCTTCGACACATTGATCTCGCAAGATACCGCATTGATGATCTACGATTCTTTGAACGTTGACCACTCGCAAGTGATACCGTGAATCGGCTTCAAATTCATTGATTCGAGCACACTCGAATATCCGAAAATGGAGAAAGGAGATAAACTCAACTTCCAATTTTAAGGGTGGCACAAAGCTCGCACACAAGTTTAATCAAAAATCAACAACCCTTACAACTCACGCCATACCCCTATTTATAGGGTTTACAACACGCTTTGTCCGAATGGACGAACCAAGTACAAACAAACGACCCAAGATAAGTGGTCGACTTAATTACGATATTAAAATAGAGCGAACGACTCGTTTACACAACAAAGGAGCGAACGACCCAGGTAAGATCTTATCTTTAACGGCTCTTATTATCTTTAGCACATAATGGCTCTTATTATCTTTCGCTCGTAGCGGCTTAAGGGTGATCGGTCCGATGTCAAACGATTCTAGAGTGAGCGATCTAGGCGCGAACGATCCACTAGCGAGCGACCCAAGCTTGATCAACTCTGGAGTGAGTGATCCAAAAGCAAACGATTCAATCCTCGAATGATCCAACGATGCATTCTTAATCCTGCTCTTTCTCTTCAAGTTGGGGAACGAGCTTGTTGGATCGTTGGGCTTTTCCCATGATTCATTGCCTCACAGAATGACCCTGTTAGATCGTTGGATGACCGATTCTCCACTTTTTCAAGCTTCAACTTTACAGATGATCTGCTCTTTCTCCTGTTTCTTTCTAGGTCACTGAACGACCGGTAGCTCGCATATAAGCATCTTCCATGGTGCGTTGCATCATCCTCCCCTGTTTGACAAGAATTCATCCTCGAATTCACACATTCTTCTTTGCTGATAAGATCATCTTCATAGTATGGAATTAGGTATTTGACATTGAACACATCCGAAGTATACATACCTTCTGGCAGCTTCAATTGATAAGCATTATCATTGATTTTCTTCACAATTTTTATAGGACCAATCTTTCGAGCCTTCAACTTGTTGTAAGTTGTAACAGGAAAACGATCTTTCGCTAACACTACGTGCACAAAATCTCCTTCTTTGAAGCTAACATTTCATCATTTCGAATCTGCAAATTGCCTATACTTTATATTTGGCTTAAGCAATCTTTCCTGCACAGCTTTGTGACATTCTTGCAACCCATTAACAAAATCATTGGCTCTTTTAACAACTCCTTTCTGCTGCGGAACTGTCGACAAATCTAAGGGTCTTCTCTATACGATTGAATAGACAATCTGAAATGGACTGAACTCAGCTTGACACAATTTCGCATCCTAACTTTTCAAATTACCCTTCACAAGGCATCTCAACAAATTTCCCAAAGATCTGTTCACTACTTCTGTCTGTCCATCTGTTTGAGGATGATAAGCACTACTAAATTTCAGCTTTGTCTCAATCATTTTCCAGAAGCTGATCCAGAAATGACTCAGAAAGCGGGTATCTCTGTCAGAAACAATGGATTCAGGTAACCCATGAAGACGATAAACTTCTTTGAATAATAATTTAGCAACGTTTACAGCATCTGCCGTTTTCTTGCAAGCAATATAATGAACCACCTTTGAAAATCAATCTACTACCATATATATGGAGTCATTGCCTCGATGTGTTCTCGGTAATCCCAAGACAAAATCCATACTAACATCCACCCACGGCTTAGTAGGTACAGGTAGCGAAATATACAATCCAGCATTAGTGGCAGTTCCCTTTGATACTTGGCAAATGTGGTATCTTTGTACAAACTTCTCGACTTCTTTCCTCATAGATGGCCAAAAGTAAGAATCAGAAATCAACTTCAAAGTACGATCACGTCCCACATGTCCTTCCTTATGCAATTCTTTGACGATCTTCATTCTCAAACTACAATTTGGAATACATATTGAGTTCCTTTGAATAGAAAACTATTGATTAGCACATAACCTTCCATATTTCCTTCTTTGACTCTGTCTATGACCTGCGAGAAATATGAATCAGTTGTTAGCAATTCTGGATGTACATCAAAACCGAGTACTTCGACTCGCATAGTCATAAGAAAATGATTCCTTCGACTCATAGCATCAGCTACGCGATTAGTTAGTCCAGACTTATGTTTTACAACAAATGTAAATTGTTGCAAATAAGAAATCCACGGCGCGTGCCTAGTAGCAATCTTATCTTGAATTTGCAAATGCTTCAAAGCTTCATGGTCAGTATATAGCACAAACTCCTTATGAAACAAATAGTGTCTCCAATGCTTGACGGCTTGTACAATAGCATAAAACTCCACTCATATATATTGTATCTCATTTTTGCTCCAGATAGATTCTCACTGAAATATGCAATAGGACAGCACTTTTGACCCAACACTCCTCTTATTCCAACTTTCGATGCATCCGTATGCAATTCAAACAATAGCTGGATATCTAGCAACACAAGGATTGGTGCGGTCGTCAAAAGTTCCTTAATCTTCTCAAAAGAAAATTGAGCTTCCTCCATCCTCATAAACTGCTTTCCTTTCATGCAATCAGTAACAGGAGCCATTACACTAATAAAGTGTGGAATAAACCTTCAATAAAATGATGCCAATCCATGAAAGCTTCTGACATCCGTTATAGTTTTTGGTCGAGGTCAATCTCTAATTGCAGCAACTTTCTTCTGATCCACTTGTATCCCTTCCTTTGATACAATGTATCCTAAGAACAAATCACTTTGCGTCATGAACAGACACTTCTTTGTTGCAGCATAAAATTGTTTTTGATGAAGAATCATCAACACTGCTTTCAAGTGTTGTATATGCTCCTCCATGCTAGAACTATAGATCAGAATATCATCAAAATATACCACAACAAACTTCCCAATGTATGGTCTGAAAATCTTATTCATGACTCTCATAAAAGTATTTGGTGCATTCGATAGACAAGCGGCATAACCAACCATTCATACAACCCCTCGCGAGTCTTGAATGTGGTCTTCCATTCATCTCCTAGTCTAATTCAAATCTGATGATAACCACTCTTCAAATCAATCTTTGAGAAGATAATAGATCCATTGATTTGGTCCGATAGATCATCTTGTCTTAGTACAGGTAATCAATATCGAGCAGTGATCTTATTGAGAGCTCTACTATCCATACACATTCTCCATGAACCATCTTTCTTCTGAACTAATAAGGCAGGCACGACACAAGGACTAAAGTTCTCTCATATTCGCCCTTGTTCAAGTAGCTCTTCAACTTTTCTCCTCAACTCTTCATGTTCCTTCAGACTCATTCAATAATGCGGTCTGTGTGGCAATACTACACCTGACACCAAATCAGTTAGATGTTGTATGTCCCTGAGTTGCAGTAACTCCTTCGGCAACTCTTCAGGAAACACATCTTCAAACTCTTTCAGCACAGGCTCAACTTCAGCAGGAATACCAAACTCTCTATGAGATTCAAATCCAATCAATATAAAGACTTCACAACTCTCTTCTACTTCATCAACAAATTCCTTCAAGGATAAAAGAATAGTTGAGTTCATCTTCTTCTCTGCTTTGACTTCGTTTTTCTCACACTTCTTAGGAACTAACATGATTTTAGTGTCTTCAAACATGAAACTATTGCTGTTGGTTCGACCATCGTGATGAACTGATCGATCATACTGCCATGGTCTTCCTAAGAGCAAATGGCATACATCCATATGAACTATGTCGCACCAAATATCATCTTTGTATTTCAACCTAATGGAAAATGATACAAAGGCTCTTTTTCCAACTGTAACTTCTCCTCCTTTCTTTAGCCAAGCAAACTTGTAAGGTCTAGGATGTTTCTCTGTCTTCAATCCCAGCTTCTTCAGAAATCATGTTGTCACAACTCCCAGTATCAATGACTAATCGAAAAATCTTTCCCAGAATAGTGCAAGTAGATTGGAAAATATTATTTCGCAACCAACTAGAATCATCTTCGTGCTTCGAAAGTTATACACGATCTTCTCATCATTAAACTATTTCCCTTGTCTCCTGACTCTACTTCCTCTGCATCTTTTTCAAAATCATCGTCGAATTTTGGTGGTAGAGAATAGTCTACATCGGCTTCTACATCTTCAACTATCATTGTTCTCCTCTTTAGCTTAGGACAGTCATTGCTTTTATGACAACCTTCTTGACAATTAAAGCATCTGATGGTTGAAATGTCTTTTGGCTTAGCAGCTTCATTGACAACAGGTTTTGCGGTTGGCTTAGTAATATGTGCACTGCTATTAACTCCTTTGCTTTGACTGTTACCAGTTGTGAAAACTCCTCCTCCTCTCCGTTGCTTCTCCCAAGCTAGAGGTTTCTGGTGAGCTTCAGCAACAGACATTGGATGAAACATATTCACCATGTCCTGAATTTGAGTTCTTAATCCTCAACATATCTAGCAATCAATTGTTCCTCCGTTTCCATGATGTCATTACGAGCGATCAATTGATAAAATTCATCAGTATAATCACTCACAGGTTTTGTTCCTTGTCTCAGGTTTTGCAAATGTTGACACATAAGAGATTGGTAGTTGTGATGTAAGAAGGTAGTTCACATCATCCTTTTCATCTTTTCCCATGTGACAACCTTTGGCTTTCCCATTCTTTCATGAGTTAGCTTAGTTTGTCGCCACCAGGCAATAACTTTCCCCTCAAACGAGTAGCTACTAAATTTCACTCTTTTATTTTCTGTTACATTCTTGAATTCCATAATTTCCTTGACATTTGACAATGAATCTAGGAACTTTTCTGCAGACATTCCTCCCTTGAATTCTGGAATTTCTGTCTTGATCCCTGATTCCCAATTATAATTACCTTTCGGTTGACAAAAAAGATCTAAATCTCGTCTTGGAGAATGATAACGAATGCTACTTCTTCCATCTTCACAAACTGAATGATGATGATATCGATCATGAATATCTTTATGTCTTTCGCTTCTGCGGGACGGTTCACGAGAATAATTATCGCGATTCCTTTCTCGGTCCAATGGTGGTGATCTTCTATGTCTTTCCGAATTTGATGGCGAAATCCGGTGTCCACCATGATTTGAATTGGGTGATACTCTTCTTCTAGTTTGATTCTTATCGATCATCAGGTATTCTAATCTTTCAATTCATTTATCAAACTTATCGTTGATTCTTTTCTCCATTTGTTCGGCTTTGTCTCTCCGATATATTTCTTTCAAATTTTGATGACGATTAACACGTCATGGCGGCATAATCAATTCTTAAACAAAATGGAATGAACTTCAAATCTGAACAAACTTCAAAACACTTGTACTGTCCAAATTGTTGAAATGATCCAAACCTGGACGATGATAGTTTTGATGATATGGTGTTTAAATGTAAATGGTGTAGATCTGGTAGTCTACGGAATGGTAATCGCAACTAAATTAGATCTGACGATCTAACTAGTTCCGATGATTGTGGACAAGTGACGACGACTGATTAATAGATGCAACTTAACGAGATCTGACGGTCTGTAGTATAACTCCGGCGATCTAAATCAGTGGTGGTATGAAATGGATTGTAATCTGGTGGTGATGGTCTAGATGGATGACGATTTGAGGTTGATGGCGGTTTGATGATTTGGTGTTGGCAGAAATGGAATAGATGATGTCGGTGGCGATGGTGATGAACCTGAATGATTTCTTGTGATCCAACCAAGTGATGGAAATCTCGCGTTGACGATCCAACCAAGATGGCGATCAAGGCTCCAGCGATCCAACCAAAGACTGGTTATCTAGCATCGGCGATCCAACCAAAATGCGATCAAGGCTCCGGCGATCCAACCAAAAGAAGGAAATCTTGCTCCGATACCAAACTGGTGCAGCATCCAAGATCAAATTCCACGCGAGTTGATGGATTCATGGAAATACGATCAAGGATGAGATAGGTGCTCAACTCCGTTGACCTTTCGATGTCGGAATCTCGCTATCTTCAGCACGTTGATCTCGCAAGATACCGCGTTGATGATCTACGATTGTTGATCACTCGCAAGTGATACCGTGAATCGGCTTCAAATTCGTTGATTCGAGCACACTCGAATATCCGAAAATGGGGAAAGGAGATAAAATCAACTTCTAATTTTAAGGGTAGCACAAAGCTTACACACAAGTTTAATCAAAAATCAACAACCCTTACAACTCACGCCACACCCCTATTTATAGGGTTTACAACACGCTTTGTCCGAACGGATGACCCAAGTACAAAAGAACGACCCAAGATAAGAGGCCGACTTAACTACGATATAACAATAGAGCGAATGACTCGTTTACACAGCAAAGGAGCGAACGACCCAGGTAAGATCTTATCTTTAACGGCTCTTATTATCTTTCACCCGTAGCGACCTAAGGGTGATCAGTCCGATGTCAAATGATTCTAGAGTGAGTGATCTAGGCGCGAACGACCCACTAGCGAGCGACCCAAGCTTGATCAACTCTGGAGTGAGTAATCCAAAAGCAAACGATTAAATCCTCGAATGATCCAATGATGCTTTCTTAATCCTGCTTTTTCTCTTCAAGCTGGGGAACGAGCTTGTTGGATCGTTGGGCTTCTTCCCATGATTCATTGCCTCGCAGAACGACCCTGTTAGATCGTTGGACGACCAATTCTCCACTTTTTCAAGCTTCAACTTTACAGGCAATCCTCCCATTTCTTTCTAGGAGACTGAACGACCAGTAGCTCGCATACGAGCATCTTCCATGGTGCGTTGGATCAAGGAGGTTTTTGAAGAGAGAGGAAGACGAATAAATTGTTCTATTTCTTTTGCCTTGTCTATTCTATTTCTTATATAGACAGAATACAAAAAATGTAACGTTCGCTGTATTAATGGGAGCAAAGTTGGATCACAGTTAATACTATAATGAATAGAAGAAACGATCCAAAAACTGCAATTTATAACATTTAAATTGTATACGTTTCAAGAGTGATGAATGCTAATAAGTTTTGTCTTATTATCATTCATAGCAATATTTTAATAATTTTTTTTTTTTTTTTTTTTTTGTAACAGTTTGATAAAAAGACACATAAATATATGACCGTGTGCTAGTGTAACTGCTTAACCACGCTAATGACTCATATATATACACACACAAACACTTGCAATAATGGCTTAATAATAAGTTCTTAGTAACAGTATACAAAAGATTTCCAACACAGTTTATATATAAAAATAATAAAAATGGGCTTTAAGCATTGAATGGGCCGCATCCTTGTATTGCTCGTTGGGCTTTGACTTGTATTGAATAAACGGCGCCGAATGAAATGGACGGCGTGGATGAAAGCATTGATCGGATAAGATAAAACATATGTGAGCCGCCTTAACTTATTTCTGCATTTTATTTACTATCAACTATCTTCATTTGTGTTAGAGTTGTGTTTAATTAATTTTCCGTTGTTTGAACTGCCGTGTTTTCTTTTCCTGTTCGTGATACAAACATTCTTTGCTATTTCGCCTTTCTGACAGCAACTTTGTATGTACTCCTGTTACTTTGATTTCAAGTTAAACCTATCGTGCAACTACAATCATCCATTATTTTATTCATCACCCACTCTTCTTTTGTCAGCGTCTTGAATGACTGTTAGATGACTGTCAGTTTGTTGGATATTTATTCTTCCATGCACTATAAATATACTTCATTCGGTTGATGCAACAAACATAGTTGAATGTTAACCCATCTTTTACTGTTCTTGTACTTACTTTGAAAATACTTTAACTTAATTCTAAGTTTGCATCTTGAACCGAGCCAACTGACAGTAATTTGGTCATGCTAACGCCCATTGCATTGCATGAATTGATAATATATATGCTTCTTCACAAAGATTTTGCTTCTTCTCTCATGCATTTGACTTTACTTGCACACAATGAGATATACATACTTAATCCTCCGACGGTGTCCGTATGCGAAGCATGGACCGTTGTCCGTATGCGAAGCATGGACCGCACACTAGTTCCTCTAGTAAGTGCTGATACCGTTATTCCGAATCAAAGCATGCTAATATAGAGAGTTCAATTCAAAAATAACAAACCATTTTTTATTTACAAATTTCTGCCGGCGCTCAACAATGCTATAAATGTTAGACTTACGATGGAATGCATGAATGTATGGCAGATGAATTCTACTTGTAACCATCATTTTCAATGTTATTAAACTCTAGGAACACATTTTGGATAACAAAAATAATACACGTTCACAAGCATCAAACAATCCTAGTTTATAAACAATTCCTATTACAGTTATATTTATGCTTCGTAAATCATTTAAAATCGAACGATTAACTAAATTTCTGTACATATTGATTTACAAAATATAAATATCACTTCGTTTATAATTTGTCCAATACTGTGACTGTTCTCATAAATTAAATATTAGATGAATACTGGTTTTTGGTTTGTATACAAAAGTATCTATATGGTGATCATATATGGCACCTGATGGATATAACTATATTAAACATCTGTGAGGTTTCATTTATATTATTATGCCAATACAAATAATTATCAAACAATTTAAAATCAATCAAAATATAATTTCATAATATAAATCTTTTTATTTTTATGTGGGTAAAGCATTATGGATTCTAATTTTCTAGGATTTGTCTTTTTTTTTTTTCAAATACTATTATCAAAAGTTTATTGATAAATTTTGTTTGGTAATTTTAAGTTATACAAATTATTAATTAAGCCTCAACAATAACAAACCATTTTTTTATGCTCAATAACTTTACACAAAAAATGTCCACATTAACTATCAGTTTGTCATATATGGCCAATTATTATATCATTGAGCTTGGATGTTAGTTTTCAATATGAAATGCATAACTCAACGTGGAATTTTCATATATTTATCGTACATAAATTTAAACATGTATAGATTGGTCAATAATAATGTTTTAAACCTCGTTTAAATTAATCAATAAGTGAAATAGTGTTTCAAATTTATTTAATAAACAACATCAAGTATTTTCTTCTTACAACTTTGACATTATCCAATATAATTTGAACTTTAAAAATATCAGTAGCTTCGAAGCAATCTATATACAAACATCATTATACGACTGGAGCATAATACAAAAATAGGAACATTGCACAGTCTAATTTTTGTTCGATTTGTAATATATTGTCAATTAACATACGTAGCTTGGGTGTTAATTTTCAATATGAAATGTATAATTCAATGTAGGATTTTCATATATTTAATGCACAAAAATTTAAATATGTATAGGTTGGTTAATAATAATGTTTTAAACCTCATTTAAATTAATCAGCAAGTGAAATAGTGTTTCAAATTTATTTAAACAAACAACATTCCAATATTTTCTTCTTATAGTTTTGACATTATCCAATATTAACTGAATTTTAAAAATAGTATTAGCTTCAAAAGCAATCTATATGCAAATATCATTACATGATTGGAGTACAATACAAAATAGAAACATTATGCAATCTATTTTTTTGGAATAACCTAATAATATTTTACCCTTACTTAATATATTCATACAAAAATAATAGTTAAACAATATGATTACGAAGTGATTCAATGTAAAATCATCAATTACATTTATATGAAGCACTTTCAAAAACTTTAAAAATACTTTGAAATTACATTTTGATTAAAAATAATATCAATTAGCATAAGTAAAACAAATCCAAAGATGATGTTAATTAAACAATTATTTAAGTGGCTAATGAATTTATGTAAGAAGAACATTAACAATCAATTATATCAATTATTAATATATTGAGGAATGAATTGAGTAATCTTTTACATCCGTCATTGGTTTTGCCCGTAAGTAAATTATATACTTATTATAATATTCATAATCCAACCATTTTTTTGCAATTGAGTGATATAATTTCTTTATAAAATGAAAAAATTTCAATAGTGAATGGGTTAATGATCTAAGGTGGAAACACAATTCAGAATAGTTCACAACTTAAATTCAAATGAAAACTATCAACTGGATTTTTATAATGCTAGTTTCTAAATACAGCTTTTTTCGCTTTCCACTTTTGAATTAAATTAACACATGATTTACGCATTCTAGATATAGATACAATTACATATCATATAGTTACTAGTTCATAAAATAGTAAGTTTCATCTTTAGTGGAATCCTTTACCTCGAACCACCTTTGCTAGCACTCTAAAACTAAAGCATAAGAAAATCTATTACAAAGCACAAAATTATGTTAGTATTAATATAAAAATATTCATCAATCAATCAATTGCCTTTAGTAATCATTTTCAATAACATAATTACTAAGTAGAATAAACCCAATATCACTTGCATTGCTTCGTGCAATGGGTATTTGGATGTAGATTGTAAGACATAATAAGTATGTTATATAAAGAAGCTTTTAAAAGCTAATTCTAAGAAAATAAAACAACAATAATGGAAGTCTAATCTTCAAGTGTGAAATCAAATTTCCTCTATGAACCAAAATATCACCTTATTTTCACAGTTAACGTATATAAGCAAGAAAATGAGCAATCAAGAAGAATTGTAATTAAAAATTACAAAAGCTTCCTTCTTAGGATCATTAAACAAAATTTAAAATCAAATATCTTTAGTTTCCCATCATCTTATAACCTTCCAAATTGTGTAAAGCTCGACTTAGGAACATCTAGTTCTCCATCTCTTAAGTTGAGATCAAGGTTTTAAATCTCGGAGATTGGTCACGTTTCATTTCGGGGATTTATAGACTCGGTCTCGTATCGGGGGAGATCTCGGGCGAGATGAGTCTAACTCGGTAGTTCGTCTGGGATTTTCATCTCGGGTCTGAAAGTTCATAACGGAACAATCTCGGGGTACATGATATGTTAAAAATGATATTTTAACAAAATGATTTTAATGAATGCTATCAAAAACATAGTAATTTAAACTTAAAATGCAGAATAACTTTATTATTCTTTATTTTGCGAAAGATCGTTCATACTCTAAATCGTAATATGCTTAAAACAAGAATATTGTTAGACAGGAAACATTAAAAGGATTCAAAACAATAAAAAATACAGCATAAATAGACCATAAAATACATAATTTTATAAGTAACATGTATGTAAAAAGGCGAATATGAAAATCATAAGCATTGTAAAACATATACGAACATACAATATAGTCATTTAACATGCAAAATGTAAAATAACAAAAGATTTATACGGCTAGATTTGAGTTTTTTAATTATAGTTCTATTTCAGGCACATACTTAAATTTTAACAAAAAAAACTAAGATCTTGGATGATATTGCAGTATTTCGTCTCGATCGATATACCGTTCGATATTGCAATATCTCGGGCGACGTATTCAAAAGGAGATATAGAGTGATATTTGCTGTTTCGTTTCGGAAGGAGCCCAAAATGAGATCTCGAAGGAGATCTCGGGTGATATTTACGAGATTTGAAACAGTGTTGAGATATAATATTTTATCTCCTTAGGTAATCAACTCTTACAAAGTCATGATAAAATTACACCACAATCCAACCATACGTGCGTTACTTTACCACCAAAGTTATTTCAATGGACGATTACCAAAGGAAACCATATTTAGTTTCTAAATATGTTATATCTCATATACGCAATAAGAATGCATTATGTATGATATTTTTATAAACATTAAGAATGCATATAAATTATGGAAGGATTATGAGATCAATGAAAAAAAGATACTTTATGCACCAAAAATTAAATACTTTTTGCCAAAATAATATACTTATAATTCTAGGTTAGCCATGGATATTTCCATATTTCCAAGGAAAGAACTATGAAATAGAACATTGAAATAAAATATCACAAAAAACGTTATATACTCAATTTAGAGGTGGAATATAAATTCCATATAATGAAAATCAAAGGCACAAAGCATAATATAAAGCAAAGCACTAACACAAACAATTTTAGTTTTTGGAAAATAGGTTGGTTACACTAATTAAATTGCCTTTGTCAATATAAGTCCAATGAATTTCGTAGCAGTTTTCACATTCAATAAGTAGCAAGCATTCTCTATGAACAATAACACATGTAATAACATACTTCTATCCTTTCCCCAATGCGAAACATTTCAGTATAACGCTTAAACATTATTTTTAAATTGTTTTGTTGTGCAAAATGAAAATTATTCATAAAACAATGTAGTTATGAAAATTTTAAAGATATCATTGACCTAACAAAATTAGCAAAGACAATTCTATCTAGTTAGAAAATGTAACATTTCCTTGATCGTAAATGGGACCATTTCCTGAATAAAGCATATGCCTTGTGTATACTCAGGATGATTCCATTTACTTAGGTTTTATTTTAATTGGTAACGCTTATGCAAACCCCAATTTGAAATGTAGTATTTATTTTCTTTTAAATAAGGATGAAAGCAATCTCCAACTACCATCTAAGCAATTTTATTTTCTTGAAACTTATAGTGACTTTACCTTGTAGCAAAAACTTGTAATGGATACCTACATACCCACTAAAAGAAATTTTCATTTATTTGGATTTTCTAGAAAAGTGAATAATGATAATTGTGTTCAAGAAAAATGTTTATTGTAAAATAGCAATATGAAAAAACTTAAACTTTAATTGTGAAAACTAAAAAATAAAATAAAAGTCACGACATCTAGAATTTATCAAAAAAGAGAAAAAAATTAAATGAAAAAACCCTCGACATGCAATGGGAAGCACAAATTTTCCTAAAGAAAATGCAAAAATGATACGATATAGGCCAATGTGTACATATATTATATAGCAACTCAGTCATATTAATGAAGCTAGCTAAAGAGTTAAATAGAAGATTAAGTTCACACATAAAAAAAATGAAAATAAAAGCTAAGTATGTACACTTTTCCATCACTATTATCGATGGAAAAAAAACTTAAAGAAAAAATAACCATAGGAAAAACATAACTATATTACTGTTATTTTTCCATCAAAGGGGAAAGCACTTCAACAATAACATAAAAGCAAATGCATGTAAAAATCAGACTGATAAGGATAGTGCTGGTAATGTTACCTTATAACCCCGCCATTAGAATGAACGTTTGTAAAGCCAACGGCTCTATTTCAGTCTCCACTATATCATCAATAAACATTTTTAAGTGAAAATTATTTAAAATTTCAATATAAAGTAAATATTCTAATTTTTTAACAAAATATAATATGGATGCAAAGAACTCAAGCTTCTCGTAAACATCCAACTACATATAAATTGGCCAATTATCATCCAAAACTAAATACCAATTTGCATGTCAAAAAAATACAAAATTCATGGCTTTAAATAATTACCAAATGTATGACAGAAATCCAGATTTAATTATCACATATATGTAAGCAAATTTACCTCGTTCTGTACTCAATTTGTTTTTTTATTCCTAAAATAAAGATATTTTTAATCAGTAAAATCCATAAAAATATCAGTAATCATATAGTAACATAATAGAAAAAGTGAGGTTGTGAATCAAAACATTGACTTGAAGCTTGCAACGAAAATCCCCATGGTTTTCCTTGTATGATTTGATTTCCTCTTTGTCTAGACTTTGTTGTGGAGAATTTCGACTCAAGACTGCTCAAAAAAAAACCCCAAAAACAGCGGAAGACGTGATTGTGATAAACGTGCAAAAACAACCAATCAACATCTCAAAATAATATCAATCTAATCAAAAAATCAATCACAATCACCAAACAAGAGAAATAATACAACAATAACAAAAAGTAGATCACACTAGGATTTATAGTGGTTCAACTAATGTCTTATTAGTATACGTCCATTTTAAGTGAGAATCTGTATTAATATCAGCAGATGAGTACAAGAGACTGATTACAATAATCAGATTCACTTGAAAAAATTAATTTTGTGGAGAAGAGAATCGAAGAAGATGATTGCCAAAATCCTAATTAGAATAAACCTAGGTCAATCTCTTAACTTTGATTCGCAACGCTAATGCCCATACGGATGGTTTATAGATGATAATGCTGATCCTGGTCTCTCCATATTGATAACGGAAAAATGGTTATAAAATTTGATAGTCGGTTATTTAAGTATCAAAGGAAAACATACATACAAACAACTGTCGTATTTCCAAATGGACATCTTATTGATTAATCATCAAGCAACACTAAGCCCCTTTATGAGATTTATCAATCATCATTTCATTTCCTAATCTCCTTTTAATATCTTTGCCCGGATATTTTCCAACTCACTTAGCCTCTCACGATTTCTTAGAAAACATTTCCATATATTCACAACTCCTTATTTCCCATAAAAATATACGTTATTAACATTGTGAAAACATTTCCATATTTTATTCACACATCACTATTTTCTTACATTCATCGGTCCCTAACCGTAAACTAGTAAGAAAACAATTTCCAAAGTATTAACCCCAAAGGCCGAAACCAACATCAGATCGATACTCAAAAAGCCATTTAACTTAACTAGTCTCCCATCAGTTTTTGATTTCCTTAATCCTATTTCTTAATTTCTTATCAAATAATTTCTTACGCAACTCTTGGATTCAGTTTACGAATCCGCTTCTTTTACAGAAAATGTTGATTTTGACGATAGCATTATAATCCCTATTTCCCAAAATATTTAACTTTAAAATATAACTCTTATTCATTACTTTGAATAAATAAATAATATTTAATTAAATAAATAAATAATCTTCATCTAAAAACGTAAAGTAAATATTACTTTCCTGGATTGATATAATCGAATTTCAACTTATAACTCTCTTATGAATAATCTATATTCGATTAACATTTTGAACCCTGGATTAACTCCCTATTTCAAGTCAACCTAAATTTCTAAATTCACTTTTGAATTTATAATTTCCAACATTTACCAGTTTCCTTTTATCACCATTCTGATTGGCAAAATGTTTGCTTCTAAACCATTATTCACTTTAAAATGTGAATATTATTTCTTTATAGAAATATGGACTCATTTTATTAAATCAAATCATAATTTAAATAATAAATAATATTTCAATTTAAAAATTCCATTTATCTTGTTATTTATAAATCCATACTTCATATTTCATTTCATAAGCTCATTTTATAGGTTAAAACTTAATCTCGATTACATATTCGAGAATAAATCCAAATATTAATTATCTCGTAATAATTCTGAATTTCATTACATAATTTATAAGAATAAATTATTTTTTAATATATTCGACACAGTCGAATTCTAATTATAAATCCTTACGGAGTTATTTCAATCTTCTTTACAATTCGAACATCGAAATAATTTCATCGTTTTCTTTTGAAATGATTCCCAACTTCCTCTTCCTAAGTTCATCCTTATGTTTTCAAAATATTTAATAATAATTATTCCACTTTATTTTTGAACATCTTTTATGAATCAAACTACTTATTTTAATATAATTAAAACAAGTTATTATATTCTAGTTTATACGAAATTCCACATCTATTTAAAAATAGATTTTTTCCTTTTTAAAACTCTAATTCTTTTCTAATATATTTTTATGATATTTTAAATACCAATTATTCAGAGTCAATGTTATTTAAACATCGCAACACAATAATCAACCATAGATAATTTGTCACATCATGTAATGCAATATAAGAAAAACAACAATATAATTGTTTGGGAATCCAGTTGGATCCCTGCAACCTATTTCCCCGCATCCACAGACGTTAATCAACATAAATAACATTAATTTCATATCAATACAAGATACTAAAATAAATAGAATCAGTATTCAATCAATTTTTTTATATATACGACTATATGTATTATTTCTACCAATTAATAAGCAATTCATCCTAACAATCATCACACACAACATTCAATCATTATTTATCAATATTAAATAATGTTTATAATATTATAAAACTGTATAAAGTTAGTGAGTTTACTCATCTTGGTGTTTAATCGTTGAAAAATGATTAATGTTTGATTGGTCCGGTCAGGCATTTTATTTTTCCTAAAGTTCAAACGAGCTCCAAATTAATCTGGACTAGAACCATCATGTAGCTTACGATCCGATAATTCCAACGAATCCTAATTTGTGGAATTAAACTTCATTTATTTATATATTGGGCTTCATACTTACCCTCAACCGGCCCAATAACAAATTGAACCCGCTCCACTGTATACTACTTCTTCCCATTTCACGAAATGCAACTAATTCCAATGTCCAAAATTCCCAGCCATTTCCGCGTAATGTAATTCTTCAATGTTTTTTTATTCTATTTGGGCTTCCACTTCGGCCCAGCACCAAACTGACCTGCGTGCTATAGTGTCGTATAGCCTTCTTCTTCCAAAATTTCATTTGCTCTGGCATGTTGCCATTTCCGTAACTATGCTTTCCATCCCCCTTGCCTCCTCTTCCACCCGTCATGCCAAATTACCAAACTCGTTTACACATACTCCTCTTCTTACCAAATACAAACGCCCACAACTAAGCAACTCTTAGTAATTCTTCCCCTAACTCCAATCTTAACACAGTTCCATGCACTTCCTGTTTGACTCCCCTCCTTCTCCTAGTATTAAAATCGTGAACTGCTCATATTGCTGTGTAAATGTATACGTATCGACTTTGATACATTCCCAGATGCATGATATGTCGATGTTGTAATTGCTCCAATACTTTACAACATGGCCACACCCTTGCTGCATCCTTTCCGCTTCCATTCCCGTTGACACAAGCCGCTCCTCCTCTCACAAACCTAAGCATCCTTCAAAATCAGCAAACTATTCCTCTCAACATGAGCTACTCCCATGTATTCAAGCTGCATTCTTAGCTTGGTCACCAAAACATTCCCTATACCACTGACTCTAAACTTCATAAAAAGAATGCACTCGGCCACCTAACACGGTAGCACCACCTATTTCACACACCCCAACCCCATAACCTCAAATCACGCATATTCATTTACAGCGAAACGTAGCGGTGTCGATCTCAGCGAAATGGGTATAGAAATGAAGTACTTAGCAAAAGGAGCTCATGAATTTTATTTTAGGAATTTTAATGGAGTATACAAATTCTTTTCAAAAAAATTCGAAAGTCGTTTGAAAAGCATCAGCTATGGGTTTTGTAAAAAAGAAATGAGCCAGTTCGTGTGTTTATATAGGCAGAGAAACTTAAAGACTAAGGAATGTATCCATGTCTAGCCAGAAATTTCCTCCCTCACTTGCGCTTGTTACCATGTATATATGTCCCTTTCATTTGTAGTGATCTTCCTCCTTAGGCCTGCGTGATGTGAAGTTTCAATAAATTAGCTTAGGGTATGTCTGCGTTAGAGTTTTCATTGCGTTAGAGTTTTCATTTCATAGCTATGTTTGATTTGAACGCATAGGCTGGGGATTATTTGTTTAAGCATGTACTCGGTATGGTGATGTATAGGATAATTCATTTATTTATACTTAAGCACGAAGTCTTTAGGCAACAATATAGGTGCGTGTACAGGGTAATCTGCAATATAGCTACGATTTGATTTTTGATTATGAATTAACTCGAGAGTTCCTATAATATATTCAGGTTCGTAAGTTCCAATGCATGTATATTTATTGTTTTAAGACCTGTCTTAACGGTACCCCGCTACATAATAATTTCGTTCAGTTACGGATTGCTACCGACAAAAAATAAAAATACCGTCGTGACGAACAATATGCCCCAATCGCAAAAATATAATAAAATAGAAAAGTTAACTCAGTTTGTGAAATTCTAAAATCATTGATATAGGGTGTAAATTACGTTAACCAAAAAGTTGCTTATTTCACAAATTAAAATTTACACTAAAATTCTATAATTAAATCAAATATACTCTCAAGAATCTTATCCAAATTCCAAGCCAATATTTTATTATATTAAATAATCGTTATGGCTAATAAACGATTTCATAGCGACTATTTGAAAATTATATTTGGACATAACTTACTATATATACGACAAAATATCGATTTTTCACTTTCATTAGAAAAATATAATCAATTAGATTTGAACGTTTCTTTTTTCAAAGAAATCCGACTTATAACGAATCATGTATATTCATTTGAAGTTCAAAACGTTAAATTATGAACTGCCATGACATTACAAGCTCAATTATAATTATATTATAATTTATCTGTTCAACTATCGTTTTTAAATAAATTCGTTTTTATAATTCAATTCTAAACTGAATTAAATCTGTTGATTTATCCAATTTAAAAAATATTGCCAATTCAGCTATTCCTGACTATCTCAAAATTAATTACACCATTATTTATCTTAATTAAATAATTGAAATTATTTGAATTCAAACTATTTAAATTATCAAATTGATATATTAAAATAATTAAATTAATTAATTATTAAACTGCTAAAATTCCGAGATGTTACATTCCTTCCCCTTTGAAAGAATTTTGTCCTCGAAATTTCTAAGGTAGGAAAAATGTTATAATCCTTATTATAACTAGATTAAAAATCATTGATTCTACTTCTTAACTTCAGTTCCAACTCAACTGATTGATTCCAATTAAAATATTAACTTATTTCTACTAACCAGAATTTTTAAAAATTTCTAACACCTTAAATTTTCAAAATAAAATAAAAAAATAGTCAGCATCTCCATTGCACAGCTTAATGGTACTAGCACAACTCGTCTCTCTAGGCCTTTTCCAATTCTAAAGAAAATCAAACAACCAAGCAGCTTGCCAAACATGCTCATAAATCTCGTTCTCATATAAAATATAAACTTGTACCATTTTTTTACAGGCATTCAGATCTGTCTCTTCCATTGGCTACCAAATAAGCATATACCCATGCATTTCAAATTTTGATCTCCAATCAGTTTATCCTCAATTCCAAATCATTCGTTTATAACCAAGCCAAATCCCATATCAAACTCTGTTTCCAATCTCAATCCAAAATTCTTACTCAACAATCCAAATTTAACTTAGTTTAGTTAAATTATAATTTATTTGTTCACTTTTACCATTTTAATTCATTTAACTTATGAAGTTAAATTTAAAATTTCAGAATACAAATTCCTATGCTTTATTTCAAATCAATTTGAAATCATATATATTTACATATAATAACAATTCAATACATTTGATTTTTTTTGACAACTCGTTTCCTCATAACAAAATCTTTTGTAGTAATCTATCACTTAGAAACTAAAAAATGAACACTGATGATGCGGCCAACATCATCAGGTATATTTCTGATTGACATAGAAATATGTTTATTCTATGCTCTTATTTCTTATCTTTTGTATATAAATAAATATTACTTGGGTATTGTTTTGTTACTTTTACAGATATTCCAACCCAGCCCGCATGCAACCAGAAATGTAGAGAAATAGAGATCAATTTGCTGTGTATTTGCATTTTGAAGAATTGTAGATGAAGATCGCACATCTGGCTGCTGTTGGACAAGAAAAGGATTGATAACAAGGCTTTGCACATCACAAATCAATGAAGAAGTGTCAAGGAAGCAAGAGGAAAAGAGAAAAGGCCCAAATTTGCTTTATTTATCTAAGGCCCATTTATGTTTCTCATTGTAAACTAATTAGTGATGTAATGACAAGGCCCAGTTATCATTAGGGTTAGGGTTTGGTTATCCCCTATATATACCCTTGTAATGGCATTGTAGCCACGATCCTATATCCCATTTTCTATTTCTAATAAAGTTTCTAGTTCTTCTTCTTCTTTTTATTTTCTGCATTTTTTTCTATTTCTTAGCAATTAGTGTGTCTACACGATTAGATTCGGTAGAACACTATTTGTGTTTTGCATTTCTTTTCATTAGGATTGACCGTCTGATTAGATTTAGCGGTAATCCTAATTTTATTTCCTGTTGTTATTTATATTCTGTACTTTTATTTTCTGTATTTTAATCGCGTTCATAGGTTAAATTAGATTTGATTAGATTTGAATCTGATTTATAGTTTCATTGCTTTTCCATTGAAATTGTGATTTGATCGTCGGTTCAGTTAGATCTGTTCTGAATCAAATTACAGTTTTAATTTTGTTTTGTTTTGCAAAATCAACCTCCAGCTTCGTCTAACTCGCCCAAGAGACTAGATAAATAATTTGATTTAATAAACCTCCCTGTGTTCGACCTGTATGCTACACGCCTGTATGCTTGCAGAATTTATTACAAATGTCGCGCTTTTCTAATTCATAGACTAGCGTCGATCAATTTCCCAGCGATCGAAGTGAGTTCAATACTATATCATCTTCAAAACTCATTCTTAAACACTTCCATTTTGAAATTACTTCACATTATTTGGAAAATATTTCCAAATTCACCCAGGGTCTTAAAAATTACCATATACTTAATTCCAAATTCATTTTCAAACTCTTTCCAATTTTTTGGAATTTTAATTCCAAATCTGTTTTAAATTCAAATTTAATTCATCTAATTCTATATAAGATACTTATATGAATTCTGGTTGGTTATTTATAACCATTTCCATTATAATCTTATTCGATTATAATAACAATCAAGACATCCAATATACAATAATAATTTTAATATATATACTTCTTTTATATCAAATATATTTTTGGTCAAATTATTTCATTTACCCTCTTCTAAAACATACTGGGTCGGCTCATCCTATACAAGTGTTTAAAAATTCCTATCGACGTTGTGGTGCCTCACCGTCGATCAGATTTCATAAGCCACTCAACCAATAAATCTACACTATAAAACATTTTTTACATAATCTACGAATACACTCTCTCGTATATATACACTCAACTCAATCTATGATATTACTGACCCTAAATCTATTGAGTCACTCCACAGAGCCAAGATAATCACTTAATCTTCAGCTCTGATACCACTGTACCGAATTGGGATTTTCGACCCCGAAAATCAATACAAAACAAAATGTAATAATTCAAGCGTCGGAAATACCAGATCATTAATAGAAAGAAGTTAGAGGGTCAGAAATAGAAAGAAAGTTAGAATAGAAGAGGAAGATTACAACAGAATAGAACCAGAGCAAACAAGAATCTCACAGCAGAACAAATAAAATATATTATATCACATAACTTTTGAAATACAAAACTGTATTTGGCTTACATACATCATCAGAGTACATCACATATATATCACAATGTAAATAAACTCTATATAGATCTAACATTTGAGGCTTGCCTGCTCCAAGCTCCTCCAAGTATATTTAAAAATAACCCCGACTACTTGACTACCGTACAAATCTGGACACCCAAGAGTTTAGGGTAAAACAAAACAAAATAAATTTTGGATCAGTCATGGGACTGGTGTAAGTAAACTACAACCATCTGGTTTAACTTTTAAAATCTTCTTCAAATGAAATGATAATCGTATTACCCATCTTCAAAAGAAATGATAATCGTCTGCTCCAATCTTAATCTTCTTCCCCTCCTTCCTCTTTTGCCTACGGCACAGCCTTTCCATCACACCCTCCTCCCTCTAAATCCCCTGACCCACCTCCATCTCCATAAAATCCCTCCTCCTCGTCAGATGTTTCCAGTAATCAATCCTGAGAATCCTTCGAGGGCATCTATACCTTCGTTCGTTAAATCAGATTATGCTTCCCTATTTAGATCTACACTGCGGAATGCAGGATCGTATAAACCTATCCATTTTCATATCGCGAGAGATGGTAAAAAGGAAATCAATTCCACATCTTGTCAAGAAGGAAGGCCCCAACTACTGGAGCAATTTTTTGATTGGTTTTTCTAAACGGTACGTTATCATTCCTTGCAGTATCTAATTACTTACATAGGCATTGGAAATTATTGGGGAAGTTGATATTAAGTCAGATGGACAACATTTTCATTTCAAATTCTCCAATGATGCTAATCATCAGAATATTCTCCAATCTGATCCTATTTTTATTTGCGATGGGATGTTTGTAATTTCAGTTTGGGATCCCTCTATAGGCATTGCCTAATCACAAATTAAGAAAGTTCCTATATGGATCCATCTATACCGTATCCCAATGATTCTTTGGACTTTGATTGGTATAAATTGGTTAGTTAATCATGTTGGTAGGCTGATTTGCTATGATACTAATACTGAAAGAATGGACTGGTATAGATATGAAAAAGCCTTAGTGGAAGTGTCCCCTGAATATCAATTACCTGAAACAATTGAAGTAGATGGCTTGGGTGATGTCAGTCTGTATGTGATAATTGGTTACGATTGGAAACCTAAGATCTGTACTTATTGTAAGATTTTTGGCTGTGATTCCAAAAAATGTGAATTAAATACAAATAATAACGATGAGAACACCGAGCAAGTGAAGGCTGATTTGAAGGATTTTAATGATGAATAACATGTGAACCTAGTAGAAATTACTACACTTATGCTAACTACGATAAATGGTCAAATGTTCATACCAAGAAGAAGATTTATTGGAAGAAGAAGGATATAGGTAACAATAGGGCAAATGCCACCAGTATTTTTGCAGTAGAAAACATAGATGAGAATCCTTTTGCTAATTTAGACAATAATGGAGGTGATGTTAATGAAGTTAATGGTCCACAAGTTTGTGATATTGATGGTGCTGTTCGGGATGTGGTTAACAAAGATTATTCATAACCGAATATGAGTTTTAGCCATGAGAATAATGTCACTATTATTAAGGATGTCAATGTGGGTACGTCTTTAAATGTTGGCGATTAGGAGAATAATGTTATTGGAAACTTATTTGATGAGAATAATGATCTTTTGAATAATGCTCAAGAGGCAACATGTTACACTTCTAGTTCATATTCTACAAGTTTGAATTCAGCAACCTCTACTTCTTGCACTAGTTTACTTGCTTATGTTTCTTCTATTGCCGGCACAATGTCTTGTTCTTCTGCCTCCAGCCACAGTTCACCATCATTAGCCAGTTCTTCATCGAATGAAACTTCTGTTATGCCAAGTGCAACTAAGTCTGGTGTGAAGCAGTCGTCCCCGTACATTGGTAGCAAATCTTCAAATGGTAATTCAAGTATGTCGATTTCTACTGCTTCATATGGTTCGATGAGTACCAATGTTGTTAATTCAATCACTTCTAGATCAACTCCTATTGCCACTACATCCTATACCTCAGTAACTATATCTTCTTCACCCTCGAAATCTTCCCCGTATGATAACTTGAAATCTCCCTCGATCTTTCAACTACCCCACCAAATGTAACAGGATCAGGTCTGACTTTCCCTGCTGTTAACTTTACTCTGTTATCCACTGCGGTGCCCACAAGCTCGCTTCCATCATCTAAATACAAAGTTAAAAAACTGAAAGGAAAGTTCCGGTCTGATGATGATCTTGATGAAGGGATTGATTATGGTCTTGAGGATGTGATGCATCCCGGTAGTAAACTGAAAACTTCAAGACGGCATACGCGGAAAAATCCAATGTATGATCCTACTCTCAATTGATCCTACTCAGCGTCTGCAAGGAAAGATGAAGTGATATGCTGCTTTGGTACTGCAAGGCAAGGAAATTAGTTGTAAACTTTAGTTTTAGTTATGTATGCAAAAGGCATGTGAGTCATTAATGTATGGTGAGGGTCTAAGTGGAGACATGTATAGTTGTGTAGTTATAGTTTCGATGTTATTGTAAACAGTATTTATCTCATTAGTAATAAAATTTTATGCCACCATTCAACAAAGTATTAATTATCAAACCACTAAAATTTCGGGATGTTACATCCAACTCTGACGTCTGTCGCAATGGCTCAGACATCTATCGCTCTTCCAACTGAAACACCTGCACCTTTTTACCTATAACTTCCTCATACCAACTTCGATTTACGAACCGCCTTCTCCGTTACGAAGCAACTTCTGACCACTTTAATTATAGTCTATATAGTATCACAAAAATTAACATATTTCACCTGTGATTACAGTATAGACTAAGATGATCTATAGTAAAATCTTAATTAAGTTTATTGCTATTACTCTTCATGAATTTGAATATTTTTTTTGTATTTCAATATACATATGAATTTATGAGTAGAACATGGAAAACTATACATAAAGGCAAACATTGAGAATAGAAAAATATAAAAAGAGAAGAAAATGAAGAAAGAATTTTTTAGGATCAGGGTTAGCAAATAACAAATCCATGGGGCACACAAACAGCGGGAAACATCACCTTTAACAAAAAAGCATAGATATGGATTGATTCAAGAAGATGGTTGGTTTCTAAAAAACATGGAGAAAAAAGAAAAAAAATCCAAAAATAACAAAGTGAAATAAATAAATAATATGTGAAAACTAGGGATGGAGGATACCTAACAATCTGGGGAATTTATTGTAGGAAATGGAAGTAATTAGGCATGGGCATTTCAACCCTATGCTGTAAGAATTAAAATTAGTTGTATTGGGCTAATTTTAGTTATTGTTAGGATAATCTGCTAGCTCTGTAGGAGTAACATATATAGGAACTAGGATAATTTAAAATAGAAAGGATGTTGGTATTGAAGAGTTAGGAAATGAAGAGGTGAAAGTAATGAAATATTTGTGTTATTTAAACTCATCTTTCTATGATAATTGGGAAAATGGTTTAATTGGAAAATAAGGTAACTGTAAATAATCTACTCAAATCAATAAAGAATGAGCATTTGGGTTTAGATTGAATGAGGAACAAGTATACAAAGTGTCACATATTATGCTTTTTATACAAGAGGATAGATACCAAAGATACCTTAAATCGTATATGAATTATCATATTAATGAACTTATATTAACGATCATGTGATGACCGCCCACAGCCCCCACACTAAACAAGAGGAATAATGCGCTAAAAGGTGTGCCGGGAACCTATGGATGATCATCAAAGTCAGTAAGTACCATTAAAACCTATCCTAAATTTCACAGCGCAAGGATAAGATATAATAGAATATATACAAGATCCATACAACTTAGGATAATATTTCTGTACAAAGGTCCACACTACATCCCTCAGAGTATACAGTATCAGTGGAAACAGAAAATACTAGAAAGTAATAAAACTGGTACATGAGCCTCCTGCTCGCCCTCAATCAGCATCATCGTCCTCACTAAAGCATCACTTGACACCTGCTACTCAGTATGCCCATCCACAACCAGATGAACAGCCCAAGGTAATAAAAAGGAAACATAAAACCTTCAGTCAGATAACAATCTTAGTGACCGATAAAACAGCTAACAGACTTCATCAATAAAATATATGATAATGGGTAGATTTACCACAGTATCCAACACCAAAGAAGAAATCACACCCGTCTTCCCCACTTTCGATAGTGATAGCCTTTACATCAAACAATTCAACTGTTCATCCATGGAAACCAAAACATCCATTCAACCATGGCGAAGCACTCATGACATCCAGATTGTATATCCCATGTAGACCATCCTAATCGAATTCAACATCCCTCAAGCACAAGTCCATAGGCCTAAACCAATATCAGACAAGAATCCAAGGAATATCTCCTTCGACGTTAGATATCCTACATGAGATGGGACAAACAGAGCATCCAAATCAACAAACATCCATGACTGACTCTGACTATCACCGCCAATCCTGCTTTGAAACTATCGTTAATCGTATGACGGCCCATCATGACTATCGTATGTCAAGGGCTAATGGTAACCCCAGTTCCAGCACAACTCCATATGTCATCATGACTCGTATGTTTTTCCTCGACAACTAGGACCTTCACGACTACCCAATGTACGAG
The DNA here is from genome assembly GCA_030737875.1 of Allium sativum. Lineage (NCBI taxonomy): Eukaryota > Viridiplantae > Streptophyta > Magnoliopsida > Asparagales > Amaryllidaceae > Allium > Allium sativum. Next base: position 712,066,356 of record CM060919.1, on the reverse strand, counting down.
GCGCTTAATGACTGCCCAACGTACCCCTGCTTTGAGTCTGTTAGAACTTACGATAACGATAATCTCTCATCCTTTGCATCCCTAGTTGTCATCATTGACGACTATTCTAAAACTCAAGTCCCACTCAAGTAACCATTATCCATAACTTTGAGTTGTCTGCCATTCAATGCTTTACATCGATCAAAAAACACATCACATCACTTTGAACACTCCCTTCTAGATATACATCAAAGTCACCACATCATTGAACTGAACAACAATCAATATAATGCAAATCTTTCCAACACAATCAGACCCCAGTCGTTATGAATGACCAGGCCATTCTTCAGAAGACCGACCGACCTACTTTTCCCTAGGAGTGACTGACCCTTTTATACCCATACGACCGTCCTACCCTCCAGTAGCCTACCGACCCTCAGTAGCCAACCGTCCCTTTTTCTTAGGAGCGAGCGACCCTTCCATTCCGACAAGACCGACCCTTCGACAGCTGACCGACCCACCATGCTCCTTCCCAATTCACATGGCTTTGGGCTCGCTCTCTCGAACCAATTACTCAAGATCGCACGCTCGAACCCATTACTCTGCTACTTAGGGTCACTCAACCGACCCACTACTAGGAGCAATCGATCATTTGTTCTCCAAAACCAAAACCCCAGGTCTTTTCTACATGCGCGACCGGCCAACCCCCTGGCTCGCTCGAGTCTGCTTTTCTTCTTGTTCTCCATGACAACATTTGGGTGCGACCGACCCCCTTCTGTGCGACCCAAAACCTGCACTGCTTAATGCAACACCAATTTCGACCTAATCTTCGCCAATCAACGCAATCGATAAAACCAACTCAACCAATCCATTCAACACAATAATAACCTTGTTATGAAACCACAAACATCACCAATTTAGCCATTTCATCAATAATTATTTGAAATTCACCAAAATCACCACAGATGTAAATCATGAAATAAACTATAGATCTAACTTGCATAATCATATGGAATAACATAGAAATTAATTATCTGAACTTGCTAAATCAGATCATAGAGTGACTCATATGAAAATGGACTTACCAATGCATAGATATATGGAAACATACTTGAAATTGACAAAAAAAACATGAACAAACACTCATGCACTTCATTGAATTCGTGTGAGGGATGTAATCCACTCACTAATTCTCCAAAATAAGATAAAATTAATGAAATAAGGATCCTAATAGCAAGCACCTCGCACCAAACCCTAGATCCGATGAATCCTTTCTTCAATTGATGTAGACCTAGCCTCCAATGGCGTAGATCTATGATTTCCCTCCTTGGTTTTTGATTTTTAATGGTGGAAAGGTGTTAGAGGAAGGAGGAGCACAAGGCCACCAAATGAGAGAATAGGGAAGCAAATTATTTCCCGTACCTCTCACGCACTATTTATAGTTTCCACCAACCCACTAATGGGCCTCTCCCAAATCAGCCAATTGGGCTCTCAAAGCCTGGATAGCCAATTGAAAAACCATAAAACAACGATTTCATCCAAACTGCTACCCAAATCTTTATTGTTACCACTCTATGGAAAGGCACTCATCAATTTCTTTCCAATGGCATAGGTCTTACTTTCTAATTCGACCTGAGTCAAAAGTTACGCCATGTACAAGGCTGACATGGGAAAATGGTCACAAACAAAATCGGTGAAAATTATGGACATGTCTAACATCCCCATTGACAAGATGAGAATGATCCAACCCTCAGGGAATAAAATAAAAATATTTTTCGATCTTCTGATATGTGAAATGTGGGCTGTTACATTCTCCCCCTTTAAGTATTTCGCCCTTGAAATTCCAAGCAAACATAAGCAACCACAACAATTCTGCATGCCAATCATTCATGAGAAGCCAATTCTATAATCCAACCTATCAACCATCAAGCCATGCATCCACAGCCTTATCTTAGCATGCAGAATTTTAACAAACAACAATAATATAATGATGAGATGATATCAAAAGGTCCTACCGAAGAAGAGTTCTGGATGAGTTGTCCTTATGCACTCTTCCGTCTCCCATGTACAATCGTCGCCATCTTCACTCCATTGTACCTTGATTAGCTTAACCGTCTTCCTCCTAAGTTGTTTCAAGTCATTCCCCACAACACGAAGTGGCTTATGAGTTTCCGCAACTGCAATTTCTACTTCTAAGTCTTCATACTGCTCTGGAGATACCACTACATTCGAATTGTGCACAAACTTCCGTAGAAGCAACACATGGAAGATATTATGCGCACTCGACATCTTCTCGGGTAACTCCAGTTTATATGCAAGCTTTCCAATTCGCTCAGCTATCGAAAATGGTCCAACAAACCTTTGAGCTAACTTCCTTTGTTTCTGAATCAAACCACATGCTTCAAAGATGAAATCTTCACAAAAACCATATTGCCTATGTCGAATTACAAGTCCTTATGACGCTTATCGGCGTAACTTTTCTGACGATCTTGGGGCGCCTTCATTCATTGTCTAATGATCTCGATACAATCTGAGGTTTCTCTAATCATTTCAAGCCCAAGTACCAATTTGTCTCCAGTTTCCAACCAATAAGCTAGAGGGTTGCACGGCCTCCCATACAACGCCTCGTATGGTGTCATCCCAATACTAGACTAGTAACTATTGTTATAAGCAAACTCAACCAGATGTAGATGGTCTTCCCATGATCCACTGAAGTCTAATACACAAGCCCTTAGGAGATCTTCCAAAACTCGGTTAACCCTCTTGGTTTTACCATCTATTTGGGGATGATAAGTCGTACTTAAATACAACTCAGTTCTCAAATCCTCTTGCAAACTTTTCCAATATCCACCCGTAAACAATGGATCTTGGTCACTCACTATACTCTTTTGGGACACCGTGGAATCGAACTATCCATTTCACATAAAGTTCAACCAATTTCAATGTTGTCCAAGTCGACTTAACAGGATTGAATCTCGCACTTTTGGTCAAGCAATCCATATTGACCCAAATCCCTTCATTTCCTGCCCTCGTCCTACGTAGTCCATCGATAAAATCCATCGATACTTGTTCCAACTTCCATGTAGGAACTTCCAATGGCTGAAGCAAATCACTTGGACTCTTCTGTTCAGTTTTCACCAACTGACAGTTCATGCACATGGAAATGAACTTCCCAATATCTCGCTTCATCCTCTGCTAGTAATAGACTCGCTTCATGTCCTGATACATCTTATTACCACTAGGATGAATCGTCCGCTTCAAGTGATGAAATTCTCTCAGAACCTCATCTCTCAATCCATTAATATCAGGTTCAACTAATCGCCCTTGCTTTCGAAGCCAACCTTCTTAATCGACCTCGAACTCTTTATCTTCTGATTCTAGTTTTTGGATAAGCTCAACAAGTTTTACATCTCGCTTTTTGATCTTGCCAATCCATTCGATAAGAGTAGGTCTTATCGATAAACTTGCCAACATTTCAGGTTCCAACTCACGCCATGGCCTGAAATCGAACCTTGCCAAATACTCGAGGCTCTTCCGTACTAGAAACATCGCTCCCAAACGTGCGTGTCTTCTACTCAACGCATCTGCAACTGCGTTACCCTTACCAGGAGTATAAGCTATACCAGAATCATACAATGCCAGAAACTATAAACATTGTTGCTGCTGAAGATTCAAATCCATTTAGGAGAAAAGATACTTCAATGACTTATGATCCGTAAACAACTCGAACCGAACTCCCAACAGGTATTGTCTCCACATCTTCAAAGCAAACACAATTGCTGCCAACTCCAAATCATGAGTTGGATAGTTCCTTTCTTGCGGCCTCAGCTGTCGACTCACATAGGCCACAACCTTATCCTTCTGCATTAGCACTACCCCAAGTCCAGTACCACATGCATCGGTGTACACAACCATCTCTTCATTCCGACTTGGAATGGTCAACACAGGTGCACTCGTCATTCTCTCCTTCAGGATTCCGAATGCTTGTTCACACTTCGCATCCCACGTGATCACTTGGCTCTTCTTCGTCAATCCTGTCAATGGTGCGGCTATCTTGGAGAAATCCTTGATAAACCGTCGATATTATCTAGCCAACCCAAGGAAACTTCTTACATCCGCTGTATTCATAGGTCTATCCCAGTCCTGGATTGCTACCACTTTAGCAGGGTTAACTGCTATCCCATTTCCAAAAACAACATGACCTAAGAACCTCACTTCACACTTCCAGAAGTGACACTTTGAAAACATAGCTCTCAGCTGAAGCTTTTGCAAGATTTCCGATACAACTCTCAAGTGTGTCTTGTGCTCTTCCTCATTCCGAGAGTAAACCAGAATATTGTCTACGAACACAAGCAAGAACTTGTTCAACTGATCTGTAAATACCCTATTCATAAGATCCACGAAATATGTTGACGCGTTAGTCAACCCGAATGGCATCACCAACCATTCGAAAAACCCGGATGGTGTCCTAAAAGCAGTCTTTGGCACATTATCCTTTGCTGCTCTCAACTGGTGAAATCCCGTTGCCAAATCCATCTAAGAAAACACTTTGGCTTCGTGAAGCTGATCACACAAGTAATCTATCCTAGGCAACGGATACTTGTTCTTTTTAGTCACCTTCTTCAGCTCACGATAGTCCACACACAATCTTAACGAGCCATCTGCCCTGGTTGCAAACATGACCGGTGCACCCCATTCGGAAACACTTCTCCGAATGAATCCCTTTCCTAGAAGGTCATGAACTTGCACCTCCAACTCTCGCTGTTCCTTAGGCACCATCTGCCTAAGAGGAATAATGATTAGTCTAGCACCTTTGACCAAATTGATCCTAAACTCGATCTCACGATGCAGCGGCAACCCTTTGACCTCGTCAAAGACATCTCATACTCATTAGCGATCAGCACTGATGGCGGGTCTTTTTGTGAAATCCCAAGCGAATATAGATAACTCATAAAGACCCCGTCTTCGTGCTTACATATAATCAACACCTTTCGCCCTTCCACTTCCCCTACCCTCACCTCTAGCTTCTTGCAATTCACTCTTGCCACATACCTCTTGAGCCAATCCATGCACAATATGATCCCAAACCCAGCGAAGTTAAGAACAAAGCAATCACACACAAAAGAGCAACCAAGACTCGACAAGACCAGACCACGACACAACATACACAAACTTGATGAACCCTTAACTAGATTAGTCACAATCAATGGTCTGTCACAAATCTCAGGTTCTAAACCTAAGCGACAAACAAGCTCATTGCAAATGAATGAATGCGATGCCCTAGTATCAAAAAGCATACGAACTGAAACACCTTGAATAGAAACAATATCTCGCACCACGACACCCTTTCCCTTTTCCTCTTTAGTAGAAGCTCTTGAGGAAGTTGGCACGACTTCCAAAGCATATGCCTTCACCATCTTCTTCCCTTTAGCTATTTCCAGACTGTCCTTCTTGAGATGTCCAGTCTTTCCACAATTGTGACACTTCCTCTCCAACTTCGGATTCTTGCACTCATTAGCGAAATGACTTTTCTATTGGCAATTGAAGCAAACAGACTCACTCTTAAGCTTCTTCTGGCCATTGTTGCCTTTCTTTTGTTGCTACTTCTTCTTCTTATTATTACCACCCTGCCGTGGCTTCTGTTCTTCCTTAGTTGCAATAATAAACATCTTCTTATGAAAAAGACTTTCATGCCTCAAAGCTTTCTCGACGATCTTCTCAAAGCTATCATCAAGGTGATCCACAAGCTGATTCCCAGGATATTCATCCAATCCAAAGACAAACTTCTGGTTCTTCTGATAAGGAGTATCCACATATGAACGAGCATACTTTGACAAAGCCTCGAAATCAGAATATAGTCAAGAACTGAGCGACCATTCTATTTAAGCTCCGCGAATCTCTTAAACAAAATTGACTTTTGTACGGTGGAGAAAAACTTCGCTTCAAACATAGCTTGGAACAACTCCCATCAAATATCCTCTTCTGGGGTCTCAAGTGTGACAGAGTTCCACCAACCCATTGCTCTGCCCTCTAACTGTCTTGATGCAAGCTTCCTTTTTGTTACATCATAAATGCCCAAGTCCTTGAAAATTCGGACACAAGTATCCATCCACCTTTGGACTTCTTCAACTGGTTCAGTGCCCTTGAACTATTTTCCTCCCAATGAAGAAAAGTCTTTGCATAACTTCGCAAATTCTACAGCTATAGGCATTGGAACCCCAACATCAACTACAGCCTCCACTGGAGAGGGAACCCTATTCATGATCGCTGCCACCATGGCCTCGAACATGGCAGGGTAGTCTGGTTCAGCACTATTTCCCCTCCAGTATTAGCTCCCTTAGTGAGCAATAAAATAGCTTACAAGCTTCATCAATAAAGTATATGAGAATGGGTAGATTTATAAACCACTACCCAACACCAGATAAGAATCACACCCGTCTTCCCCACTTCCGACAGTGATAGCCTTTACATCAAACAATTCAACTGTTCATCCATGAAAAGCAAAAGATCCATTCAACCATGGCGAAGCACTCATGACATCCAGATTATATATCCCTTGTAGACCATCCTAATCGAATTCAACATCCCTCAAGCACAAGCCCAGAGGCCTAAACCAATATCAGACAAGCTCCCAGGGAATATCTCCTTCGACATTTATGACGGCCCGCCCCGAACCAACCGACATTTCTCCTTTGAAATGCGTTGTGCCAGTGTCCAACTAGCACGGGACGGTCGTCAAAAGAAAATGGATTTGAAACTATTAATCACCAAAGAACCTGTAGTATATCTCACAGTGCATGGAATAAAATATAATAAAAACGTAACTTGACATAAAACAAGCGAGATAGTGTATAAGCTGAAAACAAAACCATCGTAGTAGTGGAATCCAAAATACAGCTTATGATCTAAATCATTATCACAATTTAAAAATACTGTCTCTAAAGCAAGATAGAAAGGGTACACTACTAATTCCCAAGTAGTGACCAACAACAACACAGGGGGAATATATGTAAACAGTACGTGGAAGCCTCCTGCTCGTCTTCGGACAGCTACTCGTGCATATCACCTAACCTGTCTCTAGTCTGCTCGTTTATGAGCACCCAGAGTAATAAAAAGAGACATAAAAATCTGGGTCAGACTAAAGTCTGCTATGAGCGATAGCAGCAAAACAGAACAATAACAGGTGTAGAGAAATCGTACCTGAACCTGGTCTGAGACCAAAGAGTTAGCAAAATAAGATGTACGGTACTCTAAGGTAAAACTAACATAAAGTGCAAAAGTAATATGGGAGTGTGCATGACATGGTGATAGCAAACGTCAAACATAACAACCATCCTCACATCTCTCACTCACTGCGTAAAGCGTGCAATATCAACTACTTTGGTCACCCAATCCTTTGCTACGGTCTCTTTTCCCTTGGGAGTTACAATGACCCCATCACACTGATCCATAGCCACTAATCCTTCTCTCAGTGGTGAACCAAAATTATGGATATCGATAACCCCTTTGCACAAGTCCCACAGCAAAGTCCATCTTTAGAAGCTGACTCATTGATCCCCATTTGGATCCTAAGTGATAACTTCTCATCTGGACTTCCTTTGCATCTCGGGTTTCAGTCTTCACCTCAGTTCGGTTTGAAATAAACTTCTCCTTTGTGAGTCTCGACTCGATAACTAGGCGGTTCGGTTCGTGCTCTTCCTCTATCCAGATCGGTTTGTGGGTCCTTGCACCGGTTCATGGTGCACCTCGCATTGGCTTGTGTTTGTCCCCTGATATCGGTTCGTGTCTCTTACCCTTGGCCATCGGTTCGTGATGCTCCACACTCCGGTTCGTGGTTCTCCTAGGTCCGCTCATGGTGTTCCACCGGCTCATGGTGATCCTCCTTCTTCTGGTTCGTTGTCATGCTCGCGGCTCATGAGGGACTTCCGGTTCGTGGCTCGTGGATAATGGTCGGCTCGTGAGGTGGGTACATGACCGGGGTCGGGTCGTGGTCGTGATATGCCTCATGATTGGGGACCTGCGACAATTTCCTACAACTTTCCAACAAGCAATTTACGCCATATGACAGCGTTTTCGACCATTCTAACTTTACTAAGCAACACAAAGTATACTATATTGTAATAGCAACATGTATAATCAACCATAAATACCAAAACAATAATTTAACATGTTAATATGGATCAAACATACCCAAAACCCATGTTTTCCCCTTAATCCTATAAATCGTGATTTAACCATATGATTAGCAAAATTAATCCAAATTAACCCAAATTTCTGTTAGAGGCATAAAATACTATTTTAGAATTTATGCATATTTTTTGAGTCATAGTTTCGCTAATTACCACTAATAACCCTTAATTAGCCGTAATTAGTGTAAAAGCATGTTGATCACTCACCTTAGCCATATGTTAATTTTAGATCTAAAACTCTAACTGATTAGGCAAGGATCCCAATGTATTCCGACAGATCTATCTCTAATTTGATGCTATTATGACTTAATTGATGTAGATTTGGCTAATATGTGACTAGAATGTGATTAAAGATGAATTTAGAAGGTGGAGGCCGTTGCTAGTTTTCAAGATATGTAAGTGGCAGCTAGAAAACTGAATAAAACTTATTTTCCAAACCCTATCATCCTCCCCATAACCCTAATCCCGAAATGGCTTATAGACTTAGCTGCTAATCACCCTGTTTGGCCCGATAAGCTGTTTTTCACCATCCAAACCTTATTTCAGCCATATCTCCCAAACGGTAAGTTCGTTTGATTAATGTGACCACTCTATGGAAAGATAAACCATCATATGAATCCAATGGAAGTGGTTTCAAGTCAAAATTCCTTTCCAATCAAAAGTTATAGGCAAAACAAGATTCGTCCAGGGCAAAATGGTCATTTAAAATTCGGCAAAAAAGTGAACATGGGAAATGACCCCAATAGTCGTTACCCATAATTGCACGACCATACGACTTCATATGTAAAAGAGATAAATATTCTACAATCCTCCGTTATGTAGAATGCGGGTCGTTATACTCTCCCCCCTTAAGAAATTTCGCCTCCCAAATTCCTTAACCAAAACATACAAAGGATGCCACATGCCTATTAATCATTTGCAACAATCAAGCATACACAACAAGCCTATCCTAGCATGCGGTTTACTAACAAGGGGGTATTATATTAATATTAAAACCATACCAGGTAAAGAGCTCTAGATATGACTTCCTTATGTTCTTCTCGGTTTCCCAAGTACAGTCATTCTCATTATCACACCACTTTATATACAGTTCTGCTAACTTAGCTGTTGCTCTAATCGAATTGACGGGTATAATCCTTGCTCTTTTGGTCGATCAATCCACAATCACCCAAATACTATCATGGTCGGATCAAGTCCTTGGTAAACCATCGATGAAGTCCATTGAGACTTGTTCCCATTTCCATTTGGGAATTCCAACGGTTGTAACAAACCATTAGGCTTCTTTTTCTCAGCTTTAACTAACTGGCAATTCATGCCCTTGGAGATAAACTTCCCAACGTCCCTCTTCATCCCTTTCCAGTGGTATGTTTGCTTCATGTCTCGATACATTTTGTTACCACCGGGATGTACAGTCAATTTCAAGTGATGACATTCTCTAAGCACTTCATCTCTCAATCCATTAACGTTGAGTACAACTAGTCTCCCATTCTTTAAAAGCCATCCTTATCTATCAAGTCCATACTTATTCATTTTCTCACCATTGATATTCATCTCTTCCCTAGAGATGATTTCTATTAAGTTAGGATCGTCCCTCTGACTGGAACCAATCCGCTCAATCAAAGTCGGCCTAATCGTCAAACTTTCTAACATCTCTGGACCCAATCCATACTTAGGTCTGAAATCATATCCCACGATATACTATAGTTTCTTCCATTCAAGAAACATAGCATCTAAACTGGTATGTCTCCTACTCAATGCATCAAATATCACACCTAATCCGATACCATAGGTATCAGTGTATACCATCATCTCTTCATTTCCCATCGCCATAATCCTACAGGTGATAGTCTACTCAAGAGAAGAAAAATAGGAACAACCATATCAACCATTAAACAAGTCCTATCTATCACCTACTAAAGCCATTAATACGTCGATATTCATATGACTGGTCCAACCAATATCAAGGGACCATGGAAGCTCCGGCTCCAAATGGACTACCGCACGTCCAACATACACTTATCCTCCAAGGATAACTAGATCATGTCCAACGGATCCAAGGTAAATGGGCGTCCCCAGATACCCCTGCTTCGAGTCCGCCTAGAGCACTCCAAACTATCGATGATTCCTTGGCACCCTATCAGAAGAGCTATCTACAACTCCGATTTCAACTCGAGTCCAACCCAAGTCAATCCATTATCTTGTAGCCTTCTCAAGTCCCACTCGAGTCATCTCATAGTCCTATCAAGTCCAACTCAGGGTAGTCCACATCATCAAATAGTCTTATCATGTCACGGCTGCCCATCACTCCTCGAGTAAACCAAGACATCATTAAATGGAAATCACAATAACTACTTATATCTCACACAAACCATCCTAGTCGAACTCGACATTCCCCAAGCACAAGCCTCAAAGGCCTAAAATAATATCAGCCAAGCACTCGAGGAACATCTCCTCCGAATCCAAACAATCTACGTGAGATGATATGAACAAAACAACCAAAAACTCAAGCACTCATAACTAACTCTGGCTATCCTCACCAACCCTGCTTCGAAACTATCGTTGATCGCATGACGACCCATGCCATATGTCAAGGGTAAATAGCAACCCCAGTTCTAACCAGACTATTGCATGTCCAACGTACATTTTCCTCCCAGAGACTACTATAAATTACGACAACGATAATCTCTTTATAACGCTAGTTGGCATCGTTGGCGACAATCCACAAACTTAGACACTTTCTCGAGTATCTATTACCTATAAACTCAATACCAACGTGAGTCGTCTCCTTACTCGTTGCATCTCCCATATTAACGAACAACCATTGTTTATGAGTTCAAGTCCAACTTGAATCGTCTTAACCTTCGTTGCATCCCCACGATCAACGAACACATCTTATCGCTTCGAGATTTCCCCATTGAATTTACTCCGAAGTTATTACCATTCTTGAACCAAAGAGGACATCAATATAAAGTCCTAAACAATCCATAGCAATCACTCATTTACTACGGAATACCAAAACACTCATGCTATTCACCACAGTGTTAAAAAATGCTTCCAAATGCCCTTCCTTCATGGGTCATGGCCGACCTGATTCTCTTTGTTCCCCTACTTCCAGTTATTATTTCCGTCACTAGGTAAGTACCCAATACCACCCTATACCCTTGGAGCTAATCGATTCCTAAATTAATGCCAAACCTAGTAAAGCCCAAAATAAAGCAATCACAAGCAAACATACATCTGTGACTTGATAAGACCACATTACAATAAATCATACTAAGGCTAGTCGAACCACCAATCGGGTTCATCACAACTAAAGGTCTATAGAATATCTCGGGTTCCAATCCCAACCTATCTACCATGTCACTAGATATGAAGGAATCGGAAGACCCGGTATCAAACAACACTCGAGCTGGAACATCATAAATAGAAAGCATACCTTGAATAACGACACCCTTACCCTTCTGCGCTGCAGTTGGTGCATTCAACGAAGAAGGAACAACATTGATAGTATATGCTTTCACAATATGCTTCTCCTTAGGAGGTTGTGGATAATTATCCTTGTGATGTCCCGCTTTGCCACAATTGAAGCACTTCCTTTCCCCATTCTTTTCCTGACAATCTATGGCATAGTGGCCCTTTTTACCATAGCTAAAGCACTCGCCATCTTTCTATTTCTTCTTATTCTGGCCATCCTACGTTTGGTTCTGTTTCCTCTTATTCTGGGACTTTTCCTTACCTCCACCGCTTACTTGCGGTTTCGGCTCCACTGCAGATGCAATAGCAACTTTGGTCTTTGACTTAGGGTAAAGACTCTCTAATCTCAACGCATTCCCTACAATAGACTCGAACGTCTCATGGAAGTGGTTTTGTAAGCCTTTCCCCCAAGTAACCATCTAAACCAGTAACGAACCTCTCGTACTTCTTCTCGGCGGTGTCGATAAGAGATAATCCATGTTTCGATAAGGTATCGAACTCAGCACTATACTCCAAGACTGCCCTTCCATTCTGCTTAAGCTTTAGAAATTTCCTGAACAACTCTGATTTCTAAGCAGTTGGGAAAAACTTGTCACTGGAGCGATCTTAAACTGATTCCAAGCAACTTGATCCTCAGGAGTAGCTGCTTTGATAACATTCCACCAATTCATAGCTCGTCCTTGAAGTTGACAGGATGCTAGCTTCCTCTTCATTGCGTCTTCAGTTCCCAAATCCTCGAAGACGCGCTCATAACTATCCAACCAATCTTGAATATCCATAGCTGATTCCGTTCCGTGGAACGGTTTCCCACCAAGACTAGTATAATACTTGTTAAGCTTGGCGAAATCGGTTCTAGACGCCTGCACTACTGCACCACCACCGTTAACAGCATTAAGAACTGCTCCCGGAGCATCCTTAAGCATCTCTCGCATAAAGGTAGTAAACATCGTCCTTAAATCAGGGACATTCCCATTGTTAGCCCCTGAACCCGTACTCCTCGTATATCGACACATTATTCAATCTGCAAAGAGAAAACGATTAACCATTTCATTTGTGGTGCCAGTGTAGTACGACTTTGTCCTTAGATATACTAATAGTGTAACGGAACACAAAATTCGATGCTCGAATTTTCGTCACAAATACATCCCATGTCCAAACTCGAGTACCGAAAGTACAAACCGTTAAAGAAAGATGTTAGAGGGTGAGATAAGAAAGAAAGAAATGTTTGAATAGAAGAACAAGAAGAACTAAACACAATATCAGAGACTCACATTGCATCGGAATAAAATATAATACTGAAATAAATCTTTAATTTAAAACTTGAAATAATACTTACAATTCATCAGAGTACAACAGTCATTCAATTCATCTGGACAGTTATAACAGTCTGTCCTCATTTTCAACACACAGCGGAAAATTATCTAAATATATAATACGTCTGATCTCCTCCAGCTCGTCTCCTGAGGTCTGTATCATCTTGCCTTGAACCTGTACAACTCGGTCTGACCTAACTGGGACTGAACCGAGCATTACAATTGCCAAGGTCAGTCTGGTGAACCAGCGTGAGAAAAACCCACTGAATTATTGGTATTATCCATCTTGATTTTAAAGCTAAAAATCATTTCGAAAGAAAAGGATAATCGTAAGACCAGCCCACACATAAATACAGACAGTTTTTACCTTACGATAACCCAAACCATTTTTGAAATCAATATCTTTTTGTGATATTATAATAGTGTCTAAATACAAATAAACAAACTTTAGAAGAACGCTTGCATCTCACGCTCTACATATATAGTATACAATCAAAACAGCGGGCGCTTATTGGAGATTCGATTTTCGACTATGACAAGGTATGGAACCACATGCCGATAGTGTATCTCTAGAGGGGAATACACTGGGTTCAACATGAACGTCTTGCAACCCGGCCCACACATGACCGAGCACTCATTTCTCTTGAGTGTATCGAATATATTATCACCTATGGTTGCTAGCAACATAACCGTTCCCGGGAGATACAGAAGCAAAAAGAAGTAACAAATATGAATATTCTCTAGATGGTGACAATATACCTCAATGGGGGCGACCCACATAGCCACGCTGCCTGCCCGATTTTTGTCATTTTCCGGTTGTGAGGCTCAAGGTTATAATCGTATGTCTAGATCATCTAGCCGCCATTCATTTTGAATGTCACATCGTCAGATCCATCAGATATCACTAGTTGATGTTCACAAAAATATTCTAGTGTTCAAGCTTAGAGAACGACCATTCTCCGCCATCAACAAAAATACGTTTGTAAAAATCAACGTACGTGATCCATTGGGAGATACTTTGTCAGACATTCGTCCATACAAGTTGTCCTGGGACTGGACAAATCGAAGGCACTCTCCCACCACATCCTAGGAATCGCCCTATAGATCAGTAACGAGTAGTCCTTGCCACCGTCGATTTCAACCACGACAGGATCACCATCAAAATATCTCTGGGCACGACTCTAGAGAATTCGACAAGTAGTCCTTCCGCTTATGAAGATCTATGGTCTTCATTGCTCCATCTTCAATCATTATATTCTACGTTTTCGTATTAATTGGTTCGGAATGGTTTTTGAATATATTCGATCCTGGTCTTTCCATACCAAAAAGCGTATCGGCCAAGTTTGATAGTCGGTTATTTATCTATCAAATAAAACAACCATTCATCCATAAAAGAAAATTGAATTCACTATTTTAATATTCATCATCACTTTATCCTCTTTTGATTAACCATTCCTTAATTCAAAACTTCTCCAGTCAACTTTCTATTTCCCTTAACTCTATTTCTAAATTTCAATATTTATTACCACTTTTATTTGGGATGTTTATCTCGAATTTATGACCATTCTAATATTTTTCTCAAAAATAATATTCACAAAACATTACTACAATCCTTATACAATGTTCCTTTTCGGATTCGATTTACAAAACATTTACTGAATATTTATTTCTAAACTGAAACAGGATAGTGATATACTTTCATTATCCAATTTCATTTCATCTTAATCTTCATAAACCTAGTTCTATATCAAATCTTTATTAAATAAATAATTCTATAAACATTTATATGTTTAATCACTGTTCTATTCTGTTTATAACTTATGTTCTACAATATCCATATTGAGACGACCCCAAACCTCGTACAGACGACGGTAAGGGTAATCCTTGGAATATAACACATAAACAATAATAGCAGAATAGAATTAAATAAATACACCAAATAATGCACAATAGAATATACTAGATAAACGTAATCATCAGAGTTACACAGTATACAGGATCATACTTAGTACAAATACAGTTCAGCTATACATAATGTCTACAGCGGAAAAAAAACATAATGTACAATCGGAGCTGAACAGCATAAAAAGAGATAAATAATGGAATCCATCTTCAGCTCCAGCTATCCAGAAAGAACTAGCTAAACCTGAATCCAAGGCTGCCCATGTAGAAAAAGGGGCACCCGAGTTTGAAAGTGAAACAAACTACGAGTCAGTCATGGGACTGGTATGAGAAATCTACTCAACACATTTATAATATGGCTAATCACAGGACCATGCCATTTTCGTGGAACGGGTTTACTCCATTGGATCTCCAGTGCTTTAAAACAAATAATTCTTTTGAATATCGTAATTCTTTTTATAAAAATGAAGCCATTATAAGACTCAGTTCCCATCACACAATGCAACGCAAACCGGAGGATAGATTTTACCTTATAATGGCCAAAATATGATTGATACGAATAAAACAAAAGCATTTGATATTATTACTAGTATTTATATGTTTCAAAAACAATTTCCATCAGAACTATCAATCATAGACAGCATGGGTACCATATATCATGTCGCCATATATATATATACAATCGAAAGCGCACAGTCACGTATTTGGAAATTGGATTTCCGTCATGAACCAAGGCAAAAGATGGTCCTTACCGAATTTTAGACTTCCTAGCCCGAGCCTCAGGTACAGCCGCAACTGCCCCTTGGATCTTCAGGGCCGGTCCACCGATGTGGATTATTATGCCTGAATAATACGTTTCCCCGCCCTATGGGGCGTAAATGAGCCAAAGAATGACTCCATCGGAATCGGATCGTCCGATCTAATCGAGGCTCCTCGCTATCCATCATCCACATAAGTAAAATGTCAGGCCGTGTGAAAACACCGACACAACTCCTAGATAGGAAGAAACGCATGCCCGCCCTGAGGTCCTTTCTCCCGTTTCTGGTTCATACCGGGGTGTGAGGCTCGCAAAATCACATTATACACAAAGCTACGCCACACAGGCGGGGCTTTGATCATCAACACAAAACTTTGCTTTTTCAACAGAAGCCCTGATCACTGCATCTTAGCATGCCACACAGGCAATTCACACCGTGCAATTGATTGCTATCAATCACACAAAATAAACTCCAAGGTCAGACACACTGTGTAACAACCCGAAAATCTGGGCCAGTTTAAAATTTTTATTTTGGCAATTTTAGCGAATTTTGAATATTTAAAATGAATTATTTTAAATAATATCGACGAGAAATTTATTTTTGAATATAATTAGAACGTATATAGTTATGTAGATCGTCGTTAGAATATAAATAATTATATATAATTATAAAAGGAATTGAAAATGGCGCGGTAGTTCGATAATTCGATTTTAAACTTCAATTGAATGTACCGGGTGCAAAATAAACCGGATTTTAGTGAAACCAAAAATAATAGGATCTATTTGATAATATTTTTCCAACGAATCCGAGAAATCAAAATTTCATAGTGGGAATCAAAAGATATGTCCAGTTGAAAATTCTGAATAGTCGCTATGGAATTCAGGCCCTTAAAAATGGAAATTTTGCAAACGACCTCGGATTTCGATGAAACCACTTTTGTTGGGTCCGTGATGTCAAGTTATTGCTAGAATCCAAATTTTATAATTTTTCGAATCAATATGTGAGCGTGGCAAAGGAAAACGCATTTGACCAGTTTTAGTTGATTTTAATCAACTGGAAAATTGCCATTTTTCCAACCGTCTCAGAATTCGACGAAACTAGTTTTGTTAGGACCGTATCGTCAATACAAAGCTAGAAAATATTTTTTCTGTAATTTTTCGAGTTAGTATGTGAACCCAGTAAATTGAAATGCGCGTTCAAATTCAATATATAGAGTTATACGTTGATTTTGATGAAAACTGATCGAAACGATCGAATCAG
Organism: Allium sativum; assembly: GCA_030737875.1. Classification (NCBI taxonomy): domain Eukaryota; kingdom Viridiplantae; phylum Streptophyta; class Magnoliopsida; order Asparagales; family Amaryllidaceae; genus Allium; species Allium sativum. Next base: position 712,049,481 of record CM060919.1, on the reverse strand, counting down.
CCTACGTGACATATCCCATTGTGTTCGGAATGGGGGTAATTAGCCATGGACGACAGGCGGTGGGCCTCGTTTAAAGGTCGAAAATAAAAGTTGCTTTTTGGCGGAAAAATAAAATAAATTATAATATAAAAATCTCCCCTTCCTCTCTTTAACCCCTCCAGGCCCCCCCGATTCATTTTAAAATCAAAATAAAAATATACAAAAAAAGCGGAGTCGCCGCCCCTAGTCGATCGCCACCCATACTGGCGCCAGGCGCCGCACCTCCGGCGATTCCCCCTCCTCCTCGCGATGGCCTCACTCCTTCCCCCTTCGCTCGCCTCCTCCTCCCTTTCCCAAAACCTCTGAAGCCCAAATCGATGAGCCCCCTCCTTTTTCTCTGATCCCGTACCCCGCGCCTCCTTCTTCCTCAGCCTCTTCTTCCAGTTCGAAGCCTCACACTCGCCTACCCCAACCTCTGCGCCCCTTTCTCCCTTGCTTCCGCCGCCTTTAGCACCATTCTCCGACCACCCGTGACCCCGAGCGCCGCCTCCCCCTTTTAATTTACACGCTGTAAGTTTTTTTTCTTTTTCCTTCTTGGTTATTCATTTTAATATATTTTAAAATATTCTAGTTTAATTAAAAAGGTGGAATTTTTATAGAATGGCGATAATAAAAATAGGATTTTTATAGGAGAAAAATATAATTTTTATTATATAGAAAGGCTGAAAAATATAATTTTTATCGCATGTAAAGGTTGAAAATATAATTTTCATATTATATAGATAATAAAAATGTGATCTTTATATGGTAGGATATAAAAAGACGATATTTTTATGTAGTGAAAGACGACATTTTTAAAGTAGCAAAAGGCGAAATATTTATATAGAGAATAGTGTTGTAAAAGTAGAATTTTTATCTATATAGTAGCGATGTAAAAAATAGAATTTTTATCTATATAGTAGCGATGTAAAAATAGAATTTTTATCTATATAGTAGCGATGTAAAAATAGAATTTTTATCTATATAGCAGCGATGTAAAAATATAATTTTTTATCTATATAGTAGCGATGTAGAAATAGAATTTTTATCCATATGGAGTAATTATAAAAATATGATTTTTATATACATGGCAAGAATATAAAAATGTGATTTCTATATATATAGAGAATACGGGCAACGAAGGTGACAAAAAGGCGAGAACGGCGATGATTTCCTACAATAGAAGTGTCGTGGAGTTGGGATAGCTAGTCGATGAGAATTTCTCACTCTTCAATTTCTTTTTCTAGTTATATATATATATACTAGGATGCAGACGGTGCTTAGTAGCACCCGACACCCGTCATCCACAGACCATGGATGACTTGTTTGTTTGATTGATGTGTTGTGAAAATTGTTTGTGATGTTGATGTGAAATAGATGATAAAAAGTAGATGGTTGAAATAAATATTTTATTGTTAAAAATATAATTTTCAACGTGAAAGTTAATAAATAAATAATCATTTAAAAACCGGACGGTTTGTTTATGTACACCTATTTGAAGGACATTGATTGGGACGATAAATTTTACACATCGCCCAACTGCACAAATGAAATCTGTGTATGATTGTTTGAAATCCTACACGGGTATTGGGACGAAATACGGCATACACTAATCCCATTAATTAGTTATATGTCGATCGATTGATTGACAGGCTGTTATAAGCGTTAGATATCTATATTTGATGCTTATACGGTGTAGTGCACTTTGGATGATGGTTGATTGTTTATCGTTGCTATTATATACATGTGTTGTATGGAATCCATATAATTAACGCTATATGGTGATTGATTGGGCCTCATTCCAATTTAGAAGATAAAGAATATTATAAAATAAAGGTTCATGTGTTGACTGTACTCATCCGTTGAGATTAGTCATGTGTTGAACGAAATATTTTAACAATAAAATTTACAGCTTTATCAATATAAAATAAAGGTTCATCTGTTGACTGTACTCATCCATTGAGATTAGTCATGTGTTGAACGAAATATTTTAACAATAAAATTTACATCTTTAATATTATAAAATAAAGGTTCATGTGTTGACCGTACTCATCCGTTGAGATTAGTCATGTGTTGAACGAAATATTTTAACAATAAAATTTACATCTTTATCAATATAAAATAAAGGTTCATGTGTTGACTGTACTCATCCATTGAGATTAGTCATGTGTTGATCGAAATATTTTAACAATAAAATTTACATCTTTAATATTATAAAATAAATGTTCATGTGTTGACTGTACTCATCCATTGAGATTAGTCATGTGTTGAATGAAATATTTTAACAATAAAAGTTACATCTTTAATATTATAAAATAAAGGTTCATGTGTTCACCGTACTCATCCGCTGAGATTGGTCATGTGTTGAACGAAATATTTTAACAATAAAATTTACATGTTTATCATATATGAAATTAGAAATTAACTGGAAAATAGATGAGATGAGTGGTCTCCTGGATATTGATCTGATGTTGGTTTCGGCCTTCGGGGTTAATATTTAAGGGATCATTCTCTTACTAATTTACGGTTGAAGTCTGATTTAAATCAAACGATAGATACCATAATTTTTATAAAATATATTGAATAACAAAATAGTCACACGTGGACAGTACTCATTCGTTGAGATTAGTCATGTGTTGACAAAAATATAGATTCACGTATTGAATAGGATAAATATTCATTTGTCGAATAGAATAACGGAATTATTGAAATATATAAAGCCGTGTTGATTAGAGATGCGCTATTTTAAAGCGAACGATATTTATATCGATTATATTCGTTTTTTATAGAATTGAATTGAATATAAAACGAATTCGAATTGAATATAAAACGAATTCGAATTGAATTGAATATATAACGAATTCGAATTGAATATAAAACGAATTCGAATTGAATTGAATATAAAACGAATTCGAATTGAATTGAAAACGAATTGAGATAGAATAAAAATCGATTTGATATGAATTCAAATTGAATTGAAATTTGAATTGAATTGAAATGAATTTTAAAATGAATTTATAAGGATAAATTCAATTTTGATTTGAATTGGAAATGGAAGTTGAAATGTTTTTGAAACGAATTTAAAACTATTTATAAAATTCGTTTTAAATAGAAATCGATGATATATATATATATATATATATATATATAATGGCCTGAATAGAACGCGCCGCGCCGCGGCAGTTCGTAAATTTCGACCATTGACTTCGAACAGACATTACGGGAGATCCGACCGTCGGATTCTCCTAAAACCTGAACCGTTGGGTTCGTATCGAAAAGAGCTTTCTAACGAATATTAGAAATTTGAAATCTAACGGTTGGATTTAGAGATACATCCAAATCAAATTTGGAAAAGGTCGTTGTAAGTGCAGTTCGATGGCCGTTGATGGAAATTGACTGTACGGGCCTTGAAAAAATTATTAAAAATAGTAATAATTTGTGTAAAATCATAAGAAATGATTTGGGAAAAATTGGGATGAAAAACTCCATATTTGAAAAGATAAAAAATAGATTTTTATCGAAATGAACTAGTTTTGAACTAAAATTAAACCCGTTTATTTTTAAATAAATAAATTGGATTTGAAACGGGTTTTAAATAGAATTGATTTATGGGTTTATCGTGAACTGTGTTTTAAATGACACCAGTTCTTTAACTCTGTAAAAGGAGTTTTAATGAATCTGTAATTAGAATGAAATGTGCATTGATAATCTAAATTATCAAATTTGGAAAATAAGCGAGAATGGAGTATCACCAGTTTTGCTCCAAAGCGATAGTTAAATCTTTAATTAGATTTGAACGTGAAATGGTAATTAATTTTATCGATAACACCGTGGTGTTAGATATGGAGTATTACCGGTTTTGCTTCATGGGATGAATAGGTTGGGATTGGGAAATAAAATAAATAATTACTTCGTTGTGGTTCGCTAATCCCGACTAGTTTGGAAAACCATAATTTGGTATGAAATGAAATCCAAAGGAAGGTTGAAGAATAAATTCAAAGAATTTATCTTGGATAAGATTAATGGGAACCTTTCCCTATGAATATGAAATTAAGAAACTAGTTGTAGGTTAGCCAAGAAGAATGGTTTCCTGGTTATTGATCTGGTGTTGGTTTCGGCCTTCGGGGTTAATATTTGGGAAATTGTTCTCTTGTTGATTTACGGTTAGTGGCTGCTAAATTGGAATGAGGCGTATGTTGTGTTTGTGTAACATTTATTTTTAATATACGCGGGTTGTTCGGAAAGGCCGGGTTTATACCCATTCTGAATAACCGATTCGACGATAAGTCGAAGATGACGACAGTGGTCAAAGACCGGAAGTCTTCACATCGTTTGGATAATTACCGATGATCCTGATTGGGCTGTACACCCAAGAGGATGGAAACAGTTGGTTGCCGTCCAGACGTACTTGGAGATGGATGGATATGAGAGGAAAGTGCCTCTGGTTTCGTTCAGACCCAGAACGAACTTGTAAATGGATTGTGTGTCTGACATTGGATTTTATTCTGTGTAGATTGATTTCTGTTAAATATATATCTGTTTGGCGGCGGAGAATTTATTCTCTTGCTTAATGCCCTTCTCTGAGACGTACGAGCTTAGAGGTTATATATCGATAGATATCAATCGCATGGCATGAATTGCCTGTGTGGCACGCTGAGTTGCATGGATCAAGGCTTCTGTTGAAAAGAAAAGTCTTGTGGTTGATGATCAAAGCACAGCCTACGTGGCAGCTTTGTGTATAGCGTGGATTCGCGAGCCTCACACCTCGGTATGAGTTAAAAACGGGATACGGGCCGTTGGGAGAACACGACGTTTCTTTCTAGCTTTGGTGGTGTCAGTGACTTACCAGCCCTGACATTTATATACTTTTCACCTTTGTGGTTGTTGGAATGAGGCGCCTCGATTATAGGTCTGTAAGGACCGGGAAACGTGTGTTCAGGAATTGCCAATCCTCTAACGTAAGTGAGGACCGGCCCAACCGATCCAAGTGGCTGCCCAGAGTGTGTAGTCCTGAGCATTTGCTAGAGTGTCTCGAACGCGGAGAGGAGCTTGCCCCTTGCCTCGACTCATGATGGAATCCAATTTCCAATACGTGTATTGCGATTTTAATTGTAGAGCTAGTATGGCGACATGATAGATGGTACCCATGCCGCCTAGGATTGATATTTATGATTGAAATTGTTTTGACACTATACACTTATAATAGTATCAAATGATTTGTTTTAAACATACCAAGCATGTTTGGCTATTATAAGGGAAAACCCTATCCTCCGGCTTGCGTTGCATTGTGTGATGGGACCTGGGTCTTATAATAGCTTCATTTTTCGAAAAAGCATTGCGTTATTTATTCTATGCACTGGTATTCTTGGGAGGAAACCCGTTCCGTGTTATACGGCGTGGTCCCTTGAATTACTCTCTTTCAAAGTAAAGTTTTAAATAACTGTTTTAGTTCTCACACCAGTCACATGACTGACCTGGAGTTTATTGTTTTAACCTAAACTCTGGATGCCCTTATTTTCGACACGGGCAGCTAGTAGTTTTGGTTTTGCAGATTTATATTCACAGGATCCTAATTTACAGCTGGAACGATGCTCGGAAAGCTCTGTATCCGTGTATTACTTTCAGTTGTGTTTTGTATTATTTTCCACTGCTGTGTAATTTATTGTAATCTCTGATATTTATCGAATGTATAGTATTCATTTATACTCTGTATATTCTTGTATCTGATGGAATTGTTGTAATAACAATGAAATGTTCTTCTGTTTGCGTTCCAATTTGTCCTGTTCTCAAAAACGATCAGGGGTTTCGAACGGTCTAGATCGGTTTAACGATCGATTCGGATCGAGCGAAATTCCCGGCCGTCACACGCTATCCATTTGCAAGTCCGTTCTGGGTTTGAACGAAACCGGAGGCACTATATACCTCGCAAACCCATCGATCACCACGTACGTCTGGACAATCACCACTCATTATCCATATTTCGGGATGCCTCCCAATCAGGACCTCAGTTACCATCCGAACGAGGTGAAGATCTCCAGTCTTCGTCCACAGTCTTCATCTTCGATTTCTTATCGTCGATTCAGTTATTCAAATGGGATAAACCCGGTCTTGCTAAGCAACTCGCGTATATAATAAACAAGTGCAACACTAACATACATACGCATCATTTCAATTCATTAGTCACTAACCGTCAATCAGTAAAAGAACGATTTCCCAAATATTAACCCGGAAGGCCGAAACCAACATCAGATCAAAATTCAGGAAACCATTCGACTTAGCTAACCTTCAGTTAATTTCTAAATCACATCCATATCGTTTATAATATTTTATAACGATTTATCACTATTATTATTTATTTTAATATAGCCAATTTATTCAAAACGACGTTTTGGGCCATAACGCGACTGTGACGCTGTTTTTCTTCAGTTTGATTTACACATATCTGAAAATCTAACCGTTGGATCTTCACAAAATTTACGTCATTAGAAAGATCTTTTCATAACGAATCCAACAGTTCCAGTTTCGAAAATTCCGACAGTCGGATCTCCCGGTATAATCGTTTGAAGTTTCGATTTCAAAATACGAACTGCAGCGTCGTTATTCGATTATATATATTTATATTTATATTTATATAAATATAATCGATTCTGGCGCTGTTTTTCTTCAGATTTGAAATAAACATTCCAGACAATCCAACCGTTGGATTTTTACAAAGTTGGTGCCGTTGGAAAGATATTTCCAAGGCGAACCCAACGGTTGCGATTTCAGGAAAATCCGATGGTCGGATCTCCCGGTATAATCGTTTGAAATTACGGTTTCAAAATATGAACTGCAGCGTCGTTATTCAATATATTTCATTTCTTTATATATATATATATATATATATAGATTCTTCGATTTCAAAACTATATGATTTTCATACATTTGATAAAAATGATATTTTTATCTAACCATTTTCTATTTCAATACTTCACTATTTTTAACAATTAATGTATATCATAAAAATGTGATTTTTAATGTAAAACAATTTATTTCAAAACTCGACTATTTTATATATTTCATATAGGTGATAAAAACAGGATTTTTATTATAAAACAATTTACTTCAAAACAAGATTATTTTATATAGTTCATATCGACGATAAAAATTGGATTTTTATTATAAAACACTTTCTTTCAAAAAATGAATACCATTCAACACATGAATTTCAATTCAACGAATGAATTTCGATTCAACACATGAAGGTTTTCTATAGTTTGTATATATATATATATAAGGTGATTTTTAGATTTAAAACACGAATACCATTCAACACATGAATTTCTATCCAACGAATGAATATCGATTCAACACATGAAGGTTTTCTATAGTTTGTGTGTATATATATATATATATATATAAAGGTGATTTTTATATTTAAAACACGAATACCATTCAACACATGAATTTCAATTCAACGAATGAATTTCTATTCAACACATGAAGGTTTTCTATTCAATAGACGAATATAATTTCAACATAGGAAAATAATTCTAACACATGAATATTATTCAAAATTTTGGCAGCATAACGGCAGGGTAGTTAACACCGGGACCATCCCTAGTATGGCTCCTCGCTCTACCTTAAAACCTCGCGATTTTTGACAATGGGGATTCATGCATCTAGTTCGCACGCAGGCGGCATGTATATTTTTTTCAATTCCACAAACTAATCCTATGTGGTTTCAACCAAATATTTCTCAACCACAAACGGGTATTTTTCAACCACAATCAATCAATATCAACCACAAACAATTCCAATCAACCATTCGCTATCAATCAATTTTCACACCAATCACAACCAATAAATATCGTCCATGGTTTGTGGACGAGGGGCACACACACACACACACATATATATATATATAGAGCATTTCACTTCTATTTCAACACATATATAATTTTTACAACGCATATATAACTTATACGTCGAACGTACAACTTATACAATGCTTATACAAGAGGTGTACAACGTTTATATAACTCATACATCGACTATATAATTTATACATCGTCGTTTTTCATGTCGTTTATAAATTAGAAATCTCACATTTCACATTTTGTATATATATACAATTCACAGTCATAACACAATCAAATAAATCGTCCATGGTCTATGGACGTATGTGAACAGTTCAGATATGCAGTTATAATATAAATAACTGTATAGGAAATTATAGTGATAGAATTCTCACAATTCACATTTTGTATATATATACAATTCACAGTCATAACACAATCAAATAAATCGTCCATGGTCTGTGGACGTATGTGAACAGTTCAGATATGCAGTTATAATATAAATAACTGTATAGAAAATTATAGTGAGAGAATTCTCATAGTGGGATCCACTCCGTCAGTTTTATCTGAATTTCTGAACAGGCTAGATTTGAATTTGCCTGGAATTCCAACATGCTTGGAATTGGACCCAGTCAGTTTTGTTGCACAGCACTTGCCCCCACGATCGTAACGGATCCAGTTTCATTGAATTTGGCCCTCGTATGAAAAAATTACGCAGTTTTAAACATCAAACAATTTTAAAACAATTAAATTAGGTTAACTCATTCCCTTAATTAATTACCCCCTTAGTTAATCACTCTCCCCTTTCGTTCTCTCTGGAAAACCACTGAACCCACGTCGCCAAATTCAACACGTCACCGAACCTCCACCGTAGCACCAGACCCCCATCAGCTTGCACCCCCGCGAGCGCCTCCCCGAGCTACCTCAACGCTGGCCACGCCATAGAACTCGGCCCCCTCCTCTTGCGTGAAATCGCTAGCGAAGTTGATGACTTCGAGCTACTCCATCGATCAAAACACCTTATGAAATCCCTTGAAACCGACATGGATTGAAAGAGCATGGAACCCCCTTCGATTTTCTCCAAAGGACCCTGGTGTAATTCTGCGTGTTGGAGGAGCGATTTAGGCTCGAATTCCGGAGCATCTCGTTTGTTCAAAGGGGGTTAACGACGGCTTGGGAAACTAGGGTTAAAGGGGAGGTGATTTAAAGATTTTTTTTATTATTTAAATCCAAATATACCCTTATTTTGATACGAACACCAAATCGAGCCTAACTATTATCGCCCCTAGCGTTTTACCCCCATTCCGAACACTATGGCATATGTTTTGTAGGCCCATTTGACTATTTGAGTCGGTTTTCCTTCAAATTAAAATATAAAACATTCAATATTTGATTTGAACGTACATTTCAATTTGCCGGGGCCACAAACTAATTCGAAAAATTCCAAAAAAATAAATCTGGCTATGTTTGATGATACGGTCCCAACAAAACTAGTTTCGTCGAGTTCTGAGACAGTTTGAAAAATGGCCCATTTCTGGTCGATCCAATTTAACTGTAATTGACAAAACACGTTTTCCTTTGCCACGCTCACATACTAGCTTCAAAAATTATGAAAATTGAAACCTAGCAATAACTTCACATCTCGGATCCAACAAAAGTGGTTTCGTCGAATTCCGAGGTCGTATCCAAAATGGACAATTTCACGGCTATATAAATTCCATAGCGACCTTTTAGAAAATTCATTTGGCCATAGCATTTGCATCCCACTATGAAACTTCGATTTTTTAGATTCGTTAGAAAGGAATTCACTAACAGATTTAGATATTTTTGGTTTCACTCAAATCCGTTTTGTTTTGCACCCGGTACAGTCAGTCAAAGTTTGAAATGAAAATTTGAAACTGCCGCGCCATTTCAGGTCTTGCTTATAATTAGAATTAATTATATTCATATTCAAATGTCGATTCGAACTCACTTTTCATTGTGATTATTTAAAATATTTATTTTAAATATTTAAAATCCATTATTTTAGCTAATTAATTTTTTTTAAATTGGTTCAGATTTTCCGGGTCGTTACAAGTATATACCTATCATTTGCAAACTCTAATAATATTTACTGTTTATAAAACATATGTCAAATTCTTTAATATAATCTATATTATATTAATCTAGTTAATTCTACCTAAATCCAATTGGAATTTGAAAATCCTTTATAAATTTCTATTTTTCACACTACTATTCTATTCTCTCTATTCACCTTAATCGTCAATACTAATCCCTACTTGACTTATTTAGTCAAATTCGATTTTTATACTTGAAACTCCGAGTTTCAATCTATTTATAACCTCTAATTGTAGAGTTATATAATCTCTTTTATATTTTCCTTATAATTGGAAAATTCCAATTTGATTTACATATCAATTTCATATTCGTTTCCCATTTCTTAACTTCTAACGAATAAAATTCCAATTATTCATTATCACTTTAAGCGAGATATTTATCTCAGCTTTATCATCATTCCAGAGGTTTACTTAAAAATGTGATTTACACAACCATCATCGAATATTCCATAAATGTTTTTTTAAACACCTTTATAGTTTTATTATAACTTAATTCAGTTTATTTCTATAGCCCCACTTGATAAAATATTCATATATAAAACCTTTTGTAAATTCTTACTATTAATACCTATTATCTATAGTTGTATATAAAATTCTTTAATGCAATCTGTATTATTATTTGACTTAAATTCCATTAGCATTCATAAATTAAAACCCTTTTTAATTTATCTCTAACGATTCCCATTTCCAAAATTATCCCTTTTTACCTTTTATTCATCTCAACTATGGATAATATTCCTTAGGACAAGTTCATTCTTGACTTGATTACTTGACCTGAATTCACACTTGCAATTTCAAGATAAACTCTATTTATACTTCTAGTTGTATATTTATTTCGTATAATCTCTTCTATGATTTCCCTTGCAATTGGAAAGCTTCAAATCCATTTAAATATTATTCGATTTACATTTCTTATCTCAAATTCACACACGATTTAATTTTTTCCTTATATTCCTCAATAAAAATAATTTCACTTAAAATGTCGCTTATAAAATCACCCCTTCACGATATTTGTTTAAACGTATATTTAATATTAAATCCTATTTAATTTGGATACTATGTGATCATTTCTATTTGGAAACAAATATTTTAAAACTCTTTTTATATTTTAATTTTTGTTTTGAAATTCATATATTATCATTTAGAATATTTAAAATATCCAAAATCAACAACCAGTGTTACTAACACATCCAAGCATGTCATAAGCTATAACAGGATATAAAAAACATCATATATCAGTATATATGTAAAAACAAATAATTTAAATGTAAGGAATCCAGTTGGATCCCTCCAACCTGTTTTCCTGCATCTACAGATGTCAGTCAACAATAATAATACCCATCCTGCTTCGAGGTAGGATATCGCGGTATAGAAGGTCATCCACTATATATATTGTTGGGCATATAGGAAATCATCCACTAATGTACTGTGGGCATCCGCTAACGGTACTGCAGGAATTATCCAACAACCAATCGCCAATGTCATTTTTATATAATATTATTATATATTATTATCAGTTTATATCAATCAATTTAGCAGCCAACAAGCAATAAATAAAATTTTGAGCTATTAAAAATAGTTCAAATAATTTGCTGAGTGCGTTTAACTCACCTCAGTTTTCCATGTCGAATATCCAATTATTTTCTGAAATGTCTCAGCTACTCATCTACTTCATTGTCTCGAATAAATTTTATCGCCTACAATTATTTTATTCATTGACTAAATATTTATTTTATTTTAAATTAACTACTAATGAATAAATTAATTAATTTCTCTATGTATTTTTAATTTTGAAAAAAAACGTTTACCTACTACTTTGCACTAACTTGTTGTGACGGCCGGGAATTTCGCTCGATCTGAATCAGTCGTTAAACCGATCTAGACCGTTCGAAACCCCTGATCGTTGAGAACAGGACAAATCAGAACGCAAACAGAAGAACATTTCATTGTTATTACAACAATTCCATCAGATACAAGAATATACATAGTAAAATTGAATAAATTACATTCGATAAATATCAGAGATTACAATACATTACATAGCAGCGTAAAATAATACAAAGCACAACTGAAGGTGATATATGGATACAGAGCTTTCCGGATATCATTCCAGCTGTAAACCAGGATCCTGTGAATATAAATCTGCAAAACCAAAACTACTAGCTGCCCGTGCGGAAAATAGGGGCACCCAGAGTTTAGGTTAAAACAATAAACTCCAGGTCAGTCATGTGACTGGTGTGAGAACTAAAACAGTTATTTAAAACTTTACTTTTAAAGAGAGTAATTCAAGGGACCACGCCATATAACACGGAACGGGTTTCCTCCCAAGAATCCCAGTGCATAGAATAAACAACCCAATGCTTTTTCGAAAATGAAGCTATTATAAGACCCAGGTCCCATCACACAATGCAACGCAAGCCGGAGTATAGGGTTTTCCCTTATAATAGCCAAACATGCTTGGTACGTTTAAAACAAATCATTTGATACTATAATAAGTGTATAGTGTCAAAACAATTTCAATCATAAATATAAATCATAGACGACATAGCATACCATGCTACTATGTCGCCATACTAGGCTCTACAAATAAAGCCGAAATATCTCGTATTGGAAATTGGATTTCCGTCATGAGTCGAGGCAAGGGGCAAGCTCCTCTCCGCGTTCGAGACACTCTAGCAAATGTCTCAGGACTACACACTCAGGGCAATCCTGGATTCGGCTGGGCCGGTCCTCACTTACGTTAGAGGATTAGTTATGCCTGAACACACGTTTCCCGGTCCTTACAGATCTATAATCGAGGCGCCTCATTTTAACAACCACAAAGGTGAAAAGTATATAAATGTCAGGGCTGGTAAGTCACTGACACCACCAAAGCTAGAAAGAAACGTCGTGCTCTCCCAGCGGTCCGTATCCCGTTTTTGACTCATACCGAGGTGTGAGGCTCGCGAATCCACGCTATACACAAAGCTACGCCACAAATGCCGTGCTTTGATCATCAACCACAAGACTTTGCTTTTCAACAGAAGCCTTGATCCATGCAACTCAGCGTGCCACACAGGCAATTCATGCGATTGCTATTTATCGATATATAACCTCTAAGCTCGTACATCTCAGAGAAGGGCGTTAAGCAAGAGAATAAATTCTCTGCCGCCAAACAGATATATATTTAATAGAAATCAATCAACATAGAATAAAATCCAATTTCAGACACACAATCCATTTACAAGTTCGTTCTGGGTCTGAATGAAACCGGAGGCACTTTCCTCGTATACCCATCCATCTCCAAGTACGTCTGGACGACAACCAACTGATTCCCTCATCTTGGGTGTACAGCCCAATCAAGATCATCAGTAATCACCCAAACGATGTGAAGACTTCCGGTCTTCAACCACCGTCTTCATCTTCGACATATCGTCGAATCGGTTATTCAGAATGGGTATAAACCCGGACTTTCCGAACAACCCGCGTATATTGAAAACAAATGTTACACAAACACAACATACGCCTCATTCCAATTCTGGATATTCTGTTATTTAAATATCCACATCTTTTGGAAAAAAGTTCCCATTAATTTTATCCAAGATAAATTCTTTAAATTTTATCCTTTAAACTTCCTTTGGATGTCGTTTCAAACCAAATTATGGTTTTCTAAACTAGTCGAGATTAGCGAACCACAAGGAAGTAATTATTTATTTTATTTCCCAATCCCAACCTATTCATCCCATGAAGCAAAACTGGTAATACTCCATATCTAACACCACAGTGTTGTCGATAAAATTAATTATCATTTCACATTCAAATCTAATTAAAGATTTGACTATCGTTTTGGAGCAAAACTGGTGATACTCCATTCTCGCTCATTTTCTAAATTTGATAATTTAGATTATCTATTCACATTTCAATCTAATTGCAGATTCATTAAAACTCCTTCTACTGGGTTAAAGAACTAGTGTTATTTGAAACCTAGTTCACGACAAACCCAAATCACATTCTAATTATTATCGGGTTAAAGAACTAGTGTTATTTAAAACACAATTCACGATAAACCCATGAATCAATTCTATTTAAAACCCATTTCAAATCCAATTTATTTATTTGAAAATAAACGGTTTTAATTTTAGTTCAAAACTAGTTCATTTTGATACAAATCTATTTTTACCTTTTTAAATATGGAGTTTTTCATCCCAAATTTTCCCAAATCATTTTTTATGATTTTACACAAATTATTACTATTTTTAATAATTTTATTAAGGCCCGTATAGTCAATTTCCATCAACGGTCATCGAACTGCACTTACAGCGACCTTTTTCAAATTTGATTTGGACGTATCTCCAAATCCAACCGTTAGATTTTGAATTTCTAATACTCATTAAAAAGCACTTTTCGATACGAACCCAACGGTTCCGATTTTAGGAGAATCCGACGGTCGGATCTCCCGTAATGTCCTTTTGAAATCAATGGTCGAAATTCGCGAACTACCGCGGTGCGGCGCGTTCTATTCAGGCCATTATATTATATATATAATATATATAATATATTTTTCGTCGATTTCTATTTAAAACGAAGTTTATAAATAGTTTTTAAATTCGTTTCAAAAACAATTTCAACTTCCATTTCGATTCAAATCAAAATTGAATTTTGCTTTATAAATTCGTTTTAAAATTCATTTCTATTCAATTTCAATTCAAATCGATTTTAATTCGATTCGAATTCATTTCGTTTTCTATTCAATTCAATTCGAAATCGTTTTATATTCAATTCATTTCGAAATCGTTTTATATTCAATTCATTTCGAAATCGTTTTATATTCAATTCATTTCGAAATCGTTTTATATTCAATTCATTTAAAAATCGTTTTATATTCAATTCATTTCGAAATTGTTTTATATTCAATTCATTTCGAAATCGTTTTCTTTTCAATTCATTTCGAAATCGTTTTCTTTTCAATTCAATTCGAATTGGTTTTCTATTCAGTTCAATTCAGATTGGTTTTCTATTCAATTCAATTCAGATTGGTTTTCTATTCAATTCGATTCAAATTTCAAAATATTCGATTTCGAAATCACCTTTCAATATTCATTTTAAAATGAATAAAATCGATATAAATATCGTTCACGTCAAAATGGCATCAATCTAATCAACACGGCTTCATATATTTCTATTTTCAAATATTTTATTTCAAATGTTTCTTTTTCAAATATTTCCTATTCAAATATTTCTATTTCAAATATTTTTATTATTAAAATATTTCGTTCAACACATGACTAATCTCAACGGATGAGTACGGTCAACACATGAACCTTTATTTTATAATATTCTTTATTTTCTAAATTGGAATGAGGCCCAATCAACCACCATATAATATTAATTACATGGACTTTTATACATCACACGTATATAATAGCATTGAAAAATAATCAACCATCAACCAAAGTGCACTACACTGTATAAGCATCAAATATAGATATCTAACGCTTATAACAACCTGTCAATCAATCGATCGACATATTTAATCAATCAGGATGAGTGAACTTCAAATTTCATCCCAACACCCGTGCGGGGTTTCAAACAATCAAACACAGATTTTATTTGTGCAGTTGGGCGATGTGTAAAATTTATCGTCCCAATCAATGTCCTTCAAATTGGTGTACATAAACAAACCGTCTGGTTTGTAAATGAGTATTTTATTTTATTCACTTCCACGTTAAAAATTATATTTTTAACGATAAAATATTTTATTTCAACACATGAATTTCAATTCAGTTTATTTACACAATAAAAATGATATTTTTATTTTTCTAATATATTTTAGAAAATTTCGGCGGCATTACGGCACGATACTAGAAACGGGACAAGGCCTAGCCTTATCCCCGGCCTAGTGAAGGCCCACGCCATTCACACATCAACCAAATCCATTCCATTTCACCAAACAATCAAATTCAACTCAAATAATCTAACTAATTACACAACCAAACAATTAAACAAACAAGCCATCCATGGTCTGTGGATGATGGGTGTCGGGTGCTACTAAACACCGTCTGCATCCTAGTATATATATATATAAATATAACTAGAAAAAGAAATTGAAGAGTGAGAAGTTCTCACCGATAGCTATCCAACTTCACGACACTTCATTTATAGAAATCTTCATCATTCTCGCCTTTTTGTCATCTTCGTTGACCGTAGCCTCTACATATGTAAAAATCGAATTTTTACTTCCCTATTCAATATATAAAAATCGAATTTTTACTTTGCTATTCAATATATAAAAATCGAATTTTTACTTCGCTATTCAATATATAAAAATCGATTTTTTTACTTCGTTATTCAATATATAAAAATCGAATTTTTACTTCGCTATTCAATATATAAAAATCGAATTTTTATTTCGTTATTCAATATATAAAAATTGAATTTTTATTTCGTTATTCAATATATAAAAATCGAATTTTTATTTCGCTATTCAATATATAAAAATCAAAATTTTATTTCGTTATTCAATATATAAAAATCGAATTTTTATAATTGCCTCATATGGATAAAATTATATTTTTATGCCACTACTATATAGATAAAAATTCCATTTTTATACCGCTACTATATAGATAAAAATTCTATTTTTATCACGCTATTCTTCATATAAAGATTTCACCTTTTCTATTTTTAAAATCTAATCTTTTATATTTAAAAAATCTAATCTTTTCTACTTTATAAATCTTATTTTTTTTCTACTTTAAAAATCTTGTTTTTTCTACTTTAAAAATCTTATTTTTTCTACTTTAAAAATCTTATTTTTTTCTACTTTAAAAATCTTATTTTTTTCTACTTTAAAAATCTTATTTTTTACATTGACTAAATATATAAAAAGGTCATATTTTTACCTAGATAAAAATCGCATTCTTACCTAATCTATTTTATATAGAAATTCGGCTTTTAAAACAATGTTTTTAGACCTTTAAAAACTGATTTTAAATCAATGTGTATATATTTTAAAACTAATTTAAATGATACTAGTTAAACTAAAATAACAGTGAAGAAATAAATAAGATTCACTGTTTAAATCATTCTGGTATCGACAGGAGCTCGAAATGGATGCACTGTCGTTGCCATGGGGTTGGTCGGAGCACTCAGGTCCGCGCCATGTTGGAGGGTCGCGGGATTGGGCTTCAGGCAATTGGGGGAGAGGTCTCGTGGATAACCGACATCGAGATGGGGAGGGTTGGGCTCGAGGGTTTCGGATCTGTGGAGGATGGGAGGAGGGAGGCCGCCATCGATCACCGGAGAGGGGTGCACGACCGTCAGTGGTGGCGTCAGGCTAGGGCAGAGGATGGCCACGGCAGCGGGTTTGGGGAGGGTTCTCGAGCTCGAGCTCGATCAGGAAGGGAAAGAGGACGGGCAGGATCGGTGGAGGGGGTGAACAGGGCGAGGCCGACGCTGGCGTGGGGTAGGCGGCGGGTGCGGTGGCCAGAGGCGTAGGCGGCGTCGCGATTAATTCCTGGTTTTTCTTTTTTTCTTTTTCTTTTTTCTTGCATTGACTGAAGTAAGGGAATAAAGGAAGGGGGTAAGGGCTTAAAGTATATAATATATTATTTAATGAATTTACCCTCTAAAAGGTTACTTCAAAATTCGAACTCAAAATTGAGCCCACCGACTGTCGTCCATAGCTAATTACCCCCATTCCGAACACAATGGGATATGTATCGTAAGCTGATTTGACTGTTTCGATCAGTTTTCGTTAAAATCAACATATAACTCTATATATTAAATTTGAACGCGCATTTCAATTTACTGGAGTCACATACGAACTCTAAAAATTCCAGAAAAATATTTTCTAGCTTCGTATCGATGATACGGTCCTAACAAAATTAGTTTCATCGAATTCTGAGACCGTTGGAAAAATGGCCAATTTCCAGTCGATTAAAATCAACTGAAACTGGTCAAACGCGTTTTCCTTTGCCACGCTCACATATTGAATCGGATTATTATGAAATTTGAAACCTAGCAATAATTTGACTCTACGGATCCAACAAAAGTGGTTTCGTCGAAATCCGAGGTCGTTTGCAAAATTCCCATTTTTAAGGGCCTGAATTCCATAACGACTATTCAGAATTTTCAACTGGACATATCTTTTGATTCCCGCTATGAAATCTCGATTTTTCGGATTGGTTGGAAAGATATTATCAATTAGATCCTATTGTTTTCAGTTTCGCTAAAATCCGATTTGTTTTGCACCCGGTATGTTCAATTGAAGTTTGAAATCGAATTATCGAACTACCGCGTCATTTTCAATTCTATTTATAACTATATATAATTATTTATATTCTAACGACGGCGTATATAATCTATACGTTCGAAATATATTCAAAATAAATTTCTTGTCGTTTTTATTTTAAATAATTCATTTTAAATCTTCAAAATTTGCTAAAATTGCCGAAATAAAAATTTTAAACTGGCCCAGATTTTCTGGGTTATTACACTTGTTCAACTATGAATGATCTTTAACAGCTCCAAAGTTGTGATCAGCCCTAAAAGTTGCCATCAGTTCACTTCGACCTTTCATTGAACAGCTTACAGACAATTCTCATTTCTTTCTTTTTCATAGATGGCACTGTCGACTACTGCAAGTATACCACCAAATTCAACTCACCCTTCAATGCAATGTCTCAAACCTCTTCAGACTAAATGACCAGACATTCTACTCCATCATACAGTCTCATTCATGTCATCACATGCTCACACAGTTAACCCCACCAGTACACACATCATTTTAGTTCTTCGCCAACTCTCCTCTGTAGTTCATTTTCAGCATCCGAAATTTAAAAATGGTTCAAACCCTCAATTCTCGTTGACAATAGTACATCTGAAGCTTCTAGTTCCTCTCTCAAACATTTCACCATTAATGAGCCCAAGCATAGATCCGTATTCCCCCAAATACCACTGCCAAATGACTTCTTCATCTCCAGATTAGCGTAGACCTCATGACGTCGAGATCTGCATTGCACTACCAAGGTTTACATACAACGTTCGCATCATTCCTCCAACATCCATCGCACTCAATAACCTTAACTGAACACCACTGGAATCTTCTTCAGCCATTACCGCACAAGTGTTCCACCTCCCAGAAATCGAAATTGCAACCCTCCAGATCAAACTCAAGTGATCATTACCACTTCCAAACCTCACAACTTTGGTAATAGCGCCTTCATCAAAATCGCATCATCTCTCTGATGTCGAGATCCATCTGCATGGTGATGGATTTAACCGCAAATTCAGGTTTTTGATTTCTTCCCTCTTTCTTTAGTCGCGAGGGCCTCCTTTGTTATTTCGAGCTTATGGGGACACGAAATAGTTGTTCGTGATTTCCCCTTTTAATTTGGTTATAGTTTGAATGGAGGAATTGATTTGGAATGACAGAGGAAAAGGCTTCAGAAGGGGACAATGTGAAGTGGTTTGAGTGTAAAGGAAATGCAAGTTGATGCCTTAATTTATAGGAGTGGAGGAAGGACCATAAGGATAACGTTTTTCAGGTAGGAGTAGGAATAGGTATAGATTACAGTGTCCTTGTTTGAAGCTTAATAGAGAAGGAAAAGAATTCGGACATGAAGTTGAAAAGAGAGGACAGGAGGTAGCCTTACAGAGTAGTCCGCGCTAGTTAATTTATGTCATCTCCTAAGAGTATTTATTTTATTATATAATTGATTTAATTTTAATTTATTTAACCCGTGACTTCAAATTAAAATATTCTGCGATTCTGAACCCCTTTCAAACGCAGCAAAAGACATTTCCAGGGTTCTACCCCCATTTTGAAAACACTGGAATATTTTCCAAGGTCTAATTCGACCATACGGGGGAGATATAAATTTTAAACTGGCAAATTAAAATTAAATTCAATTTAATATAAACTAATTCAAAATTAACAAATCTATTTTAAAATAAATTATCATTAGATATTCACAAACTGAATCCATATAAATCAAGAAAATATTAACAAAAATTTTAAACCCGATAATTCCTTCTCAAGTTTAAACAAATATTAAATTGATTTAAAATCAATTTATTTTATTAAACAAATCGTTACGGTTTATATACGATTTCATAGTGACTATTTGAAAATTTGATTTGGCCATAACTAATAGTATAAAATACGAAATTCTGATTTTTCTCTTTTATTACAAAATTGTAGTTAAACGGATTCGAAAATTTCTTGTTTCAGCGAATTCCGACTTATAACGGATCCTATACACTCAACTGAAGTTCAAAACTGAATATTACGAACTATCGCATCATTTCGAGCTCATTTTAATTTAGTATATATATTTATACATTCAACTTCGTTTTAATTAACATAAAATTCCATTTATATTATGAATTCAATATTTAAATTAATTTAAATAGTCAAATTTAAATCGATAAAAATGCGGGACGTTCCAAATAGTACATATACGGCTTTTGAAAACCAAAATATCACAAATACAAGCTCTCATATACATACACTATCTCTCCCTGATGTCTTCCCCTAGGTTAACTACGCAACCTCACTCTGATACCAATTGTGATGGCCCGCCCCGAACCAGCCAACATTTTGTAACGACCCAGGATTTTCGACTCCGAAAATCGACACAAAACCCAGCGTCGACTATTCAGACATCGAAAATACCGGATCATTAATAGAAAGAAATAAGAGGATGAGAAAGATAAGATAGAACTAATAGGATAGAAGAAGAAGAAGACAACAACTGAGCAGAATAAGAGTAAACACGAATCTCACAGCGGAACGAATAAAATATATTATATAACATAACTTTGAAATACAAATCTGTTTTGTGTATACATACCATATCAGAGTACAACATAACATTTGATGCAGCGGAAATAACTCTAAATAATCAATAGTGGAAACTTCGTCTTCAAGCTCCTCCAAGTGTATCTGTAAAGCCTGAAACACTTGACTGCCCATACAAATTTGGGCACCCAAGAGTTTAGGGAAAAACAAACAAAATAAACTCTGGGTCAGTCATGGGACTGGTGTGAGTAAACTCCAACCATATGGCTTAACTTTGAAAATCCTTTTTGAAACAAAAAGGATAATAGTAAGACCAGCCCACACATAAACACGGACAGTTTTTACCTTACTATAACCCAAAATATTTTGATATCAAAATCCAGTGATATTATAATAATGTCTAATCAAATAAATAACCAAATAGTAGAACGCTTGCATCTCACGCTCTACATACATAGTATAAAATCAAAAACCGCAGGGCGCTTATTGGAGATTGGATTCCAACTATGACAAGGTATGGGACCACCTTCCGATGATGTATCTCTAGAGGCGGATACACCTGGGTTCAACAAGAACGTCTTGCAACCCGACCCACACATGACCGACCACTCATTTCGCTTGAGTGTATCGAATGTATATCACCAACGGTTGGGCTCAAACCACCGTTCCCGAATGGGCAGAATCGATAGATTTAGAAACAAAAGGAATTTCTCTAGATAGGTGATTATACACCCTAATGGGAGCGACCCACATAGCCATGCTGCCTGCCCGATTTTTGTCATTTCCCGGCTGTGAAGCTTGAGGCTATGCCTACCTTTTAGAACATCTGGCCACCATTCACTTTGAATGTCACATCGTCAAACCCGTCAAATCACTAGTTGATCTTCCCAAAAATATTACGGGTATAAAAGCTAAGAGAAACGAATTCCTCCGCCACCAGACATAATACCTTGACAAGCTCGTCTTATGTGACCGTTAGGAATACTCTGTCAGACATTCGTCCATACAAGTTGTCCTGGGACTGGACAAACAGAAAACACCATTCTGGAACAGGACGACCTTGCATTTCACTCCATCTTCAATTTTCTTCAACATAATCGAATTCGCAGCGCTTATGCCTATACGGAGTGGTTCTCGGATAATATATCCAACCGGTCTCCCCGTATTGACAACGATGGTCAAAACACTTCGATAGTCGGTTATTTAACTATCGAAGTAAAAACAAACATCCAATCAAATGTATAACTAACCATCATACAATCACGCTTAAGTTTGGTCAACAGCGCTAATTTATCGTTATAGTTTAAAAACTTATCATACGCTGTAATATCCCCCTTTATAACTAATCTTGACATAACAGTCACGCTTAAGCTTAGTCAACAGCGTTATTTTACCGCTATAGTTCTAAGACTTGCAATACGCTGTTATATTCTACTTTATGCTAATCTTGACATCTCTTTCCGTTACAAAAATCTTGACATCTCTGTTCGTTACAAAAACCTTCACATCTCATTCTGTTACAAAAATCTTGACATCTCTTTACCAACTCAATAACATCTTAAATGTATTCCATTTAAGAAACACTTGCTTTAATTAAGATAATTAAATAGTAATTATCATTACTGAAGTAAACAATTTTCTTCATAACATATTGGTTGCCTAAATAATAACTAATTGTGCTCAGTTCAATAATCATTTAAACTTCATTAATTGAAAAGTAATTAATAATAAATCTTATTTATTTCTCACTAAGTCATTAGCATAGATTTATCGAAATCAATTTAAATAATCCATTTCTAATAAAACAGTTGATTTGATCAACTTCAGTCCACCAGTTAATTCGTTAACTGATTTAATTACTTCTCCTCGTTTGATTAATATAATCCAATAATATTCTCTAACCGATTAGTATTAAAATAATTATTCAAGATTTACTCACCGAATAATTACAGTTTCATAACTTATCAAATAATCATTTTTATCTACTTTATAAAAACGAACCATGAAATATAAAATATCAGTTTATAATAGAACGTCTATTATAATTTAAAACTTCGCTTTAATTATAAAAATATAATTCTTATAACCTATTTCGTTGATCCGCCTATCGGCAAATCAATTTCTCAACCCAATGATGGATTTATGTCGGTTGCTGCCGCTTCCTTAATTAATCGATATCGTTTATTGATTTAATCGAAATAACGTTGAATTTCCATTCAACATGGTTCAAACAGTGCACAAACAGTACATATAAATATTTAGGAATCCGGTTGAGTTCCACCAACCGGTTTCCGCATCCACAGATGTTAGTCAAACAATTATCACTGATTTCATACCAGGAAACATTATAATCGATGGAATCAGTATCCAACCGGTGATGTGTACATATGCAACGATATATAATATTTCAACCGATTTAACCATAATCTGCCTAAACAACCATCACACAGCATTAAACCATTATTTAAAATATAATTAAAATAATTTAAATAAAACAAAGTTAGTGAATTTACTCACCTTGGCGCGTTAACCGTTAAATAACGATTTGCGTCAATCGACTTTGTCATGAAATTTCGGTGGCTCTGTTCTCTGCGAAATCGGTTCCACCTTGTAACTCTTATCGCTGCGATCCCATCGCGATCGCTTACTTTTTGTTCTTTTTTTTCCCCATTGCATTACTGCTGTAGTGACCCGAAAATTCGGTCCAATTTGAGCTGACTAAATAACACAAGTCCAACCCCAAATTGCACTAGAAATTCAAGAAACTAATAGAAAGAAGATAGAGGGTGAGGATAGATAAGATAGAACTAGTAGAATAGAAGAAGAAGAAGAAGAAGAACATCATCAGAGTAACACGAATCTCACAGCGGAACGAATAAAATATAACATAACTTTTGAAATACAAAGTTATAACTGTTTATACATACCATTTTCAGAGTACAACATATAACATCACAGCAGAATAAATAATAGCTATCGACTGCTGAAGCCTCCTGCTCCATGCTCTCCAAGTGCATCTGTAAATCCCGACTACTTGACTGCCCGTACAAATTTAGGCACCCAAGAGTTTAGGGAAAACAAAACAAATAAACTCCGGGTCAGTCATGGGACTGGTGTGAGTAAACTCAAATCATTTAAACAGGTATATGATATCTCATAAGACCACGCCGTGAATACGGAACGGGTTTTTACCTTATGAGAATCCAAACATCTTTGAAAAGCAATATCATTCTAATATTATGATAATGTCTAAATACAAATAGATATCAGTCTAGTAGAAACGCTTGCATCTCACGTTCTACATATATAGTATACAATCAAAACCGCGGATGCGTATTGGATGATTGGATTTCCAGCTATGACAAGGTATGGAACCACCTTCCGATCAGTGTACTCTAGGAACGATACACTGGAGTTCAACAAGAACATCTTGCAACTCAGCCACACATGACCGACCACTCATTTCGCTTGAGTGTATCGAATGTACATCACCAACGGTTGGGATCAGCAACCGTTCCCGTATATATATATGGGACAGCATTGATAGATTTAAGAAGCAAATGAATATTCTCTAGATAGGTGATTATACACCCTAATAGGTGCGACCTACATAGCCATGTTGCCTGCCCGATTTCTGTCATTTACCGGATGTGAGGCTAGAAGCTATGCTTACTTTCCATTCATTTATAACACGATCACTTTGAATGCCACATTATCAGATCCGTTAATCATTTAGTTGGATCTGCACAAATAGATTCTGGATATTATGCGAAGGGAATAAATCCGTTGGCCACCATATATATTTGTACAGTCCAACCCATTCGATCATTGGAAATACTCTGTCAGACATTCGTCCATATACGTTCGTTCTGGGACTGAACGAAACCGAAGGCACTATTCTGTAAACAGGACAGCCCTTGCACTTTACTCTGTCTTCAATTTCTTCATCGTATTTGATCACAACGCTTATGTCGATACGGAGTGGTTCTTCGGATAATAATCCAACCGGTCTCTCCATATTAACAACGTAAAATGGTTAAAACTTCGATAGTCTGTGATTTAACTATCAAATGAAAATATGTCGGTGTACAAACAACGATCTTAATTCCAAATGGGATTATCGATCCAATCATCAACCATATATATATATATTCATATTTCCTTATTTTCTAAAATTAGAAAATATACGTTTTCAACATTGGAAAACATTTCCAATCCTCATTCACGCATCACTACCATTCCACAACTATTAGTCCCTAACTGTAAACCAGTAAGAGAACAATTCTCTAAGTATAAACCCCGAAGGCCGAAACCAACATCAGATCAACACTCAGAAAACTATTCAACTTACTAATCTCTAGTCAGTTTCTAAATTTTGTTTAACTTCCCATCTTAATTTCTATATTCGATTAACCCCTTTTGATAAACTACGTTTGATTAACTCCTTTTGATAAACTATGTTTTCCGTTACAACTATTTCCTTTTTATAACGTTTACTTACCGTTACAAATATTCTCTTAATTATAACTACTAATTACCGTTACAAATATTTCCTATTTAAAATTTCTATTTACCGTTACAAATATTTCCTATTTATAACTTCTATTTACCGTTACAAATATTTCCTGTTTTTAACTTCTATTTACCGTTACAAATATTTCCTATTTAAAATTTCTATTTACCGTTACAAATATTTCCTATTTATAACTTCTATTTATCTTCTAAATAAATATTTCTTTATTCTATTTATTTTCTAAATAAATATTTCCTTTTTATAAAACTCTTTTTGTTTTATAAATACTTCCTTTTATAAAACCGTGTTCGTTTTATAAATAATTTCCTTTTATAAAATCCTATGATTTTATAAAATCCCTTTATTTCAATATACATTGAAATATTCCTTTTTACAACTCAGGGTTTCTTATGATATTTAAAATATCAAACAACGATGATCAATATCGTTCTAACATCCATAATCAATAACAGATTATAAATCACACATATATCACAATATATGAAAACAGTAAAATAATTGTTGAGGAACCCAGTCGGATTCCTCCAACCTGTCTCCCTGCATCCACAGATGTTAAACAGTATAATATGTATCATATTTCATTTTGAAATGAAATATCCTGCTGAACAGAACCATATTTGATTAACAGTACATAAATTAACTATAGCTACGTTTTGAATCAAATCTATTTAACAGTCCAGTTTAACAATCAATATACAGCAGTCAATAAATAAAGTACAATTTATATTAAAATATAAATTGAGAAGAGTTAGTGAGTTTTACTCACATTGGCGCGTTAATCGTTATATAACGGTTTGCGTCGATAGCCCTGATCAGTTCCAGAAAATTCTATTTGTCAGCATGATTCCGTCAGATCTTGGTTTATTCGATTCTAATTTCGTATCATGAACGGCTGATAGTTTCATGGTTATCATCTAATTTGCTTAATGTGCCCGAGCCACTGTCTAAATATTATTCTTCGTTCGCGCTCCTTTCCCTTTGATTTAAAGATATGAAATAGTCGGCACTTCTGAACTTTGGGATTTTCTTTTCTTTACTATAAATTAAAATGGGCTTTATCCAAAATAGCTCGGCCCATTTACTGTTGTTAAAGATCGACCCCGGTCCCCTTTTTCCCCGAAGAAAACAATACGAATCCGCTCCTCGTTGTTTTACAGAACACTGCTGATTTGTTCGGCTTCCTTTAGCTACCAATTTCCTTCATGAATTCCAAACCACACACCATCATTTTTCTGCTCTTCCAAAACGCAACCTCTTTCACCTCGACACTGCACTATTCAGGTCCGCTATTACCCCTTTCAAATCTACGACTACAACTACGCTAATATCCACGAACTTCACCATGTCCCAGAACTTTCTTCTTTCCTTTCCATTATTCATTCAACTTCACAACTCTTCGAACAGAAAACAAACCAAGGGCCTTCCTCTTGCTGTCATACTGTTGAAAATGTCCCATACGCGAGCAGCTCAAGAAATCTTCTGTAAGCATAACATTTTCAGTCATCAACTTATATCCCAAACGAGAATCACAAAAACAAAATACTACCTCACTATCATTTCTCCGATCCCTCCTCAACTCTTCACTATATCACATACATCCTACATCATCACATGCAAACACATGTATTCACTCAAAAGTTTCCACCTTCAAGGCCCTGCATACGCCATTAAGGTATTAGCTTACGGCTAATCCCATACATGAACCAACACGTGCTAATATGTCCTCCTGCATGCTTCAGAATTTTCCAACATCATTGTGTCCCTCTCTGTCCTCCCCGTTTACACCATGAATCCAAAAACTGCTGATGCCATTATCCACCTCTTCAAACTCTCCTCCTCCACCACAAAGATTCGAACTCGAACCCCGTCATCCTTCCGCGAATTCGGCCTCCCAATGTCAGGTGCTACACAAATTTATTTTATTAAATACCCACAAATTTTCACAAGGTGTTATTCGTTACGACAAACTCAGATTCGTGCTCGGTTTTCCCTCCGATCATCTCCAGTTCCCCCACAGATTGGCCCTAGCACCACTGCTCGAAAACTAAGCATCGCGGAAATGGATTTAAAACTATACTGGATCGAAGCCTATCCTCATACGAAGGAGAAATACTAGTTTGGTTAATTTAGGAATTTTGTTTGAATTTATGTGGATTTTATGAAGTTGGATTTTTTTTCGTTTTGCGTTGTGGAGGAATAATCGGCGGCTGTAAACTGAGATTTAGGTTTGGGAAATAAGTAAGGGTATTATATAGTCAAACCAAAGGTGCAATACTGGTGGACAGAAAACGTTCACACAAAAGAAGGGACGTGGTGCTTTAGGGACCAAGTCTTGGCCTTGGAAAGGATTTTAGATATTTTTGGGAGGCCCGTACGAGTTTTCATTATATTAAAGTTAATGAATATATATATATATATATATATATATATATATATCTACAAAAACCAACCCTATATACTTAAGTTAGGAATATAGTGTAGTATCCCATTTTATAAAAATCCGTTCACTACGGCTTGCTATCAACAGAAATAAGGGTATTGTTGTGTTGAGCAAGGTTCCTCGATTCCAGAAATATAATAATACCGGTAGTTGGACTCATATTGTGAAACCCCAAGGTATCGATTACAGGGTGCAAAATACTCCAAATAAAAAGTTGCTTATTTAATTAATTAAAAATTACAGTAAAATTCAAAAAATTAAATTATCGCTACATCTCAAAAGAACCTTGTCTAAATTCAAACCCTATCTCTGGTTATATCGAATAACCCGTTACGGTCGATAAACGATTCTATAG
Source organism: Allium sativum (assembly GCA_030737875.1). Taxonomy (NCBI): domain Eukaryota; kingdom Viridiplantae; phylum Streptophyta; class Magnoliopsida; order Asparagales; family Amaryllidaceae; genus Allium; species Allium sativum. The sequence goes on along the minus strand of CM060919.1, from coordinate 712,021,396 downwards.
CGACTATTTTAGAATTTGATTTGGACATATCTCAAAATCCACACAACGAAATCCTGATTTTTCTCTTCCACTAGATAGATATACTCCACCAGCTCCACACGTTTCTTGTTTCACGGAAATCCGATTTAAAACGAATCTTGTACATTCAGATGAAGTTCGAATCGCCAAATTATGAACTGCAGCGCCATTTCAAGCTCGATTTTAATTATAATATAATTATACGTTCTAACGTCGACGATTAAATAATATATTCATTATTTAAATAATTAAATAAGTTAATTATTACACCGTCAAATATCCGGGTCATTACATTCTTCCCCACTTAAAATAATTTCGTCCTCGAAATTGCTAAGGTAGAGGACGACCCTATTTGCTGGGTAAATATTTATCGGTTTACCCCTTAACTTCAGTTTCACTGAACCACTTAAATTCTAATTAAAATATTAATTCATTCCGACTTACTAAATTTTCAAAAATTTTGAAAATTTTCTAACACTTTAAATTTCCGGAAAATTTCGCCATAACCTCCTTTGTACAGCCTTATCGGTAAAACTCCAACTCGCCTCTCTAGGCCTTCTCCAACCCAAAAGAAAATCCAACAGCCAAACGGCTTGCCAAATCGGCTCATAAAATCCAAACTCATATATAAATATAAACTTGTACCTTTTTGTTGGGCATATCAACTCTATCACTTCAATATGCTATAATCTCAGCATATACCAATGTTATCCCAATCAAACTCCAATCAGTTCATTCTCAAAACCAAATACTTTGCTTATACAAGCCAAATTTCATTCCATATTATTCACTAATCAATTCCAGTTTCATTTAACTTAGTCCCAGTTAAATTCTAATTTATTATTCACTTTCACTATTTTAATCCATTTAACTTCATACGTTAAATTTAAATTTCAAATTTCAAATTCCTGGGTTCATTTCAAATTAATTTGAAATCATAATACCAATTCAAACATTTGAATTTCTAAACCACTTGTTTTCTCAAAACATTTCAAAAACAAAATCCTTGGTAGTAATCCGTCACTTAGAAACTCGAAAATCACACTGATGATGTGTACACCATCATCAGAATTATTTCCCAGCGATCGAAGTGAGTTCAATACTATATTTCTCTTTCAAATTTGAAAACAAATTTCAAACTCTCCCAGGAACTTAAAATTTCCTTATTATAAATCCAAATCTGATTTAAATTCAGATTTACTTCATCTTATTTGACATACTTTACTTATATGAATTCTGATTAGTTATTTATAACTATTTCACCTTTTTATAATCTCTATTCAATTATAATATCAACCAACACACCCAATATACTATAATGATTCAAATCTTAACCATTCTTTTATATCAAAATATAATTCGGGTAAAATTACTTCATTCACCCTCTTTCAAAACATACCGTGTCGACCCATCGTATTCGAGCGTTTAGAAACCCTTATCGATATTGTGGTGCCCCACCATCGACCAGAATTTATAAGCCACTCAACCAATAAAGCTCCACAATATAAAACAAATTTTTATATCAAATAACAAATACGTTCACTTGTATATATATACACTCAACTCATTCTAAGGTACTACTGACCCTATCTCTAATGAGCACAACTCCACAAAGCCTAGGTGTTCGCTCAACCTAAGCTCTGATACCAACTGTAGTGACCCGAAAATTCGGTCCAATTTGAGCTGACTAAATAACACAAGTCCAACCCCAAATTGCACTAGAAATTCAAGAAACTAATAGAAAGAAGATAGAGGGTGAGGATAGATAAGATAGAACTAGTAGAATAGAAGAAGAAGAAGAAGAAGAAGAACATCATCAGAGTAACACGAATCTCACAGCGGAACGAATAAAATATAACATAACTTTTGAAATACAAAGTTATAACTGTTTATACATACCATTTTCAGAGTACAACATATAACATCACAGCAGAATAAATAATAGCTATCGACTGCTGAAGCCTCCTGCTCCATGCTCTCCAAGTGCATCTGTAAATCCCGACTACTTGACTGCCCGTACAAATTTAGGCACCCAAGAGTTTAGGGAAAACAAAACAAATAAACTCCGGGTCAGTCATGGGACTGGTGTGAGTAAACTCAAATCATTTAAACAGGTATATGATATCTCATAAGACCACGCCGTGAATACGGAACGGGTTTTTACCTTATGAGAATCCAAACATCTTTGAAAAGCAATATCATTCTAATATTATGATAATGTCTAAATACAAATAGATATCAGTCTAGTAGAAACGCTTGCATCTCACGTTCTACATATATAGTATACAATCAAAACCGCGGGTGCGTATTGGATGATTGGATTTCCAGCTATGACAAGGTATGGAACCACCTTCCGATCAGTGTACTCTAGGAACGATACACTGGAGTTCAACAAGAACATCTTGCAACTCAGCCACACATGACCGACCACTCATTTCGCTTGAGTGTATCGAATGTACATCACCAACGGTTGGGATCAGCAACCGTTCCCGTATATATATATGGGACAGCATTGATAGATTTAAGAAGCAAATGAATATTCTCTAGATAGGTGATTATACACCCTAATAGGTGCGACCTACATAGCCATGTTGCCTGCCCGATTTCTGTCATTTACCGGATGTGAGGCTAGAAGCTATGCTTACTTTCCATTCATTTATAACACGATCACTTTGAATGCCACATTATCAGATCCGTTAATCATTTAGTTGGATCTGCACAAATAGATTCTGGATATTATGCGAAGGGAATAAATCCGTTGGCCACCATATATATTTGTACAGTCCAACCCATTCGATCATTGGAAATACTCTGTCAGACATTCGTCCATATACGTTCGTTCTGGGACTGAACGAAACCGAAGGCACTATTCTGTAAACAGGACAGCCCTTGCACTTTACTCCGTCTTCAATTTCTTCATCGTATTTGATCACAACGCTTATGTCGATACGGAGTGGTTCTTCGGATAATAATCCAACCGGTCTCTCCATATTAACAACGTAAAATGGTTAAAACTTCGATAGTCTGTGATTTAACTATCAAATGAAAATATGTCGGTGTACAAACAACGATCTTAATTCCAAATGGGATTATCGATCCAATCATCAACCATATATATATATTCATATTTCCTTATTTTCTAAAATTAGAAAATATACGTTTTCAACATTGGAAAACATTTCCAATCCTCATTCACGCATCACTACCATTCCACAACTATTAGTCCCTAACTGTAAACCAGTAAGAGAACAATTCTCTAAGTATAAACCCCGAAGGCCGAAACCAACATCAGATCAACACTCAGAAAACTATTCAACTTACTAATCTCTAGTCAGTTTCTAAATTTTGTTTAACTTCCCATCTTAATTTCTATATTCGATTAACCCCTTTTGATAAACTACGTTTGATTAACTCCTTTTGATAAACTATGTTTTCCGTTACAACTATTTCCTTTTTATAACGTTTACTTACCGTTACAAATATTCTCTTAATTATAACTACTAATTACCGTTACAAATATTTCCTATTTAAAATTTCTATTCACCGTTACAAATATTTCCTATTTATAACTTCTATTTACCGTTACAAATATTTCCTGTTTTTAACTTCTATTTACCGTTACAAATATTTCCTATTTAAAATTTCTATTTACCGTTACAAATATTTCCTATTTATAACTTCTATTTATCTTCTAAATAAATATTTCTTTATTCTATTTATTTTCTAAATAAATATTTCCTTTTTATAAAACTCTATTTGTTTTATAAATACTTCCTTTTATAAAACCGTGTTCGTTTTATAAATAATTTCCTTTTATAAAATCCTATGATTTTATAAAATCCCTTTATTTCAATATACATTGAAATATTCCTTTTTACAACTCAGGGTTTCTTATGATATTTAAAATATCAAACAACGATGATCAATATCGTTCTAACATCCATAATCAATAACAGATTATAAATCACACATATATCACAATATATGAAAACAGTAAAATAATTGTTGAGGAACCCAGTCGGATTCCTCCAACCTGTCTCCCTGCATCCACAGATGTTAAACAGTATAATATGTATCATATTTCATTTTGAAATGAAATATCCTGCTGAACAGAACCATATTTGATTAACAGTACATAAATTAACTATAGCTACGTTTTGAATCAAATCTATTTAACAGTCCAGTTTAACAATCAATATACAGCAGTCAATAAATAAAGTACAATTTATATTAAAATATAAATTGAGAAGAGTTAGTGAGTTTTACTCACATTGGCGCGTTAATCGTTATATAACGGTTTGCGTCGATAGCCCTGATCAGTTCCAGAAAATTCTATTTGTCAGCATGATTCCGTCAGATCTTGGTTTATTCGATTCTAATTTCGTATCATGAACGGCTGATAGTTTCATGGTTATCATCTAATTTGCTTAATGTGCCCGAGCCACTGTCTAAATATTATTCTTCGTTCGCGCTCCTTTCCCTTTGATTTAAAGATATGAAATAGTCGGCACTTCTGAACTTTGGGATTTTCTTTTCTTTACTTTAAATTAAAATGGGCTTCATCCAAAATAGCTCGGCCCATTTACTGTTGTTAAAGATCGACCCCGGTCCCCTTTTTCCCCGAAGAAAACAATACGAATCCGCTCCTCGTTGTTTTACAGAACACTGCTGATTTGTTCGGCTTCCTTTAGCTACCAATTTCCTTCATGAATTCCAAACCACACACCATCATTTTTCTGCTCTTCCAAAACGCAACCTCTTTCACCTCGACACTGCACTATTCAGGTCCGCTATTACCCCTTTCAAATCTGCGACTACAACTACGCTGATATCCACGAACTTCACCATGTCCCAGAACTTTCTTCTTTCCTTTCCATTATTCATTCAACTTCACAACTCTTCGAACAGAAAACAAACCAAGGGCCTTCCTCTTGCTGTCATACTGTTGAAAATGTCCCATACGCGAGCAGCTCAAGAAATCTTCTGTAAGCATAACATTTTCAGTCATCAACTTATATCCCAAACGAGAATCACAAAAACAAAATACTACCTCACTATCATTTCTCCGATCCCTCCTCAACTCTTCACTATATCACATACATCCTACATCATCACATGCAAACACATGTATTCACTCAAAAGTTTCCACCTTCAAGGCCCTGCATACGCCATTAAGGTATTAGCTTACGGTTAATCCCATACATGAACCAACACGTGCTAATATGTCCTCCTGCATGCTTCAGAATTTTCCAACATCATTGCGTCCCTCTCTGTCCTCCCCGTTTACACCATGAATCCAAAAACTGCTGATGCCATTATCCACCTCTTCAAACTCTCCTCCTCCACCACAAAGATTCGAACTCGAACCCCGTCATCCTTCCGCGAATTCGGCCTCCCAATGTCAGGTGCTACACAAATTTATTTTATTAAATACCCACAAATTTTCACAAGGTGTTATTCGTTACGACAAACTCAGATTCGTGCTCGGTTTTCCCTCCGATCATCTCCAGTTCCCCCACAGATTGGCCCTAGCACCACTGCTCGAAAACTAAGCATCGCGGAAATGGATTTAAAACTATACTGGATCGAAGCCTATCCTCATACGAAGGAGAAATACTAGTTTGGTTAATTTAGGAATTTTGTTTGAATTTATGTGGATTTTATGAAGTTGGATTTTTTTTCGTTTTGCGTTGTGGAGGAATAATCGGCGGCTGTAAACTGAGATTTAGGTTTGGGAAATAAGTAAGGGTATTATATAGTCAAACCAAAGGTGCAATACTGGTGGACAGAAAACGTTCACACAAAAGAAGGGACGTGGTGCTTTAGGGACCAAGTCTTGGCCTTGGAAAGGATTTTAGATATTTTTGGGAGGCCCGTACGAGTTTTCATTATATTAAAGTTAATGAATATATATATATATATATATATATATATATATCTACAAAATCCAACCCTATATACTTAAGTTAGGAATATAGTGTAGTATCCCATTTTATAAAAATCCGTTCACTACGGCTTGCTATCAACAGAAATAAGGGTATTGTTGTGTTGAGCAAGGTTCCTCGATTCCAGAAATATAATAATACCGGTAGTTGGACTCATATTGTGAAACCCCAAGGTATCGATTACAGGGTGCAAAATACTCCAAATAAAAAGTTGCTTATTTAATTAATTAAAAATTACAGTAAAATTCAAAAAATTAAATTATCGCTACATCTCAAAAGAACCTTGTCTAAATTCAAACCCTATCTCTGGTTATATCGAATAACCCGTTACGGTCGATAAACGATTCTATAGCGACTATTTTAGAATTTGATTTGGACATATCTCAAAATCCACACAACGAAATCCTGATTTTTCTCTTCCACTAGATAGATATACTCCACCAGCTCCACACGTTTCTTGTTTCACGGAAATCCGATTTAAAACGAATCTTGTACATTCAGATGAAGTTCGAATCGCCAAATTATGAACTGCAGCGCCATTTCAAGCTCGATTTTAATTATAATATAATTATATGTTCTAACGTCGACGATTAAATAATATATTCATTATTTAAATAATTAAATAAGTTAATTATTACACCGTCAAATATCCGGGTCATTACAACTGCCATCCCGACTAGCCTTGTTCCTTGCAATACTTCTCAGCTCGTATGCCTGAAATATACCCATTCGCATGCGATTCTCCTCCAAAATTTATAACAGCAATCACCGAAATACTTTTTGGTAGAAACCGCATGCACTTGCCATTTAAATGCGTTTACTCCCTGAGCACATCCATTCCAATATAGTAACAAACGTTTAGCCCAAGCCTTCCATCAGCTTTTATACTCTTTGCAATCAACTGTATACGTTTACAACTGGGCTTTGCAAATCTGTTGGTTTATGGCTTCATCTGAAATACACGCCTAGCTTGGAGCCCGACCCCCATTTTCAAATCCCTGTAGCTCCTCCTTCATCAATTAAATCACGTTGCCACATTATATCGTCCTTCCCAACTCCCAAACATTTTCATACACACGTCATGCGTTTACCCCTCCCTTGTCCCAACGCATGCATCCTTCCCTTTACCAGTATTTACTTTAATCCGCACATTCTTGTTTTCTTCATAAACTTAAAACTGAAAACACCATCTTCTTTCCCATTCATGAAACCCTCACTCCCTCCTTTCAGACCACGTCCAGCACTCCTCCCCTTCGCCTGCCAATGCCGGTCTGCCCAGCGTTCATGGCCTCCGACCAGAGCTTCTACACCAAACACCACCCCTCTCCAGTATATATCCTTCCAATGCCATTTCCATTCTAACGAATATTTATGCAACTCTCTCCTTCTCCACTCGTCAACTCGTTTCCCTCTGTCAAGTTCAGATCTCCATGTACTGCACTAAAGGATGCGAAAATTTTAAACCCAGAATCCATCAAGGTTTTGCCGGAAGGTGCTGCTCCACCCCATGAGCTCCAATCCAATCTCCGATCTGAGCAGCAATGCCTATATTTGCCTCAACTCTAACCCTAGGCACAGTTCGAGATAACCCAGCGAAACAAAATGGTTTGGATTTAGAACAAAAGGTATGGAGCTGCAGATAATTACTACGGGAATCAAACTACAATTTTTTCGTGATTTTTAAATTGAGTTATAATTTTATATTTGATCGTGAAGTCGTTTGTTCACTTTTTTTTTTTTTTTTGATTTGCTGAAGCCCAGAACCGAACATTTTCATGTGTTTATATAGGAGACAACCCTTGGTATGCACGTAAACTTGGCGGTGAAGGAACGCAATATGTAGGCATGCAGCTAAGCAGGGGTAGGCCGGTTGAGACAGTGACCGTTCATGTACGTTTGTAGGTATAAAGTAGGTCTGTTTTGTGTTTTCATTTCACAGGTTGTCGGTGATTGAAAAGAGACCGCTGCAAAACTTGGTTGGTAAGAGAAAATGTACCGGATATACGATATATTCACATGCTTCATTGTTAAGCAAGTTGGAACGTGGATGCAAAAATTCAAGAAAAATGGACATAGCACCGCTGAAAATACTTAAGTAGATCCTACGGTGGTAGACACAGTATAGAGCTTCCACTTCATTGTTTTTGGTTATAGAGTGGCAGCGCTACAGATAGAAAATGGCAAACCTACCGAAGGAACAGATATATAAATATATTTTTATATAAAAATATATAGATAGAGTACTTTAATAGTAAGGAGAGCTAAAAGAAATAAGTAAAATATAAATGTAAACAGTTTTGGCGTGTATTTGATGTAGATCTATAGGGTGGCATGGGTGATCATTTCAAAAAAGCAGTCAATAAGCTCGTGGAGATTCCTTTCACTTTGGTTTTCATGTTGTTCCTCACGTTGGACAAAGTGGTAACCAAATGTTCTCCAAAAATAAAGATGTGATGAATCCCACGTCATTCATGGGTTGTTTGCAGTGTATATATATATTTTATGTTTTCAAATTCTAGTGTACCGCATTATGAAAAATATGTTTATGTCCGAGCCGCTACGGACATAAATAAGAGTACGGTCGTGTCTAGCGAGGTGTCACGATCCCAAAAATATAATAATATCGGTAGTTTGACTCATATTTTGAAATCCCAAAATATTGATATATGGTGCAAAATACTCCAAATAAAAAATTTGCGTATTTAATTAATTAAAAATTACAGTAAAATTCTAAAAATTAAATTATCACTAAGCCTCAAAAGAATCATGTCTGAATTCGAAACCGATATCTACTTATATCGAATAAACCGTTACGGTCGATAAATGGTTTTACAGCGACTATTTGAACGTAACTCACAATCTGTAATTTCATTTGGACGTAACTCACAATCTGTAATACGAAATCTTGATTTTTCACTTCTGTTAGAAAGATACAGCTCAACAGATTCCAACGCTTCTTGTTTCGAAGAAATCCGACTAATAACGGGTCCTGTACACTCAGTTGAAGTTCAGAACGTTAAATTACGAACTGCAGCGTCGTTATGAGCTCGATTATATTTAATATATATTCTTGTACGTTCAACATCGTTTTAATTAATATATAAATCCATTTATACTACGAATTCAATATTTAAACTGATTTAAATATTCAAATATAAACCGATAAAACTGCGGGACGTTACACATTTCTTCTTTGAAATGCAATGTGCCAATGTCCAACTAGCACGGGACGGTCATCAAAAGAAAAAGGGTTTGAAACTATGAATCACCAAAGAACCTACAGTATTTCTCACAACGCATGGAATAAAATATAATAATTACATAACTTGTCATAAAACAGGAGAGACAGTGTATAAGCTGAAAACTAAACCATCGTAGCAGCGGAATCCAAAATACTACTTATGATCCAAATCATCATTACAACTTCAAAATACTGTCTCTAAAGCAAGATAGAAAAGGTACACTACTAATATCCAAGCAATGACTAGCAACAACACAGGGAGAATATATGTAAATAGTACGTGGAAGCCTTTTGCTCGTCTCCGGGCAGCTACTCGTGCATACCACCTAACATGTCTCTAGTCTGCTCGTTTATGACTACCTAGAGTAATAAGAAGAGACATAATGTAATGACACACATTTTGCCCGACCTTAATCGATCGATAGATCGACTAAAACCGTTCAAAATCCGCATAAGTTAACTCTGGGAATACAGCATATCAGAACAACTACAGTAGACTTTTATTATATCATGATAATATAACATCAGAGTACAGAACATCAAAGTAAATCGATAAAATACAACGAAAGGTAAATTACAATATTTTAATACAGTACAGTGCAGCGGAAACAAAGTAACTTAGATAGCGGAAGACAACTATGCTCTGGACGCAGCTTTAAGCTTCAGTCCAAGATCCTGCTTAAGATAAGAACCTGTAGACAAACTACTCGACTGCCCGTGTGGAAAGAGGGCACCCGAGTTTGCAAAGTGAAACAAACAACGGGTCAGTCACGGGACTGCTGTGAGAATTCTTAACTAATTTAACTAATTGTAATAAGGCAAATCCAAGGACCACGCCGCTAACGCGGAACGGGTTTACTCCAATGGATTGTCGTGCATAAGTTAAAGTAACTCGTCAAAAAATGCAATGCTTTTTGGAAAAATGAAACCATCATAAGACCCAAGTCCCATCACACAATGCAGCGCAAACCGAAGGATAGGGTTTTACCTTATAATGGTAAAAAATGCTTAATACGATAAAAAAACGAATTTGATATTATTGCTAGTGTGTATATGTTTCAAAAACATTTCAATCATAATGTATCAATCCTAGGACACATAGATACCATAATACTATGCTTCCATACTAGTAATACAATCAAAACCGCATGGGGCGTATTGGAAATTGGGTTTTCATCATGAGTCAAGGCTAGGGAGGAGCTCCTTACCAATTCGAGACACTCTAACTAATGTCTCAGGATCCCCCGCAGTGAACCCTTGGAAAGCTGCAGGGCCGGTCCACCATACGAGTTGTGGATTAGTTATTCCTGAACACACGTTTCCCAGTCCTATAGGACCTATCATCCGAGGCGCCTCATTCCATCATCCACATAAGTAAAATGTCGGGCCGTGTTAAAACCCAAACACCACTTCTAGCTAGAAAGAAACGTGCTGCTCTCCCTGCGTTCCCTTCTCCCGTTTTAGACTCCGCCGGTGTGTGAGGCTCGCGAAGTCACGCTATACACAAAGCTATGCCTAAACAGGCTATGCTTTGATCATCCCACAAGGCCTGCTTTTCAACAAATCCTTGATCATATGCATCTTAGCATGCCACATCGTCACTCCATATCACACTACCAATCCTTTGCCGAAATATATGAAATGGTGTTAAGCAAGAGAATAAATTCTCCGCCACCAATCATTCATACATTCGGCAGAAAATCAATAAATACAATATATAAAGGAGTACAATGTCAGACACACATTCCATTTATAAGCCTATGCTTTGGGTCTGAGCGAAAGCCAAATCCGTACAAATCAACACTATGTCCGGAGAACTACCATCTTAGCCACTTCTTTGGAGCAAATCAATCAAGGGCCTCAACACTAGCTACCCCTTCGATGTAAAGATCGTCGGTCTTCAATCGCCGTCTTCAATTCTTTGAACGTCGTATCATTATTTGGAATGAGAGTAAACTCGGACTTCCCAAATAACACTCGCATATATAAATTTGAAAACCATTTCATATCGTTGTTAATAATTTATAACGATCTATCGCTATTTTTACTTTACATACACATCCTAAACATAACAATGTATATTTTACTCTTCCATTTTTCAATTTACACCAAATGTTTATATTTGGTTTCATTATTTTTCTAATGAAAGTCCATTCCTTAGAAATGTAAATTTGTAATCTTATTATTTACATTGTAAAATGTAAATTTCTATTCCTATTTTATTTACATTGAGAAATGTAAACTTATACTTCAATATATTATTATATTGAAAATGCAACTTTTATTTCATATTCTATTTACATTGGAAAATATAAATTCCTAATCATTCTTTTGTTTACATTGAAAAATGTAAACTCTTTTATTTGCATATAAAAATATAATTTCTATTTCATCCTTATTTACATCGAAAAATGTCGGTTTCTATATTTTTCTAATTACATATAAAAATGTAACTTCCTATTTTTCTTTTATTTACATTAAGAAAAATGTAACTTTTCTATTATTTACATTAAGAAAAATGTAAAACTTTTATAATCCTTATCTTATTTTATTAAAAATATAACTTTCTTTTATAAAAAACTTGGAGGTGAATATATTCATTTCATTATTAACACATAACTGTGTGAAAATAACGTCAATTTCTAAGTTATCCATTTATATTTTAATATGGGCCAGACCTCTCACATTAGGCCTACAACTTGTGGATGCTGGATAGGCCGGTCGGTTCCGGGCAGACTTCTCCCACAAGTTGGGCTTAACCTTGTGTCTTGGCCCAATTTGTATTTGCACACTTGGACCTCTCACATTAGGCCCAGCATTTGTGGTCGCTGGATATGCCGGTCGTTTCCGGGCAGACTTCCGCCACAAATGTAAACTAACCTCGTATACAAGCACAATTATAATTTATAATTATAATTATTTCATTGGGAATTATTATTTTAAAACATTCTAATTGAATATTAGATTAAAATATATTTTTTTATCCTAAATTGGAACGAGACCCAAATCAAATACCATTAATTAATGGATTTCATACAACGCATTTGTGAAATAATGATAAACATTCCTTTATCACCAAAATAACATTCCAATAATATTCAAACAACATTCACACCATATTCAAATGACATTCAAACAAAATCCAAATAATAATATATTATTTGTTCACTTGGGCGATGTGTGAAAATATCAGCCCAATTAACATATACAAGTCAGGAAACTTGTATATGGCTGTGTAACATATTTGAATTATCATAAATAATAATAAATTAACATTAATTAGCATGCTACCTATTTTCAAAATTCAAACATTGTGTCACATCCAAACATCAATTCACAACATATCATGCATGCCACAGAAATAATTCTAAGTTTTTATTCACATCTAAAATGTGAATAAAATATACTTTCTTAATTCATGTCTTTTACTTAGACCATACATTTCTAACATTAATGATATTTTTATTTAGATCATTCATTTCTAACATTAATGATATACATATTTACATAATTCATTTCTAACATTAAATATACACATATTTAGACAATTCGTTTCTAACATTAATGATATACATATTTAGATAATACATATCTAATATTAATGATATTCATATTTAGATAATACATATCTAATATTAATGATATTCATATTTAGATAATACATATCTAATATTAAATATATTCATATTTAGATAATACATATCTAATATTAAAGGTGGTGCCTGGCGCAATGGTAAGGTTACCCGGTTGGTAGTTTGGAGCGCACAGGTTCGAGCCCCGGCCTCTTCACACAATGTGAGGGAAAAGCTGCGCGCGCTAATCAACCACCCCCAAAGCCCGAAAAGCCGTGAATAGTACCAGGACGGGCGACTGACCAGGGAAGTCCTCGCGCTTGAGTACAGGAGCCTTTGGCACTGGGTATCCACCTTTATATCTAATATTAATGATATTCATGTTAGTGAGACATCTTAACAAAAATGATATTTTTATACTAATGTGACATTTTTAAAAAAAATGTAACTTTATTCCTAACGCAACATTTTTGACTAAAAATGTTATTATTTTTCTAATGCAATATTTTTGACTAAAAATGTAATTCTTTTTCTAATGCCACATTTTACACTAAAAATGTTAATTCTTTTAAATGCAACATTTTATAAAATAAAAATTTTACTTTTCTATGCTAACATTTCATATAATAAAAATGATCTTTTCTAATGCTAACATCTTAAAGAGAAAAAAAATGATGATTTTATAATGTTAACATTTCATACATAAAATGAGATTTTTCTAATCTTAACATTTTATAAAATAAAAATGTTTCTTTTTCCTATGTTAATATTTTATACATAAAAAAAATGAGATTTTATTATGTTAATTTTTCATATGCTAGAAATGTTACTTTTCCAATGGCATAACTTGACACTAAAAATAATATTCATTTTTAATGAATTAACAAATCACTAAATTTATGTTTCATTTTTGATGATTCTACATAACACTAAATTTATGTTACATTTTTAATGACATAACTTGACACTAAAAATAATGTCCATTTTTAATGAATTAACATATCGCTTAATTTATGTTTCATTTTTGATGAAACTTAATGACAATAAAATTATGTTCATTTTTCATAAAACTTAGTTACACTAAAAATTATATTCACTTTTCATGAAACTTAACGACACTAAAGATATGTTTATTTTATGTCAATTTCATATCACCTTCATATTTCTACATATGATATCAACTAATATTTTGGTGTCAATGTTTCTATAACGATTCCTACATATGGCAACAACTAATATTTTGGTGTCAATATTTTCATGACAATTCTATATTACTATCTATGACAACAACTAATATTTTGGTGTCAATATTTTCATGACAATTCCAACATATAGTGTAAATTCCATAATACTACATGTAACAATATTCTAAATCTTGATGTCGACATTCACAATATAATTCACATCAACACATACTAGTCCATTTAAAAATTGAATCTTTTTAATAGAAACAATCTTGTGTAAACATCATAATTTCTACAACAATAATTTAACAATAAATTGAATCAACACATACTATTCCATTTTATTTTCAACTAAATTTAACATTGAAAATTTCCCTTTTTAATTTCTATAACAACAATGGTTTTATTGTTGACAAATCAATCCTCAACAAAAGGGTATATTTTGATTTAACAATTGTGTTTCAATAAATATCATCACCCCAACACATCCACAGAACAACATCAATCAATTCGGATTTCATAGCAATCAATAATATGAATTTCACAATATACATATATAGAATTCACATGGCGAGGGATAATAAATAAATATAGAAATCTCACATTGATCGGGTTTCAGAAATCGTTCGTGTTCAAATTTGGTTGGATTTTCAAAGTGCCATGTTCTAGTCCCGGTCAGTTCCATCTTGTAGATCTCATTTCTGCGATTCTAACGCAACTGGAATTTCTGAATTTTGTTTTCAAACGAACAAGTTATGGTTTTTACAAAATTAAATTACATAAATAATATTATTAATTTTATAATTACAATATATTACATATCCATCCTCTTCCTCGTTTATACTTCCAGAAAACATTCGACCCATCGTTCACCAGAAAAACGCCGCTTTTGCAAATCTGCCACAGTTGAACGGAGCCACCAGAGATGATCATGGCCGCTGAATATATTGATCTTGACGTGCTCTATTATTTTTGTTTTATAGAATTCATGAAATAATTTGTGGATTAAGAGAAAATGTGGAATCAAAATTGGAGATCGCTGGCCTTCCATTATAAATGAGCGGCGTCCATTGATTTAGTTTAGGGCGGCGGCTAATAAGAAATGGGATTTGGGTTAAGGAAGTAAAAATGGTATTATATAGTGGAGGAAATTATTTTTTTCCCTTTATTTAATTAATATTTTTATTTATTTACATATGAGGTCTGAAGATTATAAATATATAAAAAGAAGAGAAAACAAAAGGGGAATAGAAGGAATAGTTTCATATCTAAAAATGAATTTGAATGATAAATAGAAGAGGAGAGAGAGTAGAGAATAAATGCACAAGTTATTTTCCCTAAATGCCTCTTTGTATTTATAACAAATTAAATGCTTGCCTTTTTTCTAATATTTAAGTTATGCAACCTTTTAAATTTCAAAACATGCAATATTAAATAATGTAATGACATGTTTACATATTATAACATAATGACATGTTGTCATAATTTATTTAGAATCTACATATTATTTCAAATCAACCTATTCAATGCTTATGCAAGAATAAATAAATGAATATACATAAATGGAGTTGATTTGTTTTTGAGGAGAGATAATAAAAGGAAAGGAAGAACAAAGAAAATAGAAGGATGTTTAAGAAATAAGAATACATGTGTGAAAATAGAATGAAGAGTAATAAATTAATAGATAAATAAAAGAAATGAATGCGTAATTAATGGAAGAAATTATGTTTTGATTTTGTTATTAATTATCATAAAACTCTTATATTTTTGTACATTTGCTGTCTAAATATATTAACTTACATATATATATATATATATATATATATGTATATATATACATCTATATACATAGAGAGAGTCTATGTATGCATGTAAATTTTTATGAAATAATTTATGCACTATGAAATTAACACTCAATAAATTAAACGAAACAAAATGTGACTGCTATTATAATTAATGTCGGTACTAAATTTAAAATAGACATAAATTAGGCAATTTATTTATCATACAAACATTTAATAGGTTTAATGTCAAAATCAATTTAATATATATATATATATAACAAGTATATATAAACCATCAAGTCTAAAGTTACTCTTAATTATGAGAGATAAAACATGGAATAACAATCTAACATTTTATTAATTGTGTATAAAGTTCAAATAAAACTTTAAGATATAATTTAATCCATTAACATGGACATAAATGAGCAAATGAATGTATGCATTGAAAACAAGGTAAGAGACTTGCATGCATGTATTGAAAAATAACGCAAATGAAATGAATTAAGTAAAAATGGATGAATTCAATATAAACTATAAGTGAAATGTTATAATTCAATGCATAAATAAAATAAATAAATAAATAAATGAATAAAGAAACAAAATGGTCCTTGTAGGTTGCATGCGCAAGGTATAAAATGTAAGGGAAATAAGCATATATGTATAAAGGAATGAAATGAATGCATAATTAACATATTATTAATAAATCAACTTATCAACATATATTTATAAATCTCATTAACAACGTCTAAATCTTATTTTAAAACTTATTATTATTATTATTAAATATAAATTTTTAATCGTTATTATTTAGAATAAATTATTTTCAATATCAAAAATTTATTAAAATTTCTTAAAATAAAATTTTAAATTTACCCCATAATTCAGAGTTGTTACAGTCTCCCCCACTTAAGAACTTTTCGTCCTCGAAAAGAAACGAAGCTAAAGTGCTTTAAGTATCCTATCTTATCTTTCATTTTTTAATTCGTTTCTATAATTTTATTAGTTGAACAAATAATTACACTACACAACCATTAATCAATTAGTTGAATAACTTTTAAAATATATAACTTTTATATTCAAAAATCATATTTTCTAAAATAGATTATAATTACAAATACGTTAATTATAACTGGGCACTCTCAACTCATTCTAGGGCATTACTAACCCCATCTCTAATGAGTTTTCTCATTCTAGGATACTGCTGATCCTATCTCTAATGAGTATTCTTATTGGATATTACCAATCCAATCTCTGATGAGTCTTTTGTTTGGTTTTAACAAGTTGTATCCCAAAGATTTGAGCTAACCAAAGCTCTGATACCAACTGTAACGATACGCATTTCGCCCGACCTTAATTGATCGCAAAATCGACCAAGACCGTTCAAAATCCGCATACGTTAACTTTGGGAATACAACAACATCAGAACAACAACAGCAGACTTTTATTATATCATGATAATATATCATCAGAGTACAGAACATCAAAGTACATCGATAAAATACAACGGAAGGTAAATTACAATATTTTAATACAGTACAGTGCAGCGGAAACAAAGTAACTAAGGTAGCGGAAGACAACTATGCTCTGGACGCAGCTTTAAGCTTCAGTCCAGGATCCTGCTTGAGATAAGAACCTGTAGACAAACTACTCGACTGCCCGTATGGAAAGAGGGCACCCGAGTTTGCAAAGTGAAACAAACAACGGGTCAGTCATGGGACTGGTGTGAGAATTCTTAACTAATTTAACTAATTGTAATAAGGCAAATCGAAGGACCACGCCGCTAACGCGGAACGGGTTTACTCCAATGGATTATCGTGCATAAGTTAAAGTAAATCATTAAAAAATGCAATGCTTTTTGGAAAAATGAAACCATCATAAGACCTAAGTCCCATCACACAATGCAACGCAAACCGGAGGATAGGGTTTTACCTTATAATGGTCAAAAATGCTTGATACGATAAAAAAACGAATTTGATATTATTGCTAGTGTGTATATGTTTCAAAAACATTTCAATCATAATGTATCAATCCTTGGACACATCGATACCATAATACAATGCTTCCATACTAGTAATACAATCAAAACCGCATGGGGCGTATTGGAAATTGGGTTTCCATCATGAGTCAAGGCTAGGGAGGAGCTCTTTACCGATTCGAGACACTCTAGCTAATGTCTCAGGATCCCCCGCAGTGAACCCTTGGAAAGCTGCAGGGGCGGTCCACCATACGAGTGGCGGATTAGTTATTCCTGAACACACGTTTCCCAGTCCTATAGGACATATCATCCGAGGCGCCTCATTCCATCATCCACATAAGTAAAATGTCGGGCCGTGTTAAAACCCAAACACCACTTCTAGCTAGAAAGAAACATGCTCCCTGCATTCCCTTCTCCCGTTTTAGAATCCGCCGGTGTGTGAGGCTCGCGAAGTCACGCTATACACATAGCTATGCCTAAACAGGCTATGCTTTTGATCGTCCCACAAGGCCTGGTTTTCAACAAAGCCTTGATCATATGCATATTAGCATGCCACATCGTCACTCCATATCACACTATCAATCCTTTGCCGAAATATATGAAAGGGTGTTAAGCAAGAGAATAAATTCTCCGCTACCAATCATTCATACATTCGGCAGAAAATCAATAAATACAATATATAAAGGAGTACAATGTTAGGCACACATTCCATTTATAAGCCTATGCTCTAGGTCTGAGCGAAAGCCAAATCCGTACAAATCAACACTACGTCCAGATAACTACCATCTTAGCCCCTTCTTGGGAGCAAATCAATCAAGGGCCCCAACACTAGCTACCCCTTCGATGTAAAGATCGTCGGTCTTCAATCGCCGTCTTCAATTCTTCGAACGTCGTATCATTATTTGGAATGAGAGTAAACTCGGACTTCCCAAATAACACTCGCATATATAAATTTGAAAACCATTTCATATCGTTGTTAATAATTTATAACGATCTATCGCTATTTTTACTTTACATACACATCCTAAACATAACAATGTATATTTTACTCTTCCAGTTTTCAAATTACACCAAATGTATATATTTGGTTTCATTATTTTTCTAATGAAAATCCATTCCTCAAAAATGTAAATTTCTAATCTTATTATTTACATTATAAAATGTAAATTTCTATTCCTATTTTATTTACGTTGAGAAATGTAAACTTATACTTCAATATATTATTATATTGAAAATGCAACTTTTATTTCATATTCTATTTACATTGGAAAATATAAATTCCTAATCATTCTTTTGTTTACATTGAAAAATGTAAACTCTTTTATTTGCATATAAAAATATAATTTCTATTTCATCCTTATTTACATTGAAAAATGTCGGTTTCTATATTTTTCTAATTACATATAAAAATGTAACTTCCTATTTTGCTTTTATTTACATTAAGAAAAATGTAACTTTTCTATTATTTACATTAAGAAAAATGTAAAACTTTTATAATCCTTATCTTATTTTATTAAAAATGTAACTTTCTTTTATAACAAACTTGGAGGTGAAAATATTCATTTCATTATTAACATATAATGGTGTGAAAATAACGTCAGTTTCTAAGTTATCCATTTATATTTTAATATGGGCCAGACCTCTCACATTAGGCCTACAACTTATGGATGCTGGATAGGCCGGTCGGTTCCGGGAAGACTTCTCCCACAAGTTGGGCTTAACCTCTTGTCTTGGCCCAATTTGTATTTGCGCACTTGGACCTCTCACATTAGGCCCAACATTTGTGGCTGCTGAATATGCCGGTCGGTTCCGGGCAGACTTCCACCACAAATGTAACCTAACCTCGTGTACAAGCACAATTATAATTTATAATTATAATTATTTCATTGGGAATTATTATTTTAAAACATTCTAATTGAATATTAGATTAAAATATATTTTTTTATCCTAAATTGGAACAAGACCGAAATCAAATACCATTAATTAATGGATTTCATACAACGCATTTGTGAAATAATGATAAACATTCCTTTATCACCAAAATAACATTCCAATAATATTCAGACAACATTCACACCACATTCAAATGACATTCAAACAAAATCCAAATAATAATATATTATTTGTGCACTTGGGCGATGTGTGAAAATATCAGCCCAATCAACATATACAAGTCAGGAAACTTGTATATGGCAGTGTAACATATTTCAATTATCATAAATAATAATAAATTAACATTAATTAGCATGCTACCTATTTTCAAAATTTAAACATTGTGTCACATCCAAACATCAATTCACAACATATCATGCATGCCACATAAATAATTCTAAGTTTTTACTCACATCTAAAATATGAATAAAATACACTCTCTTAATTCATGTCTTTTACTTAGACCATACATTTCTAACATTAATGATATTTTTATTTAGACCATTCATTTCTAACATTAATGATATACATATTTAGACAATTCATTTCTAACATTAATGATATACATATTTAGATAATACATATCTAGTATTAATTATATTCATATTTAAATAATACATATCTAATATTAATGATATTCATGTTAGTGAGACATCTTAACAAAAATGATATTTTTATACTAATGTGACATTTTTAACTTAAATGTAACTTTATTCCTTACACAACATTTTTGACTAAAAATATTATTATTTTTCTAATGGAACATTTTTGACTAAAAATGTAATTCTTTTTCTAATGCCACATTTTACACTAAAAAATTTAATTCTATTAAATGCAACATTTTATAAAATAAAAATGTTTCTTTTCTATGCTAACATTTCATATAATAAAAAAGATCTTTTCTAATGCTAACATCTTAAAGAGAGAAAAAATGATGATTTTATAATGTTAGCATTTCATACATAAAATGAGATTTTTCTAATCTTAACATTTTATAAAATAAAATTGTTACTTTTTCCTATGTTAATATTTTATACATAAAAAAATGAGATTTTATTATGTTAATTTTTCATACGCTAGAAATGTTACTTTTCCAATGGCATAACTTGACACTAAAAATAATATTCCTTTTTAATGAATTAACATATCACTAAATTTATGTTTCATTTTTGATGATTCTACATAACACTAAATTTATGTTACATTTTTAATGACATAACTTGACACCAAAAATAATGTCCATTTTTAATGAATTAACATATCGCTAAATTTATGTTTCATTTTTGATGAAACTTAATGACAATAAGATTATGTTCATTTTTCATAAAACTTAGTTACACTAAAAATTATATTCACTTTTCATGAAACTTAACGACGCTAAAGATATGTTTATTTTATGTCAATTTCATATCACCTTCATATTTCTACATATGATATCAACTAATATTTTGGTGTCAATGTTTCCATAACGATTCCTACATATGGCAACAACTAATATTTTGGTGTCAATATTTTCATGACAATTCCATATTACTATCTATGACAACAACTAATATTTTGGTGTCAATATTTTCATGACAATTCCAACATATGGTGTAAATTCCATAATACTACATGTAACAATATTCTAAATCTTGATGTCGACATTCACAATATAATTCACATCAACACATACTAGTCCATTTAAAAATTGAATCTTTTTAATAGAAACAATCTTGTGTAAACATCATAATTCCTACAACAATAATTTAACAATAAATTGAATCAACACATACTATTCCATTTTATTTTCAACTAAATTTAACAGTGAAAATTTCCCTTTTTTAATTTCTATAACAATAATGGTTTTATTGTTGACAAATCAATCCTCAACAAAAGGGTATATTTTGATTTAACAATTGTGTTTCAACAAATATCATCACCCCAACACATCCACAGAACAACATCAATCAATTCAGATTTCATAGCAATCAATAATATGAATTTCACAATATACATATATAGAATTTACATGGCGAGGGATAATAATTAAATATAGAAATCTCACATTGATAGGGTTTCAGAAATCGTTCGTGTTCAAATTTGGTTGGATTTTCAAAGTGCCATGTTTTGGTCCCGGTCAGTTCCATCTTGTAGATCTCATTTCTGCAATTCTAACGCAACTGAAATTTCCAAATTTTGTTTTCAAACGAACAAGTTATGGTTTTTACAAAATTAAATTACATAAATAATATTATTAATTTTATAATTACAATATATTACATATCCTTCCTCTTCCTCGTTTATACTTCCAGAAAACATTCGACTCATCGTTCACCAGAAAAACGCCGCTTTTGCAAATCTGCCACAGTTGAACGGAGCCACCAGAGATGATCATGGCCGCTGAATATATTAATCTTGACGTGCTCTATTATTTTTGTTTTATAGAATTCATGAAATCATTTGTGGATTAAGAGAAAATGTGTAATCAAAATTGGAGATCGCTGGCCTTCCATTATAAATGGGCGGCGTCCATTGATTTAGTTTAGGGCGGCGGCTGATAAGAAATGGCATTTGGGTTAAGGAAGTAAAAATGGTATTATATAGTGGAGGAAATTATTTTTTCCCCTTTATTTAATTAATATTTTTATTTATTTACATATGAGGTCTGAAGATTATAAATATATAAAAAGAAGAGAGAACAAAAGGGGAATAGAAGGAATAGTTTCATATCTAAAAATGAATTTGAATGATAAATAGAAGAGGAGAGAGAGTAGAGAATAAATGCACAAGTTATTTTCCCTAAATGCCTCTTTGTATTTATAACAAATTAAATGCTTGCCTTTTTTTCTAATATTTAAGTTATGCAACCTTTTAAATTTCAAAACATGCAATATTAAATAACGTAATGACATGTTTACATATTATAACATAATGACATGTTGTCATAATTTATTTAGAATCTACATATTATTTCAAATCAACCTATTCAATGCTTATGCAAAAATAAATAAATGAATATACATAAATGGAGTTGATTTGTTTTTGAGGAGAGATAATAAAAGGAAAGGAAGAACAAAGAAAATAGAAGGATGTTTAAGAAATAAGAATACATGTGTGAAAATAGAATGAAGAGTAATAAATTAATAGATAAATAAAAGAAATGAATGCGTAATTAATGGAAGAAATTATGTTTTGATTTTGTTATTAATTATCATAAAACTCTTATATTTTTGTACATTTCCTATCTAAATATATTAACTAATATATATATATATATATATATATATAGAGAGAGAGAGAGAGAGAGAGAGTCTATGTATGCATGTAAATTTTTATGAAATAATTTATGCACTATGAAATTAACACTCAATAAATTAAACGAAACAAAATGTGTCTGCGATTATAATTAATGTCAGTACTAAATTTAAAATAGACATAAATTAGGCAATTTATTTATCATACAAACGTTTAATAGGTTTAATGTCAAAATCAATTTAATATATATATATATATATATATATAACAAGTATTTATAAACCATCAAGTCTAAAGTTACTCTTAATTATGAAAGATAAAACATGGACTAACAATCTAACATTTTATTAAATGTGTATAAAGTTCAAATAAACCTTTAAGACATAATTTAATCCATTAACATGGACAAAAATGAGCAAATGAATGTATGCATAGAAAACAAGGTAAGAGACTTGCATGCATGTATTGAAAAATAACGCAAATGAAATGAATTAAGTAAAAATGGATGAATGCAATATAAACTATAAGTGAAACGTTAGAATTCAATGCATAAATAAAATAAAGAAAGAAAGAAAGAAAGAAAGAAAATGGTCCTTGTAGGTTGCATGCGCAAGGTTTAAAATGTAAGGGAAATAAACATATAAGTATAAAGGAATGAAATGAATGCATAATTAACATATTATTAATAAATCAACTTATCAACATATATTTATAAATCTCATTAACAACGTCTAAATCTTATTTTAAAACTTATTATTATTATTATTAAATATAAATTTTTAATCGTTATTATTTAGAATAAATTATTTTCAATATCAAAAATTTATTAAAATTTCTTAAAATAAAATTTTAAATTTACCCCAAAATTCAGGGTTGTTACACATAAAACTCTGGGTCAGACAAAAGTTTGGTATGAGCGATACCAGCATAACAGAACAATAACATGTATAAATTTTTACCTGAACTTGGACCTGCTACCAAAGAGTTTGCACAACAAGATATACAGTACTCTAAGGTAACACTAACATAAAGTGTAAAAGTAATATGGGAGTGTGCATTACATGGTGATAGCAAACATCAAACATAACAACCATCCTCACATCTCTTACTCAATGCGTAAAGCATGCGTTATCCACCACTTTGGTCACCCAATCCTTTGCTACGATCACTTTCCCCTTGGGAGTCACAACGACCCTATTGCACTGATCCATAACCACTAATCCTTCTCTCAGGGGTGAACCAAAATTATGGATATCGATAACCCCTTTGAACACGTCCCACAGCAAAGTCCATCTTTAGAAGTTGACTCGTTGATCCCCATTTGGATCCTGAGTGATAACTTCTCATCTGGACTTCCTTTGCATCTCGGGTTTCATACTTCACCTTAGTTTGGTTTGAAATCAACTTCTCCAAATCTCGGTTCGTGAGCCTCGACTCGATAACTAGGCGGTTCGGTTCGTGCTCTTCCTCCATCTAGATCTGTTCATGGGTCCTTGCACCGATTCATGGTGCACATTGCATCGACTCGCGATTCACCTCCTGACATCGGTTTGTGACTCCTACTCATGGCCATCGGTTCGTGATGCTCCACACTCCGGTTCACGGTACTCCTAGGCCCGCTCGTGGTGTTCCACCGGCTCGTGGTGGTCCTCCTTCTTCCGGTTCATGGTCATGCCCACAGCTCGTGGGGGACATCTGGTTCGTGGCTCATGGAGTGTGGTCGGCTCGTGAGGTGGGTACACGACCGGGGCCGGGTCGTGGTCGTGATATGCCTCACGATCGGGGACCTACTCCAATTTCCTACAACTTTCAAACAAGCAATTTACGCCATACGATGGCGTTTTCGACCATTCTAACTTTACTAAGCAATCACAAAGCATACCATACAGTAATAGCAACATGTATAATCAACTATAAACACCAAAACAACAATTTAACATGTTAATAT
Organism: Allium sativum; assembly: GCA_030737875.1. Taxonomy (NCBI): domain Eukaryota; kingdom Viridiplantae; phylum Streptophyta; class Magnoliopsida; order Asparagales; family Amaryllidaceae; genus Allium; species Allium sativum. Next base: position 711,996,560 of record CM060919.1, on the reverse strand, counting down.
GGATCAAACATACCCAAAAACCATGTTTTACCCTTAATCCTCTAAATCATGATTTAACCATACGATTAGCAAACTTAATCAAAATTAACCCAAATTTCTAATAGAGGCATAAAATAATATTTTAGAATTTATGCATATTTTTCCATACTTTTCTGAGTCAAAATTTTGCTAATTATCACTAATCACCCCTAATTAGCCGTAATTAGTGTAAAAGCATGCTAATCACTCACCTTAGCTACAAATATATTTCAAATATGAAACTCTAACTGATTAGGCATGGATCCCAATGTACTCCAGCATATCTATCTCTGATTTGATGCTATTCCAACTTAATTCATGTAGATTTGGCTAATATGTGACTAGAATGTGATTAAAAATGAATTTAGAAGGTGAGGGCCATTGCTAGGTTTCAAGAGATGTAAGTGGCGGCTAGAAAACTGAATAAAAATGATTTTCCAAACCCTATCAGTCTCCCCATAACCCTAATCCCGAAATGGGTTATGGGCCTAGTTGTTAATCAGCCTGTTTTTCTCGACTAAGCTGTTTTTCACCTTCCAAACCTTATTTCAGCCATATTTCCCAAACGGTAAGTCCGTTTGATTAATGTGACCACTCTACGGAAAGGTAAACCATCATCCGAATCAAACGGAAGTGATTTCCAGTCAAAATTCCTTACCAATTAAAAGTTATAGGTGAAACAAGATTCACTAGGGAAAAATGGTCATTTAAAATTCGGCAAAAATCGTCGATATGGGAAATGACCCCAATAGTCGTTTCCCAAGTTGCACGACCATACGACTTCATATGAAAAAGAGATAAATATTCTACGATCCTCCGATATGTAGAATGCGGGTCGTTACAACACTAGATATCTTACATGAGACGGTACAAACATGACATCCAAATCAACAAACATCCATGACTGACCGTGGCTATCGCCGCCAATTCTGCTTCAAAGCTATCGTTAATCGTATAATGGCCCATTGTGACTGCTATATGTTCCAGCACAACTCCACACGTCATCATGACTCATATGTTTGTCCTCGACAATTAGGCCCTTCACGACTGCCCAAGGTACGAGGCACTTCACGACTTCCCAAGGTACGTCTGCTTTGAGTCAGCTAGAGCTTACGGTAACGATAATCTCTCGGCCTTCGCATCCCTAGTTGTCATCACCGATGAATATTCTCAAACTCAAGTCCCACTCAAATAACCATTATTCACAACCCAACAACTTTGAGTTGTTTTTCATTCGTTGCTTTACACCGATCAACGAACTCATCACATCACTTCAGACGCTCCCTTCTGGATTTACATCGAAGTCACCACATCATTGAACCGAACAACAATAAATGTAAGGCTCAATCTTCCCAACACAATTAGACTCGAGTCATTATGAACGACCAGACCATTCTTCAGAAGACCGACCACCCTCCTTTTCCTTAGGAGCGACCGACCCTTATATACCCATACAACCATCCTACCCTCCAGTAGTCGACCGACCCTCAGTAGCCAACCGTCCCTTCTTCTTAGGAGCAACTGACCCTTCCATTCCGATAAGACCGACCGACTCTTCAATAGCCGACCGACCCACCATATTCCTTCCCAATTCACATGACTTTGGGCTCACTCGCTCGAACTAATTATTCAGGCTCACACGCTCGAACCCATTACTCTATTACTTAGGGTCGCTCAACCGACCCACTACTAGGAGCGATCGATCATTTGTTCTCTAGAATGAAGACCCCATGCCTTTTCTACCTGCGCGACCAACCTACCCTCTGGCTCGCTCGAGCCTGCTTTTCTTCTTGTTCTCCAAGACAACATTTGGGCGTGACCGACACCCTTCCGTGTGACCCAAAACCTGCACTACTTCAATACAACACCAATTTCAACCAAATCTTCGCCAATTGACACAATCGACGAAACCAACTCAACCAATCCATTCAACACAATCATAACTATATTATGAAACTGCTAACATCACCAATTTAGCCATTTCATCAATAATTATGTTAAATTCACCAAAACACCACAAATGTAAATCATGAACAAAACTATAGATCTAGCTTGCATAATCATATGGAATAGCATAGAAATTACCTATCTAAACTTGCTAAATCAGATCATAGAGTGAATCATATGAAAATGGACTTATGAACGCATAAATCTATGGAAACATACTTGAAATTGATGAAAAAAACATGAACAAACACTTATATACTTCACTGAATCCATGTGAGAGATGTAATCCACTCTCGAAAACAAGCTAAAATTGATGAAATAAGGATCCCGACAACAAGCACCTCGCACCAACCCCTTGATCTGATGTAGATCTAACTTCCAATGGCATAGATCTATGATTTCCCTCCTTGGATTTTGAGTTTTAATGGTGGAAAGTTGTTAGAGGAAGGAGGATCACAAGGCCATCAAATGAGAGAATAGGGAAGCAAACTATATCCCATACCTCTCACCCTCTATTTATAGTTTCCACCGGTCCACTAATGGGCCTCTCCCAAATCAGTCCAGTAGGCTCTCAAAACCTGGATAGCCAACTGGAAACCCTATAACAACGATTTCACCCAAACCGCTGAGCCAAATCTTTAATGCAACACTCTATGGAAAGGCAATCATTAATTCCTTTCCAATGGCACATGTCTCACCCTCTGATTCGGCCTGATTCAAAAGTTATGCCCTGTACAAGGCTGATAGGGAAAATGGTCGCAAACAAAATTGGTAAAAATTGTGGACATGTCTCACACCCCCATATGTAACATATCAAAAGATGAGAATGATTCAACCCTCAGTGAATAAAATAAAAATATTTTTCGATATTCCGATACGTAAAATGCGGGCTGCTACAGATCATATACCAATGAATAACAACTAATAAATATATATATCATAACATCGAATAAAAAATGAATTGAAGCTATAAATCATATGAATGGAGGGCGATATTTGCGGTGACTTAAAGGCATAGACTTGCGATGGAGGTTGGATAGCAGTGGCTGGTAGTGATTTGGAACATTTTCCAATGACTTAGAGGAGGGGCTAGGATTGGGAGATGGTGGCCTAGTCTTGCAGCGACCAGATGACACTACAAGACACATAGTACATAGCATCGGAAGGGGGCAAAAACCGCAAATGACTGCTGGAAACGGTTTCCAACGGAAGCTTAATTCTAAAATTTTCTTTACGTAACAAAAAAATGTAACGACCCACTTTTTCTGTACAGTTTAAGCCGACATCTAACATTCCATGTCAACTCAAATTGCACAAAAAAACAGATTGTTAATAGAAAGAACAGAGAGGGTGAGAAAAGAAAGAAATATTAGAATAGAAGAATAAGAAGGTCAGAATCTCATAGCGGAATGGACAAAATACAATAATAAATAATACTTTATATAAAGAAAACTGTATATACTACAACATCAGAGTATACATGTATTACAATATAAAACACAGTGGAATAAACTAGTACCATTAAATACGTCTCGACTTCAACTCCTCTTCTGAAACACCAAGCGACGCCTAGCCTAGAAATATACTCGGTCTGACCTAAGAATATTTGAAGCGAAGCAAAATTTATCCCGGATCAGCCTGGAATACTATCAGTGGTAAATTCACATAGCAAACAACTGGATTAACTTTAAAAAAACCATTTGAAGAAAAGGATAATAGTAAGACCAGCCCACACATAAACATAGATGATTTTTACCTTACTATAACCTTTTTTTTGATATATCAAAATCCAGTGATATTATAATAGTCTCTATCAAATCATAATTAAATAACCAAATAGCAGAACGCTTGCATCTCACACTCTACATACATAGTATAAAATCAAAAACCGCAAGGCGCTTATTAGAGAATGGATATCCAACTATGACAAGGTATGGAACTACCTTCCGATCGGTATACTCTAGAGGGGATACGCTGGGGTTCAACAAGAACATCTTGCAACCCGGCCACACATGACCTACAACTCATTTAGCTTGAGTGTACCGAATATAATGTAAGCAACAATCAGTATCGACATGACCGTTCCTGGGAGATACAAAAGCGAAAGAAGAATGAAAATGAATTTTCTCTAGATGACAATATACCCTGCTTGGGTGCGACCCAACTAGCTATGCTACCTGCTCGATATTTGTCATTTCCCGGTTATGAGGCTTGGGGCTACGTTTTCCTTTTTGAACATATGGCCACCCTTCACTTTAAATGCCACATCATCATACTTGTCAAATCACTAGTTGATGTTACCAAGAATATTATGGGTATAAAAGCTAAGAGGAACAAATTCCTCCGCCACCAAACGTAATAACTTGGAAAGATCGTTTTATGTGATTCGTTAGGCATACTCTGTCATACATTTGTCCATACAAATCGTCATGGGTCTGGACAAACCGAAGGAACTATCCTGTAATAGAACAGACCTTGCATTTCACTCCATCTTCATATATATCTCTGTAGATTAGTTTCATACTCAATGTCGATTTGAAGTGGTTTTGGGTCCAATTCCCATCTCGGTCTCTTCGAAACAGCACGTTAAAAACGTCCAATAATATACCATTGATAGTTTGGTGTTTTAATTATCAATTCTCAAAATTATACGGTCGAGTATATTGGAAGCTCAGGTCTTTATTATTTCAAATCATTCATTAACTCTATCAATCTTTGAAACCATTCATCAATTTAAATCGATTTCATTCACTTATCTCGATAATCACTTTTGTGATTGACAAACAAAACTCTTCTAAATCCTTCAAGATAATCATATTTGCCAAATTCCCCTCTTTACTTTGAAAATATTGCTTATATTCACAAAATTCTTTTACTTTGGAATATCGATAAATATTATTAACTCAACGGTATAAAACCAAATTTCCCCTTAACTTGGATTACGATAATCCTTTCCTAGTACTTTACGAAAACATCTTACATCATAAAACTTTGGATTTATAACTAAGAATTCATTTATTCACTTCTTTACCCAAAAGCCATTTCATCTCTTATCCTTGTTCTTTTGACCATTTCCTTTTCGATTCTAATCATCGGACTTAGTTTAATTTATTGAGTAAATACCACCTTTAAATTTTACTTTACCTTTAAATTTCCTCTTTTTAAAATCTTCCCATTATACTCGGATTTTTACTAATAAAATCCCTTTTTTGAATACTTCACGAATACCCAATTAAAACTTCATTTCCAACTTAGTTACCATCTTAAATGAATTTCATTTAAGAAATAACCACATTAATTGAAATAATAATTAATTTCATTAATTGCTGAAGTAAAACCGTTCACTTCCTTATTAACTAAAATTATTTAGTTAATAACATTTAAAATTAAAAATTTTAAACCATACAAACTGCCATAATAAATCTTTGAAAATCATACATTAGAAGGTAACTTATATAATTAAACCCAAACAACCATTTATTTAACTATTTTATTTTAATTGAGGATAAAATAATTAATAACCATTTTTAAACAAAACAGTTGACTCGGTCAACTTCAAACCATTAGTTAATGGTTAACTAATTTCAATTACTTCTTTCTATATAATTAATCTAATAAAATCGATTTAATTGTTCTTCTTTAAACAATTATCCAAATCCTCAACCCGTAGGTTAATACTGCCTTAATTGTTTATAAATTGATTTAACGTCAAATCCTTATTATGAAATCATTTTATAATATTATATAAAAACCAATTTATAAACATTGATTTTTTTTATTTTTTTTTAAAACTTCATTATAATATTTAAAATATAATAAAAAAATCTCGCTTCAGTTATAAGTTTTTTATAACTTAACTTCGTTAATTCGCTGAATGGCAAATCAACGTTTCAACAAAAAGGTGGATTCTTGGTCATTTGCTGTTAATCACTCAATCAATACTGTATATTGATTCAAATCACAACAATGTTGAATTACAATTCAACGTCAATGTCCAAACAGGTTTTTAATTTTCATGGGTTTCAACCAGTTCATATGTAAACAATATAAAAATAAATAACAAATATAATATTTGAGGAATCCAGTCGGATCCCTCCAACATGTTCTTCCCTGCATCGCAGGTTGTTATAACAATTTATAATATCATATGAGACATAATTAATTTGACGATGTTAATATAATTAAAAACAATCAATAACAAACAATCATCAACCGTTATCATCCATAGCATTCAACCGTCCAATTTTATATTATAGATTATAATTATACGAATTTAACACATCACAGCAGTCTAGAAAAGTGTGAGAACTAACTCACCAATTTACATTGAAAGTCGATTTTGGTTGATTTAAATAATTTCAAATGCACCATTTGAAATTATATTAAACACCGATTGCTTCCAAATCACTCCAGACCAGCTCGATAGCGTAGCCCTCGACGATACGATCCCATCAAATCCAATTTTCGTGTGATTTTGTGCACGAATGAAGAATTTATCGCAATAACAATTTAACCCTTATTTTATAAACTAAGTTATAATTAATTAACTAACGATTTACCATAATTATATAGGTCTACATCATCTACAAAAATGTGGTTTCTTCTGTGCATTGTGAACCCGATTCTATTTGTCAAAGTTATACAATTTTAAACCTTATATAAAATATATTAGACTAACCCGTTATTTGATTAAACCATTATCTTTCTTAATTAGTGTTTAATTAACTAATTACCTTTTCCAAGAAATTTCTAGGTCACCCTTCATTTCTGGCTTCACGTGTTTTCCCTTTTTATCTGGTTCGAACCCATCTTCCCCCTTCCCTATTTTGTAGAACTTCGAAAACCATTTTCTTCTTTGTTTACCCAGGTGCGAATTCTTCTGTATAACATTTCACCATGCCAGTTCCTTCAAATCTCTTCCTATAGGCCACCAGAACACATGCCAACTCCTTCACTAACACCGCGCCTCCCAAAGCCCTTCGTTCATCCCATCCTTGTCGCCACTTCCGTATGCCTATCAAACCCATTCCACTACCAAGAAAACAAACCCCCTGAGTCCATCCATTCGCCAGAACCGGCAATTTAATGCTTTCTGTTCTTCAAAGGATTCCATCCTCCTTGGCCAACTTGAGCTCCGTCTACCAGTCCTATTGCCAACATAACACCCTGCAGCAACTTCGACCCCAACGCCGATCATCCCCATTTACATCTTAGCCACATTCAACACAATTCCTCCCCAGCAATCCCGACGTTGCCGGGACCACCACTGCTCACCCTCATCAACGGCGACCCCCACTCCTCCCCTTACTATAATGATTAGCTCCCGGTCACCGGAGCTGTGGCTATGGCCAATCTATGCCACGTTGTCAAATTTCCAGCGAGCCGAAACCAAATCTATGGAGTGACACAAAAGTCTGTGCGAGCTATATGGATCATAAGTTTCATGATTCTGCTTTGGTTTCATAGAGTTCATGAAATATCGAAATAGCTAGGTTGTTTGTGTTTGAAATGAAAAATGGGGTTCAACAGGGTTTGTACTGTGTTTGGAGAGTGCAATACTTTATTTGTAAACTTTGCATAGGCTTCAATTAAATATAAGAGCAGGCTCCAGTGTTTAATTGTATAGACATATTATTATATATATATTTTCTGGGTATTTTTGCAAGTAAGGGAATGCTTGTTTCGAGAGGAAAAAGGATAGGATTATATTATATTAGGTGTGTAGAGAAGAAGGCAAAGCACGGGCTTTATATAGGAATGAGGACGTACTTATGTGTATATAATATTTATTTTAGTAATTGCAGAAGAGAAGGCACATGTATCTTGAAATTTCCGCACATGGTTTCTCTTTCGATCGGACTGAAAAAAATACGGCAAACCCGTATGAAAATGCACATGTTTTAATTTTGAAGTGACAAAGGAATTTTCCACGAAAATGACCAACGATATTTTGCGAAAAGACTAACGATTTTATTTAATGTGTAATGCTCACCTTTTGTAATTCGTGCAAGCGCACACGACACCGATTGAAAAACATACAATAATTTAATATTAACATATGTATTCAAGCAGAAGTATATATTCAAACAGAAGTGTATATAACTTCAAAATAAACAAGTTTAGATTTTAAATTCAACATATCGACTTCAAATTTAAAATAATATTAAATTTATCTAAAATCCCTTTTTCTTATATATTGTTATAATTTATAAATGGATTCCATAGCGACTATTTGAAAATTTGATTTGGATATAAAACAAAATCTACAATATGAAAACTCGAATATTCTTTTCCATTAGAAAAATATTACCAAATAGATTTAGAAGATTCTTGTTTTGATGAAATCCTGTAACGAACCGGGATTTTCGACTCCGAAAATCAACATCAAACTACCATGTTGACTATTCAGACATCGAACATTCCAGATCATTAATAGAAAGAAGTTAGAGGGTGAGAATAGATAAGATAGAAATATTAGAATAGAAGAGAAGAAGAAACATCACAACACAGAGCCTCACATCGCAGCGGAACAAAATATAATACAGAAACAAATCTTTATTGAGAGCTTTTGAAATACTTACAATATCAGAGTACATATTTGGACAGTGATACTAATCTGTCCTCATATAACACACAGCGGAATAGTAATATCATACGTCTGGACTCTTCCAGCTCGTCTCTTCAAAGTAGTCGATAACCTGAACCTGTACAACCCGGCCTAACCCGAGCATTTACAAAACACCGGGTCAGTCTGGTGAACCAGAGTGAGATAAACTCGCACAGTAATAAGGGTGAATCATCCAATCATAATTTTAAAGTTCAAAATCTTTTCAAAAGAAAAGGATAATTGTAAGACCAAATCCACACATAAATACGGACGGTTTTTACCTTACGATAACCCAAATCAGTTTGAAATCAATATCTTGTCTGATATTATAATAATGTCTACATACAAGTAAATAACAATATAGTGGAACGCTTGCATCTCACGCTCCACATATATAGTATACAATCAAAAACCGCAGGCGCTTATTGGAGATTGGATTCCAACTTGACAAGGTATGGGTCCACCTTCCGATAGTGTATCTCTAGAGACGAATACACTGGGTTCAACAAGAACTTCTTGCAACTTGGCCCTCACATGACCGACCCCTCATTTCGCTTGAGAGTGTCGAATGTATATCACCGACGGTTGGGATCAGCAACCGTCTGCCCGAAAAGGGACAGCATCGAACATAGATTAAGAAACAAATAGGATTTCCTCTAGATAGGTGATCATACACCCTAATGGGAGCGACCCACATAGCCATGCTGCCTGCCCGATTTTTGTCATTCCCCGGTTGATGAGGCTTGAGGCCAGAATAAACTCTTGACATCTGGTCGCCATTCACTTTGAATGCCACATCGTCAGATCCGCCAGATATCACTAATTGACGTCCACAAAAATACTCTAGCTGAAAGCTAGAGAATGGCAATTCCCTGCCAACAACTATCGTACGTTTGAAGAAATCAACGTACATGATCCTTTGGAAATACTCTGTCAGACATTCGTCCATATACGTCATCCAGGAACAGGATAAACCGAAGGTACTCTCCTACCGCATCCATATAGGAATCACCCCATGGATCAGTAGCGAGAAGTCCTTGCCACCCGTGGATTCCAACTACGACAAAATCACAGTTTATCTCTGCTTGCCAGGCAGAGAAGATTAGTGGTTCTTCCGTTTATGAAAATCAACGGTCTTCACATGTGACGGCAAGGAATTTCGCTCGGTCCGAACCAGTCGCTAAACCGACCCAGATCGTTCGAAACGCCCTATCGTTTTGAGAACAGGACAAAACAGAACGCATACAGAAGAACATTTCATTGTATATTACAACAATGCATCAGATTACAAGAATATACAGAGTATGAATAAATATTACACAGAAATATCAGAGATTTAAATTACATTTAAATACATCGCAGCGGAAAATAATACAATACACAACTAGAAGGAGATATACGGATACAAAGCTTTCCGGATATCGTTCCAGCTGTAAACCAGGATCCTGTGAATATAAATCTGCAAAACCAAAACTACTAGCTGCCCGTGTCAAAATAAGGGCACCTAGAGTTTAGGTTAAAACAATAAACTCCAGGTCAGTCATGTGACTGGTGTGAGAACGAAAACAGTTATTAATCTTTATTTTAAATCATTCGGTAAATCAAGGGACCACGCCGTATAACACGGAACGGGTTTCCTCCCAAGAATACCAGTGCATAAAACAAACAGCGCAATGCTAAATAAAGAAAAATGAAGCTGTTATAAGACCTAGGTCCTATCACACAATGCAACGCAAGCCGGGGGATAGGGTTTTCCCTTATAACAGCCAAAGAATGCTTGATACGTTTAAAACAAATCATTTGATACTATTATAAGTGCATAGTGTATAAAACAACTTCAAATCATAAGTATCAATCATAGGCGGCATGGGTACCATATATCATGTCGCCATATATAGGTTTACAAATAAAACCGCAAATGTCACGTATTTGGAAATTGGATTTCCATCTATGAACCGAGGCAAAAGATAGTCCTCAACCGATTCGAGACAATCCAGCCCATGTCTCAGGATCAGAACGCATCAACCCTTTAGATCGTCAGGGCCGGTCCACCGATGTGGATTAATATGCCTGAACAATACGTCTCTCCGCCCTTTGGGGCGTAAATGAGCCAACTAAATGACTCCATCGGTTCGAGAACGACCGATCAATCTGAGGCGCCTCGCAACAGCAACAACCACATAAGTCAAACTCGTCAGGGCGTGTAAAACCACTGACGCCACTTCTAGCTAGAAAGAAACGCAAGTCCTCCCTGATGTCCCTCCCGTTTTTGGTTCATACCGGGTGTGAAACTCGCGAAGCAAACGTTACACAAAGCTACGCCACAAAGGCCTTGCTTTGATCATCACCACGAGACTTTTCTTTTCAACAGAAGCCTTGATCCATTGCCACTTAGGCATGCCACACAGGCAATTCACTCTATGCGTTTGATATCCATCAATATATAACCCCTGAGCTCATACGTCTCAGAGAAGGGCGTTAAGCAAGAGAATAAATTTTCCGCCGCCAAACAGATATATATTTAATAGAAATCAATCACACAGACTAAAATCCAATGTCAGACACACAGTCCATTTACAAGTCCGTTCTGGGTCTGAACGAAACCGGAGGCACCTAGTACCCCGCATATCCATCGATCTCCAAGTACGTCTGGACGATCACTAACTGTTTCCATCTTCTTGGGTGTACAGCCCAATCAAGATCATCAGTTATCACCCAAACGACGTGAAGACCTCCGGTCTTCGACCATCGTCTTCATCTTCGACTTATCGTCGTATCAGTTATTCAGAATGGGATAAACCCGGTCTTTCCGAATAACTCGCGTATATATTATAAAAGTGTTACACAACACAACATACGCCTCATTCCAATTCATCAGTCACTAACCGTAAATTAATCAAGAGAATAGTCCCCCAAATATTAACCCCGAAGGCCGAAACCAACATCAGATCAATATCCAGAAAACCATTCTGCTTGGCCAACCGACAGTTAGTTTCTAAATTTCACATTCATAGGGAAATGTTCCCATTAATTTTATCCAAGATAAATTTCTCGAATTTATTCTTCTTTTGAATTTCGATTCAACTAGTCGAGATTAACGAACCTTACCGAAGTAATCATTGGTTTTAATTTCCCAATCCCAACCTATTTATCCCATGAAGTAAAACTGGTGATACTTCATATCTAACACCACAGTGTTATCGGTAAATTCAATTACCATTTCACGTTCAAATCTAATTAAAGATTTAACTATCGCCTGGAGCAAAACTGGTGATACTCCATTCTCGATCATTTCAATCTAATTAAAGATTCATTAAAACTCCACTTAGTTTTAATCTGTGATTGGGTTAAAGAATCAGTGTCGTTTAAAACACGGTTCACGATAAACCCAAAATCACATCACATTTCAATCAGTCCCTAATTGTAAATTAGCAAGTGAGCAATTCCCTAAGTATTAATCCCGAAGGCCGAAACCAACATCAGATCAATACCTCGGAAACTATTCAACTTAACTAATCTCCAGTTAGTTTCTGATTTTCTTAACTCCTTTAGGTCTAAGAACTGTATTATTGAAGATACCGTTCACGACAACCCAAAATCACATTTCATTAATGATCGGGTTAAAGAACGAGTGTTATTTAAAACACTGTCCACGATAAACCCAAAAATCAATATCAATTCAATTCCAATTAAACATTATTTAATTGGTACACTTCATTAAATCTAAATAAAAAGATTTAATCTTTTCTCAACTGGGTTCAAGAACAGTGTTAGTGAAGACAACATTCACGACAAATCCAAATCACATTTGATATTCAATATAAGGCTCTGAATAGAAAATATCCTGGCTTATATTCAATATCAAATTCTACGATTAACAAATGTTGTATTGGAAATAACGATATAAATATATATCTTTCAAATTTCCATAACAACATCTGTATAATCACGAATTCCAACATCGAAATATTCCGAAGACAATTTCGATTCAAATGCACTCCAATGCAATCATTGGAAATTTTGGTTATTTTTAAAACCCTTTTCTAATTCAATTTATTTATTTAAAAAATAAATAGAATTATAATTCTAGTTCAAAACTAGTTCATTTCGATAAAAATCTATTTTTATCTTTTCAAATATTGAGTTTTTCATCCCAATTCTTCCCAAATCATTTCTTATGATTTTACACAAATTATTACTATTTTTAATAATTTTATCAAGGCCCGTACAGTCGATTTCCATCAACGGCCATCGAACTGCACTTACAGCGACCTTTTTCGAATTTGATTTGGACGTATCTCCAAATCCAACCGTTAGATTTCAAATACCTAATATTCGTTAGAAAGCTCTTTTCGATACGAACCCAACGGTTCCGGTTTTAGGAGAATCCGACGGTCGGATCTCCCGTAATGTCCGTTTGAAATAAATGGTCGAAATTCACGAACTGCCGCGGCGCGGCGCGTTCTATTCAGGCCATTATATTATATATATAATATATATAATATATATTTCGTCGATTTCTATTTAAAACGAATTTTATAAATAGTTTTAAAATTCGTTTCGAAAGCAATTTCAACTTCCATTTCAATTCAAATCAAAATTGAATTCTTCTTTATAAATTCGTTTTAAAATTCATTTCTATTCAATTCAAATTTCAATTCAATTTGAATTCATTTCAATTCGCTTTCAATTCAATTTGAATTCGTTTTCAATTCAATTCATTTCGAAATCATTTTCAATTCAATTCATTTCGAAATCGTTTTCAATCGATATAAATATCGTTCACGTCAAAATGGCGTCAATCTAATCAACACGGCTTCATAAATTTCTATTTTCAAATATTCTATTTCAAATATTTCTTTTTCAAAATAGTTGTTATTATCAAAATATTTCGTTCAACACATGACCAATCTCAAAGGATGAGTACTGTCAACACATGAACTTTTATTTTATATCGATAAAGATGTAATTTTATTATTAAAATATTTCGTTCAACACATGACCAATCTCAATGGATGAGTACTGTCAACACATGAACTTTTATTTTATAATATAAAGATGTAAATTTTCTTACTAAAATATTTCGTTCAACACATGACCAATCTCAATGAATGAGTACTGTCAACACATGAACTTTTATTTTATAATATTCTTTATTTTTCAAATTGGAATGAGGCCCAATCAATTACCATATAAAGTTAATTATATGGATTTTCATACAACACATGTATATAATAGCATGGAGAAATAATCAACCATCAACCAAAGTGCACTACACTGTATAAGCATCAAATATAGATATCTAACGCTTATAACAGCCTGTCAATCAATCGATCGACATATTTAATCAATTAGGATGAGTGAACTTCAAATTTCATCCTAACACCCATGTGGGGTTTCAAACAATCAAACACATATTTTATTCGTGCAGTTGGGCGATGTGTAAAATTTATCGACCCAATCAATGTCCTTCAAATAGGTGTGCATAAACAAACCGCCTGGTTTGTAAATGAATATTTATTTATTTACATTCACGTTAAAAATTATATTTTTAACGATAAAACATTTTATTCAACCTATGAATATTCTATTCGGTTCATTTCTTCAATAAAATGATATTTTTATTTTTCTAACATTTTTTTGAAAATTTCGGCGGCATAACGACACGATACTAGAAACGGGACAAGGCCTAGCCTTATCCCCGGTCTAGTGAAGGCCCACGCCATTCACACATCAATCAAAATCACCAAACAACCAAATTCAAATCATATCATATAACTAATCTATGCAACCAAACAAACAAGTCCATGGTCTGTGGACGATTGTGTCGGGTGCTACTAAGCACCGTCTGCATCCTAGTATATATATATAAATAGAAATGAAATTGAAAGGTGAGAAATTCTCACAGATAGCTATCCTAGCTCCACGGCACTTCATTGATAGAAATCTTCATCGCTACCGCATCTTCGTCATCTTCGTTGCCCGCTTTCACTACCTATGTAAAAATCGAATTTTTACTTCGCTATTCTATATATAAAAATCGAATTTTTATTTTGCTATTCTATATATAAAAATCGAATTTTTATTTTGCTATTCTATATATAAAAATCGAATTTTTATTTTGCTATTCTATATATAAAAATCGAATTTTTACTTCGCTATTCTATATATAAAAATCGAATTTTTTACTTCGCTATTCTATATATAAAAATCGAATTTTTATTTTGCTATTCTATATATAAAAATCGAATTTTTATTTTGCTATTCTATATATAAAAATCGAATTTTTATTTTGCTATTCTATATATAAAAATCGAATTTTTACTTTGCTATTCTATATATAAAAATCGAATTTTTATTTTGCTATTCTATATATAAAAATCGAATTTTTATTTTGCTATTCTATATATAAAAATCGAATTTTTATTTTGCTATTCTATATATAAAAATCGAATTTTTATTTTGCTATTCTATATATAAAAATCGAATTTTTACTTTGCTATTCTATATATAAAAATCGAATTTTTATTTTGCTATTCTATATATAAAAATCGAATTTTTACTTTGCTATTCTATATATAAAAATCGAATTTTTATTTTGCTATTCTATATATAAAAATCGAATTTTTACTTTGCTATTCTATATATAAAAATCGAATTTTTACTTTGCTTCTCAATATATAAAAATCGAATTTTTATTTCGAAGTCCAATAGATAAAAATCATATTTTTATTTCCGAAGTTCAATATATAAAAATCCCCTTTTTAATTTTAAAGATCAAATCTTTTCTTTTACTTTTTAAAGTTTAACTCTTTTACCTTTCAAGTTTAAATCTTTTCTATTTTAAAGTTTAATCTTTTCTATTTTAAAGTTTAATCTTTTCTATTTTAAAATCTAAATCTTTTTCCTTCTAAAATCTAAAAAATAAAAATCAGTTTTTACTTCTTTTTCAAAATCAATTTTTTTTCCTAATTAAAATTCAGCTTTTATACCTAATTAAAATTCAGTTTTTAATACTTAATTAAAATCAGTTTTTGCATCCTTTTAAAAACAGTTTTTATCCTTTATAAAAAAAACAGTTTTTATTTATATAATAAAATCGAAATTCGAAATAACTTACTGTAGAAGGTGGCCGAGCTCTGGATTTGCAGGAGGGAGGGGAAGAGGCATCGCATCGGGGTGGGGGGGCCCATCGAAGCGGCGGCTAGAGGCACGCTCGCCGGAGGCGGCAACTGCGTCGGAGGCACGAGAGAAAACTGGGGCGGCGGGTTTCTCGAATGAAGGAGGAGAAGACGGAGCGACTGGGGAAGAAGAGGATCGGGGGGAGTAGAACGGCGGCAGCGCCGTTGGCGGTGCAGAGGCGGAGGAGGCGACGGTCGACGCAGTTTTGGGGATTTTTTTTTTTTAATTCGAATGATTTTTGATTTTAAGTCGGGGGGGGGGGGCAGAGTTAAAAAGGGGGAGAAGAGGGTTTTATTTTATTTTATTATTTAATTATTTTATTTTTATAAAAAGTTGACTTTTACATACGACCTCAAAACGAGGTCCACCGCCTGCCGTCCATAGCGTTTTACCCCCATTCCGAACACAATGGGATATGTATCGCAAGCTGATTTGATCGTTTCGATCAGTTTCCGTTAAATTTACATTTAAATCACTTTATTGAATTTTAAAACGTACATTTCAAATTACCGGGGTCACATACTAACTAGAAAAATTCTATAAAAATATTTTCTAGCTTCGTATTAACGATACGGTCCTAACAAAACTAGTTTCGCCGAATTCTGAGACCGTTGGAAAAATGGCCATTTTCCAGTCGATTAAAATCAACTGAAACTGGTCAAACGCGTTTTCCTTTGCCACGCTCACATATTGATTCGAAAAATTATGAAATTTGGAATCTAGCAATAATTCGACATCATGGACCCAACAAAACTGGTTTCGTCGAAATCCGAGGTCATTTGCAAAATGTCCATTTTTAAGGGCCTGAATTCCATAGCGACTATTCAGAATTTTCAACTGGACATATCTTTTGATTCCCGCTATCAAATCTTGATTATTCGGATTCATTGGAAAGATATCATCAATTAGATCCTAATGTTTTTGGTTTCACTAAAATCCGGATTGTTTTGCACCCGGTACATTCAATTGAAGTTTGAAATCGAATTATCGAACTACCGCGCCATTTTCAATTCTATTTATAATTATATATAAATATTTATATTCTAACGATGACGTGTATAAATATATACATTCGAATTCTAATTCAAAATAAATTCCTCGACAATATTATTTAAAATAATCTATTTTAAATATTCAAAATTCACTAAAATTGCCAAAATAAAAATTTTAAACTGGCCCAGATTTTCCGGGTTGTTACAATCTCCCCCACTTAAAACTTTTCGTCCCCGAAAAGGAACAAAGTCGAAAGTGGTTTGATTAATCAACTCTACGCTCGATCTGGCTTTCATTCTCTAACTTTTCAGTTTTTGAGAATTTTCAAAAATTTTAAAAATTTGGCTAACACCCTAAATTTTTGAAAAATTTCGCCATAACCTCCCCTGCACCGGGAGCATCGGGGAATTTCAAATAGCTTCCCCGGTCCTTCAGATCTCAAAAAGAAAAAGAAAAAGCCAAGCGGCTAGCCAATAGGCTCACAAAATCATCATCACCCAAACAAAACAGGAAATTATGTAGTAAACATGTACCTATTTGTCGGGCAAACAAATTTTATTCTCTGCTCTAGCCTCCTTGCTATGACCTGTTCAATGATATACATGTATATGCAAGCAGATGCGACCAATTTTCAATACAATTCAATATTTGATTCAATTAGGCTAAATGGTTCAAAATTAGCAAACAAATGAACAAACAACACAAACATCAATCAATTAGTGAATTAGAGTTTCTAATTCATAATTTTGATACATATACAAAAATCAGATTTTTGGTGCCAAATCACAACAATAGATCCTATATAGTTTTTGGTTCTCACACCAGTCAAATAGGAAATATATAGATATCACACCTTCGACACTCGAACATAAATGTTGATGATGCGATCGCTATCATCAATATCATCTTCGGGCGACTAGAGTGTGATGCTATATCTATCCAATATATTAAAACTTTGAATATACGTTCATGACGCGTATATACAAAACCTTTATATATTGGATTGTCCATATTCAAAATAAATAAATAATCAAATACGTTTTAAAATGGTTTAAATTTCAAAACAAAATTGTTTTCATTTTCAAAAATATACTCTTCACACTCGTTCTAGGATACTACTGATCCCATCTCTAACGAGTCATTCCCTTGGATATTACAAATCCAATATCTGATGAATTCTTTCGTACGGTTCTAATGTGTCTTGTTCTCTGAGCTTTGTAAACCAAAGCTCTGATACCAACTATGACGGCAAGGAATTTCGCTCGGTCTGAACCAGTCGCTAAACCGACCCAGATCGTTCGAAACGCCCTATCGTTTTGAGAACAGGACAAAACAGAACGCATACAGAAGAACATTTCATTGTATATTACAATAATGCATCAGATTACAAGAATATACAGAGTATGAATAAATATTACACAGAAATATCAGAGATTTAAATTACATTTAAATACATCGCAGCGGAAAATAATACAATACACAACTAGAAGGAGATATACGGATACAAAGCTTTCCGGATATCGTTCCAGCTGTAAACCAGGATCCTGTGAATATAAATCTGCAAAACCAAAACTACTAGCTGCCCGTGTCAAAATAAGGGCACCCAAAGTTTAGGTTAAAACAATAAACTCCAGGTCAGTCATGTGACTGGTGTGAGAACTAAAACAGTTATTAATCTTTATTTTAAATCATTCGGTAAATCAAGGGACCACGCCGTATAACACGGAACGGGTTTCCTCCCAAGAATACCAGTGCATAAAACAAACAGCGCAATGCTAAATAAAGAAAAATGAAGCTGTTATAAGACCCAGGTCCTATCACACAATGCAACGCAAGCCGGGGGATAGGGTTTTCCCTTATAACAGCCAAAGAATGCTTGATACATTTAAAACAAATCATTTGATACTATTATAAGTGCATAGTGTATAAAACAACTTCAAATCATAAGTATCAATCATAGGCGGCATGGGTACTATATATCATGTCGCCATATATAGGTTTACAAATAAAACCGCAAATGTCACGTATTTGGAAATTGGATTTCCGTCTATGAACCGAGGCAAAAGATAGTCCTCAACCGATTCAAGACAATCCAGCCCATGTCTCAGGATCAGAACGCATCAACCCTTTAGATCGTCAGGGCCGGTCCACCGATGTGGATTATTATGCCTGAACAATACGTCTCTCCGCCCTTTGGGGCGTAAATGAGCCAACTAAATGACTCCATCGGTTCGAGAACGACCGATCAATCCGAGGCGCCTCGCAACAGCAACAACCACATAAGTCAAACTCGTCAGGGCGTGTAAAACCACTGACGCCACTTCTAGCTAGAAAGAAACGCAAGTCCTCCCTGATGTCCCTCCCGTTTTTGGTTCATACCGGGTGTGAAACTCGCGAAGCAAACGTTACACAAAGCTACGCCACAAAGGCCTTGCTTTGATCATCACCACGAGACTTTGCTTTTCAACAGAAGCCTCGATCCATTGCCACTTAGGCATGCCACACAGGCAATTCACTCTATGCGTTTGATATCCATCAATATATAACCCCTGAGCTCATACGTCTCAGAGAAGGGCGTTAAGCAAGAGAATAAATTTTCCGCCGCCAAACAGATATATATTTAATAGAAATCAATCACACAGACTAAAATCCAATGTCAGACACACAGTCCATTTACAAGTCCGTTCTGGGTCTGAACGAAACCGGAGGCACCTAGTACCCCGCATATCCATCGATCTCCAAGTACGTCTGGACGATCACTAACTGTTTCCATCTTCTTGGGTGTACAGCCCAATCAAGATCATCAGTTATCACCCAAACGACGTGAAGACCTCCGGTCTTCGACCATCGTCTTCATCTTCGACTTATCGTCGTATCAGTTATTCAGAATGGGATAAACCCGGTCTTTCCGAATAACTCGCGTATATATTATAAAAGTGTTACACAACACAACATACGCCTCATTCCAATTCATCAGTCACTAACCGTAAATTAATCAAGAGAATAGTCCCCCAAATATTAACCCCGAAGGCCGAAACCAACATCAGATCAATATCCAGAAAACCATTCTGCTTGGCCAACCGACAGTTAGTTTCTAAATTTCCCATTCATAGGGAAATGTTCCCATTAATTTTATCCAAGATAAATTTCTCGAATTTATTCTTCTTTTGAATTTCGATTCAACTAGTCGAGATTAACGAACCTTACCGAAGTAATCATTGGTTTTAATTTCCCAATCCCAACCTATTTATCCCATGAAGTAAAACTGGTGATACTTCATATCTAACACCACAGTGTTATCGGTAAATTCAATTACCATTTCACGTTCAAATCTAATTAAAGATTTAACTATCGCCTGGAGCAAAACTGGTGATACTCCATTCTCGATCATTTCAATCTAATTAAAGATTCATTAAAACTCCACTTAGTTTTAATCTGTGATTGGGTTAAAGAATCAGTGTCGTTCAAAACACGGTTCACGATAAACCCAAAATCACATCACATTTCAATCAGTCCCTAATTGTAAATTAGCAAGTGAGCAATTCCCTAAGTATTAATCCCGAAGGCCGAAACCAACATCAGACCAATACCTCGGAAACTATTCAACTTAACTAATCTCCAGTTAGTTTCTGATTTTCTTAACTCCTTTAGGTCTAAGAACTGTATTATTGAAGATACCGTTCACGACAACCCAAAATCACATTTCATTAATGATCGGGTTAAAGAACGAGTGTTATTTAAAACACTGTCCACGATAAACCCAAAAATCAATATCAATTCAATTCCAATTAAACATTATTTAATTGGTACACTTCATTAAATCTAAATAAAAAGATTTAATCTTTTCTCAACTGGGTTCAAGAACAGTGTTAGTGAAGACACCATTCACGACAAACCCAAATCACATCTGATATTCAATATAAGGCTCTGAATAGAAAATATCCCAGCTTATATTCAATATCAAATTCTACGATTAACAAATGTCGTATTGGAAATAACGATATAAATATATATCTTTCAAATTTCCATAACAACATCTGTATAATCACGAATTCCAACATCGAAATATTCCGAAGACAATTTCGATTCAAATCCACTCCAATGCAATCATTGGAAATTTTGGTTATTTTTAAAACCCTTTTCTAATTCAATTTATTTATTTAAAAAATAAATAGAATTATAATTCTAGTTCAAAACTAGTTCATTTCGATAAAAATCTATTTTTATCTTTTCAAATATGGAGTTTTTCATCCCAATTCTTCCCAAATCATTTCTTATGATTTTACACAAATTATTACTATTTTTAATAATTTTATCAAGGCCCGTACAGTCGATTTCCATCAACGGCCATCGAACTGCACTTACAGCGACCTTTTTCGAATTTGATTTGGGCGTATCTCCAAATCCAACCGTTAGATTTCAAATTCCTAATATTCGTTAGAAAGCTCTTTTCGATACGAACCCAACGGTTCCGGTTTTAGGAGAATCCGACGGTCGGATCTCCCGTAATGTCCGTTTGAAATAAATGGTCGAAATTCACGAACTGCCGCGGCGCGGCGCGTTCTATTCAGGCCATTATATTATATATATAATATATATAATATATATTTCGTCGATTTCTATTTAAAACGAATTTTATAAATAGTTTTAAAATTCGTTTCGAAAGCAATTTCAACTTCCATTTCAATTCAAATCAAAATTGAATTCTTCTTTATAAATTCGTTTTAAAATTCATTTCTATTCAATTCAAATTTCAATTCAATTTGAATTCATTTCAATTCGCTTTCAATTCAATTTGAATTCGTTTTCAATTCAATTCATTTCGAAGTCATTTTCAATTCAATTCATTTCGAAATCGTTTTCAATCGATATAAATATCGTTCACGTCAAAATGGCGTCAATCTAATCAACACGGCTTCATAAATTTCTATTTTCAAATATTCTATTTCAAATATTTCTTTTTCAAAATAGTTGTTATTATCAAAATATTTCGTTCAACACATGACCAATCTCAAAGGATGAGTACTGTCAACACATGAGCTTTTATTTTATATCGATAAAGATGTAATTTTATTATTAAAATATTTCGTTCAACACATGACCAATCTCAATGGATGAGTACTGTCAACACATGAACTTTTATTTTATAATATAAAGATGTAAATTTTCTTACTAAAATATTTCGTTCAACACATGACCAATCTCAATGAATGAGTACTGTCAACACATGAACTTTTATTTTATAATATTCTTTATTTTTCAAATTGGAATGAGGCCCAATCAATTACCATATAAAGTTAATTCTATGGATTTTCATACAACACATGTATATAATAGCACGGAGAAATAATCAACCATCAACCAAAGTGCACTACACTGTATAAGCATCAAATATAGATATCTAACGCTTATAACAGCCTGTCAATCAATCGATCGACATATTTAATCAATTAGGATGAGTGAACTTCAAATTTCATCCTAACACCCGTGTGGGGTTTCAAACAATCAAACACATATTTTATTCGTGCAGTTGGGCGATGTGTAAAATTTATCGACCCAATCAATGTCCTTCAAATAGGTGTGCATAAACAAACCGCCTGGTTTGTAAATGAATATTTATTTATTTACATTCACGTTAAAAATTATATTTTTAACGATAAAACATTTTATTCAACCTATGAATATTCTATTCGGTTCATTTCTTCAATAAAATGATATTTTTATTTTTCTAACATTTTTTTGAAAATTTCGGCGGCATAACGGCACGATACTAGAAACGGGACAAGGCCTAGCCTTATCCCCGGTCTAGTGAAGGCCCACGCCATTCACACATCAATCAAAATCACCAAACAACCAAATTCAAATCAAATCATATAACTAATCTATGCAACCAAACAAACAAGTCCATGGTCTGTGGACGATTGTGTCGGGTGCTACTAAGCACCGTCTGCATCCTAGTATATATATATAAATAGAAATGAAACTGAAAGGTGAGAAATTCTCACAGATAGCTATCCCAGCTCCACGGCACTTCATTGATAGAAATCTTCATCGCTACCGCATCTTCGTCATCTTCGTTGCCCGCTTTCACTACCTATGTAAAAATCGAATTTTTACTTCGCTATTCTATATATAAAAATCGAATTTTTATTTTGCTATTCTATATATAAAAATCGAATTTTTATTTTGCTATTCTATATATAAAAATCAAATTTTTATTTTGCTATTCTATATATAAAAATCGAATTTTTACTTTGCTATTCTATATATAAAAATCGAATTTTTACTTCGCTATTCTATATATAAAAATCGAATTTTTATTTTGCTATTCTATATATAAAAATCAAATTTTTATTTTGCTATTCTATATATAAAAATCGAATTTTTATTTTGCTATTCTATATATAAAAATCGAATTTTTACTTTGCTATTCTATATATAAAAATCGAATTTTTATTTTGCTATTCTATATATAAAAATCGAATTTTTATTTTGCTATTCTATATATAAAAATCGAATTTTTATTTTGCTATTCTATATATAAAAATCGAATTTTTATTTTGCTATTCTATATATAAAAATCGAATTTTTACTTTGCTATTCTATATATAAAAATCGAATTTTTATTTTGCTATTCTATATATAAAAATCGAATTTTTACTTTGCTATTCTATATATAAAAATCGAATTTTTATTTTGCTATTCTATATATAAAAATCGAATTTTTACTTTGCTATTCTATATATAAAAATCGAATTTTTACTTTGCTTCTCAATATATAAAAATCGAATTTTTATTTCGAAGTCCAATAGATAAAAATCATATTTTTATTTCCGAAGTTCAATATATAAAAATCCCCTTTTTAATTTTAAAGATCAAATCTTTTCTTTTACTTTTTAAAGTTTAACTCTTTTACCTTTCAAGTTTAAATCTTTTCTATTTTAAAGTTTAATCATTTCTATTTTAAAGTTTAATCTTTTCTATTTTAAAATCTAAATCTTTTTCCTTCTAAAATCTAAAAAATAAAAATCAGTTTTTACTTCTTTTTCAAAATCAATTTTTTTTCCTAATTAAAATTCAGCTTTTATACCTAATTAAAATTCAGTTTTTAATACTTAATTAAAATCAGTTTTTGCATCCTTTTAAAAACAGTTTTTATCCTTTATAAAAAAAACAGTTTTTATTTATATAATAAAATCGAAATTCGAAATAACTTACTGTAGAAGGTGGCCGAGCTCTGGATTTGCAGGAGGGAGGGGAAGAGGCATCGCATCGGGGTGGGGGGGCCCATCGAAGCGGCGGCTAGAGGCACGCTCGCCGGAGGCGGCAACTGCGTCGGAGGCACGAGAGAAAACTGGGGCGGCGGGTTTCTCGAATGAAGGAGGAGAAGACGGAGGGACTGGGGAAGAAGAGGATCGGGGGGAGTAGAACGGCGGCAGCGCCGTTGGCGGTGCAGAGGCGGAGGAGGCGACGGTCGACGCAGTTTTGGGGATTTTTTTTTAATTCGAATGATTTTTGATTTTAAGTCGGGGGGGGGGGGCCAGAGTTAAAAAGGGGGAGAAGAGGGGTTTTTTTTATTTTTTTATTTAATTATTTTATTTTTATAAAAAGTTGACTTTAACATACGACCTCAAAACGAGGTCCACCGCCTGTCGTCCATAGCGTTTTACCCCCATTCCGAACACAATGGGATATGTATCGCAAGCTGATTTGATCGTTTCGATCAGTTTCCGTTAAATTTACATTTAAATCACTTTATTGAATTTTAAAACGTACATTTCAAATTACCGGGGTCACATACTAACTAGAAAAATTCTATAAAAATATTTTCTAGCTTCGTATTAACGATACGGTCCTAACAAAACTAGTTTCGCCGAATTCTGAGACCATTGGAAAAATGGCCATTTTCCAGTCGATTAAAATCAACTGAAACCGGTCAAACGCGTTTTCCTTTGCCACACTCACATATTGATTCGAAAAATTATGAAATTTGGAATCTAGCAATAATTCGACATCACGGACCTAACAAAACTGGTTTCGTCGAAATCCGAGGTCATTTGCAAAATGTCCATTTTTAAGGGCCTGAATTCCATAGCGACTATTCAGAATTTTCAACTGGACATATCTTTTGATTCCCGCTATCAAATCTTGATTATTCGGATTCATTGGAAAGATATCATCAATTAGATCCTAATGTTTTTGGTTTCACTAAAATCCGGATTGTTTTGCACCCGGTACATTCAATTGAAGTTTGAAATCGAATTATCGAACTACCGCGCCATTTTCAATTCTATTTATAATTATATATAAATATTTATATTCTAACGACGACGCGTATAAATATATACGTTCGAATTCTAATTCAAAATAAATTCCTCGACAATATTATTTAAAATAATCTATTTTAAATATTCAAAATTCACTAAATTGCCAAAATAAAAATTTTAAACTGGCCCAGATTTTCCGGGTTGTTACATCACAGCACCATCTCGACCATCTTCTGATATCTTCACGTATTTGTTGGTCGGAATGGTTTTCGAATAAATTCGATCCCGGTCTTTCCATACCAACAATCGTATTGGACAGATTTGATAGTCGGTGTTTTAGCTATTAAAATATACAGTGTTTCAATCATGACACTCCAATGAGTTCACTGGTTCAGTATTCAGCATCACTTGGCCTTTACAAAACTGATTTACTTTTTGTTAAATTGAAATTCCAAATTCTTTTAATATTCAAAAATACGATATTTGAATAATTCTAATTGATTAATTAACATTCGTCTTAACTCCATTTG
Organism: Allium sativum; assembly: GCA_030737875.1. NCBI lineage: Eukaryota > Viridiplantae > Streptophyta > Magnoliopsida > Asparagales > Amaryllidaceae > Allium > Allium sativum. Next base: position 711,971,016 of record CM060919.1, on the reverse strand, counting down.
CTTGACTCTAGATCACAGCGATCACAATGGTTACGCCTGAATCCCTCAGGAAACATCCGACCGCCGTAGGCTATCTGCAGCCCTGCGAATTACGCTAGCAGTCGTACGAAATGGCAACTTAGCCGAATAATTATGTTTGGCTAATTCTATCTTGAATAACTACATTCAATTTCCCATTTTGAAATCTCATTTAAAATTCTCCTTTTTACTAGATCTCATTTTCAAATAAGGTTAATGTAAAATTAACGTCTTAACACTTTGAAACCTATTTATATGTTTTGGTTTATCTTAAACCCTTTTTATCGAAATCTCCTTCGACTTAATTCAAATGATTAAGTAATATTTAATTCAAGCTCTCTCATTCTTGCTTAAAATTCCTTTTATAACTTTGTTATAAAACTTAGGTTTAAAATAAAACCTATTCATGAACTCCTCATTTCGCTTGATCAAATAATTACCCAAGCTAAACCATTCGGCTTATTTCTTATTTCCGTACTTATCAATCTGATTAACTTTTCTAAAATCACTTAATAATAAATCAAAGTCTTAAATAAGTAAACCATTCATTTATCTCTCTTTATATAACTTTTATTCAAAATAGTATATTCCAAAATTCTATTTCTAGTTATAAAATAAATTTTATAACTGCATCTCTATCGATTCACCTAACGGTGAATCAATATCTATAACCCGATTGATTTTAAAGGCCATACTCTGCCAAACACTTAACCAATATCGCCCATTGGTTTAAATCAAACAGATGTTGAATATCCAGTCAATAATCAACCATCAAATCAATCACACAAACAGATCAGTTCATATATGATCAAATGAAAATAAATAATACATTTGAGGAATCCGGTTGGATCCCTCCAACCTGTTCTTCCCTGTATTCAAATAGTTTTTTCTCAAATCAGACGGTTCAGTTTTGTTTAACTGATAAACTGAATAACGACCATTTAACATCAACCATAAGCAATTCAAACAATGCAACCATTTAAACATGTTTATAAATAAACATGACCAACCAAGGTGAGTCACCTTTATTGGAACCAATCGTTAAAAGTAACGATTTGGTATTTTACTGAAATTAAACACAGTTTAATTTCATCAGTTAAATCAATAGATCAATGTATAACTAGCAAAATAGTCAACCATTGGCAAGCAAAGCACATAAAATAAAAACACCCAATTTATATAAAATATAAAAAGGGTAACTGAGTGAGTTTAACTCACCGTGTTTGTTCGTTGAATGGTACGGTTTTCAATTAAATTAAACCGTCGTTTAATTTTACTGAGAGATTCCGCTGCTTCCGATCCAGTCCAGACTGGTCCCATAATATTCAGCTTGAACATATGATTCCATCGGTATCTCGTTTGTTGAATTCTGATAACAAGGTAAAAGTTATCAACACTTAAAGCATTTCCTAATTTAAATTATAAATTAATTTCCTAATTAAGTTTTATTAAATTAATTACTTTAGGCATTAAACATGGCAGATTATCTTCGTTTCTCCTTTTGCTCTACTGCTCTCACGTTTTACTGTCCCTTTGTTTTGTTTCAATTCCCATTTGCTTCCAGGATTTGTAGCAATCCTGTACACATATTAAAATAATTATACTATTTAAGTTTAATAAACAATTCTTTAATGACCGCTTAAGTTAATAAATAAATTATTAATTACTTCACTAATAAAGTGACAGGGCCGAATATATCCTTCCAGTCTTCTTTGTTTTGTTCCTATAGCAACCCTCACATTCAGTTAATAGGATTAGTTAACATCATTAAATAGTTAATAAAAATTAACTAAATCAATTTGGTTATACCAAATTCCATCAGTTATCAGACTTCGGCAGTTGTTTTCTTGTTCAGGACCAACACGTCGATCCCAAACCTCCCTCCTGTTTTCGTTAATAATTAAACCTGCCGACATTTTGTATAAGGATACGGGGACCATAACCTTCTCCTTTCCAGTCTTCTTGATCCCGCATCACAATAGTACCCAACGCACAAAACAAAGGACCCTGCCGCACCCCCAAATACTTCCGCCAGACCCCGATCGACGACGACCAGGAGAAGCGCCACCCCGTCACTGTCCTACGCCACCAACCCCATAGAACTCGACTCCACCCTCCCTTCAGAAACCTCCGCTATAGTCAGCACCTTTTAGGTCCAAATCTGACCGCCTTAGTTTGTAAAACTCCATCATCACCGGTTGTTGCGAGAACCCTCCCAGCAAATGAAAAAGAAAGGAAAAGAACTTGATAATAAGTACACAGTTTGTTTTGCAAAGTTAAATTTTGAGGGTGATGTTTTATTTTCTATTGGAGCTTCATCACGCTTGGCGAAATGAAGATGCAGTGAGACCTATATATATATATATATATATATATCGAAGAATGGGATAGGGACAGCGTCAGTTTTCATCTACAGAGAGCATATGAATAGCTGGACATATAGGACTGTACGCTGATGGGATTCAGAAAAGAAAACACACTTTACTTGGTCGGCACGGTGTCTGTGTAATGGTAGACAAAGAAAAGAAATGTTTGGGTGGCACGGTTTTAAATGGATTGGTAGTCACGGCAAAGTAAAATTGGCAGCAAGGCGTTAAAAATGTGGGATTGCAAATGTAGACGCAAGAAGCTACAGTGAAGGTGTGGTAAAATAATGTACCACACTTCATCGCAAGAAATTTTGTTAAAAACCACTATAAACGATTTTTGTTTTCTGATAAAATGGCTAATCTTAGTGTAAAAAGATATTCCGGACCCAATGAGACAAGTTTCGTCGAAATCCGAGGTCATTTGAAAAAAATTCCTTTATGAAACCAGAAATAAACACGCTTTTAATTTTTTCACGGTCACCAGATAAATCAAATCCACTTGAAACTGCGAACATCGACAATAACTTTTCGATACGAACCCAACGGCACTAGTTTCGTCGCATTCTGAGACTGTTGCCCCGTTAGGCTATTTTTACCCCGAACCGCCCTACCATTTTTAACGCCAAATTTCCCGATCTCTAAAAATAACAAACTATATACCTATCCTGACTCTAATCGACGATACGAATTCAACGGAACTGGTTTCGTGACCCAATTCGATCGTCTGCTCAAGTTACACTCAAATATCTATTTACTTATTTGAATACGTGCTATAGAATTTGAACGGGCGTTTATGGCTACCGTGGTCACATACGACATCGGTTTTCCATGCAATTTAACAACGTGCAATAACTTAACGTTACGGTTCTAATGAAACTGATTTCATCGAAATCTGAGTTCGTTTGCAAAACGGCTATTTTAAAGGCCTATAATTTAATAATGATTTTCCATAGCGACTATTTCAAAATTTGATTTGGTCATAACTATCAAATTATAACACGAAATCTGGATTTTTCTCTTTCATATGAAAATTATCATCAATACAGTCCCAACGTGTCTTGTTTCACAGAAATCCGACTTATATCGAATCCTGTATTCTCAGTTGAAGTTCAAAACCCAATATTACGAACTGCACGCCATTTTCAAGCTCGATTTATAATTATATAAATATATAACGTTCAACTTTGTTTTTAAATAACGAATTCAATATTAAATTTCATTAATATTCCAATATAATATTTAAAACTAATTTAAATATTCGTATTCAAATGGTCGAAAAACACGGGTCGTTACATTCTTCCCCCCTTAAAATAATTTCGTCCTCGAAATTGCTAAGATAAGAAAGAACGTTATAAGCTCATTAATTTCAAATCTAATTTTATATTAAATTAGAAACCAATTCAATACTGTGAATAAATATTTTCAAAAATATCGAAAATTTTCTAACACCTTAAATTTCCGAAAAATTTCGCCAGCATCTCCTCTGTATGGCTTAATCGGTACAATCTCAACTCGCCTTTCTAGGCCTTCTCCAATTCAAAAGAAAATAAAACAGCCAAGTGGCTTGCCAAATCGGCTCACAAATCCCTAAACCCATATAAAAATAAACGTGTACCTTTTTGTCGGGCATATCATTATATCCTTCCCATCTGCTACCCTGTTAGCATATACAACTGCATTCCCCAAACGAAATTCCTCAAACCAAATCGTTCACGCGTCCCAGCCAAATCTCATTCTTAACTCAGTCCTCATCCATTATCAATTTCATCTCTTAACTTATCAGTCCAACACCATTTCAGATCCCTGTCTCACCATTCAAAATCTGATTCCACTTGATATATTATATCTCAATTTAATTTCTAGTTAATTAGTTTTGATTCAATTCATATTTGTTTTCACAAATTCTATTTAATTTGTTTTTAATTGCTATCTCTCCTGGGAGTTTTAAACAGTTCAACACTTCCAAAAATCAAATATTCCTTTTCAAGATTCATAAAAACTTGTTTCACTCAAAACAATTCAAAAACAAAAATTTGGTAGTAATCCGTCACTTACCACTCGAAAATGAACACCGATGATGTCCGGATCATCATCGGAATCTATTTTCCAACTATCGAAGTGAGTTCAATACTATGTCACTTTCAAAATCATTTCTAAACACTTCCATTTTGAAATCAGTTCAAAATATCCTTTCCAAGGCTTGTAAAACAAATTTAAAAACCTCCCAGGATTTTTAAATTCTCATATATTAAGTCCAATTCCAATTTCAACTACTTGTTCAAATTTCCAAAGTTTTAATTCCAATTCTGATTTAAATTCGGATTTAGCTCCTCTGATTTTCATATTATACGAATTCTAATTGGTTATTTATAACCATTTCACATTTTATAATTTTATTGGATTATAATCACAACCAGCACATCCAATATATTATAATTCCAATATATATAATATCTTTATATCAAAATATAATTTGGGTAAAATTATTTCATTTACCCTCTTTCAAAAACATACTGTGTCGAATTATCCTGTTCAAGAGTTTAGAAACACTTATCGGCACAGTTTGCATTACTGTATCGACCAGAATTCATAAACTACTCGAAAAACCAATCAACACAATATAAACAGTTTTTATAACAATTTACAAATACGCGCTCATATATATACACTCAAACTCAATCTAGGGTATTACTAACCCCATCCCTACTGAGTCACGCCACAGAGCCAATGTAACGACCCGGATTTTGAGCGGCTTTGGTTATCGACGTAAGCCCGACGTCGATAACCAAAACGTCGAAAAATCCCGGTAATTATTGAAAGAAATTAGAAGGTGAGAATAGATAAGATAGAACTTATAGAATAGAAGAAGAAGAAGAACATCATCATCAGAGTAAACACGAATCTCACAGCGGAACGAATAAAATATAACATAACATATCTTTGAAATAACATCAGTATATGTATACAATAACACTTATCAGAGTACAACACTTACAACAACAGCGGAAATAATAATGGCTATAGAATCCTGAAGCCTCCTTCTCCAAGCTCTCCAAGTGTATCTGTAAAATCCCGACTACTTGACTGCCCGTACAAATTTAGGCACCCAAGAGTTTAGGGAAAACAACAAAATAAACTCCGGGTCAGTCATGGGACTGGTGTGAGTAAACTCAAATCATTTAAACGGGTATATGATATCTCATAAGACCACGCCGTGAATACGGAACGGGTTTTTACCTTATGAGAATCCAAATAACTTTGCAAAGCAATATGATTCTGATATTATAATAATGTCTAAGTACAAATAAATATCAGTCTAGTAGAAACGCTTGCATCTCACGTTACTACATATATAGTATACAATCAAAACTGTAAGCTTGTATTGGATGATTGGATTTCCAACTATGACAAGGTATGGAACCACCTTCCGATCAGTGTACTCTAGGAACGATACACTGGAGTTCAACAAGAACATCTTGCAACTCAGCCACACATGACCGACCACTCATTTCGCTTGAGTGTATCGAATGTACATCACCAACGGTTGGGATCAGCAACCGTTCCCATATATATATGGGACAGCATTGATAGATTTAAGAAACAAATGAATATTCACCAGATAGGTGATTATACACCCTACTTCGGTGCGACCGACTTAGCCATGCTGCCTGCCCGATTTCTGTCATTTACCGGTTGATGAGGCTAGAAGCTACGCTTTATCATCACATCAGATTCACTTCGAATGCCACATTGTCAGATCCATCCAAAATCACTAATTGACGTCTACAACAGTACATTACGTGTCAACTAAAAGAAGTTTCCTTCTCCGCTTCCACTCTTGGTACGGTTGAAGAAATCAATGTACGTGATCGTCTGGAAATACTCTGTCAGACATCCATCTTCATTCACTTAGAATGTCACATCGTCATACCCGCCAAATCACAAATTGACTTATCCAAAAATAACACGGGTATACAGCTAAGAGAAACGAATTCCTCCGCCACCAAACGTGAATACGTTTGAACAGATCAACTTACGCGATCCATTGGATATACTCTGTCAGACCTTCGTCCATACAAGTTGTCCTGGGACTGGACAAACCGAAGGCACTATTCTGTAAACAGGATAGCCCTTGCATTTTACTCCGTCTTCAATTTTCTTTGGCATATATGATTCGCGACGCTTATGCCAATACAGAGTGGTTCTTTGGATAATAATCCAACCGGTCTCTCCATATTAACAACGTTAAAATGGTCAAAACTTCGATAGTCGGTGAGTTAACTATCAAAGAAAAACAAGTGTGCAAACAACGATATTATTTCCAGATGGAAATTATATCGAACAAACATCATTTAACATTAATCTCTTTAGTTCATTTATCTACTTATCTCCTATTTACCTATATTCTAAATTTCTTATTTTCTTTTATCAGAAAACATTTCTGATTCTCGTTTTGGAAAACATCTCCAAAACTCCTTTACGATCAAACCTTACCATTTCTTAGTTAAGAAGGAAGTCACTCAAGTTGGGGTATAATTACCTCTCAGGCCTTAACTGAACAACGTTATAACTTCGAAATGGTCAAAGTTTATCTTTAAATCTTTAACGACTTCTTTACGCCTTTCTCGGATCCAATTTTACTAATCCACTTCTATATTTAAAACATTGGTTATAACGATAACGTTATAATCCCTACTTTCGAATTTATCTAACTTAAATTATAACTTCTATTCTTATTAGTGAATAATTTACCTAACACTTATTTATCTATAAATAAATAAATCTCTATTTAAACACTGGAAAGTATAAGTACTTTCCCGAATTCGATATAACGAATTTGCCGATTAACTCTCTTCGAGAAATCTCTATTTGATTAACTCTTCTTCGAATAACCTATATTCGATTAACTTCTTCCTTTTCAAATATCTCATATTTGAAAATCTTACTTTCGAATAAACTATATCCGAAAATCTCTTTTCGAATAACTCTTGTTCGATAAATCTCACTTCGATCAACTAATATTCGATAACTTTTCCTTTTCAAATATCTCATCTTTGAAAAACCTCACTTTGATTAAACTATAATCGATAACTCCCTTCGATGAAACTAATATCGATAACTCCTTTCGATGAAACTAACATCGATAACTCCTTTCGATGAAACTAACATCGATAACTCCTTTCGATGAAACTAACATCGATAACTCCTTTCGATGAAACTAACATCGATTTATTTAACTCGACGAACTTAACTCGACTAACTTAACTTGACTCGACTAACTCGACTTACTTGGTTCGACCAATTCGATTCGATTAACTAGGCTCGACTAACTTGGTCAAACCACCCGATCAACTCAACTTATTTAACTTAACTTATTTCTCAACTCGATTAACTCCTATCGAATAACTAATATTCGATTAAACTCCATTCGCTTGACTCTAGATCGCAGCGATCACAATGGTTACGCCTGACTCCCTCAGGAAACATCCGACCGCCGTAGGCTATTTACAGCCCTGCGAATTACGCTAGCAGTCGTACAAGATGGCAACTTACCATGAATACTATGTTTGACTAACTCTGTCTCAAATAACTATATTTGATTAACTCTAGTTCGTTTTAACTCTAATCGATTAACTCTAACTAATTAACTCCAACTGGTTAACTCTAACTGATTAACTCTAACTGGTTAACTCTATTTGACTAACTCGACTTGACTAACCCCTTTCGAATAACATATTCGATTAATTAACTTTCGAATACCATATTCGATTAACTCCTTTCGAATGTCTATATTCGATTAACTGACTTCGAATACCATATTCGATTTCTCCTTTCAAATGTCTATATTCGATTAACTAACTTCGAATACCATATTCGATTAACTAACTTCGAATACCATATTCGATTAACTAACTTCGAATACCATATTCGATTAACTCCTTTCGAATGTCTATATTCGATTAACTGACTTCGAATACCATATTCGATTTCTCCTTTCGAATGTCTATATTCGATTAACTAACTTCGAATACCATATTCGATTAACTAACTTCGAATACCATATTCGATTAACTCCTTTCGAATGCCTATATTCGATTAACTGACTTCGAATACCATATTCGATTTCTCCTTTCGAATGTCTATATTCGATTAACTAACTTCGAATACCATATTTGATTAACTTTATTCACTTTATAAAGATTTCCTTTTTAACAACGTTTTATTCATTTGAAAAGATTTACTTTTAAATAACGGTTCTACACTTCAAAAATGATTTCCTTTTTATAATGTTCCATTTCCAATTCTATTTGTAAATGGTTTACAAATATTCCCTTTTCAAATTTATTCTTGAAATATTCTATCTCCTTAAATTCCCGGGAAAATTCGCCATAACCTCCTTTGTAACGGGAGCATCGGGAAAATCCCCAAACCCGCCACACAGGCCTTTCCATTCAAAAGAAATGTTTTGAATTTATTTCCTTTTCAAATATCTCATATTTATAAATATTCCAATTTATAAACATTTCTTATTTATAAATATCCTACTTTATAAATATCTCTTATTTATAAATATTCCAATTTATAAATATTTTGTTTTCAATATCACTTTGAAAATCCCTTTATCAACATTTCGGTATGTTATGGTATTCAATCATATCAAATCACGATGTTCAATATCGTCCATACACACACAATCAACAACAGGTTATAATTCACATCATATATCAAAATATATGAAAAACAATAAAATAACTGTTGAGGAATCCAGTCGGATTCCTCCAACCTGTTTCCCTGCATCACAGATGTTAGACAATATAGATAACATCACTTTCAGTTCCATATGATATATTCTGTTAAACAGAATCAATATAGAAATTTAACTAACTGACTAACAGTTCAATCAAACAATTAACACACAGTAAATCAGACAATTTCTAACAGTTCTAAAGATACAACATGAAATTATAAACTGTTTAGAATTGGTGAGATTTACTCACATTTGCAGTTCATCGCTAAAGAACGATAAACTGTTTTTGATTTGAATCAAACAATTCAATTCGCCGTAAATTCAAACTAGCTTCAATCCACTCCCAGTCGGTCTCATTGTGGAGCTCTCGTCCATACGGTCCCAACGCAACTTACGGTTCGTGATTCTGATTTAATATGAGCAAGTTACGATGATTATAAGTTAGAGTACTATTTAATTAAACTAAACTAAACTTAAATTAAAGAATGGGCCTCACACTTTCAACTTCGGCCCAAAACCCATCTGCACCCTCACCACTTCCTACCCGTCTTCCCCAATCCGTAAAAATCCAAACTCCAGCTCTCGTTTTCACCATCTCGCACCACATCATTGATCGGTTCTTCAATTAAACCTTAAACCGAATACAACTTCATTCTTCTCTTCCTAAGCCCTCCGTCCTCAGCACCCTCACTTCGAACCAACCCTCCTCAATAACATCGCATCGCTCATCTTCTGTACTGTCGCGAGTCGCCATGGTTGATCGGACAACCCCAAACCACGCCTAACGATGTGCCTTGCAACCATGAACACGCCTGAACCCTTTAGATCCCCTCCGACGCAGCCAAAATGGAACCGCCCGTAACCCTAATCTACTATTGAACCTTGGAAAACCCAAAACCGTGGATCGCTCACAGTGAAAATTGTATACAAAGGGAGCTCTCACCCAATAGGTTCTCAAAATACAAGAGTTTGAATTTATAAGAATTTGTATGAATTGTTTGAGAATTAAGAAGTTGCAATTTGCTTTGGGATGGAAAACTGGCGGCCTCAATTCGTTTTGACCAACACAGAAAAAGAAAATAAGGGTTTTAGGATGTTGGGGTCTATTTATAGGCTTTACAAAATATCTAGATATTTTTATATTAATATTTTAATATTTTTATTTAATCCTTTATATTCATTTCTGACGTCTAAAAATCCCTGTGACTACATATGATACCCAAAAATCACCAAACTGGACATGTAGCCATAGTTCGACATTACGGTCCCAACGAAACTGGTTTCGTCAAATTCCGACTCTGTTTGCTCACACAGCATATTTTTAACCATCGAAATACCGACTGTTTTCCACTCTAAAAATCCGTACGGCCACACAGTGACTCTAAAAATTACGAAACTTGACATCTAGCAATAATTTGATATTGCGGATCCAACAAAACTGGTTTCGTCGAATTCCGACTTCGTTTGCAAAACTGGCTATTTTTAGACACCTGAATAATCCATTTAAATATATAAATATATTTAATTAAATTAAATATAAATAAATTTATATTATCGTATATATTCACCGAGGAATATCATACAGCTCCGGTATATTTATATACTCGCTATTCCGAGTCCAGATTGATTCGATATTTCAATTTACATTGAAAACCCTTTTATAACGTATATAAAGCGTTACGAATTATAAAGGAATTTCACAGCGACTTTTATAAAATTTGATTTGGACGTACATCAAAATCTACACGACGAAATCCCGATTTTTCTCTTCCACTAAAAAGATATACTCCACCAGCTCCACACGTTTCTTATTTCACAGAAATCCGGCTTAAAACGAACCCTGTACAATCGGTTGAAGTTCAAATCACCAAATAGCGAACTGCCGCGACATTTCGAGCTCGTTTATAAATATATTATAAACTATACGTTCAACTGTCGTCGATTCAATATAATCGTTATTATATTTCGAATCGAAACTCCACCAAATCTCGTATGCTATTCAATTCACATGATATTGTGAATTTCACTATTTCCGACTATTTCGACATTATAATATATTATTATATTATAATTATTAATTAAATATTCAATATTATTTAATTAAACGATCATTAACTTCTCTAAATCACCAATTATATAATTAAATAAATTAATTATATATCTGGGAAAATGCGGGTCATTACAGCCAAGGTAATTACTTAACCTTCAGCTCTGATACCACTGTAACGAACCGGGATTTTCGACTCCGAAAATCAACATCAAACTACCATGTTGACTATTCAGACATCGAACATTCCAGATCATTAATAGAAAGAAGTTAGAGGGTGAGAATAGATAAGATAGAAATATTAGAATAGAAGAGAAGAAGAAACATCACAACACAGAGCCTCACATCGCAGCGGAACAAAATATAATACAGAAATAAATCTTTATTGAGAGCTTTTGAAATACTTACAATATCAGAGTACATATCTGGACAGTGATACTAATCTGTCCTCATATAACACACATCGGAATAGTAATATCATACGTCTGGACTCTTCCAGCTCGTCTCTTCAAAGTAGTCGATAACCTGAACCTGTACAACCCGGCCTAACCCGAGCATTTACAAAACACCGGGTCAGTCTGGTGAACCAGAGTGAGATAAACTCGCACAGTAATAAGGGTGAATCATCCAATCATAATTTTAAAGTTCAAAATCTTTTCAAAAGAAAAGGATAATCGTAAGACCAAATCCACACATAAATACGGACGGTTTTTACCTTACGATAACCCAAATCAGTTTGAAATCAATATCTTGTCTGATATTATAATAATGTCTACATAGAAGTAAATAACAATATAGTGGAACGCTTGCATCTCACGCTCCACATATATAGTATACAATCAAAAACCGCAGGCGCTTATTGGAGATTGTATTCCAACTTGACAAGGTATGGGTCCACCTTCCGATAGTGTATCTCTAGAGACGAATACACTGGGTTCAACAAGAACTTCTTGCAACCCGGCCCTCACATGACCGACCCCTCATTTCGCTTGAGAGTATCGAATGTATATCACCGACGGTTGGGATCAGCAACCGTCTGCCCGAAAAGGGACAGCATCGAACATAGATTAAGAAACAAATAGGATTTCCTCTAGATAGGTGATCATACACCCTAATGGGAGCGACCCACATAGCCATGCTGCCTGCCCGATTTTTGTCATTCCCTGGTTGATGAGGCTTGAGGCCAGAATAAACTCTTGACATCTGGTCGCCATTCACTTTGAATGCCACATCGTCAGATCTGCCAGATATCACTAATTGACGTCCACAAAAATACTCTAGCTGAAAGCTAGAGAATGGCAATTCCCTGCCAACAACTATCGTACGTTTGAAGAAATCAACGTACATGATCCTTTGGAAATACTCTGTCAGACATTCGTCCATATACGTCATCCAGGAACAGGATAAACCGAAGGTACTCTCCTACCGCATCCATATAGGAATCACCCCATGGATCAGTAGCGAGAAGTCCTTGCCACCCGTGGATTCTAACTACGACAAAATCACAGTTTATCTCTGCTTGCCAGGCAGAGAAGATTAGTGGTTCTTCCGTTTATGAAAATCAACGGTCTTCACAGCACCATCTCGACCATCTTCTGATATCTTCACGTATTTGTTGGTCGGAATGGTTTTCGAATAAATTCGATCCTGGTCTTTCCATACCAACAATCGTATTGGACAGATTTGATAGTCGGTGTTTTAACTATCAAAATATACAGTGTTTCAATCATGACACTCCAATGAGTTCACTGGTTCAGTATTCAGCATCACTTGGCCTTTACAAAACTGATTTACTTTTTGTTAAATTGAAATTCCAAATTCTTTTAATATTCAAAAATACGATATTTGAATAATTCTAATTGATTAATTAACATTCGTCTTAACTCCATTTGCTTGACTCTAGATCACAGCGATCACAATGGTTACGCCTGAATCCCTCAGGAAACATCCGACCGCCGTAGGCTATCTGCAGCCCTGCGAATTACGCTAGCAGTCGTACGAAATGGCAACTTAGCCGAATAATTATGTTTGGCTAATTCTATCTTGAATAACTACATTCAATTTCCCATTTTGAAATCTCATTTAAAATTCTCCTTTTTACTAGATCTCATTTTCAAATAAGGTTAATGTAAAATTAACGTCTTAACACTTTGAAACCTATTTATATGTTTTGGTTTATCTTAAACCCTTTTTATCGAAATCTCCTTCGACTTAATTCAAATGATTAAGTAATATTTAATTCAAGCTCTCTCATTCTTGCTTAAAATTCCTTTTATAACTTTGTTATAAAACTTAGGTTTAAAATAAAACCTATTCATGAACTCCTCATTTCGCTTGATCAAATAATTACCCAAGCTAAACCATTCGGCTTATTTCTTATTTCCGTACTTATCAATCTGATTAACTTTTCTAAAATCACTTAATAATAAATCAAAGTCTTAAATAAGTAAACCATTCATTTATCTCTCTTTATATAACTTTTATTCAAAATAGTATATTCCAAAATTCTATTTCTAGTTATAAAATAAATTTTATAACTGCATCTCTATCGATTCACCTAACGGTGAATCAATATCTGTAACCCGATTGATTTTAAAGGCCATACTCTGCCAAACACTTAACCAATATCGCCCATTGGTTTAAATCAAACAGATGTTGAATATCCAGTCAATAATCAACCATCAAATCAATCACACAAACAGATCAGTTCATATATGATCAAATGAAAATAAATAATACATTTGAGGAATCCGGTTGGATCCCGCCAACCTGTTCTTCCCTGTATTCAAATAGTTTTTTCTCAAATCAGACGGTTCAGTTTTGTTTAACTGATAAACTGAATAACGGCCATTTAACATCAACCATAAGCAATTCAAACAATGCAACCATTTAAACATGTTTATAAATAAACATGACCAACCAAGGTGAGTCACCTTTATTGGAACCAATCGTTAAAAGTAACGATTTGGTATTTTACTGAAATTAAACACAGTTTAATTTCATCAGTTAAATCAATAGATCAATGTATAACTAGCAAAATAGTCAACCATTGGCAAGCAAAGCACATAAAATAAAAACACCCAATTTATATAAAATATAAAAAGGGTAACTGAGTGAGTTTAACTCACCGTTTTTGTTCGTTGAATGGTACGGTTTTCAATTAAATTAAACCGTCGTTTAATTTTACTGAGAGATTCCGCTGCTTCCGATCCAGTCCAGACTGGTCCCATTATATTCAGCTTGAACATATGATTCCATCGGTATCTCGTTTGTTGAATTCTGATAATAAGGTAAAAGTTATCAACACTTAAAGCATTTCCTAATTTAAATTATAAATTAATTTCCTAATTAAGTTTTATTAAATTAATTACTTTAGGCATTAAACATGGCAGATTATCTTCGTTTCTCCTTTTGCTCTACTGCTCTCACGTTTTACTGTCCCTTTGTTTTGTTTCAATTCCCATTTGCTTCCAGGATTTGTAGCAATCCTGTACACATATTAAAATAATTATACTATTTAAGTTTAATAAACAATTCTTTAATGACCGCTTAAGTTAATAAATAAATTATTAATTACTTCACTAATAAAGTGACAGGGCCGAATATATCCTTCCAGTCTTCTTTGTTTTGTTCCTACTGAAGGTAATTTTAGGGTTCCAAAAGAGGATTTTGCAGCGGATTACTAAACCCTAAACAGGATCTATTACGAAAACCATAAATCAAATCTAAAATCATACCTAGGGTTTGAAGCTTCCTAATCCAAAACGAATTTGTGTTGATTTGAACCTTTTAGCACAACAAATCGCCGCGCCCTCTATAGGATGTCCACACGAACGCCTTCTATCTCGATCAAATCAAGAAGAAAAGAAGAATCAGGTGCTAGCCGCCACAGATTAGGTTTTTGGAGAAAAGGGTGGTTATGGGATTAATTTTTTTTTTTGATCTGATCATTTCTAAAATGACGGCCCCCTTTGCTTATAAAGGGAATAGTCAAAACCCCTTTTAAAACCAAGTGTACTCCTTCAATTAAGGGAACTATATACCATTTCAACACGATATAAAATATCAACGAATTTGATATTTTATTTACCCAATACATGTTCTTTCTTTATAACGTTCTAAGTGTGTGACCCGATAGGTTATTATAACGTTGGCAATAATTCAAATCGTATTTAAATTATAAACAGTGATTGGCATCTAGCAATACGTCGCTGCTACCCAAGTTATAATAAGATCGTCGATTCGATACAACCTTTCCGTGACCAATGTATCAATGTAATATAATCCTTTTAACCATTATATCCAGGATTAAACTAGAGGCATGGATCGTATCATCCTCGTTATAATTTAATCCGATTTTCTTGATCGATGAGTAGACTGTTTAAAACAAATCAATTTCTGAGCATGGCCATGCATTTCACAGTCTCACTCAATCAAGAGGCCCATGGATATCACTACGAATATATCGTATGGTTAAATTCCATCTAAATCATTCATAATTTTCGTTCGATTCGAGATATATCCAATAATCACCGTTATCATTACTCTGTTACGAAATAACTTTAGATGATATCAAAATACAAATATCCTCGAGTAAAATTATAATGATTTCAGGTCTGAGGATCATTACATCACTGTCACTATGAGAATAACTTATGATACTGTTAATTATATTCCATGGAGTTATCTCACGGTGGGTCAGCCCAATACGCTATTTTCTAATACGTATTTATCTCTTGACTTTAATATCACGTATATCAATGATCAATGAGATGTGATCATCAGTCAATCAACTTACTAGTCTCAGCGCTTTATTGTTGTCCTATATATGTACAACAAACTCGACTAGGGACATTTAAGAATTACAATACTTAACATATTATATAATCTCAAATTCAAGTCACTTACTTGAACTATATAATTCTGTATTATAATTCTAAGGACTTCTATTATATTAATATTTATATTTATGCAGTAAACATAATATAATAGAATATTATTTTATTCCAAATAAAATAATAACATCAACAGTGTTATCAATCTCATCAAATGAATTGCCTCTAGGTCATAAACTCTAACAATCTCCCACTTGCACTAGAGTCAATT
This sequence comes from Allium sativum, assembly GCA_030737875.1. Lineage (NCBI taxonomy): Eukaryota > Viridiplantae > Streptophyta > Magnoliopsida > Asparagales > Amaryllidaceae > Allium > Allium sativum. The sequence continues at coordinate 711,954,728 of CM060919.1, read as the reverse complement.
ATTTATGTATCATATACTCGTGAAACTAGTGTGACTATTAAACTTCTGTTGCGACAGAGTTTAATTCAGTAGGTCTGTAACATTACAACGTTTGTAACTTTGCAGATATGTTCATTTCCTCTGTGAACAATTTCACATAGGAATTATATTTCTTAAATATATGTTTGGATCAATAGTGAGTTTATGGTTTTAGGCCTTGAGCATCAGCCACATTGTTATCGCAATGAAATCATTGGATCAACAATGAATTAAGTTCAACTTATGAACTTTTAATCCAAACATTTTCTTTCTTAGAATCAGTATTTATTTCTTGTTTTAAAAACTAACATAATTTGCAATAATTAATGTGTTATTAAATAACATTAAAATTATTGTCTTACTCCCACTCAATTTCTTGTCTATACAAGATTCAATAGTATTTTGTGGTTTTCGAGACATTTCGAATTCTGTTTATTCCCTTTGATATCCAAGAGACTGACCCTCCTTTAGAAGGTTATCAATTCCAACAATAGACATTTCATTCTCAAGGATTTACAGAGATAATATCCTTTTTGTTTCTTTTGGATATTTCACAAAATAATTATCAGATTTGGGACTGATCTAATCAAAGATAAGACTTTTAACAAACGCCTTACAACCCGAATCTTCATAATAGATTAGCTAGGACATTTCCCAGTCCATATCTTATATGGCGTCTACAAACTCGTTTTAGTGGGATTAAATGCAGTTGTTCTAAATTTAATTTATTGGAGAATCTATACGACTTATCATCAATCGTACTATATCTTATAAGGTGCAATTTCTCCTTTCAGACATACCATTTCAATATGGTGTTCTGGATGGAGTGAGTCATGAAACAATTTCAAACTCATCTGAATAGTCATTAAACAGTTGGCTTAAATATCCTTTTCCGATCTGTTCGAAAAGTAATTATTTTCTATTAAAATTGGTTTCTATCTCCACTTTGAATTCCATGAACTTTTCAAAGGATTCTGATATGTGTTTCATAAGATACACATAATTGTATCTACCGACATCATCAGTAAATATAATGAAGTAATAAAACCTACCTCTAGCTTATGTATTCGTTGCTCCATATACATCATTATGTTCGAGACCCAATACTTGTCACTTAATCACTGTGTCAAGTGAAAAGGTGATTCAGTTATTTTGCCTAATAAACAAGATTTGTATTCTTCATATGATTCAGATCAAATGATCTCAAAATTCCATCATAATGGATTTTTGATATACTTTCCTGTTTATCTATTCTAACTGGTAATGCTAAAGGTATGCTGGATTCAATTCATTAAATTTAATCCACTCTTTATTCATGTTTAGTACATTATAGTTAATGATTTATAAAGTTCATCAACTATTCATGAAAATCCAATAATTATTTCATTTAAATAAAATGAAAAACAATTGTTCATTTATTATAAATGAAATTTAGACTTGTCTGAACAAGATTCATAATAACATTTACTTTATATGGAATTTCATAATAACAATTATTTTGTTTAATTAATTAAGCCAATATATATATATAACAAGAATTAACTTCCTATTGATAATCCAGCAACATTTACTTTATTTCCAATCGTAAGTCCACTTGTCCTTTTATCTAATTTCTACTTATTTTGTAATCAACATACATTTATGTGATTTATACCCAATATCTAATACTAGAAATATATATAAGTAGATTTTATAACATTTATATCTTAATTGGTTAAAGTCATACTTTAACTTTTATTTTAGATCCTCTATATTTGTTAGAACAATTACGTTTTAATTTGTTTGAGGACAATCCCCAAATTTCAATGTCAGTCAAGAAATTTGATTTAATTCAATTTATCCTTCTCAAGGATTAATATAAATTAATGATTTATTTATTATTTAATATCTACGATGGATAATAAATAATAACTGATTCTTTAGTATTTATTTAATATAAATTTTGACAGTAAAGATTTATATTAACATAAATGTATAACTAAAATACGCTCCCACTCAAATTAACATCCCTCTGTTTATATACACATATCGGTATATATATATATATATATATATATAATGGTGTTCCAAGATCCATATCTAATCATGTTTTGACTCTACTTTGGCAAATCCCCAAAACACAACCTTTTAGGTAGACATCTTATGTCAATTATATCGTGTATATAACTCTTGGATCGCATGATGAACATTTTGTTCAATATTATTCTTTTGCTCGAAATATAGAATAATTCACGCTGTTGTCTCTAAGCCATAATCTTATTATGCAGCTCAGTTAAGCCAGACCCAATAATACAGTTCAAGTATCACTTTTACTCCGTCGCATATAACCAAAATAAAAGGATGCACAATGCTTTGGCATTACCTACATCCAGTGATTTTAGACATTGATGAGTGTATCATTGGAAGACGTCACCATGACTTAATATAACAAAATTTGCTTTTAGAGAGATTTTATAATTCGAAGTGGCGAACAATATCAGAGTTATTCATATATCAAAATATACGTATTTTACATTCGTAATATAAATTGGATTTAAATAAAATATATGAAATACATAAACCGTATATATTTATTTAAGTTCAACGATATATATAGGTATCATATCTACATGTTATTTTGAACATTTCAAAATTAATTAGTTATTTTAATTCTACTAATAGAAATTACATCCATATCTAATATGAATTTAATTAACTAATTCTATTTCCATATTTATAAAGAAATCGACACTTGCTCATATTTTACATAGTTTCTGATTTCCTGGTTCAAAACAATATACTACTATTTCCAACAAATATAATGTACTTGACAGATATTCTAACCATTCATGTATTCATGTACATAGGCCATATATATAATCCAATTATATATGAACATAACAATGTTACTTGTACATGTGAGCATATTGACAAAAGTAAAAGGCTATGTTCCATAATTGCAAACTTCTCCAAATTTATTCAAACAGAAAATCTTAAGAGCAATATTTATACAATCAAAAGATAACAAAATATTTATACTTTATGCCCCTCTATTTTCACTGTCTCATACAGTTATTAAACACATAGTTATACATATATCAATTGCTAACAGTATATAGACATTTATACACTTAATGACTTGTCAATAAATACAAATATAGATTTGTATTCCAGCAATTGCCGAATTCTGTTTTTGGAGCTGCCATCCTTCCACTGAAACGATTTCAGTTATCATCATATCTTCCTGTTAAAACAATTTTATTCGCAGGGTCAACATGATTTTCAAATACATCAAATGTATTCTATGTAAATGCAATAACATGTATATATCAAAATATATACACGTTTTTCAGTCATAAAATTATATATACATCAGATGTATATATATGATACATATGAGCACTAAGCATATGACCTTTCAGTATTTAAATACTGTCAGACTTCAAAGCAAATTCTAGCCTATTTCTATAATTATGTTTTAAATAGAGATTCAAAACATAGATTCAAAACAAAGATATGCATAGGAATGTCATATAATCATATTATATAATTTTAACATATATATATATATATATATATATACTAGTTCTAATAGGAAGTATCTACAAGTTTAAGAAAACTTGTATATATGTGTATGCAGATCCTATGTCTTATAAGAGGTTACAAATTTATCCCAGTGGTATGTATATTTACACTATTGATCAATGAACTGTGTCAATTACACAGATTTTTACATCAACATATGATGATAACAATATATCATGATTTTACCCATTTTTCTGTGTGCAATATTGCATTACAGAACAACCAAATAAGTGAATAGGTTATAGATAATGATATACATATACATGTTCCAAAACTAGCTATATAGTTTACATATAAACATATAGATTTAAGTGCAGACATTAGTAACCAATTATTTCAAATAAGTGGAGTGCCAACAGGGTGGTTTTATACAATATGTCTACATATTAATATAACAGTTCATACTGCAGCAGCTGGTCCTTAGTCAAGTGAATATTTTACTTTAATCATAAAGTTTGCCTATATCTAACTTGTACAACAACAATTGCTATACTTTAGTTTAGGCAGAGCGAACATGATACATGCAAATCAGATTTGCAATGGGTTTTATTTATATTCATCACCGTTTGTGAATCACACACAAATAGATCAAAGTATGTGGAATTCGATATTCTAATGGACTTATCCTATCAAGCATAATGTAAGATTATTCATCAATTTAAATTAGTGGCGATACACATATCAAGATGTGTATTATATGGGTTTATTTAATCACATTTACAGCATACAAATATTATACTATTCATAAACAGTAAAAAATTAAATGTTAATATTGACAATTTTAATTCCCAATAATCATAATTAAAAGGATATAAAATTTCAAATTTATGGTATAAAAGAGCATAAGTGATTTGAAAGAATGTTGTTCTGAACATTTTCAAAACTCATATTTCAATACCAATTAGCTACAGCAAAATTAAATATGTTAATTGTTATGAACATTTCAAAACAAGTATGTACATATGTCGATTTATACGTGTACAATATCGAGGTAATACTTGAAATCAGACTATCTCATATACTTATGCGAATAAATAAATATATATAATTCAATATATTCATGTCCAGATTTACACAATAGGTCAATTGTACATATGTCAATACATATATGTTATACCTTTACTCATACAAAACACATCATGTATGTATCTTGCATAGTTAATAAATCATAATACGTTTGTTATGATTTAAAATATTCTGTGTATTATCTATATAAGGTTTATGTAGAACCATGGAACATGTATGAATATCAAACAATAATCTTTGAACAAAGAGAATAATATCATTTTCTGAAATCTAAATTAGAGTCAAGCTTTCTGTTTTACAAGTAAAACGGAAAATATGTCTTAATAATAATTAATTTCATCAAATCAAATGTTATTATGACTAAAACCTGAAAGGTCAAATATATATATACAGCAGGTTTTTAATCAAAGTAAAAACATGCATAACTGACTCAAAACAATATACACTCTGGTTAATCAAACATTTTGATTATTAAACTAACACACCAATTTACATATCAACTATTTAATATTCTGGGATAAATAAGTATCAAAGCATATATAAATCTGTATCAGATTCTAGCATATGAAAAGAAAAGAAAATGCACATGTATGAATCTGCAATTCATCCATATGAAGAATAAGCATAATTGCTAATATATATACAAACACTATGTTTATAGTATTTGTATAATAGTTTGTGATGCATCATTATTGATAGGCTAAATTCATAAAGTTAATCAACTTTCTACATAATGTTCTGGAATGATATAAAATCATTCAGATCATTATTTGAGCATCAATAAAAAAAATTACATTTTTAATTTGTTTCAAGTAATCATACAGATTAAATCAAATTGGTCTGTACATGTAAAATTACTTCAGATCTAATCAAAATTAGCAATATCACGAATTAACAGATTTTGATATTAATTCCAGATTAAAGGATCAAACTTGAAAGTTTTGTCTCAATTTTTTTTTTTTTCATATCAATGATTTCATTAAATCAATGTAGTCTGAAAACCATGTCACAAGACATATTAAATCATAGGGTTCTTTCAAGCATACATTTTTGAATATACAACTATTGTATCTAAGCACGAGATCAAATCTGAAAATTTGTCTTAACAAACTTCATGTATTTGATTTCAGAAAATCAAAATTAATTTGAAATTCATCTTACTGATTATCAATTAGTAAAACCATTATTAATCAGAAAATATATGATTAATTCATGTTATTAAGACTTGACAATCAAACATTTTGAATGTTTATTTTCATGCTGTTTATTCATATAAACAGATCTAGTCAATGTTTCATTCCAAATCGATTCATACATGATTCAAAGGTGGATGGTCCAAAAACATTTAGACATAATTAATATCTGATATTAATCCGTATATAAATGAAACGTCTTTATTTCAGAAAGAATTCATATAACAATCCTAATCAATTATAAATCAAATCCACTAATTTGTACATGCAAATCAGTCGACCAATTAGGAATCTAAACATAAACAGACCTAAATTCATAGTTCAATTTATGATTTCTCGCAAAACCTCGCTCTGATACCATTGAAGGTAATTTTAGGGTTCCAAAAGAGGATTTTGCACCGGATTACTAAACCCTAAACAGGATCTATTACGAAAACCATAAATCAAATCTAAAATCATACCTAGGGTTTGAAGCTTCCTAATCCAAAACGAATTTGTGTTGATTCGAACCTTTTAGCACAACAAATCGCCGCGCCCTCTATAGGATGTCCACACGAACGCCTTCTATCTCGATCAAATCAAGAAGAAAAGAAGAATCAGGTGCTAGCCGCCACAGATTAGGTTTTTCGAGAAAAGGGTGGTTATGGGATTAATTTTTTTTTTGATCTGATCATTTCTAAAATGACGGCCCCCTTTGCTTATAAAGGGAATAGTCAAAACCCCTTTTAAAACCAAGTGTACTCCTTCAATTAAGGGAACTATATACCATTTCAACACGATATAAAATATCAACGAATTTGATATTTTATTTACCCAATAAATGTTCTTTCTTTATAACGTTCTAAGTGTGTGACCCGATAGGTTATTATAACGTTGGCAATAATTCAAATCGTATTTAAATTATAAACAGTGATTGGCATCTAGCAATACGTCGCTGCTACCCAAGTTATAATAAGATCGTCAATTCGATACAACCTTTCCGTGACCAATGTATCAATGTAATATAATCCTTTTAACCATTATATCCAGGATTAAACTAGAGGCATGGATCGTATCATCCTCGTTATAATTTAATCTGATTTTCTTGATCGATGAGTAGACTGTTTAAAACAAATCAATTTCTGAGCATGGCCATGCAAATCACAGTCTCACTCAATCAAGAGGCCCATGGATATCACTACGAATATATCGTATGGTTAAATTCCATCTAAATCATTCATAATTTTCGTTCGATTTGAGATATATCCAATAATCACCGTTATCATTACTCTGTTACGAAATAACTTTAGATGATATCAAAATACAAATATCCTCGAGTAAAATTATAATGATTTCAGGTCTGAGGATCATCACATCACTGTCACTATGAGAATAACTTATGATACTGTTAATTATATTCCATGGAGTTATCTCACGGTGGGTCAGCCCAATACGCTATTCTCTAATACGTATTTATCTCTTGACTTTAATATCACGTATATCAATGATCAATGAGATGTGATCATCAGTCAATCAACTTACTAGTCTCAGCGCTTTATTGTTGTCCTATATATATGTACAACAAAACTCGACTAGGGACATTTAAGAATTACAATACTTAACATATTATATAATCTCAAATTCAAGTCACTTACTTGAACTATATAATTCTGTATTATAATTCTAAGGACTTCTATTATATTAATATTTATATTTATGCAGTAAACATAATATAATAGAATATTATTTTATTCCAAATAAAATAATAACATCAACAGTGTTATCAATCTCATCAAATGAATTGCCTCTAGGGCATAAACTCTAACACCTACAGCAACCCTCACATTCAGTTAATAGGATTAGTTAACATCATTTAATAGTTAATAAAAATTAACTAAATCAATTTGGTTATACCAAATGCCATCAGTTATCAGACTTCGGCCGTTGTTTTCTTGTTCAGGACCAACACGTCGATCCCAAACCTCCCTCCTGTTTTCGTTAATAATTAAACCTGCCGACATTTTGTATAAGGATACGGGGACCATAACCTTCTCCTTTCCAGTCTTCTTGATCCCGCATCACAACAGTACCCAACGCACTAAACAAAGGACCCTGCCGCACCCCCAAATACTTCCGCCAGACCCCGATCGACGACGACCAGGAGAAGCGCCACCCCGTCACTGTCCTACGCCACCAACCCCATAGAACTCGACTCCACCCTCCCTTCAGAAACCTCCGCTATAGTCAGCACCTTTTAGGTCCAAATCTGACCGCCTTAGTTTGTAAAACTCCATCATCACCGGTTGTTGCGAGAACCCTCCCAGCAAATGAAAAAGAAAGGAAAAGAACTTGATAATAAGTACACAGTTTGTTTTGCAAAGTTAAATTTTGAGGGTGATGTTTTATTTTCTATTGGAGCTTCATCACGCTTGGCGAAATGAAGATGCAGTGAGACCTATATATATATATATCGAAGAATGGGATAGGGACAGCGTCAGTTTTCATCTACAGAGAGCATATGAATAGCTGGACATATAGGACTGTACGCTGATGGGATTCAGAAAAGAAAACACACTTTACTTGGTCGGCACGGTGTCTGTGTAATGGTAGACAAAGAAAAGAAATGTTTGGGTGGCACGGTTTTAAATGGATTGGTAGTCACGGCAAAGTAAAATTGGCAGCAAGGCGTTAAAAATGTGGGATTGCAAATGTAGACGCAAGAAGCTACAGTGAAGGTGTGGTAAAATAATGTACCACACTTCATCGCAAGAAATTTTGTTAAAAACCACTATAAACGATTTTTGTTTTCTGATAAAATGGCTAATCTTAGTGTAAAAAGATATTCCGGACCCAATGAGACAAGTTTCGTCGAAATCCGAGGTCATTTGAAAAAAATTCCTTTATGAAACCAGAAATAAACACGCTTTTAATTTTTTCACGGTCACCAGATAAATCAAATCCACTTGAAACTGCGAACATCAACAATAACTTTTCGATACGAACCCAACGGCACTAGTTTCGTCGCATTCTGAGACTGTTGCCCCGGTAGGCTATTTTTACCCCGAACCGCCCTACCCTTTTTAACGCCAAATTTCCCGATCTCTAAAAATAACAAACTATATACCTATCCTGACTCTAATCGACGATACGAATTCAACGGAACTGGTTTCGTGACCCAATTCGATCGTCTGCTCAAGTTACACTCAAATATCTATTTACTTATTTGAATACGTGCTATAGAATTTGAACGGGCGTTTATGGCTACCGTGGTCACATACGACATCGGTTTTCCATGCAATTTAACAACGTGCAATAATTTAACGTTACGGTTCTAATGAAACTGATTTCATCGAAATCTGAGTTCGTTTGCAAAACGGCTATTTTAAAGGCCTATAATTTAATAACGATTTTCCATAGCGACTATTTCAAAATTTGATTTGGTCATAACTATCAAATTATAACACGAAATCTGGATTTTTCTCTTTCATATGAAAATTATCATCAATACAGTTCCAACGTGTCTTGTTTCATAGAAATCCGACTTATATCGAATCCTGTATTCTCAGTTGAAGTTCAAAACCAAATATTACGAACTGCACGCCATTTTCAAGCTCGATTTATAATTATATAAATATATAACGTTCAACTTTGTTTTTAAATAACGAATTCAATATTAAATTTCATTAATATTCCAATATAATATTTAAAACTAATTTAAATATTCATATTCAAATGGTCGAAAAACACGGGTCGTTACAAAATCCGACTTATATTAGATTCTATACATCCAATTGAAGTTCAAAATGTTATATTACGAACTACCATGCCACTGCAGTTCATTTTATAATTAAATTATAAAGGATTAATTGTCAAGAATAATCTGAAGTTTAACGTGTCTTCCCATAATAATCCCAAGTTTGGATTATTCCTAAATAATCCAAAGTTTGGGTGTTTCTTCCAATTTTAATCCCATTTACGTGTGTCTCCGCATATTAATCCGAAGTTTGGGGGTGTCTTACTATATTGATCCCAAAATAACACGTCAAAAAGTCATCGGGATCATTATAGGAAGACACCCCGCAAACTTCAGATTATTGAAGAATAATCCAAACTTGGATTTATTAAGGGAAGACACGTTAAACTTCGGATTATTCTTGATAATTAATCCAATTATAAATTAAACATTCAAATATTGTTTAATAAACGAAATTGTTAATATAATTTAAAACCAAACAACATTAAATTCTTTTGAATAGCCGGTTCACATTATATTGTAAATTCGACAAATTCCAACCATTTCGGAATTTAAATTATTATTTTATTATTTATATTAGTAAAATATTCAAAATTATTGAATTTAAGCTAATTGAATTTTAAACAACAATTAAAGCCATTTTAAAATATTAAATAAAACAGTTAAAAATCTGGGATGTTACAAAAATGTTGGAATCCGTTGGTTTTAAAGCTGTTGGGGCCGTTGCTCACTGTTTCTTAGTCGAGCAAAAATTGACTGACCTGCTTCTTTCCTCCCCATTTCGATTTTCACCAAAAAAACTCCCTAAATCCTTCCTCCCCAATTCTTAAATTCGCCACCACTACCTCCTTTGCTGCCTCTGCTCTCTCCAACATCTAAAAGGCTCTCTCTCCTCTTGTCTAGGCTTAAGGTATAAACATTAATTTTTTTTAATACCCTTGATTTGCTAATTTAAGGTTAATTAGTTTGTTATATTATATGTTTGTATGTATAGCGTTGTTAATATGTGCATATATAGATTGAATTAATCATATTATTAATATATGTTTAGTGTTGCTAATATACGGTTAATTAGTTTATGTTACATGTATATGTACATATATAGTGTTGCATGTATAGTGCTGTTAATTAATCTATGTAGAGGTTGAATTGATTGAGGCCCAATTCTTGTTATTAATTTATGTATTACAAGTTTTTTTTTGTTTGATCATAATAGAATTATGTGCATGTATATATGTTGAATTAAAATATAAGAGATTTTAGACTTTTTAAGGAACATTTAATGTAAACGGAAATAATTAAGTTCATGTTTTATAAAAATTTATCAAAAACGATATATAATTTTATAACGTACTGTTAGTTCGATTGAACATTGAAAATGTATGTATATATGACGAAGTCTGTATACGTACAATCAGAGATTGAAATTAAGCAACTGAAGGCTTATTTGGTTTAAAATTTGCTCTTTATGTAGACTATTGATAAATAAGAGCACCAATAGCAATATATTATATTCATAAATCCTTAGAGTGTTTTTCGGGTTTGTCTGATAAGTATTGTATATGATCGTTATGTGAGTGTTCATTTTGTTGATAGAATAAACATTTATATTCATCGTATACAATATTTTTTGGATTTATCCTTGTATTGGACAAGTTACGGGCACAATAACTAAATTAAATATCGTAAAGCATTTCATTTTAAAAGGTTCTCAAAATTTCGAAAGCGCTTGCTTTATGTTCCCTGTGTACAAGCAATTGTGTACTGTTCAGGGAACTAAAGCGAAGTGCTACCGAAATTTTATTGAATCATTTAAATTGAAAAGAATTACATGATTTAATTACGTTATTTTATTTGTAATGGGAGGTAGGATGCCCAATTAGAAAAATGTAAATTATCAATTAACATAACATTCAGAAAAAAATTTGTTTTAATAAAATGTCAATGCAAATTCTATCATACTTTTTAGTTACCTACTTAGGAAAAATGAATAACTAGTTTATTAATCGAAGCTGGATGTACAAACGAAGAGAAGATGAAGGCACAATAAGTGAACAATTTATTAATGTTATTGGTGTGTTTATTGATTTCGCTTTAAGTAACAACGAATACGACGATGAAATCCGTTGTCCATGTAGTAGATGCAAGTTATTAAAGTATTTTATACCGTAAATGGTTAGAGTTCATTTGCATCATTACGTTTTATGCGGAACAATTTGGTTTGGGACTGTCATGGAGAACAGTTAGCATCTACTTCTGTACAAGTTGAGGAGGTGGTGAATAATGAAATTGGTACGTAGAACATACGAGTGAAGATGTTGCAAGTTAAATGTTCCTTATTTCATAATTTACTGATAACAATTGTAATGCTAAAGAAAAACCTATTTGGGCCAAAAAAATATGATTTATTAGATGCCATAAAGAAACCTCTTTGGGAAGGCTGTAAAAGCGGAACCCAATTATCAATAACTGTTGAATACAGTGCCATGAAATCTAAATACGATCTCACAGAAGCTGGATTTACAATTGTTGTACAAGCTTCAAAGTGGCATATTCCTCCCAATAATTTAGTGTGCGAAAAGAATTATGAAGTGAAAAAGTGATGTCGGCTTTTGGTTTACCGTATGAAAAAAATAGATGCATGTCTAAATGATTGCATGCTATTTTGGAAGGAAGATATCAACCTTAAGAATTGTAAAATATGTAATCACGAAAGATACAAAGCAAGAAAGAAAAAGGGAAAGAAGTACCGTATAAATGTATGCATTATTTAACTTTTACAAATAAACTTCAAGGGTTATATGCATCTTCTGTAACCGCGCAACATATGAGATGACACAGTGTGAGAACACAAGAAGAAGATACGTTAACACACCCAACTGATGTGGAAGCTTAGAAGCATTTTGACCAAAAGTATCCCAATTTTGCATCCGAGAGTTGTAGTGTAAGACTTGGTTTATGTATGGATGGTTTTTCACCATTTTCTCAATTTGGTGCTAAATATTTATCCTGGCCTATATTTGATACACCTTATAATTTTCCTCTGTGGATGTGTATGAAAACTCCTTATATGTTTCTCACAGTTGTCATCCATGATCCTGATGATCTGACCCAAGGAATCGATGTTTATTTACAACCGATGATTAAAGAATTAAAAAAATTATGGTGCGAAGGAGTAGAAACATATTATACTTCGCAAAATATAGAACTTCCGTATGTCTATTGTGGTCCATCAACGACTTTCCTGCGTATTCAATGCTTTCATGTTGGAGTACGGCTAGTCATCTAGCTTGTCCTTATTGCATGGAAGAAAGAAGTGCATTTCATGGAAAGAAAATTTCATGGTTTGATTATCATCGATATTTTCTTCATATTAATCATCCTTTTTAAAAGAGATAATATTTTTTTATAGCTAATAGGCATGAAATTTTGAGACCTCCTATGGTTTGGTCAGGTGAAGATGTTTATGAACTCGTAAAGGATTGTCCAAAGATACATGAAACCGGAGAATAGAATAAAATTCAAGGTAAATCAATAATTGATAATTGGTTCAAACAAAGCATATTTTGGGAGTTGTCTTATTGAAAAATTCTCTTGATTCGTCATAATATTGATGTGATACATAATGAGAAAAATGTGTTTGACAATGTGTTTAATACAATTTTGAATGTCAAAGGGAAGACGAAAGATGATTTGAAATCAAGACGTGATATTGAAGTAATACGTAATCGTCCTGAGCTTCATATAAAGACAAATGACACCAAAAAACAAAAAGCGTTCTATGAACTAGACAATAATCAAGTTTAAATAATTTTAAAATGGGTGGAGGGATTAAGATTCCCGAATGATATATATTCTAATCTTCGTAGTTTTGTTGATTATAAAAACGATTAACTTAGCGGGATGAAAAGACATGACTGTCATGTTATGATTGTAAATTTGTTGTCCGTCGCTTTTAAAGAACTGTTGCCCATAAAAGTTTAGGCTGTTGTGATAGAACTTAGTCTGTTTTATAAAGAGCTTTGTTCTACTTCATAAAAATTGATCGTCTACGTAAACTAAAGGAAGAAATCCCTAAATTACTCTGCAAACTGGAAAAAAGTATTTTCTTCAGGTTTTTTTAATGTTATGGAGCATTTACCTATTTATCTTCTATTAGAAGCACGTCTTCGAGGGCCTGTGCAACATGGATGGATGTATCCATTTGAAAGGTATATTAAATATTAGTTAATTAAATATTGGTTTGTGAAATGCATAAATAATTAACTTAAAATAATTCTAAATAGTTATTTAGATCATCTAAATAAAAAGTGATACAGAAAGCTTGAGTTGACAATTCAATTTGCAAATCATTCATCGAAGAAGAAGCTTCATTTTCTCTCTCATTATTTTAGCGACCATGTGAACATATCATTTGAAAGTACTACGCAAAATGATGAAGGCATTGATCACAATGATTGCCAAGCGACTTTATTTATTTATAAAAAAACATGGTCGGTCTTTCGGTAATGTATGGAAGCATGGCTGGATGATAAAGATTATTATGCAGAACACACATATATTCTTCTCAATTGCACTGAAGTTGCACCGTTCATTAGGTAATAAACTTATATCATCTACATATACATGTGTATCTTTAATCATCATGTAACATTTGTCTTATAATTGCAGGATTCACAAATAAAAATATCCAAATAGCGATATCAGCAAATAATTTGCTACTTGGTTTAGTAATTACATTTTTGATACAACAAATTGTGTTGTAGATGAAGAGGATTCAAACATTTTGCCATGGGACAAAAAAGGAAAGTCCAAACATATATAATAATATTTGTCAATGGATTTAAATTTAATAATATTGAATATGGTGCTGAAAAATTAACTAACAATACCGGGGTATTTGTTAAAGGTAGTAATGATCTAAATGACGATATAAATGATTTTTATGACATACTAACCCAGATTTTGCAATTGACATATTTCACACAACCCACTGAAGAAGTATTTTTGTTTAAATGCAACTGATTCAACAACATTTTAGTTTCTGGAATCAACGTGCATCCAAAATATAATCTTATAGAAATGAAACATACTTCGCGTTGTTATATAAGTTTGATCTTTTATACTTGTTAAACAAGCTCTTCAAGTATATTACGCTCCTTATCCATCTCTAAGAAGAAACAAAATAGATTGATTGCTATTTTTAAAACAAGGTGAGGTTTACATTTGACTGACGGAATATTCCTGAGGAACAAGCTTATCAAGAAAATGTCAAGGAAAATAGAGGAACAATAATATTCGATGATCAAACAGATTTTGGACCTCTAAACGATGAATCGAATGCATTAATTGAAGCATTTGAGATTACTAGATAAACCATATATAGAACAGGAAATAGAGTCAGAATCCGAAAGTGACAAGGACTAATAAATCATCCTCGTTTTAAAACGGTAATTTTATGTTATGTCATGTCATACTGCTTGTTTTACGTAGTCCTTTTATGTTATATCATACTGTTTGTTATAATTTTATACTTTTATGTTATGTCATGTCATATTATTTATATCGCATGGTCTTCTTATGTTATGTCATACTGTTTGTTTTACATATCCATTTTATGTTATGTCATATTGTTGTCTGTAACAGGTATGATGTCACACAGACATACAACTTATGGATCTCCTTTAGCTTTTCATCCTTCGGTAGGTGGAGATGGCGGTGGTCCATCACAGGAGCTATCACATCCTGTGGTCTGACTTAAGCCAAAAGCCAACAGAGGGTAAATATTAAGTTTCAAGTATAAATTTCAATTCTGTACAATATTTTATAAATAAATAAATATATATATAGTAGTCATGAAATATTAAATATATTTTTCGTTTAACATGGTGATTTTGAGGTAGAGCCCTCCAATATAGTCTTGGGAATCTTAAAACAGGCTTACATGAGTCCCATGACATCATGTTGGCCTAAGTGAACATTGGTACTAGACAATGTCAAGGGAGACTATTTGGCAGGATTTTCTAGTACGTGTGATATATCATTTATTACAATTAGTAGTCATGCTTCTTTTTGATCAGTACATATTTATGCTATTTTAAAAAATGAAGGGTGCGGTGGATCTCTAGGGGACAGATATTTCGCTTGTTCGGCGCCACTAGAATAGTAAAGTGGGTAAAAATTACAGAGAAACACTAAATGACATAAAATCAATTAGAAAAAAAAAATGAATTGGATGAGCGCTAAGGAATGGGATGATTTTTGTACTTGGTGAAATAACGAGCAGTTTCAGGTAAATTTACTGCATATTTAATTTAATTTGTTATACTCAATTAATATATGAATTAGAATAAAACATGTTTTTTGATTTAAATTTATAGGTCTGGTGAAGGAGAAATTTGGCAAATAGGAGCAAAAACCCCATTACACATCGCGGTGGTTCCAAGTCGTTCCACCACCATCGCAAGGACCTGGTATGTTTATTAATTACGTAGTTAAAGATTTTAAGTTCTAAGTTGTTAAAAGTTAGGTGATTTAATTTTTAAGTTCTAATTTACATATATGCATATTCAGGAGAGACAGCGTGGTGTTCCTATGTCGTACTGGGATGTTTCTGAACATAAGGTCATATCGACGATACATGCTCAGTTTCCTACTCTTGGGACCACGATGCCAAAGCACATGATGCATAGGTAAGTATAACATAGTTAACTTAAAGTTATAATTTAGTTAAAATAGTGTTATATAAATTCAACTGTATATTGTTTAACAGGATAAATTTCAGCAACAAATGGCACAAATGTTTAAGGAAACTGGGAAGATCGAGTTGACTACCGAGGACGACGATATGATTTTCGAGGTTGTTATGGATCCACCAACACGGAACAGACGCTATTGTTTTGGGAACCAAGCGGTAATAGAAACCAAAATTTATAATACAAATTGAAATTTACTTGAATTGCTATTATGAAATACTGAAATCTAAGATTATTTACAGGTTAGGACATCTCAACAGTCATACCAAAGGGCTCAGGAAAAGGACGAGATCACACAGCTACAAGCCCAAATCATAGAGCTTAATGAACGTGATCTCCATCGCGAAGAGCAAGTGAAGCAACTTAACCAACATCTGGCGGAGTTTATTGCACAATACGGTACGTGTCCTTCATCCTCTAGTGGTTTTGGGGGAGATTGAGTTGATGTTAGTTTGTTTTGTTGTTATATATATTTATATGTACATATACGCTTTGATAATGGGTGAGGATTTTGCTAGATACATTATGATGGTTTGTATGTGTTTATTCTGTGTTGGTGATGATGCTTTGGACATGACGATGGTTGACAGTTTAATTTGTTCTGACGACGTTGGGTTGATGTATTTTGTAAATATTGGTTTATGTTTTGTATTTTGGATGTTTTGTGTTTGATTTGGATATTATATTTTTTTTTGGTGCAAGGGATATAATATTATGTTTAGGTATATATGTGATTGTGACTGTGATGTATATGCTCGAAATGAAGCTGTTTTGATGAATATGAATTGCAGGGGTGGTTGGAAGTTAGTAATCTGAAATCTATTAAAAAAACATTACCCATATTTCCAATGGTGTCCAACGGTTACCAACGGCTTAAGGGTCCATATATTTCATCAGCTATCTACTGTTACCAACAACTTGTTTTCATCGGCCTTTCCAACGGCTTACTGGCCCAACTGAAATTCACATGACCAAGTTACAAAGTTGGAAGCCTTTGGAAAATTACCGTTGATGGCATTAATTGGAAGTCATTGGAAACTGTTGATGTGTATAACAATGGATTTACCAACAGTTCTAACGGTTTTCCAACGGCCCCTGACCGTTGGAAATCACTGTGCCTCTTATAGTGTAATAGCCGGACTTGGAAGTTAGAAGTGGCTTGGGCTTTCAGGGACAAAGCGATAGTTGGACATGAGAGTTAGTGTAACACCCCACGTCCATTAATGTCACTCACGAAGGGAATGCATTAACTTCTATAGAGCGTTTTAAGTGAGTATAGAACAGAAACTGAACAACAAGACAAATATAAACAATACTTAAAAATTTAAAACTTTATTCATTGCAGCGGTAAACACATAAGTTTGATTACATCATCAAAAACCAGAGTCAAAGTACATAATATCCATCTTGACTAAATCAAAGTACATAAATTGAAAGACATAACCCCAACACAAAATAGCCATAAATAAGATAGGCTGAACTTTTACTTCAGCGATCCAAGCAACTTCTAAAAGCAAGAGATATAGCTGTCCAAAATCAAGCTCCACTGGTGCTAGTTCCACCCTGAGCACTTGGGGGGGGGAGGGGGAAGGAAAGAAAAGAGGAGGAAACAAAGGGGGTCAGACATAAAGTCTGGCGAATGCGATAACTTTAATAATATAATTACCAAAATAACTAGGCTAAGGCATAAGTTGGAAAATAAGGAAATGATTGTGAACAATTGAGTATGGCAGAGTAAACAAGGAAATAAAATGAACAAAGATAATGTTAAAGGCGCACCTAAACCACTATAAGATAATTACTACATTGCACCACACCAAACACCCTAAAAGTTGATCCCGCCTACTAGACTTTAATAATGATAATGGTAGTTTCGTGCACCCCTAGTTGCCTTCATAGGTGTCGCCTGCCCCTATCTCCACTAGGTGTACCCACTACCCTCATGCGATCGGCTCCCTAACTCGTAGATACCCGTGCTGGTCCCATAGTGGGGTGTATCACTCCCCAAAGCTGCAACCCGATACCTGTGACGGCCCGCCCCGCACCAACCGACACTTCCTCCAAGTGTGCGCTGTACACATGTCCAACTGGCACGGAACGGTCGTCACAAGAAAAGAAAGAAGAGAATGAACTAATCAAGAAACCTGTAGAATGTCTCACAGCGCATGGAATAAAATATAATAATAACATACTTGACACAAAACAGGCGAGACAGTGCATAAGCTGATAACTAAAATCAACATCAATCATCAAAGCAGCGGAAATCCAAATACAGCTTATTACAATTTTCCAAATTTACTGTCTCTAAACAAAAGAAAGCTGAAGTAGAAGATACACCAACAATGCCCAAGCAGTGATCTTCAACAACACAGGGAGAGTACTATATATATTACGTGGAAGCCTCCTGCTCGTCTCCGGATCATCTACCCGTGCATCACCAGCTAACCTGTCTCTAGTCTGCTCGTGTGAGCACCCAGAGTAATAAGAGGAGACATAAAACTCTGGGTCAGACATAAAGCCTGGTATGAGCGATAAGCATCTAAACAGAGTAATAACAGGTATACTAAACCATACCTGAACCTGGACCTGCAACCAAAGAGTTAGTACCACATACCGTACAATACTCCAAGGTGCCATAATGAATAGTGTAAGAATACGGGGGTGGGGTGTGCATGTCAAAATGAGAGCAAACAGATCATCCATAGCAACCATCCTCACATCCCTCACTCAGTGCGTAAAGCGTACGACATCTACCACTTTGGAACACTAGACAAACTGAGGTAACGACGAATCCCGACTTGTAGAAACCCTGCTGTGACCAAGCCAAACACTTGGAGTCATGACCAAACATTTCAATGACCCACTTCATTGGTCATAGCCCTTGGTTCTACCAATGCCATAATGGCCCTGAATCCGCCTTCGTATCTCCTACCATAGTGGTCCAAAGCTATAGGTGTCGATAACTCCTTGGCACGCGTCCCGCAGCAAAGCCCAACCATGAAGTGAACTCGTTGATTCCCATCTGAATCTTAAGCTCTAACTTCTCATTTGGACTTCCTTTGCACCTCGGGTTTGGTCGAATTGGAGTGGGTCTTCAGAAGAGTTGTCGCGCACTAACAGTCCTAGAACTCGGTTCGGTTCGGTAGCGTCGGTTCGGGTCGGTTCTCCATCCTTGCCATCTTCCCTTTGGTTCGGGTCGGTTGCTTCACTCCGGGTCGGGTCGGGATCCTCCTCCTCCGGGTCGGGTCGGGGTGCTGTCCTCCTCCAGCTCATGCTCCTTTTCCAATCAGCTCCCTCGTTCCTATCTAATCCGATCCGATCCGATCACCTCGCCTTACTCTAGTCGTAGCCTTCATCTTGAGCCGATCCGATTTGGCTTCTATTACCCTTCCGATCCGATCCCCTTGTCCACTCCAACCCTAAGGAAATGGCCTTCCTTCTTGCCACGTCTTCTATGTGCTAAACTCCGGTTCGGGTTGGATTTCCTTGCCCAGTTCACATGTCCGATCCGAGCCCCCCCCCATCCGATCCGATCCGAAGCTCTGCACAGCTTTCTGCAACTTTTTCCAGCAACTTGTTTACGCCATTCGACGACGTTTTTGACAAATCTAACTATTCTAATCAATTATAATTCATGTCAAACTGTCATAGCAACATATAACATCAATTGCAAACACCATAACAACAATTCAAATGAACCAAAATGGATCAAAAGTGGTTAAAACCTCACATTTTTCTATAATCCTTCTTAATCATGTTTAAGCATACGATTAGCAAAACACATCGAAATTAACCCAAATTTCTAACAGAGCCTTAAAACATTATTTTAGAATTTTAAGAATTTTTCCAGAATTTATTTACGTATAAATTCGCTAATCTTCACTAATTACCCTTAATCACCGTAATTAGTGCAAAAACTATGCAAATCACTCACCTTGGCCACAAATGAAACACCAAATCTGAAATACTCTCTGTTTGGGTCGAATTCTTATGTATAGCAGCAGCTCCAACCTTGCTTTGTTGCTATTTGGCCTTGCTTTGATGTAGTTTAGGCTTAATCTTCACTAAAAATATGTTTTGGAGTGGTTTTAGAGGATGGAGGCCATTACTAAGGTCTCAAGAAGGTTTGTGGCGGCTCAAAACTGAAATGAAAGTGATAACCTAACCCTAATCAGTCCTCCTATACCTCTAAACCCGAAATTTCCCTTGGGCCTAGCTGCTAATCACCCGGTTAAGCCCAATTAAGCTGTCTTTCACCATCTGAAACTTGTTTCAGCCATATCTCCCAAACGGTGAGTCCGTTTGGCTATTGTGACCACTCTACGGAAAGAGAAACCATCATTCGAAGCCAATGGAAGTGGTTTCAGGTCAAAATTCCTTTCCAGTCAAAAGTTATGGCCAAAACAGTGCCAACTAGGGGTAAAATGGTCATTTAAAAATCGGGAAAATCATGAACATGGGAAATGACCACAATAGTCGTCTCCCAAAGTTACATGACCATACGACTTCGTATGTGAAAGAAATAAATATTCTACGATCCTATGATGCGTAGAATGCGGGTCGTTACACTCTCCCCCCCTTAAGAAATTTCGTCCCCGAAATCCCTTAACCCAAAACATATACGAAGGATCCCGCATGCCTAACCACCACATACAACAATCAAACATGCAATGAAAGCAAACAAGTCTATCCTAGCATGCGGAAAACTAAATCGCTAATAAAATCTTACCAGACAAAGAGTTCTGGATACTTCTTCCTTATGTCCTCCTCTGTTTCCCAAGTACAATCATTCTCGTCCTCGCTCCACTGTACCTTGACTAGCTTCACCGCTTTCCTTCGAAGTTGCTTCATGTCGTACTCGACAATACGGGCCGGCTTGCGGTTCCCAACCGCCTCGGGTTCTACCTCGAAGTCCTCTAACTGATCAGGTGAAATAGTCATATCTGAGTCGTGAACGAACTTCCTTAGTTGGGAAACATGAAATACGTTATGAACTCCCGCCATCCTCTCTGGTAAGTCAATTCTATATGCCAAATTCCCAACTAGTTCAAGAACAGGGAATGGACCAACAAATCTTGGTGCTAATTTGCCTCTCCTGCCAAATCGTATTACGCTCTTCAACGGAGAAATCTTGACAAATACCAAGTCACCAACTGAGAATTTTAAGTCTCTTCTTCTCTTATCAGCATAACTCTTCTGCCTATCTTGGGCTGCCTTCATACGTTGCTGAATGATCTTGATCTTATCTGAAGTTTCCCTCACCACATCTGGTCCAAGCATAAACTTCTCGCCAGTCTCTATCCAACATGATGGTGAGTTACACGGCCTTCCGTACAAAGCTTCAAACGGAGCCATACCGATACTGGATTGGTAGCTATTATTGTATGCAAACTCTACTAGATGCAAATGGTCATCCCATGATCCTCCAAAATCCAATATACATGCTCTCAAGAGATCTTCCAAAATACGGTTCACCCTCTCCGTCTGACCGTCGGTCTGAGGATGATATGCGGTACTGAGATGTAACTCTGACCCTAGAGCCTCTTGTAAGCTCTTCCAAAACCCACTAGTAAACAACGGGTCTCGGTCGCTCACAATGCTTTTAGGTACTCCATGAAATCTCACTACCCACTTCATATACAACTCTGCTAACTTAGCTGCCGTTCTGGTCGATTTGACTGGTATAAACCTTGCACTTTTAGTCAGTCGATCTACAATTACCCAAATGCTGTCATATCCCGATCTAGTCCTTGGTAATCCATCGATGAAATCCATCGAGACTTGCTCCCATTTCCATTCGGGAATTTCTAAGGGCTGTAATAACCCACTAGGCTTCTTTTGCTCGGCCTTAACTAGCTGGCAATTCATGCACTTGGATATAAACTTCCCAACATCTCTTTTCATCCCTTCCCAGTAGTAGGTCTGCTTCATATCTCGATACATCTTATTACCACCGGGGTGTATAGTCAGCTTTGAGTGATGACATTCTCTAAGCACTTCATCTCTCAATCCATTGACATTGGGTACAACAAGCTTTCCATTCTTTCTAAGCCATCCATCTCGATCAAGCCCATACTTGTTCATCTCCTCATCGATACCCATTTCTAACTTGGAGATGATTTCCAATAGGTTAGGATCGTCCCTCTGACTAGAGCCGATCCGTTCAATTAAAGTGGGTCTGATCGTCAAACTTGCTAACATTTCTGGATCCAATTCGCACTTTGGTCTGAAATCAAACCCCGAGATAAACTCCAGTTGCTTCCATTCAAGGAACATGGCCCCTAAGCTGGCATGTCTTCTACTCAATGCATCAGCCACCGCATTGCCCTTTCCAGGTGTATATGCGATGTCAAAATCATAGGAAGCTAAGAACTCTAACCATCTCTGCTGACGGAGATTTAAATCCTTCTGGGAGAATAGATACTTTAACGACTTATGATCTGTAAACAACTCAAATCTTTCTCCCAAGAGATAGTGCCTCCACATCTTTAACGCGAACACGATTGCTGCCAATTCTAAATCATGGGTAGGGTATCTCCTCTCGTGCGGTTTCAGCTGCCGACTTGCGTAAGCTACAACCCTACCACCTTGCATCAATACAGCACCCAGTCCGGTACCACAGGCATCCGTGTATACCGTCATCTCTTCATCCCCCTTAGGAATGACTAACACTGGTGCGCTTGTCAACTTGTCCTTTAGACTTTTGAATGCATTCTCGCACCTTTCATCCCAGATAAAAGCTTGATTCTTCTTGGTCAACTGGGTCAATGGTGCTGCTAACTTGGAGAAACTTTGGATAAACTTACGATAATATCCCGCTAACCCCAAGAAACTTCTTACATCTGTTGCATTCTTGGGCGTAGGCCAATCCTATACCGTAGCCACCTTTGCCGGGTCTACAGCAATACCATTCTCTGATACAACATGGCCCAAGAACCTCACTTCCCTCTTCCAGAAGTGACACTTAGAAAACTTTGCTTTCAATTGGTGTTTTCTCAACACCTCCATCACTACTCTTAAATGTCCCTTGTGTTCTTCCTCTGTCCTTGAGTAGACCAAAATATCATCAACGAACACAAGGACAAACTTATTCAACTGATCTCTGAATACCCTATTCATAAGATCCACAAAATA
The DNA here is from genome assembly GCA_030737875.1 of Allium sativum. Classification (NCBI taxonomy): domain Eukaryota; kingdom Viridiplantae; phylum Streptophyta; class Magnoliopsida; order Asparagales; family Amaryllidaceae; genus Allium; species Allium sativum. Next base: position 711,931,305 of record CM060919.1, on the reverse strand, counting down.
TGCTGGGGCATTGGTCAGCCCGAATGGCATGACCAACCACTCATAAAACCCAGACGGCGTCCGAAATGCCGTTTTAGCTATACTCTCAGCTTCCACTCTAAGCTGATGAAAACCTGTCGCGAGATCCAACTGAGAAAATACTCTCGCGCCACTCAACTGATCGAACAAATCATCTATCCGCGGTAGAGGATATTTGTTCTTCCTCGTCACTTTATTCAACTCGCGGTAGTCTACACACAAACGAAGGGAACCATCCGCCTTGGTAGCAAACACAACTGGTGCTCCCCATTCAGAAACACTCCTTCTGATAAATCCCTTCTTCAAAAGATCGCTGACTTGCACCTCGAGCTCTCGCTGCTCCCTTGGTGCCATACGACGAAGTGGCATCACTATAGGTCTGGCATCTTTTACCAAATCAATACGGAACTCAATCTCTCGGCGTGGTGGAAGTCCGGTCACTTCTTCGAAAACATCCGGATACTGGCCAACCACGGGCAAACCTGACAACTCACTATGCGGAATGTCGAGGGAGTTTAGAAAACTAGCCAATACCCCCTTACTGGGTAGACCACCAAACACTATCCTCCGCCCATCATCCGCTCTAGCTGTCACCAAAAAGCCCTCACAGTCTACCACCACCCCGTATCTTTGGAGCCAATCTACTCCCAAAATAATGCCAAACCCAGTAAAGCCCAAAACAAAGCAATCACAAACAAACATGCATCCATGACTCGATAAGACCACATTACGACAAATCATGCTAAGGCTAGTAGAACCACCAATCGGGTTCGTCACTACTAAAGGTCTATCGACGATCTCGGGTTCCAATCCCAACTTATCTACCAGGTCACTAGATATGAAAGAACTGGAAGCTCCGGTATCAAACAAAACTCTAACAGGAACATCATAAACAGAAAGCATACCTTGAATGACGACATTCTTTCCCTTCTCCGCCGCAGTTGGGGCATTCGACGAAGAAGGAATAGCATTAAGAGCATATGCTTTCACCATTTGCTTTTCTTTAGGGGGTTGCGGACACTTGTCCTTGTGATGTCCCAATTGGCCACAGTTGAAGCACTTCCTATCCGCTGGCTTGGCCCGACAATTACTAGCATAATGGCCCTTCCTACCACAGCTGAAGCACTCAACATCTTGCTTACTCTTTTTCTTCTGGCCATCCTTAGCCTGATTCTGCTTTCTCTTATTCTGGGAACCACCCTTGCCTCCACCACTTGCTTGTGGCTTGGGTTCTTCTGCAGATGTAACCTCAGTCTTCGACTTAGGGTAGAGACTTTCTGATCTTAATGCTTTCCCCACAATCGACTCAAACGTCTCATCGATGTGGTTAATAAGTTTTTCCCCTAAGTACTGATCCAAACCAGTTATGAATTTCTCATTCTTTTTCTCTGCAGTATCAATAAGAGATAACCCATACTTTGACAAAGTGTCGAATTCAGCAATGTACTCCGAGACAGCTCTGCCATTCTGCTTGAGCTCCAAGAATTTCTTAAACAGCACTGACTTCTGAGCAGCTGGAATGAACTTCTCGCTAAACCGAGCTTTAAACTACTCCCAAGTAATCTGATCTTCGGGAGTAGCTGCCTTTATAGCATTCCACCAATTCATTGCCCGCCCTTGCAGCTGACGGGACGCTAGCTTTCTCTTCATCGCATCCTCGATACCCAAATCCTCGAAGATACGTTCGCAACTATCCAACCAATCTTGGACATCCGTAGCCGACTCCGTTCCGTGGAACGGCTTCCCACCAAGACTAGTATAATCCTTATTCAGCTTGGCGAAGTCGACTCTTGGCGCCTGCACTATTGGACCACCACCATTTCCACCATTGGGAGCTGCCCTCTGCACATCTCTAAGCATCTCTCTCATGAGGTCAGTAAACATCGTCCTCATGTCAGCAGTATTCCCATTATCGGCTCCTCTACCAGCACCTCTAGTATACCGGCTCATCGTCAATCTGAAAAAGGAAACGATTAACGACTCCATAGTGGTGCTAGTGCAGTACGACTTCATCCTTATACTAGTAATAGTATATATATATATAGCTTTTAAAAACCAAAGTAGTCACAAATACGCTCTCTCGTATACGTATATTATCTCTCCCTGATAACTTCCCTAGGTTAACTACGCAACCTAGAGCTCTGATACCAAGTGTGACGGCCCGCCCCGCACCAACCGACACTTCCTCCAAGTGTGCGCTGTACACATGTCCAACTGGCACGGAACGGTCGTCACAAGAAAAGAAAGAAGAGAATGAACTAATCAAGAAACCTGTAGAATGTCTCACAGCGCATGGAATAAAATATAATAATAACATACTTGACACAAAACAGGCGAGACGGTGCATAAGCTGATAACTAAAATCAACATCAATCATCAAAGCAGCGGAAATCCAAATACAGCTTATTACAATTTTCCAAATTTACTGTCTCTAAACAAAAGAAAGCTGAAGTAGAAGATACACCAACAATGCCCAAGCAGTGATCTTCAACAACACAGGGAGAGTACTATATATATATTACGTGGAAGCCTCCTGCTCGTCTCCGGATCATCTACCCGTGCATCACCAGCTAACCTGTCTCTAGTCTGCTCGTGTGAGCACCCAGAGTAATAAGAGGAGACATAAAACTCTGGGTCAGACATAAAGCCTGGTATGAGCGATAAGCATCTAAACAGAGTAATAACAGGTATACTAAACCATACCTGAACCTGGACCTGCAACCAAAGAGTTAGTACCACATACCGTACAATACTCCAAGGTGCCATAATGAATAGTGTAAGAATACGGGGGTGGGGTGTGCATGTCAAAATGAGAGCAAACAGATCATCCATAGCAACCATCCTCACATCCCTCACTCAGTGCGTAAAGCGTACGACATCTACCACATTGGAACACTAGACAAACTGAGGTAACGACGAATCCCGACTTGTAGAAACCCTGCTGTGACCAAGCCAAACACTTGGAGTCATGACCAAACATTTCAATGACCCACTTCATTGGTCATAGCCCTTGGTTCTACCAATGCCATAATGGCCCTGAATCCGCCTTCGTATCTCCTACCATAGTGGTCCAAAGCTATAGGTGTCGATAACTCCTTGGCACGCGTCCCGCAGCAAAGCCCAACCATGAAGTGAACTCGTTGATTCCCATCTGAATCTTAAGCTCTAACTTCTCATTTGGACTTCCTTTGCACCTCGGGTTTGGTCGAATTGGAGTGGGTCTTCAGAAGAGTTGTCGCGCACTAACAGTCCTAGAACTCGGTTCGGTTCGGTAGCGTCGGTTCGGGTCGGTTCTCCATCCTTGCCATCTTCCCTTTGGTTCGGGTCGGTTGCTTCACTCCGGGTCGGGTCGGGATCCTCCTCCTCCGGGTCGGGTCGGGGTGCTGTCCTCCTCCAGCTCATGCTCCTTTTCCAATCAGCTCCCTCGTTCCTATCTAATCCGATCCGATCCGATCACCTCGCCTTACTCTAGTCGTAGCCTTCATCTTGAGCCGATCCGATTTGGCTTCTATTACCCTTCCGATCCGATCCCCTTGTCCACTCCAACCCTAAGGAAATGGCCTTCCTTCTTGCCACGTCTTCTATGTGCTAAACTCCGGTTCGGGTTGGATTTCCTTGCCCAGTTCACATGTCCGATCCGAGCCCCCCCCATCCGATCCGATCCGAAGCTCTGCACAGCTTTCTGCAACTTTTTCCAGCAACTTGTTTACGCCATTCGACGACGTTTTTGACAAATCTAACTATTCTAATCAATTATAATTCATGTCAAACTGTCATAGCAACATATAACATCAATTGCAAACACCATAACAACAATTCAAATGAACCAAAATGGATCAAAAGTGGTTAAAACCTCACATTTTTCTATAATCCTTCTTAATCATGTTTAAGCATACGATTAGCAAAACACATCGAAATTAACCCAAATTTCTAACAGAGCCTTAAAACATTATTTTAGAATTTTAAGAATTTTTCCAGAATTTATTTACGTATAAATTCGCTAATCTTCACTAATTACCCTTAATCACCGTAATTAGTGCAAAAACTATGCAAATCACTCACCTTGGCCACAAATGAAACACCAAATCTGAAATACTCTCTGTTTGGGTCGAATTCTTATGTATAGCAGCAGCTCCAACCTTGCTTTGTTGCTATTTGGCCTTGCTTTGATGTAGTTTAGGCTTAATCTTCACTAAAAATATGTTTTGGAGTGGTTTTAGAGGATGGAGGCCATTACTAAGGTCTCAAGAAGGTTTGTGGCGGCTCAAAACTGAAATGAAAGTGATAACCTAACCCTAATCAGTCCTCCTATACCTCTAAACCCGAAATTTCCCTTGGGCCTAGCTGCTAATCACCCGGTTAAGCCCAATTAAGCTGTCTTTCACCATCTAAAACTTGTTTCAGCCATATCTCCCAAACGGTGAGTCCGTTTGGCTATTGTAACCACTCTACGGAAAGAGAAACCATCATTCGAAGCCAATGGAAGTGGTTTCAGGTCAAAATTCCTTTCCAGTCAAAAGTTATGGCCAAAACAGTGCCAACTAGGGGTAAAATGGTCATTTAAAAATCGGGAAAAATCATGAACATGGGAAATGACCACAATAGTCGTCTCCCAAAGTTACATGACCATACGACTTCGTATGTGAAAGAAATAAATATTCTACGATCCTATGATGCGTAGAATGCGGGTCGTTACAATACCACTAACAATGCACGACTTATAACTACACGATGCAACAATGTCTTACCTACCAGCCCGGGCCCACACACGCATATGAACCCGTTGGACTTGCGTTGCCATCGCTAACTCGTTTTGGCCTCTTACATTCAAGCCCAGTATGCGTGTCCCGTCCTCGACTTGGGTCGAGCCTACAAAGATACTTATGGGTTACTGGATGAAACGGGCCCCATTACTTGACACAAGTTATCCACTTAAGCTTGGTCCCCTCTAGTACATCCCACTTAACCCTCTTCTTATTCATGTTCACTTACATGTTTCAATTTTGGTTAAGTGCTTCTAATCGTATTTCAAATGCCACCCAAGGCACCCACTAAATTCCACATGCCACCCAAGGCCCCCACTTAACCCCCTCATGTCCCACTACATGTTTATCTGGTTAAGTGTTTCTTAATTCATTAACAACGTAACCTTGCAAAGACCTCCCACATTAGACTGGCATTTGTGGCAGCAGGATTTGTCGGGCGGGTCCGGGCAGTCTTACACCACAAAAGAGCCTAACCTCGTGTCTTTACAACTGTTACGTATTTAATTTATGCCTAAGACCTCCCACATTAGACTGACATTTGTGACAGTGGGATTTGCCGGGCAGGTTTGGACAGTCTTACACCACAAAAGAGCCTAACCTCGTGTCTTAGACGATTAATTACACATAATTAATTATCCCCCAATTTGAATTAATTTCCCTATTCAAATTATCAAATCAATTCCAAATTTAACTATGTCCATAATTGACTCAATTATGTCCATCTATTTATGGTATGCAAAAGCATACCAATTTCATCACAAATTTATTTTGTGCCATTTAAGGCATTTATGCCAATTAAATCTTTTAATATTATCCCATGGCCCCACGTTGTGCGTTCGTTCGTTTAACGTAAAATATACGTTATACTCGAATAGTCTAACTCATGGAATAAAGAGAAAACATCACAACATACATATAGATAAAACTAGATCTAAACATAAGGGGTGAACTTGCATGTGTGAATGAGGTTCTACATCTAAAACTTGCATAGGCCAAAGTCACAACTTGCATAAAACTAAATACGTCATGGATCTAAATCTAAAGGTGTAAACTTTTTTAGGTAATAGTCACAAACTTGCATAAACCATGTATGTCATAGATCCAATCATAAGGTGTAAACTTGCATAGGCAATAACCACAAACTTACATTACATGATTCATACTCCAAACATATATATATATATATATATATATATATATATATATATATATACTTGCATATGTGATTTATGCAACATAAACGATGGTGTAAATTTACAACTAAACATGTAAACTAGCATGTAGAATTTTGTATAATAACATATAACTCACACATGTCATAGCCTAACTTTAGATACACATAAAATAGATGTCATGAACCATGTAAGGTTGTATATAATTTTCACTAACTTGCAATATGATTCCTGCCTCAATTAACGTCCTAACGTGCATACATACATATGATTTATCATATGAACAACATAACCAACTAGCATATGAAACATGATTATACATAAGCCAATCATAGAATTACAACATAGATGATAACATCACAACTTTACAACATACATGATAACATCATAGAATTTACAACATAAATATTAACATGCGGTCAATAATTCACAATATAGCCATATAATCCACATCATATCTCAATCCAATAAAATTGTTAATTATTTTGTTAAAGGAGTCGAACTCACAACTCAAAGAAGGTCTTGAGTTCTGAAATATGAGTTCTAAAGTTGAATTAGCTTTCCTTTTTAGTAGATTCGTTGTTAGAGTTGAATAGAATTGAATTTGATTAGCTTTCTTCCTCTCTAATTGGTGGCGGCTATTACAGGTTGCAAGGTGATGGCATGGAGGTCATGATTCTAATTTTTAATTTGATTTTAGGATTTAAGTCTACATGTGTTTTTATAGAGTTTAGGATTAGTTTTGGCCATCCGATCAACCCAGAATTAATCCCAGCCAATCAGAGCAGATCGGAAACCCTAATGACTCAGCATACAATCATAAATAGGTCATCAATCAAATCTGCCCTGGGGGGCAGGTCAACCCACAGGTCGACCCTATGGTCGACCTGGTGACGGTAGGTCAACCCCCAGGTCGACCCTATGGTCGACCTGGCCCTGGCGGGAAATTTCCTGCCTAGCCCATTCTGACTCTGAAATTTAAAATTTTGAAATCTATTTAAATATTTCTGAAACTTCCGTTGGCCATAACTTCTTCATACGAAGTCCAATTCACGCAAACTCAGACTCTATCTCAACCAGAATTCCGAGATGAACACAATGGCGCAACCCGTTTCCCTTAATTCTCACATCTGAGATTAGTTATTCTTTAATTTGTTATTATAGTGTTAACCGAAATACGGGGAGTTACATTCTCCCCTCCTTAAAGGATTTCGCCGCCGAAATCTCCAAGTTAAGGAGAATGCATATCCAAACAACCATCTACTCAACCATCAAACACAGGCATCCATTGTCCTTATAAAATTCCTAATGATGTATGAACATATGCAAGAAGTATGTGTATATGTTCTTTATCTAATGCAAAATCAGGCGGTCTACTGATTCAGTTGACCTCCTTAATGCAAACCATGATAGTGCCATGCGTCCATTATGTATGCGAAAGAATCCTATCGATATATATTATTTCTACATGTGTGCACAACCATTCACCAAAATGCAACATCCATATGATAGTACAACAATTATACATCCATTACTTAAATATGTCACACATTTATATTCAATATGCAATATGAAGTGACTGAGCCGATCTAGTGCCTAAAGTGTGTGTATATGTATCCACGAGCAACCACTTGCATCCACATGCATCCACATGTATCCATCATACATAACATGTCTCAAACACATGTTTTAACCATAGGACTTCCCTATCTAAAGGTCAAAGATACTAGTGAGAGGAAATACTAAAGATAAAACAAGTACAAGCTAAGCGATAAAGAAGAAATTAAAGGACATACCCTCGAAAAGAAAAGGGTACAATGAACGCATCTTCTCTTCCGTCTCCCAAGTAGCGTTGCTCTCATCATCTCCCCATTGCACTTTGACTAGATTGACCTCTCGATTCTTCATCTTCTTAATCTCCGACCCAAGAATGCACGTAGGAGCTCGTCGAATCGTCGCATCACGCTCTATCTCTACCTCTCTAAGCAAGCTCAGCTCCACCACTTCCGCGGTCTCATGCAAGCACTTCCTCAAATGTGATACATGGAATACATCGTGTACACCACTAAGTCTTTCGGGTAACTCCACTCTATAGGCCATCTGTCCAATTCTCTCCTTAATAGGAAACAGCCCTATGAACCTTGGTGCTAACTTCCCAACGGACCCAAAGCGAACGACATTCCATAATGGAGACACCTTGACAAAGACCATGTCCCCAATATCAAACTCAAGATCCGTCCTCCTCTTGTTAGCATAAGATTTCTGCCTATCTTGCGTCGTCTTCATCCTCCTTCGAATCAAATCGATCTTTTCGGAAGTCTCTCTAATCATATCGGGCCTAAGCAAGATCTTATCTGTAGATTGCCACCAACATGTAGGCGAACGACATGGCCTTCCATAAAGAGCCTCGAACGGTGCCATGCCAGTGTTAGACTGAAAGCTATTATTATATGCGAACTCCACCAATGGAAGATGTTCCTCCCATGTACCTACGAAGTCTAAGACACACAACCTTAATAGGTCCTCTAGAATACGATTCACCCTCTCGGTCTGGCCGTCCGTCTGAGGAAGATATGAGGTGCTCAAACATAACCGAGTCCCTACCGCCTCTTGCAAGCTCTTCCAAAACTCGCTAGTGAAGATAGGATCGCGGTCGATCATTATGCTAGAAGGAACACCATGCAAACGAACTATCTCTCGAATGTATACGGAGGCTAACCATGGAGCAGTCCTCTTACTCTTCACGGGAATGAAATGGGCGCTCTTAGTAAGTCTGTCTACGATGACCCAAATCCTCGTATTACCTTTCCTCGATCTCGGTAACCCATCAATAAAGTCCATCGAGACACTTTCCCACTTCCATTGTGGGACCTCCAATGGGTGAAGCATCCCACCGGGCTTCTTTTGCTCTGCTTTTACTTGTTGGCACACCAAGCATCTAGTGACAAACTCAGCCACATTCCTCTTCATACCGGCCCAAAAGTAAACTCGTCTCATGTCCATGTACATCTTGTCCCCGCCGGGATGGATGGTCATCTTCGAACAATGTGCATCATCAAGAATGGTCTTCCTCAAATTCTGGTCCCGTGGTATATAAAGTCTACCGTCCCTACGTAACCAACCCTTATCATCTAGGGTATACCTATTAAGATGGCTCGATGACTCCCCCGTTTTGAGCTTCTCCACTAACTCAACCAGCTGTGGGTCATCTCGTTGTGCCTCATTGATCCGTCCCAAAAGCATAGATCTGACCTCTATGGATGCTAGCAAACCGGGTACAAAGTCAATGGAAGGTCTAAATTCAAACGTAGAGATGAACTCTAAGCTTCGCTGCTCAACAAACAACGGAATCAAGGATAACCTTTTCCTACTTAAGGCGTATACCACCACGTTACCCTTGCCAGGGGTATATGCTATCTCGAAATCGTAGGACGCTAAGAATTCCATCCACCTTTGCTACCTTAAGTTCAAGTCCTTCTGAGAGAACAAGTATTTCAGCGATTTGTGGTCAGTGAACAATTCGAGTTTCTCGCCAAGAAGATAATGGCGCCAAGACTTAAGCGCGAAAACAATAGCGGCCAACTCTAGGTCATGTGTAGGGTAATTTCTCTCATGCACTCTCAACTGCCTCCCTCCATAAGCTATTACCATTCCCTCTTGCATTAAGACTGCGCCTAGTCCTGTTCCACAAGCATCGGTATAAACGGTAAATGGCTTACTCCCATCTGGCAACACTAAGACTGGGGCTGTGGTCAAAGCTCTCTTTAAACGTTGGAACGCATCATCACAATCTACGTCCCACGCGAAGACTAAGTTCTTCTTCGTCAAGCGTGTTAATAGGGATGATATTTTTGAGAAGTCTTTGATAAACTTCCTATAGTAGCCAGCCAACCCTAAGAAACTCCTCACCTCGGTAGCATTTTTAGGGACCTTCCAATCTTGGATGGTCACTACCTTCACGGGATCCACAGCTATCCCTTCTTTGGTAACCACGTGCCCTAAGAATCGTACTTCCTTCCTCCAAAAGTGACATTGAGAAAATTTAGCTTTAAGGCTATGCGCTCGAAGGGTCTCCAACACTTCCCTAAGATGTAGGGCATGCTCTTCCTCGCTTTTAGAGAAGATCAAGATGTTGTCCACAAAGACTACCAAGAATTTATTAAGGTACTCCCTAAACACCCAACCCATCAAGTCAACAAAGTATGCGGGGGCGTTTGTCAAACCGAAGGGCATCACAAGCCACTCGAAGAAGCTGTCTGGAGTCCTAAAGGCAGTCTTGTCTATGCTATCCTCAGCCACTCTCAACTAATGGAAACTCGTGGCTAGTCCAACTACGAAAACACTAAGGCGCCAACTAACTAATCGAAGAGATCGTCAATTCTCGGGAGTGGGTGCCTATTCTTCTTAGTAAGCTTACTAAGTTCTCTATAGTCCACACAAAGTCTAAGGGACCCATCTGCCTTCGTGGCTAATACTACTGGAGCACCCTACTCCGATATACTAAGTCTGATGAACCCCTTCTCAAGAAATTCTTTCACTTGCTTACTGAGTTCTCTTCTCTCTCTTGGAGCCATATGGCGCACTGGCAATGCAACTGGCTTTGTATTATCTTCTAGATATATTCGAAAGTCTATCTCACGTTTTGGGGGTAAACCCCTCACCTCATTGAAGACATCAACATATTCACGGACTATACGAACAGAATGTAAATCATCATCGGATGTGTCAAGGGATTCTGGGTAGCTAAGCATTACTAGACCTCAAGGGTCACAAGAAATATCAAGGGTCTTCCCACAACTACCCTTCTTTCACAATCTAGGATGGCCCCGTATCTAGTTAGCCAATCCATACCTAGAATCAAGCAGTAGCCCATGAAGCCAAGAACAAAGGCGTTGCATTCAAACCCAACGCCCAAGATAAACACCCTCAAATGCCGACAAATCATAGAAAGATGAGCCGAACCACCAATAGGATTTGACACTATTAAGGGATCTGTAATTAAACTAGTATCTAGGTGCAGTGTTTCAACTAATGATGTACAAATAAACAAATGTGATGTGCAAGAATTGAATAATGTACGGATAGGATGATCAAACAGAAAAACTAAACTTTCAACGGAAATTGCTCTACCTCGTTCTTGCAGCAGTGGGACCACGAGAGCCTGAACTTGCCCCTTGCCTGCCCTGGTGCCATAAGAGCCTGCATCTGTCCTCCCGAGGTAGACCTTGCCCTCTGCCCTTTCCTTGGGCAGTCCTTAATCAGATGTCCCGCTTCGCCACAGTGGAAACAGCTAGTCTTCTTTTTCTTCCTATAACCTTTGCTTAGATGGCCTGGTGTCCCACAGTTAAAGCATCTTTTCTTTCCCTTACTATTGTTGCCTTTACCACCTTTCTTGTTATGTTGTTGTTGTTGCGGCTTCTTTTGATCCCCTTTCTTCTCGGGTGCCTTATTAGCAGTGGCGCCCTTCTCCTCTTCGTGCATAAGTGCCATGCCAACTAGTCTCTCAAAGGTAGCCCCCATGGGGATGTGGGTCATAGCTAACCCATGAAGCGGCTCGTTCAAACCCTTAACAAATCTCAGGGCCTTCTTTTCTGGTGTATTCACCAAGTCCAAGCCAAATCTTACCAATTGATTGAATATGTTGACGTATTCTTTCACTGATAGATTCCCTTGCTTCAACGCCAAAAATCTTTCCATGTATAGATTCTCCTCAGCTTGTGAGAGAAATTTTTCCTCAAACCACCGCCTGAAATCTGGCCATGTATCAACTGGACACTCTCCATTAGTGATCTCCCACCAAAACTAGGCCTCATCCTTCATGAGCCAGGCAGCTAACTGGACCTTTCTTCCACCTTCCACTTCAAAGATCCCAAACAATTCTTCCACCTCCTTTAGCCAGTTTCGAGCTTCAACAAATGTCTCCGTCCCGTGAAAAGGTTTTCCACCCATTGCTAGAAAGTCCTTTCATATCTTAGCAAAAGTATCGACATGGGGAGGAGGAGGAGCATTTGCTGGACCTGCAGTTGTTGCCCTAGTCTTCAAATACCTCCTAAACCATCCTGGTATTGTTATCTCCTCGGGTATCTCACGAATTCCAGACATGCTGAAACGAAAAAGGAAAGATTCAATACAAAAGAACCGAAGGAAAGATATATGGCTCTTGGGGTTATGCTTTCTAAAATAAGCTTTTCTCTTGAAAATACTTTCCTTAAAACATACTTTTGAAGGTACTTCTTTATAAAAGTGTTTTTGAAAAATAGTTTTTCAAAATTCATATCTGTTCTGGTAACCTGACTCTGATACCACGTGTAACACCCCCACGTCCATTAATGTCACTCACAAAGGGAATGCATTAACTTCTATGGAGTGTTTTAAGTGAGTATAGAATATAAACTTAACAACAATACAGATATAAATAGTACTTAAAATTTTAAAATTTTATTCATTGCAGCGGTAAACACATAAGTTTAATTACATCATCAAAAACCAGAGTCAAAGTACATAATATCCATCTTGACTAAATCAAAGTACATAAATTGAAAGACATAACCCCAACACAAAATAGCCATAAATAAGATAGGCTGAACTTTTACTTCAGCGATCCAAGCAACTTCTAAAAGCAAGAGATATAGCTGTCCAAAATTAAGCTTCACTGGTGCTAGTTCCACCCTGAGCACTTGGGGGGGAAAGGAAGAAAAGAGGAGGAAACAAAGGGGGTCAGACATAAAGTCTAGCGAGTGCGATAAATTTAACAATATAATTACCAAAATAACTAGGCTAAGGCGTAAGTTGGAAAATAAGAAAATGACTGTGAACAATTGAGTATGGCAGAGTAAACAAGGAAATAAGATGAACAAAGATAACGTTAAAGGCGCACCTAAACCACTATAAGATAATTACTACACTACACCACACCATACACCCTAAAAGTTGATCCCACCTACTAGACTTTAGTAATGATAATGGTAGTTTCGTGCACTCCTAGTTGCCTTTATAGGTGCCGCCTGCCCCTTTCTCCACTAGGTGTACCCACTACCCCCATGCGATCGGCTCCCTAACTCATAGATACCCGTGCTGGTCCCATAATGGTGTGTATCAATCCCCAAAGTGGAAACCCGATACAACCAACAATGCACGGCTTATACCTACACGATGCAACAACGTCTTACCTACCAGCTCGGGCCCACACATGCATATGAACCCGTTGGACTTGCGTTGCCACCGCTAACCCGTTTGGCTCTTACAGTCAAGCCCAGTATGCGTGTCCCGTCCTCGACTTGGGCCGAGCCCACAAAGATACTTATGGGTTACTGGTTGAAACGGGACCCAATTACTTGACACAAGCTATCCACCTAAGCTTGGCCCCCTCTAGTACATCCCACTTAACCCTCTTCTTATTCATGTTCACTTACATGTTTCAATTTTGGTTTAGTGTTTCTAATCGTACTTCGAATGCCACCCAAGGCACCCACTAAATTCCACATGCCACCCAAGGCACCCACTTAACCACCTCATGTCCCACTGCATGTTTATCTGGTTAAGTGTTTCTTAATTCATTAACATCGTAACCTTGCAAAGACCTCCCACATTAGACTGGCAATTGTGGCTGCTGGATTTGCCGGGCGGGTCCGGGCAGTCTTACACCATAAAAGAGCCTAACCTCGTGTCTTTACAACTGTTATGTTTTTAATTTATGCCTAAGACCTCCCACATTAGACTGGCATTTGTGGCAGTTGGATTTGCAGGGCAGGTCCGGGCAGTCTTACACCACAAAAGAGCCTAACCTCGTGTCTTAGATGATTAATTACACATAATTAATTATCCCCCAATTTGAATTAATTTCCCTATTAAAATTATCAAATCAATTCCAAATTTAACTATGGCCATAATTGAATCAATTATATCCATCTATTTATGGTATGCAAAATCATACCAATTTCATCACAAATTTATTTTATGCCATTTAAGGCATTTATGCCAATTAAATCTTTTAATATTATCCCATGGCCCCACGTTGTACGTTCGTTCGTTTAACATAAAATTCACGTTAGACTCGAATAGTCTAACTCATGGAATAAAGAGAAAACATCACAACATACATATAGATAAAACTAGATCTAAACATAAGGGGTGAACTTGCATGTGTGAACGAGGTTCTACATCTAAAACTTTCATAAGCCTAAGTCACAACTTGCATAAAACTACATACGTCATGGATCTAAATCTAAAGGTGTAAACTTGTTTAGGTAGTAGTCACAAACTTGCATAAACCATGTATGTCATTGATCCAATCATAAGGTGTAAACTTACATAGGCAATAACCACAAACTTACGTTACATGATTCATACTCCAAACATATATATACATATACTTGCATATGTGATTTATGCAACATAAACGAATGTGTAAATTTACATCTAAACATGTAAACTAGCATGTAGAATTTTGTATACTAACATATAACTCACACATGTTATAGCCTAACTTTAGATCCAATTTACACATAAAATAGATGTCATGAAACATGTAAGGTTGTATATAATTTTCACTAACTTGCAATATGATTCATGCCTTAATTAACATCCAAACTTGCATAAATACATATGATTTATCATATGAACAACATAACCAACTAGCATATGAAACATGATTATACATAAGCCAATCATAGAATTGCAACATAGATAATAACATCACAACTTTACAACATACATGACAACATCATAGAATTTACAAAATAAATATTAACATGCGGTCAATAATTCACAACATAGCCATATAATCCACATCATATCTAAATCCAATTAAATTGTTAATTATTTTATTAAAGGAATTGAAATCACAACTCAAAGAATGTCCTGAGTTCGGAAATCCGAGTTCTGAATTTGAATTAGCTTTCCTCTGTAGTAGATTCGTTGTCAGAGCTGAATAAAATTGAATTTGATTAACTTTCTTCATCTCTAATTGGTGGCGGCTATTCTAGGTTGCAAGGTGACAGCATGAAGGCCATGGTTCTAATTTTTAATTTGATTTTGGGGTTTAAGTCTACATGTGTTTTTATAGAGATTAGGATTTGTTTAGGCCGTCCGATCAACGCAGAATTAATCCCAACCAATCAAAGAAGATCAGAAACCCTAATGACTCAGCATACAGTCATAAACAGGTCATCAATTAAATCTGCCCCCGGGGGGGGGGGAGGGGAGGGCAGGTCGACCCTAAGGTCGACCTGGTGAGGGTAGGTCGACCCTATGGTCAACCTGGCCCTGGCGGTAAATTTCCCGCCACCCCATTCTGACTCTGAAATTTGAATTTTTGAAATTTGTTTAAATTTTTTCTGAAACTTCCGATGGCCATAACTTCTTCATACGAAGTCCAATTCAAGCAAACTCGGACTCTATCTCAACCAGAATTCCAAGACGAACACAATGGCGCAACCATTTCCCTAAATTCTCACATCTGAGATTAATTATTCTTTAATTTGTTATTATAGTGTTAATAGAAATACGGGGTCTTACAGTTAGAGGCTTGGAAAAGGAATGACTTGCGGTAGATTAGGAGGTGACACTACACTTATATAGGGGTATCGACCTACGACGGCTTGAAGAGAGGAGAAGGCAGCAAGAGGAGGGACAACTAAGAGTCATTTAGAAAAGAAAAAAGAATCAAAAGGGGGAGGAAGAGGAAAGGTGGATCAGGTTATGTACAGATGCGGTGGTGCCATGTCGAAGCCCTGCCTATGAGGAAACATTGGCCTCTACAAAGCATCGCTGATTTTATGTAGATAAAGTGTTATATATGACTTATCGATGTCATGTTGACGTTACAAATGTTAAAACTTCATTAATTTCAAAGAAAAATGTTAGCATGTTCCCTATTGGAACATGTTGAGTTTGTTAAATTCCCCAACCAATCTCCCTTGATTCTACCATTATTTCTAACTAGTGTGCAACTCGTGCATTGCACACGATAATATTATAAAATATAGTCTTTATAATTTTATTGTTAAAGTTGAAACTTTATTATATACATATATAATGAATTTGACAAAATAAATAGATTATAAATTGTTGTTGTTGTTTATATAAGTATGTATTATGTAACTTTTATTTATTTGAAGTAAAAATAATAATTTTATTGTTCTTATTACTAAGTGAAAGTGTTTATGTTGAAACTAACATATTTGAATTATTTTAGATATATTAAAAGATATTGTTTATTTCTTATTAAAAAAAACTTCGAAATTATGTAATTGGTTAAAATAAATTATCTTAAGAGTAAATAATCTGAATAAATTGAGAACGATTTTATAACAAAATTATATAAGTATTATTGTAGAGTTAGCTGAAGTTAAAAATAGTATATATTTTTAACGTAGTATGCAATAAATTTACCGTTTATGTACATAAACGATGATAGTTATTTACAAATTAACTTTATTATTGTTTTTTATATACATAAATGTAGGGTGCTACTATTCACACCCTGTTTTGCACTTCCAGCCACCTTTATAAATGTGATAGAAATGATTATTTTTTATATTCTTCTGGCCACCATATATTATTCTTTCGCTTAGTTATTTACCACCGTACTTCTCCTAAGAAAAACACGTACTTCTATACAATTTCAAACCCAAAACTCTAACAAAAGCAGATATTTTTTGTGCCTAGTAGAGATGGAAGATGTAGATAAAAAAGTGGTTAGAATTGGTTGATTTTTATTGTTTTCTATTGTGTTATAGAACATGTTATTAGGGCTTTCCATTGAGTTTTAGGATATTTTTCTGCTCCATTGGAAATTTCAAACTTGGAGGATATTAAATTTGACGACGTTGTAGTAGAGAATGACAATATAGGTTTTGACTTGTAGGGTTTTTATCTGTATAACTTACGAATCTTCTTTTACAAACTGATACATTAAATTATTTTTGTCATTGATAGATGGAGTATTTGAATGATGATAATTTGGACAATAAACATGATGGTTGTGATAAAATGATACAAGATGTTTGATCAAATGACTCAAAAGACATAAATAAATGATGTAAGTGAGGAAGGAAGCATTCATGTAAAGGGAGGTGCTGGTGGCCTCTTAATTTTTAGGTTATTAATTTAGATGATGGCTAGTAGAGGAAATTTGAAATATTCGGGGTGCTTTTGTTTTGGTGGCCAGAAGTGTATATTAGGGTGTGAATATGAACGCTCCACCTCTATACTCGCGTTAGTCAAGGCCATTGCAAGAAATAGTGTCAAATAACCCGAAGAATAAAGTTGTTGAGGAGTTACCATCTGTATATTAGCTTTGAACAAGTGTTAAATATGTCGAATAATGTGGTCTTACTTTTTAAATCTCACGAGGAAAACCAACACATCTAGATTGAGTTCAAATATACTACACAGTGGCTATATATAATTCAGAAAGCAATATAAAATACGTTACAATGAAACCAAAGTCAGACATAGATTTTCATATCTGAAACGACCCGAACTCCCCCGGTCTCCGAAGAGAAAGAGAAAGAGCGTATTTTTTTTAGAACACGACAAAACAGAACGTAGACGGAGGAACATTTCATTCTACATCACAACAATGCATCAGAATACAAGAATATACAGAGTATGAATAAATATTACACAGAAATTATCAGAGATTTAAATTACATTTAAATACATCGCAGCGGAAAATAATACAATACACGACTAGAAGGAGATATACAGATACAAAGCTTTCCGGATATCGTTCCAGCTGTAAACCAGGATCCTGTGAATATAAATCTGCAAAACCAAAACTACTAGCTGCCCGTGTCAAAATAAGGGCACCCAGAGTTTAGGTTAAAACAATAAACTCCAGGCCAGTCATGGGACTAGTGTGAGAAACTCTAATAGTTATAATTAACTTATTTGATAATATGGTATATCACGGGACCACGCCGTTAATGCGGAACGGGTTTACCCCCATGAATACCAGTGTATAAACAACAATCAACATAGATATATGGATCTACTATGCATAAATCAACATGCAATATCCCAATCTACCCACTTAGATTAATCACTACACTTAGATTTTCTAAATCCAATTTAATTTACATAAATCATTCCTTTGGATTTTATTCCCGATTTCTTATTTCAAATCATTTGAAATACCTATCTAACTTTCTATATCAAAGTAGATTTCACTTCGGGATCTCAAATCAAATCGTTTGGAAATGTGAATTCCAAAACATAACAATGCATACAAACAAGTATGCAACCAAATATCGTGCTCCCTATCGACAAGGCAAAGGGTATGCACTTCGCAACTCGATATATAAATGTGCACCTGCCCCACATAGGAGTAGGCTACACCGACGATGCACCTCCCACACATGGAGAGCATACACCGCCCTCTCACCCATACTTTTAGTCTCAGGGTTACCCGACTCTTTAGCCACATACTAAATCATTTCATATCCCGAAGTAGGAAAAATCATTTCACAACGTAATAATCACAAGTACTTTCAAAATATAGTACTTCACATCAGTAATTCACGCATATGATCAGTCACTATTAATCATATAACCTTTGAGCTCGTACGTCTCAAAGAAGGGTGTTAAGCAAGAGAATAAATTCTCCGCCACCAAACAGATACATCATCAATAGCAACTAATCGAATATGCGATGAACCACAATGTAACATATAATACATTTCTAAATCATTTTAGAAATCATCGGGTTTTGGGCCTCGAAATCCTTTCAGTTTTATAAAACATTTTTATAAAACATTCCCTGTCCAAAATCGGGAATACATTTCTTTTCACTTAAGAAAAATATCATTTCACAATCATTCATTAAATTTGAAATGGACACAACATCGCTAAACACCTTATCATCAAATCGTGAAGTGTTTCACAAGGCGTTAGCACATAGATATTTTCAACCCAACCCAATGCTAAATGTAAAAGCATATTATGCTCATAAACTGATGGAGCACAATCCAAACAATCAATCAATCCAATTTGACATTAAATAGAAGGGTTTGAATAAAGATAGTATCGACTTATATTCAACATCAAATCCTGAAACCAATAGATATCATATCGGGAATAACGATATCGATATCTTCCAAATTCCCATCACAATATCTATATAATCACGGAATCCAATATCGAAAATATCCAAAGATAATTTAAATTCAAATCTAATCCAATTTATTTATTTATAACCATTGGATTATTTTTCTAGTTAATAACTAGTTCATTTCGATAAAAATATATTTTTATCTTTTCGAATATGGAGTTTTTCATCCCAATTCTTCACAAATCATTTCTTATGATTTTACACAAATTACCGATATTTTTAATAATTTTATCAAGGCACGTACAGTCGATTTCCATCAACGGCCATCGAACTGCACTTATAGCGACCTTTTCTAAATTTGATTTGGACATAATTCCAAATCCATAGATTTCAAATTTCTAATACTCATTAGAAAGCTCTTTTCGAAACGAACCCAACGGTTCCGGTTTTAGGAGAATCCGACGGTCGGATCTCCCGCAACGTCAATTCGAAGTCAATGGTCGAAATTCACAAACTGCCGTGGCGCGGTATATTCAGGCCATTATATATAATATATATATCTATATATATATTATATATATTTGGTCGATTTCCTTTTTAAAACGTGCTTTATAAATCGTTTTAAATTCCTTTTCAAAACGGTTTCAACTTCATATTCAATTTAATTCGAATTTCAATTCTATTCGAATTTCAAATCATTTCAGTGTATTCGAATTTCAATTCACTTTAACTATAATTCGAATCTCAATTCAATTTCAATATTCGTTGAAAAATGAATAAAATCGATATAAATATCGTTCACGTCAAAATGGCGTCAATCTAATCAACCCGGCTTCATATATTCCTATTTTCAAATATTCTATTTCGAATATTTCTATTTCAAATATTTCTATTCAGTTATTTCTTTTTCGAATATTTCTTTTCAAATATTTCTTTTGCAAAACTGGAATGAGGCCCAATCAATTACCATATAATGTTTATTATATGGATTTTCTACAACACATGCATACAATAACAACGATGAATAATCAACCATCATCCAAAGTGTATTCTACACTGTATAAGCATCAAATATAAATATCTAATGCTCATGACAGTCTTTCAATCTATTGATCGACATACAACTAACTATTGGGATTAGTGTATGTAACGACCCGAACTTCCCCGGTCTCCGAAGAGAAGAGGAAGAACGAATTGTTTTGAGAACACGACAAAATAGAACGCAGACGGGATAACATTTCATTGTATATTACAACAATGCATCAGAATACAAGAATATACAGAGTATAAATGAATAAATATTACACAGAAAAATATCAGAGATTACAATACATTATATAGCAGCGGAAAATAATACAATACACAACTAGAATGAGATATACAGATACAAAGCTTTCCGGATATCGTTCCAGCTGTAAACCAGGATCCTGTGAATATAAATCTGCAAAACCAAAACTACTAGCTGCCCGTGTGGAAAATAGGGGCACGCAGAGTTTAGGTTAAAACAATAAACTCCAGGTCAGTCATGTGACTGGTGTGAGAACTAAAACAGTTATTAATCTTTATTTTTAAAGTTAGGTAAATCAAGGGACCACGCCGTATAACACGGAACGGGTTTCCTCCCAAGAATACCAGTGCATAAAACAAACAGCGCAATGCTAAATAAAGAAAAATGAAGCTGTTATAAGACTCGGGTCCTATCACACAATGCAACGCAAGCCGGGGGATAGGGTTTTCCCTTATAACAGCCAAAGAATGCTTGATACGTTTTAAAACAAATCATTTGATACTATTATAGTGCGTAGTGTATAAAACAACTTCAAATCATAAGTATCAATCATAGGCGGCATGGGTACCATATATCATGTCGCCATACTAGTTCTACAATTAAAACCGCAAATGTCGTATTGGAAGTTGGGTTATCATTTATGGTATGAACCGAGGCTAGGGGAAAGATCCTCTACCGATTTGTGACTCTCTAGCCCGAGCCACAGGAACAGCCGCAACTGCCCCTTGGATCGTCAGGGTCGGTCCACCGATGTGGATTATAATGCCTGAACAATATGTTTCTCCGCCCTTTGGGGCGTAAGCCTGGCCCGTCAGCCGACCAGAAGCATCGGTCGAAACCGATATCACGAAGCGCCCCGCTTTTCAGCAAGTAATAATAAGCAACATCCACAGGAGTCAAACTCGTCAGCCAGTTCAAGCACTGACGCCACTCCTAACTAGAAAGAAAACGCATGTCCCCCCTGAGGTCCGTCTCCCGTTTTTGGTTCATACCGGGTGTGAAACTCGCGAAGTAAACGTTACACAAAGCTACACCACAAAGGCCTTGCTTCGATCATCAACCACAAGACTTTGCTTTTCAACAGAAGCCTAGATCATTTGCCACTTAGGCATGCCACACAGGCAATTCACTCCATGCGATTGATATCCATCAATATATAACCCTTGAGCTCATACGTCTCAGAGAAGGGCGTTAAGCAAGAGAATAAATTCTCCGCCGCCAAACAGATATATATTTAATAGAGATCAATCACACGGACTAAAATCCAATATCAGACACACCGTCCATTTACAAGTCCGTTCTGGGGCTGAACGAAACCAGAGGCACCTAGTACCTCGCATATCCATCGATCTACAAGTACGTCTGGACGATCACAAACTGTTTCCATCTTCTTGGGTGTACAGCCCAATTAAGATCATCAGTAATCACCCAAACGACGTGAAGACATCCGGTCTTCGACCATCGTCTTCATCTTCGACTTATCGTCGTATCAGTTATTCAGAATGGGATAAACCCGGTCTTTCCGAATAACTCGCGTATATTTTAAATAAGTGTTACACAAACACAACATACGCCTCATTCCAATTCATCAGTCACTAACCGTAAATTAATCAAGAGAATAATTCCCCAAATATTAACCCCGAAGGTCGAAACCAACATCAGATCAATATCCAGGAAACCATTCTGCTTAGCTAACCGACAGTTAGTTTCTAAATTTCACATTCATAGGGAAAGGTTCCCATTAATTTTATCCAAGATAAATTCCTTGAATTTATTCTTTAATCTATTTTT
This sequence comes from Allium sativum, assembly GCA_030737875.1. NCBI lineage: Eukaryota > Viridiplantae > Streptophyta > Magnoliopsida > Asparagales > Amaryllidaceae > Allium > Allium sativum. The sequence goes on along the minus strand of CM060919.1, from coordinate 711,909,216 downwards.
GAATATCAATTCAAATTAGTCGGGATTAACGAACTTTACCGCAGTAATCATTTGGTTTAATTTCCCAATCCCAACCTATTCATCCCATGAAGTAAAACTGGTTATACTTCATATCTAACATCACGGTGTTATCGGTAAATTCCATTACCATTTCACGTTCAAATCTAATTAAAGATTTAACTAACGCCTGGAGCAAAACTGGTGGTACTCCATTTCGATTATTTCAATCTAATTAAAGATTCATTAAAACTCCACTTAGTTTTTAATCGTTAACTGGGTTAAAGAATCAGTGTCATTTAAAACACGGTTCACGAGAAACCCAAAATCACATTCCATTAATTATCGGGTTAAAGAACGAGTGTTATTTAAAACACTGTCCACAATAAACCCAAAAATCAATATCACCTCAATTCCAATTAAATATCATTTAATTGGTACACTTCATTAAATCTAAATAAAAAGATTTAATCTTTTCTCAACTGGGTTCAAGAACAGTGTTAGTGAAGACACCATTCACGACAAACCCAAATCACATTTGATATTCAATACAAGGCTCTGAATAGAAAATATATCGGCTTATATTCAATATCCAATTCTACGATTAACAAATGTCGTATTGGAAATAACGATATAAATATATATCTTTCAAATTTCCAAAACAACATCTGTGTAATCACGAATTCCAACATTGAAATATTCCGAAGACAATTTTGATTCAAATCCACTCCAATGCAATCATTGGAAATTCTGGTTATTTTTAAAACCCTTTTCAAATTCAATTTATTTATTTAGAAATAAATAAAATTATAATTCTATTTCAAAACTAGTTCATTTCGACAAAAATCTATTTTTATCTTTTCAAATATAAATTTTCTCATCCCAATTCTTTCTAAATCATTTCTTATGATTTTACACAAATTATTACTATTTTTAGTAATTTTATCCAGGCCCGTACAGTCGATTTCCATCAACGGCCATCGGACTGCACTTACAGCGACCTTTTTCAAATTTGATTTGGACGTAACTCCAAATCCAACCGTTAGATTTCAAATTTCTAATATTCGTTAGAAAGCTATTTTCGATACGAACCCAAGGGTTCTGGTTTTAGAAGAATCCGACGGTCGGATCTCCCGTAATATTCGTTCGAAGTTAACGGTCGAAATTCGCGAACTGCCGCGGCGCGGCGCGTTCTATTCAGGCCATTATATTATATATATAATATATATAATATATACTTCGTCGATTTCCTTTCGAAATGAATTTTATAAATCGTTTTAAAATTCGTTTTCAAAACGGTTTCAATTCAAATTGATTTCTAATTCAATTTCAGTTCGTTTTCAATTCAGTTTCAATTCGAATTCAATTATATTTAATTTCAATTCGAATTTCAATTCTATTCAGTTTCAATTTGACTTTCCATTCTTTTCAAAATATTAGATTTTGAAATCACTTTTGATATTCATTATAAAATGAATAATGGCGTCAATCTAATCAATACGGCTTCATATATTCCTATCTTCAAATATTCTATTTCAAATATTTCTTTTTCAAATATTTCGTTCAACACATGACCAATCTCAACGGATGAGTACTGTCAACACATGAATCTTTATTTTATATTGATAAAGATGTAAATTTTATTATTAAAATATTTCGTTCAACACATGACCAATCTCAACGGATGAGTACTGTCAACACATGAACCTTTATTTTATAATATTCTTTATTTTCTAAAATTGGAATGAGGCCCAATCAATCACCATATAAAGTTAATTATATGGATTTTCATACATCACACGTATATAATAGCATTGAAAAATAATTAACCATCAACCAAAGTGCATTACACTGTATAAGCATCAAATATAGATATGTAACGCTTATAACAGCCTGTCAATCAATCGATCGACATATTTAATCAATCAGGATGAGTGAACTTCAAATTTCATCCCAACACCCGTGTGGGGTTTCAAATCAACAAACACAGATTTTAGTTGTGCAGTTGGGCGATGTGTAAAATTTATCGTCCTAATCAAAGTCATTCAAATAGGTGTACATAAACAAACCGTCCGGTTTGTAAATGAATATTTTATTTATTCACATTCACTATATTCTTATTCACGTTAAAAATTATATTTTTAACGATAAAATATTTTATTTTAACATATGAATTCCTATTCATTTCATTCTTTAAATAAAATGATATTTTTATTTTTCTAACTTATTTTAGAAAATTTCGGCGGCATAACGGCACGATACTAGAAACGGGACAAGGCCTAGCCTTATCCCCGGTCTAGTGAAGGCCCACGCCATTCTCACATCAATCAATTCATTCATTTCACCAAACAATTCAATTTCAATCAAATAATCTAACTAATTTATGCAACCAAACAAACAAGTCCATGGTCTGTGGACGATTGTGTCGGGTGCTACTAAGCACCGTCTGCATCCTAGTATAAATATATAATTAGAAAAGAAATTGAAAGGTGAGAAATTCTCACAGATAGCTATCCAATCATCTTGACTCTTCTTTTATAGAAGTCTTCATCGTTATCGCATTTCTGTCATCTTTGTTGTTCGTAGCCACTACATATATAAAAATCACACATTTTTATATTTTGATGTCTTTAAAATAAAAAATCACATTTTTATTCGTTCACTTTCAATTTGAAAGTCATATTTTTATAATCGCTTCATACATTTAAAAATCGAATTTTCACTTCGCTATTCAATATGGAAAAATCGAATTTTTACTATGCTATTCAATATAGAAAAATTGAATTTTTACTTCGATGTTCAATATATAAAAATCACATTTTTACTTCGATTTTCAATATATAAAAATCACATTTTTGTCAATTAAAACTCATATCATTTATAATTCAAAAATCCAATCTTTTCTAATTCAAAATCCGATTTTTTTCTAATTCAAAATCCGATTTTTTCTAATTCAAAATCCGATTTTTTTTCTAATTCAAAATCCGATCTTTTCTTTAAAATAAAAATTAGACTTTCCCTTAATAAAGATCCTAACTTTTATATTAAAGCAAATTATAATTTTTTTATCGAAGAAAATACATGAAAGTATTTAAAATAAAACTCACATTTTTCTTTGCGTTGAGGGGGGAAGGGCTGCTCGCTGGAGTTGGAGGTGGTGCTGAGGGGGCGTCAGGCGGTCGGAGGCAGCAGCTGCGGTGGTGGCTCGGGTAGTGGCAGCGCGATTTAGGGATTGGGCTAGGGGGTGTTGCGATTTGGTGCAAAAGGGGGCTGACGTCGTGCAAAGGAGAGAGGGAGGTGGGGTTCGCTGTCGAGGTCAGCGGCGTCGCCTGGAGCGGCGGTTTTCCCCTTCCGTCAACATGATTTTTTTTTGTTTCGTTAACTGAAAGTAACGGGGGAAGAGAAAAGGAAGGAAGGGGGGGTTTAGGTATTGTTTTATATTATATATATTTCTATTTTATCCACCTTTATAGTTGACTTTTCAAATGAACTCTAAAAATTCCAGAAAAAAAATATTTCTAGACTCGTATTGACGATACGGTCCTAACAAAACTAATTTCGTCGAATTCAAAGACCGTTTGAAAAATGGCCAACTTCCAGTCGATTAAAATCAACTAAAACTGGTCAAACACGTTTTCCTTGGCCACGCTCACATATTGATTCGAAAAATTATGAAATTTGAAACCTAGCAATAACTTTACACCATGGACCCAACAAAAGTGGTTTCGTCGAAATTCTAGGTCGTTTGCAAAATGACTATTTTTAAGGGCCTGAAATTCGTAGCGACTATTCAGAATTTTCAACCGGACATATCTTTTGATTCCCGCTATGAAATTTAGATTTTTCGGATTCTCTGGAAAGATACTCACAAATAGATCCTAATATTTTTGGTTTCACTAAAATCCGGATTGTTTTGCACCCCGTACATTCAATTGAAGTTTAAAATCGAATTATCGAACTACCGCGCCATTTTCAATTCTATTTATAATTATATATAATTATTTATATTCTAACGACGACGTATATAATATATACGTTCGAATTATATTCAAAATAAATTTCTCGTCGATATTATTTAAAATAATTCATTTTAAATAATCAAAATTCGCTAAAATTGCCAAAATAAAAAATTTTAAACTGGCCCAGATTTTCGAGTTGTTACAATCTCCCCCACTTAAAACTTTTCGTCCCCGAAAAGGAACAAAGTCGAAAGTGGTTTGATTAATCAACTCTACATTCGATCTGGCTTCCATTCTCCAACTTTTCAGTTTCTGAGAATTTTCAAATTCTTCAAAATTTGGCTAACACCCTAAATTTTCAAAAAATTTCGCCATAACCTCCCCTGCAATGGGAGAATCGGGAAATCTCAAATAGCTTCCCCGGTCCTTCAGATCTCAAAAAGAAAAATAAAAAGCCAAGCGGCTAGCCAATAGGCTCATAAAATCATCATCACCCAAACAAAACAGTAAATTATGTAGTAAACATGTACTATTTGTCGGGCAAACAAATTTTATTCTCTGCTCTAGCCTCCTTGCTATGACCTGTTCAATGTAAGTACAAGTATATGCAAGCAAATGCGACCAATTTTCAATACAGTTCAATATTTGGTTCAGTTAGGCATAATGGTTCAAAATTATTAAACAATTAAACAAACAACACAAACATCAATCAATTAGTGGATTAACATTTCAAATTCATAATTTTGATATATATAAAGAAAAATCATGTTTTGATGCCAAATCACAACAATGTATTCTATCTATATTAGTTTTGGTTCTCACACCAGTCTAATGGAAATATATAGAAAATCACACCTTCGAAACTCGAACATAAATGCTGATGATGCGATCGCTATCATCAATATCATCTCCGGGCGACTAGAGTGTGATGCTATATCTATCCAATATATTAAAATTTTGAATATACGTTTGCAAGGCGTATATGCAAATTCTTTATATACTGAATAGTCCAAAATCAATACAAATAAATTATTCAAATACGTGTAAAACGATTTAAATTTCAAAACAGAATTGTTTTCATTTGAAAAATATACTCTTCACACTCGTTCTAGGATACTACTGATCCTATCTCTAACGAGTCATTCTCATTGGATATCGCTAATCCAATTTCTGATGAATTCTTTCGTATGGTTCTAATGTGCCTTGTTCTCTGAGCTTTGTAAACCAAAGCTCTGATACCACGATGTAACGACCCGAACTTCCCCGGTCTCCGAAGAGAAGAGGAAGAACGAATTGTTTTGAGAACACGACAAAATAGAACGCAGACGGGAGAACATTTCATTGTATATTACAACAATGCATCAGAATACAAGAATATACAGAGTATAAATGAATAAATATTACACAGAAAAATATCAGAGATTACAATACATTATATAGCAGCGGAAAATAATACAATACACAACTAGAATGAGATATACAGATACAAAGCTTTCCGGATATCGTTCCAGCTGTAAACCAGGATCCTGTGAATATAAATCTGCAAAACCAAAACTACTAGCTACCCGTGTGGAAAATAGGGGCACCCAGAGTTTAGGTTAAAACAATAAACTCCAGGTCAGTCATGTGACTGGTGTGAGAACTAAAACAGTTATTAATCTTTATTTTTAAAGTTAGGTAAATCACGGGACCACGCCGTATAACACGGAACGGGTTTCCTCCCAAGAATACCAGTGCATAAAACAAACAGCGCAATGCTAAATAAAGAAAAATGAAGCTGTTATAAGACCCAGGTCCTATCACACAATGCAACGCAAGCCGGGGGATAGGGTTTTCCCTTATAACAGCCGAAGAATGCTTGATACGTTTTAAAACAAATCATTTGATACTATTATAGTGCGAGTGTATAAAACAACTTCAAATCATAAGTATCAATCATAGGCGGCATGGGTACCATATATCATGTCGCCATACTAGTTCTACAATTAAAACCGCAAATGTCGTATTGGAAGTTGGGTTATCATTTATGGTATGAACCGAGGCTAGGGGCAAGATCCTCTACCGATTTGTGACTCTCTAGCCCGAGCCACAGGAACAGCCGCAACTGCCCCTTGGATCGTCAGGGCCGGTCCACCGATGTGGATTATAATGCCTGAACAATACGTTTCTCCGCCCTTTGCGGCGTAAGCCTGGCCCGTCAGCCGACCAGAAGCATCGGCCGAAACCGATATCACGAGGCGCCTCGCTTTTCAGCAAGTAATAATAAGCAACATCCACATGAGTCAAACTCGTCAGCCAGTTCAAGCACTGACGCCACTCCTAACTAGATAGGAAACGCATGTCCCCCCTGAGGTCCGTCTCCCGTTTTTGGTTCACACCGGGTGTGAAACTCGCGAAGTAAACGTTACACAAAGCTACGCCACAAAGGCCTTGCTTCGATCATCAACCACAAGACTTTGCTTTTCAATAGAAGCCTTGATCATTTGCCACTTAGGCATGCCACACAGGCAATTCACTCCATGCGATTGATATCCATCAATATATAACCCCTGAGCTCATACGTCTCAGAGAAGGGCGTTAAGCAAGAGAATAAATTCTCCGCCGCCAAACAGATATGTATTTAATAGAGATCAATCACACAGACTAAAATCCAATATCAGACACACCGTCTATTCACAAGTCCGTTCTGGGGCTGAACGAAACCGGAGGCACCTAGTACCTCGCATATCCATCGATCTCCAAGTACGTCTGGACGATCACCAACTGTTTCCATCTTCTTGGGTGTACAGCCCAATCAAGATCATCGGTAATCACCCAAACGACGTGAAGACCTCCGGTCTTCGACCATCGTCTTCATCTTCGACTTATCGTCGTATCAGTTATTCAGAATGGGATAAACCCGGTCTTTCTGAATAACTCGCGTATATTTTAAATAAGTGTTACACAAACACAACATACGCCTCATTCCAATTCATCAGTCACTAACCGTAAATTAATCAAGAGAATAATTCCCCAAATATTAACCCCGAAGGCCGAAACCAACATCAGATCAATATCTAGGAAACCATTCTGCTTAGCTAACCGACAGTTAGTTTCTAAATTTCACATTCATAGGGAAAGGTTCCCATTAATTTTATCCAAGATAAATTCCTTGAATTTATTCTTTAATCTAATTTTGAATATCAATTCAAATTAGTCGGGATTAACGAACTTTACCGAAGTAATCATTTGTTTTAATTTCCCAATCCCAACCTATTCATCCCATGAAGTAAAACTGGTTATACTTCATATCTAACACCACGGTGTTATCGGTAAATTCAATTACCATTTCACGTTCAAATCTAATTAAAGATTTAACTAACGCCTGGAGCAAAACTGGTGGTAGTCCATTTCGATTATTTCAATCTAATTAAAGATTCATTAAAACTCCACTTAGTTTTTAATCATTAACTGGGTTAAAGAATCAGTGTCATTTAAAACACGGTTCACGAGAAACCCAAAATCACATTCCATTAATTATCGGGTTAAAGAACGAGTGTTATTTAAAACACTGTCCATGATAAACCCAAAAATCAATATCACCTCAATTCCAATTAAATATCATTTAATTGGTACACTTCATTAAATCTAAATAAAAAGATTTAATCTTTTCTCAACTGGGTTCAAGAACAGTGTCAGTGAAGACACCATTCACGACAAACCCAAATCACATTTGATATTCAATACAAGGCTCTGAATAGAAAATATATCGGCTTATATTCAATATCCAATTCTACGATTAACAAATATCGTATTGGAAATAACGATATAAATATATATCTTTCAAATTTCCAAAACAACATCTGTATAATCACGAATTCCAACATCGAAATATTCCGAAGACAATTTCGATTCAAATCCACTCCAATGCAATCATTGGAAATTCTGGTTATTTTGAAAACTCTTTTCAAATTCAATTTATTTATTTAGAAATAAATAAAATTATAATTCTAGTTCAAAACTAGTTCATTTCGACAAAAATCTATTTTTATCTTTTCAACTATGGAGTTTCTCATCCCAATTCTTTCTAAATCATTTCTTATGATTTTACACAAATTATTACTATTTTTAATAATTTTATCAAGGCCCGTACAGTCGATTTCCATCAAGGCCATCGGACTGCACTTACAGCGACCTTTTTCAAATTTTATTTGGACGTAACTCCAAATCCAACCGTTAGATTTCAAATTTCTAATATTCGTTAGAAAGCTCTTTTCGATACGAACCCAACGGTTCCGGTTTTAGAAGAATCCGACGGTCGGATCTCCCGTAATATTCGTTCGAAGTTAACGGTCGAAATTCGCGAACTACCGCGGCGCGGCGCGTTCTATTCAGGCCATTATATTATATATATAATATATATAATATATACTTCATCGATTTCCTTTCGAAATGAATTTTATAAATCGTTTTAAAATTCGTTTTCAAAACGGTTTCAATTCAAATTGATTTCTAATTCAATTTCAGTTCGTTTTCAATTCAGTTTCAATTCGAATTCATTTATATTTAATTTCAATTCGAATTTCAATTCTATTCAGTTTCAATTCGACTTTCCATTCTTTTTAAAATATTAGATTTTGAAATCACTTTCGATATTCATTATAAAATGAATAATGGCGTCAATCTAATCAATACGGCTTCATATATTCCTATCTTCAAATATTCTATTTCAAATATTTCTTTTTCAAATATTTCGTTCAACACATGACCAATCTCAACGGATGAGTACTGTCAACACATGAATCTTTATTTTATATTAATAAAGATGTAAATTTTATTATTAAAATATTTCGTTCAACACATGACCAATCTCAACGGATGAGTACTGTCAACACATGAACCTTTATTTTATAATATTCTTTATTTTCTAAAATTGGAATGAGGCCCAATCAATCACCATATAAAGTTAATTACATGGATTTTCATACGTCACACGTATATAATAGCATTGAAAAATAATCAACCATCAACCAAAGTGCATTACACTGTATAAGCATCAAATATAGATATCTAACGCTTATAACAGCCTGTCAATCAATCGATCGACATATTTAATCAATCAGGATGAGTGAACTTCAAATTTCATCCCAACACCCGTGTGGGGTTTCAAATCAACAAACACAGATTTTAGTTGTGTAGTTGGGCGATGTGTAAAATTTATCGTCCCAATCAAAGTCATTCAAATAGGTGTACATAAACAAACCGTCCGGTTTGTAAATGAATATTTTATTTATTCACATTCACTATATTCTTATTCACGTTAAAAATTATATTTTTAACGATAAAACATTTTATTTTAACATATGAATTCCTATTCATTTCATTCTTTAAATAAAACGATATTTTTATTTTTCTAACTTATTTTAGAAAATTTCGGCGGCATAACGGCACGATACTATAACGGGACAAGGCCTAGCCTTATCCCCGGTCTAGTGAAGGCCCACGCCATTCATAGATCAATCAATCCATTCATTTCACCAAACAATTCAATTTCAATCAAATAATCTAACTAATTTATGCAACCAAACAAACAAGTCCATGGTCTGTGGACGATTGTGTCGGGTGCTACTAAGCACCGTCTGCATCCTAGTATAAATATATAATTAAAAAAGAAATTGAAAGGTGAGAAGTTCTCACAGATAGCTATCCAGTCATCTTGACTCTTCTTTTATAGAAGTCTTCATCGTTATCACATTTCTGTCATCTTTGTTGTCCGTAGCCACTACATATATAAAAATCACACATTTTTATATTTTGATGTCTTTAAAATAAAAACTCACATTTTTATTCGTTCATTTTCAATTTGAAAGTCATATTTTTATAATCGCTTCATACATTTAAAAATCGAATTTTCACTTCGCTATTCAATATGGAAAAATCGAATTTTTACTATGCTATTCAATATAGAAAAATCGAATTTTTATTTCGATGTTCAATATATAAAAATCACATTTTTACTTCGATTTTCAATATATAAAAATCACATTTTTGTCAATTAAAACTTATATCATTTCTAATTCAAAAATTCAATCTTTTCTAATTCAAAATCCGATTTTTTTCTAATTCAAAATCCGATTTTTTCTAATCCAAAATCCAATTTTTTTCTAATTCAAAATCCAATCTTTTCTTTAAAATAAAAATTAGACTTTCCCTTAATAAAGATCCTAACTTTTATATTAAAGCAAATCAGAATTTTTTTTATCAAAGAAAATACATGAAAGTTTTTAAAATAAAACTCACATTTTTCTTTGCGTTGAGGGGGGAAGGGCTGCTCGCTGGAGTTGGAGGTGGTGCTGAGGGGGCGTCAGGCGGTCGGAGGCTGCAGCTGCGGTGGTGGCTCGGGTAGTGGCAGCGCGATTTAGGGATTGGGCTAGGGGGTGTTGCGATTTGGTGCAAAAGGGGGCTGACGTCATGCAAAGGAGAGAGGGATGTGGGGTTCGCTGTCGAGGTCAGCGGCGTCGCCTGGAGCGGCGGTTTTCCCCTTCCGTCAACGCGATTTTTTTTGTTTCGTTAACTGAAAGTAACGGGGGAAGAGAAAAGGAAGGAAGGGGGGTTTAGGTATTGTTTTATATTATATATATTTCTATTTTATTATTTTATCCTCCTTTATAGTTGACTTTTTAAATGAACTCTAAAAATTACAGAAAAAATATATTTCTAGACTCGTATTGACGATACGGTCCTAACAAAACTAATTTCGTCGAATTCAGAGACCGTTTGAAAAATGGCCAACTTCCAGTCGATTAAAATCAACTAAAACTGGTCAAACGCGTTTTCCTTGGCCACTCTCACATATTGATTCGGAAAATTATGAAATTTGAAACCTAGCAATAACTTTACACCATGGACCCAACAAAAGTGGTTTCGTCGAAATCCGAGGTCGTTTGCAAAATGACTATTTTTAAGGGCCTGAAATTCATAGCGACTATTCAGAATTTTCAACCGGACATATCTTTTGATTCCCGCTATGAAATTTTGATTTTTCGGATTCGCTGGAAAGATACTCACTAATAGATCCTAATGATTTTGGTTTCACTAAAATCCGGATTGTTTTGCACCCGGTACATTCAATTGAAGTTTGAAATCGAATTATCGAATTACCGCGCCATTTTCAATTCTATTTATAATTATATATAATTATTTATATTTTAACGACGACGTATATAATATATACGTTCGAATTATATTCAAAATAAATTTCTCGTCGATATTATTTAAAATAATTCATTTTAAATAATCAAAATTCGCTAAAATTGCCAAAATAAAATTTTTTAAACTGGCCCAGATTTTCGGGTTGTTACAGTGTATGTCATATATCATCCCAATACCCGTGTGGGGTTTCAAACAATCAAACTCAGATTTTATTTGTGCAGTTGGGCGATATGTAAAATTTATCGTCCCAATCAATATCAGTCAAATGTGTGTATATAAACAAATCGTCCGATTTGTTTATTTTTATTTCATTTCTTATACACGTTAAAAATTCTATTTTTAACTATAAAATATTTTCCACTATAAAATATTTTATTTCGTTTCACATCACATCACACAATCAACTACACATCAAAATCAAATAAACAAGCATACAAGCCGTCCATGGTCTGTGGACGACGGGTGTTGGGTGCTACTAAACACCGTTTGCATCCTAGTATATATTTCAACTATAAAAATAAATTAAAGGTGAGAAGTACTCACAGATTAGCTAATCCAATGCCACGACTCTTCTTATGCAGAAATCTTCGTCGTTCTTGCCTCTTGTCACTTTACCTGCCCGTAGTCTCTACATATGTAAAAATCACATTTTTACTTCGCTATTCAATATATAAAAATCAAATTTTTACTATGCTATTCAATATATAAAAATCGAATTTTTTCTATGGTATTCAATATATAAAAATCGAATTTTTTACTTCGCTATTCAAAATATAAAAATCGAATTTTTACTTCGCTATTCAAAATATAAAAATCGAATTTTTACTTCACTATTCAATATATAAAAAATCGAATTTTTACTATGCTAGTCAATATATAAAAATCGAATTTTTTCTATGCTATTCAATATATAAAAATCGAATTTTTACTTCGCTATTCAAAATATAAAAATCAAATTTTTAATCTTTCTATATTATAAAAATTATATTTTTATTACTCTACATGAATAAAAATCATATTTTTAATACTCTACTATAATAAAAATTATATTTTTATTACAAAGCTCCATACGTAAAAATTGTATTTTTGAATCGATGAATACTCTATTCAAACACATCAAAATCGAATTTTTACAGGTCATTCAAATAAATAAAAATCGAATTTTTATTTCGATAAAAATCCTATCTTTATGGATTTAAAATCATATCCTTTCTATGTCATACAAATATAAACTACAATTGATTTCTATATTCCTAAAACTAATTACACTAGTTAAGAACAATAAAGAAGTAAAATAAATAAATTTACAGTTTATTTTCTTTCAGCGAAGTAGGGGAAAAAAGGGGGGGTCTTCGCTGCTGCGCCGGAGGATGGTGGGGGGAGGCGCAGGGGGTGGAGGAGGTAAGGGGAAGGCGGCGCAGTCTTTCCAGGCGATGGCCGGCATCGGTCTTTGACTTGAAAGAGGAGAGGAGATGGAGGCTGAGGGGTGCGAGGGGGGAGTCGAGGTCGGAGGGGGAAGCGGGCGTGGTGGCTCCGACTGGAGCGGCAGTGCGTGGCGTCGGGGAGGGGGGGATTTAGGGTTTACGCGTTTTTTTTCTTTGTTTCTGAAATGTTGGTCAACGAGGAAGAGAAGGTAGGGGCTAGGGAATATATATATATATTTTTTATTTATTTTTATTTTTAAGTCTAAAAAGCCACCCTTTCATCCAAACTCAAAATTGAACCTGCCGACTGTCGTCCCTAGCGTATTACCCCCATTCCAAACACAATGGGATATGCTTCGTAGGCCAATTCGATCGTTACGACCAGTTTTCATTGATTTTAAAACATAAATCAGTATATATTCAATTTGAACGCACATTTCAATTTACTGGGGTCACATACTAACTCGAAAAATTCCAGAAAAAAATTTTCTAGCTTCGTATTGACGATACGGCCCTAACAAAACTAATTTCATCGAATTCTGAGACCGTTTGCAAAATGGCTATTTTCCAGTCGATTAAAATAAACTGAAACTGGTCAAACACGTTTTCCTTTGCCACACTCACATATTGATTCGAAAAATTATGAAATCTGAAATCTAGCAATAACTTTACATCGATGACCCAACAAAAGTGGTTTCGTCGAAATCCGAGGTCATTTGCAAAATTTCCATTTTTAAGGGCCTGAATTCCATAGCGACTATTCAGAATTTGCAACTGGACATATCTTTTGATTCCCGCTATGAAATTTCGATTTTTCAGATTCGTTGGAAAGATATTATCAATTAGATTCCATTATTTTTGGTTTCACTTAAATCCGATTTATTTTGCACCCGGTACATTCATTTGAAGTTTGAAATCGAATTATCGAACTACCGCGCCATTTTCAATTCCATTTATAATTATATATAATTATTTATATTATAACGACGACGTATATAATATATACGTTCTAAATATATTCATAATAAATTTCTAGTCGATATTATTTAAAATAATTCATTTTAAATAATCAAAATTCGCTAAAATTGTCAAAATAAAAATTTTAAACTGGCCCAGATTTTCGGGTTGTTACAATATCACAAAGGCAGAAATAGATATGAATAAAAACAAAAGAGTATAAATTCAAAGATAGTGGTCATAGACAATCCACTATACAACAAAAGATTAGGTACAAGATTTACACACAAGAATATGTACACATGTGAGTCACTATCTCAATTACAAGAAAGATAAAACCACTAAAACAAGTGCGGTTAGCCAAAAGGAAGAACTAGTCCATGATACAGTTCAGGAGAAGCACCTGTAATACTTGGTCCGACCCGAGTATTATTTATAAGAAAATAAACAATGAATGGATCAGTCTAGCTGTACTCATTATAATAAACTAAGATAGAAATAGAGATATAAACTAACAATGACATATGAATAACTACAACAAAGGTCACAAGTAGATGCGAAATCTCGGAAATGTCCATAAAATATGTAAACGAAAATCTCAGAGCTATATAAAAGATATCACAATATCAATGAGACTAAGATTGATAAATTAATATCAATATGAGAATTGACAGCACATATGTCAAAAAAACCAAGATCTAAGAAATCAATAAATTAGAAATTTAGAATATCCAAAAATGGAAACACCAAACTCAAGATGGGAGTCTGAAGGCTCATCAACTCAAAATGGGGGTCCGGAGACTCAACCAACTTAAAAAGGTAGTTTGAATTCTCGACCAACTCGATATCGAAGGTGAGACGCGATCTCAAGGAAGCTAGCCATAGTGTTGAGCAGAAGCTCCTATGATGGTCCAAAGACCGTGGGTCGCGACCCCGCTAAGATGATCCGAAGATCATCGATAAAAAGGAATGAGCCGAAGTTCCTCAATATAATCCGAAGATCATCAATATAATCAAATGGACCGAAGTTCCTTAAGATAAACCAAAGATCATCGATATAATCAAATGAACTGAAGTTTCTCAAGATGATCCGTAGATCATCGATATAATCAAATGAACCGAAGTTCCTCAAGATGATCCGGAGATCATAGATGATCAAAGTTGATCAAGTATAGTGTAGACTACATCAAGCTAGCAAAAATATAAGAGCTGAGCTACATGTCCCATAACCACTTGCTATACTTGAATATTTACGAACAAGTTGTATGTTCCACTAGAAACCCAAAACAATCATTGCCACAAGGTTCAATTGAACAAGTCTAAGAACTAACCGTCAAAGCAAACATAAGGCTTCATAGTCCTTGTTTTTACTAAGACGTTTAATTAGATTTCTCATACAAATGAAAAAAAGGTTTATGAAATCATATACTAGTAGACAGTAAAACAATTTGGAAAATAACTTCATATAATGAAGCGGAATTAAAAACCAATTTAGTAAAAGATTTGGTTTCTAATAATAGTTTAAAACCCTTTTTATATAATTTCGAAGTCGCAAATCTCATGAAATAACAATCGAAATGACGACCAAACCAATGATTCACGTTATAATTATGTAAACAAATTCTCACGGCTATCAATTATAATTTCATTCATCATGAATAAATCGAAAGTCCATCAAATCGAAATGCAGAAATTTGTGAATCAGAAAAACTGATAAGTCATAGAAAAAGGCCGAATGGACTGAAACTCGGTCGGGAAAGAGCCTGTAACAATCTAAATTGTTGACCGTAGTTTCCATGGTCAACAACAGAAATATTGGCATTAGACGTCTGAGCTTCCAAGACAAATGTTTGAGTTGAAAAATAGCAGTTTTTTTTCATTTTTTCGAGAGCTTGGACATATGTCTGACCTAAAGCAATTAAATATTTTACTTGCCAATGAATGTGCAATCGGCCTCGGGCAAGCCCGGATTAATGATGATGGCTTATAACGTTTTCTAAGTGAAAATGAAGCCTCTATAGCTTACCGAAGCAACTCACAACACACAACTTACATGCACAAACATATATACATGATATTACTATGATTTCGATTATATATTCTAAAATGAACAAATTCTCTAACAAAGCAATCAAGTACGATTCAAGCTAGAACGCGATGGTTTGGCAATGCTAAAGGGAAACTATAACGGGATGTATGCACATAAGATCTTCACCTATAGCATATATAATCCAAATATAGATTATACTAAGATTTCCAATACTATAAAAGCATGGAAATCGACAACTCAAGCAATTAACCCAATGCATACACAATATGTACAAAATTCAAACGTGCTATAAACACACTATATGTTAGGGATTGCGGAATGGATCGTTAAGGAAAGACAAACACTAGAGGGGGGTGAATAGTGCTTTTGAGAATTTAAACAAAATCTAAAATGAATGTGATAAACTATATGAATCAAACATCAAAGGAACAATCACCGATGCAGAATCAAACAAAGATGCAAAATAAAAAATAAAAAATAAAAAACGCAAAATACCAAAGAACATACCAGATTTTATACTTGTTCCGATTGCACCTATGTCCACCCATGCAACGCTGGATTGCACAGAGTTTTATTACTATATCAATAGTTAATTACAACCTCCTTGATTTCATGGCTACAAGGGATACCACTGATTCCGTTCTTGATTTCATAGCTACAAGGGATACCACCGATTTCGTCCTTGATTTCACGGCTACAAGAGATACCACTGATTCCATCCTTAGTTTCATGGCTACAAGAGATACCACTGATTACTTTACTCAACCCAAAAAAATTACAAACCGCCCTATAACTCTTCAATTGCACTTGGTTTAGAGAGTGTAGAGTGAAGAAGTTTGATCAAAACAGAATTGAATTCGACAGAGTATAAGTGTAGAAATCATAAAAATAATTAAGAATAATGGTGTAAAGAAAGAGGATGAAGTTAGAGAAGAAGAGATGAAAAAAAAATTCGAATTCAAGCCCTTTTTATAATGTATGAATGGATACCACGCTTCAAAACCATCACAAATAGTGAAAAGACACTTCCTTTCAAAATTAAGAAAAGGACAGTTATATGTCGACATGTGTATGTCGACGTACCCTTAATGTAAAATTCATTTTTGAGCATTTTTAATTTATTTTGATATAAATATAATTCTAGAATTTTTTGAATTAAAATGTAGTGTTATAAATTAATATTATAAAGTGGAAAATCACATGAAAACATAAATTTAAACTATATAAATATATTTATAAAATTATAAGGTTTTCAACTACATATAAATATGAAAGTATAAAAATATAAATATATAAAACTTAAGTTTGAAAAGCAAAAGTAAGAACAGAAAATAGAAAAGATAGAAAATAAAATAGAGAGGAAATAAAACAAAAAGGATTCAGATAGAATTTGAAAACAGAATTTGAAAATCGGAATTTGAATTTGAATCTGGAGTGCAATTTAGAGTCTTACATAATATAGACTTTATAACTATATTAGTCTTGAAATCTTGAATACTCATGAGTCTTTAAATTTCTCTGAACTCTGAATCTCTAATATCTTTAAACTATATACAGTCTTCAGTATATTTCCTGTATATAAATCCTTCATATGTGTGTGTGTGTATATATATATTCCATGCAAAAGTGTTAGTATATATTTTATAATCAATTAATATTGAAATAAGGTTGTTTTCATCAAAACTCCAGTCTCCAACATACATAAGCTTAAAGCTTGAGGCATAGACGTGAGTTCTAAAGGAAACCTTTTCTTGCTAAAATCAAGAATTCAATTTTAAAGCAAGCAAGAACAACCTCTCTTCCAATATATCTTTTTAATCTTCAATCTAAACACATATAAATTAGTTTTCTAAGAATTAGGTCATAAGAATTCATAAGAAGTCGAAGATGAATGGAGCTGGAGAAGATGGAGAGGAAGATCCAAGTTTCTACACTTGATTT
Organism: Allium sativum; assembly: GCA_030737875.1. Lineage (NCBI taxonomy): Eukaryota > Viridiplantae > Streptophyta > Magnoliopsida > Asparagales > Amaryllidaceae > Allium > Allium sativum. The sequence continues at coordinate 711,891,697 of CM060919.1, read as the reverse complement.
TCTCAAGAAATAAGCCTCCAATTGCAAAACCTAGCTTAGAAATTTCCCATTCCCTTCCCCCATTTTCTATTTTCTTTAAGTGCTTGGAATGAATGAGAGGAAGTGGGGCTGATTTGGTTATAAGGAGTGAGCTAGGTTTAGCCATTCAAGCCCCACCCAAAGCCCTAATTTTCACATACTTGAAATATATCAATGCTTTTAGTTTTTTTCCACCACGTAAACGACATTCTAAACTCGATGGAAGTGGTTTCGAGTCCAAATTCATCCATATGAAAAATGTGACTTTTTGGACGCACAATTGATTAACGATTAACAACGTTATATTTAAATATATTATCGTCAAATATGCGGTTATAGAATAGTAACACCCTAAATGTATGCATGTAATCTATACATCTAGCTATCTAGGTAAACACAATTTTTTTATTATGGTTTTTATTAATTTGTAAGTCTACACATATGTGATTGACATATAGATTATTAAAATACTTTAAATTCGAGATTTCTTAAGCAATTTAAATACGTAGGATCCAAATATAAAAAATTAGAAAATAGTCGATGAAGTGCTCATAACTATAGAAATGGCAATATATATATATAGAGAGAGAGCTAAAAATAGAATTATAAAATGCAAATAAATTTATTGAGATAAATGAATAATAAATTACATTTGTTAATGCTACTCATGTATACTACTTATGATATCTAAATTATACATTTTTATATTTAAATTAAAAATTCAGTTGACTGTTTTCTCAAGAGAACGGCTATTTGGCCACAAAATTAGATATAGTTGGTGGAATAAGAGATCTAAGTCGTTAGATCTTTTTATCCTTATATGGAGAGGTAGAATTCAGAGGGCGATCTAATGGTGGGGATTAATTATGTCACCAATTGTGCCAAAATTTTGTGCCTAGATAGACTTTCCTTTATTTTAATAAGAATATGATGTACATATTGAAACCATCACATTTAAAGATTTATTAGATAAATTAGTGAATAATTATTAATTAGATTTATTCAAATAATTTATAACCAACATTTATGTGATTAATTGAAAATATATGGATGTAAATGTACAAAATTATGTGATTTTGAGGTGGTTTTTTCGGACAATTGTAGAAATTTCAAAAGGTATACAATTTAGTTAAGGTAAGAATTTTATTGTGTAATACTAATGTATTGATACAAATGTGTAGTAAATTAAACTTGTGATTATTTTTATGTATACAATTATATTATATGTGACCGATGCACTTGTATATCCAAATGAATTTTATACCCTTTATTTAAAATGAACGTTGTGCAAATATTTAAAAAAAGATATGATATATTTGACACGTCAACAACTACAAGTTAATAAATCTAATTATAGTTTTAAGATTTGTGATTAACTCTAGTGTATGAAGTTAAATATAAAATATTAGAAGATAATTGAGATACCTCAGTAAAAGGTTAAAATTAAGGTTTTTGCTACTAAAAAAACATATCATTGTAATGCATGATAGAATTGTTGGTACTTTTTATGATATTTTTTGTTTTATTTCAAAAATTAAATTTGTAATTAGTCTCATGTTTCCATAACATTGTTTTATTTATTTATTTGCACAAATGTTTTTTTGTTCAAAAAATGACTGCCATTATTCATAGATTGACTGGAGCTAAAAGTGACAATGCTTTTAAAGCAAGTTTTTGGAGAAAAAATGTATGGGTATTTCAAAATTTAAAGAGCGCTCGCTATTGTTTATGTTATATTATATATCGCATGACTTACATGTCTTAGTTTAATCAAAATGCAATTTTATTATATTTCACCAATATGAGTATGACGTATATTATTGAATTTTTCATATTGTCATCCGAACTAATGAATATCGGTTAATTACATTATCCAATTATTTCAAACTTAATATTATATAATTAATCTAAATACATGAATTGAAACGTAAAACATATGAGAAATTGGTGTGAGTTTTATAAATAATTGTGGTAATTTTAAAATAGGTATTTTAAGTTAAATGTAGAATTTTATAATGTAACGTATGAAAAATATATTTTACCATTTTAAATATATGTAAGTTAAATGATAAATGAATAAAAGATTAAGCTTGTATTATGCTAATCATTTGAATATAATAGACTTTAATTTTGAGTGGTTTGAACTTTGATCATTTACTAAAAATCATGGAGCCCGAAATTGTAAATGGTTTGGATGAAGTAATATTTTCATTCTCTATAAAACGGAATATTGTGGAAATTATGTTCTTATAAAAATTGCAATGTGTATAAATAGGAAAATTTTCAAAATAGGCTAACCTTTAAAACGTATAGCAGATATAGGCTACTTTCAAAACTATTAGCAAAAATAGGCCTGTTTTTGCCACCTCAACGATGAGGTGGCACTGGATTAAAAAAATACCCGGGGGCGCACTTGGGAAGTGTGCCCCACAAAAATATAATAGGCGCACTTGACAAGTGCGCCTGTCATAATTTTGACCCAAACCCTAAAACCAACTTACCTGCTCCCTACTACTGTCTGTCATTCTACTTTTTTACTATTTCGGGATAAAAAGTACCAATTCGTACCATTCTTCCACTGGCCCCAAAAATCCCTAAAATCTCCATAGAATATCAAAATAAAATAGGTTATTGATTGGATTACTTCTACCAGTAGACAGCAAATTGATGGTATTGATTTAGTTTAAACTCAAACCCTAGCTCAAATTCATATGTTTCTCAATTACTTTCACACTCTAGGTTTAGTTTTTTTTTGTTTCTTATGTTACTATTATTTGTGTAACAATTAATTATCCTAATGCCTTGCTAATTTTCCATCGTAGACTATGTCGGATTTCATCCCTATTATTTGCTATTTTGATGGGAAGTTGAATTTAAAAGAAAATAATACTCTGGTGTATGTTGGTGGCAAACAAAAGGGTTCAAAGGTCAAAAATATTTGCTTCTACCATGAATTAAAAGAAACGATGTATAGGGTTACAAAAATTGATTCACAAAAGTACGATGTAAGATTAGTAAGCAAGTGGGTGACGGATTTTGGGTCTTCTACTATCGATGTAAATGACGATGAAGATGTCGATGCAATGTTTTTAGTTAACATGAAAATTATTGAGTTACTCGTAATAAAAGAGGAGCCGAGACATTATGAAGAGGCAATTGATACAAATGTAAACCAACATTCTACTCAAATTATCGGAACCATTCCAAGTTGTGCTCATCAAAGCAATCCAAGTCCAATATTTCCTACATTCGTGAATACAAAATAAGTTTATAAATTTAACATTTGAGTAGTTAAAATTCATAGTGTTCTAATTTCATACTTTTTTCTAACAGTTATACGGTGTGTGCGGGTGGTTCAAGCTTTAGATCTGCAAATGATGATGTAGGTTGTAGCTCACTACATATTGATAGCATCCAAATTGCTTCAATGAATAATGATATGGCATGGATGGAAAATATGGAAGTTAACAATGATCCCCTTGAGTTTGGAATTGGTAATGAGAATGAAAACGAAAATAATGAAGCATTGTTGGTGCAAGAAGATGAAGACAATAATAATGAACAAATGGAATTTGAGATGCCTTCGATAGATGATTTATGTAGGGCACAAATTATGGTTGCGTCATTGATTCAAAATGTTGCTCCTATTAGAGACGTATTTACCGCAAATTGTGTTGATTCGGGATTTCATATGGGAATGCAGTTTCAAACCAAGGAAATACTTATTCAACAGCTTAGTGAGTGGTTTATTAAGAATTATGTCTCTTATAAACTTATAAAATCCCGCAAGATAGAGCACACTGCAACTTGTAATGTCGAAAACAATTGCAAGTGGAGAATACATGCTATTGTCCTAAAAAAATCATTGACGGGATGGTTGGAAGTTAGGAAATATGAAGGCAATCATACTTTTGTTAATCCGGTCATCAATTCTAATCACAAGCAAGCGATAAGTAGATTTGTTGCTAATAAAATACTTCCTTTGTGAAATCGGATTTGAATACCACTCCCTCTACAATTCAAGTTTTAATGTCGGAAACTTTTTTCATCAAAATAAGCTACTTCAAGGCGTATAGAGAATTGCAGAAAGCACTTGAGACGGTTTCTAGAGATTGGGAAACATCATATGCTGAGTTGCCACAATATTTGGCTACAATAAAAAAACATAATCTGGGAACTGTTTTTAAGATTGAATACGAAAGACTTACGAATGACAAAGTTCTTTTCAAAAGTGCATTTTGGGCATTCGTTGCTCCTGTTGATGGTTTTGCGCATTGTTGACCGTTAATTTGCATTGATGGAAAACATCTATACAGCTAATACAAAGGTACATTGCTAGTCGCGACTGAAGTTGATGCAAATTATGGTTATTTCCATTAGCATATGCAATTGTTGACTCCGAATCAAAAGATAATTGGGTTTGGTTTCTTAAATGCATGTAATATCTCATACATGGTGTTCGCAATAGATGTTTGACTTTTATATCTGATCGATTGAAAGGCATTCCGGGAGCATTAGAAAATTGGCCTCAATAGCATCATCACCGCTTTTGTGCTAGGCATCTCAATGCTAACTTTCAAGTTGCCGGATTTACTCAAAAAAACTTGGTAGATTTATTCTATTCATGTGCTAGTGCTACAGATGAGTTGCAGTACAAAGAGTTAAGAAACCACTTGAAAACCATTTCGCTGGATGCACACGCTTGGGTTGAAAAGAGTTTGCGAGGTGCGGAGGAAAATTGGGCTCTATGTAAGGATAATGGGGGATTATTTATGATGATAACAAATGTAATCGAAAGTTTTAATGGAGTTCTACGAGGTGCTCGTGCTTTGTCGGTCAAGTCTTTACAGCACAAAGGTTTTACCGTTTAGATGACTATTTCATGAAACGTCGTTCCGACGCCGAAGGATTTGAAATGCAAATGACTCCAAAAGTTGAAGTTCTTTTTATCAAAAAGAGCAAAAGAAGCATGACATTGTGGAATTGTTAGGTTCAATCAAACCGAATGCCAAGTGAATGGTGAATTTGGAAAAGCATTTACCTTGACTTTACATGATAATATATGTATTTGCACTTGCAACATTCCGCTATTGCAAAAATTGCCATGCTTGCATGTGATGGCCGCTTGTGCTCAAACCGTTGGAGGACCGAATATATCGTACTATGATTTTGTTTATTGTGGTTTTCCGTGGAAAAATATAAACCAAGTTATGCTCCAAGATTTCATCCCGTTCCCGATAGTAGATATTGGGATGCCTATCACAGTCCGACCATATTGCCTCCGCATACAAAAAGGAAGATGGGACGTCCATGTTTGACAAGAATTAAAGGTATGATGGATAAAATGGGAGGAAGTAAACAAAATACTTGCAGCAAATGTGGTCAAAAAGGGCACAAAAGATCGACATGTGCGTCATAATGATTTCTATTTGATTGATGTAAGCATTTTATAAGAGAATGTGTGGTGATGTATTTTGAGATTTTGTTTGAATGATTTGTAATGTAATGAACAATTTGTACTTTCATTTTGATGAATGAATGAATGGTTTGCATTTCAATAGCGAATGTTTCCATTTTATAAGCATATGAATTGTATTTGACTGGTTTTAAGATCCGATTTGTAAGATGTTAGATGCAGATGAAGCAGCAAATTATTGTTGTGGCCCTTGGGAAGGGCGCACCTTGCAGGTGTGCCCTTGTGTATATATAAGGGCGCACTTGACAAGTGCGCCCTTGCATATATATATATATATATATATATATATATATATATATGTACGGGCGCACTTGGCAGGTGCGCCCCTACCAGGGCTTGTTGTTATTACCACCCAATAGCTCTCTATTTGCCTCATTTCCACCAATATTCCTTGCTCTTTAAAATCCCAAAACGAAAAAACACAAAAATCCTATTTTTCTAAACTTTCAGATACTTTAATTTTACATTATTTTTATGCTAAATTAGTTCTACAAAGGAAGCCTCATCCTCCTCTTATGAAGTTAGAGGTAAATACTTCAGTTTTTCATTAACCCTAATTCATTATTTGTCTATGGTGATTTACTTGTTCATTACAATGGAAGGCTCATTTCATTGGTGATTTATTTGTTCATTTGCTTGTATATGGTGATTTACTCGTTCATTTACTTGTATATGGTGATTTACCTATTCATTACAATGGATGGTTTATTTCAATACTTAATTCATTACAACAGATGGCTTATGTACTTGTTCATTAACTTGTAGAGTTAACACCGGGTCCTATGGATGCAAGGTTCTTGTATCTTCAAAATGAGCATAGAAGCAATAATCTGAATTTGATGAAGGTATTTCAAAAATCCAAATGAATGAGCTGACTAGCTAATTTTTCATTTCTCATGGACTAGCTAATTGCTTTAATCTCGTTTTGAATTTGTAGAGCGACGAGCCGATTGATTACCAAGATCATTCTAGCAAGTTAGGGCAAATTACTTCAAATACACCTAAAGTTCAACTTGCTCTACAAAGAGCTGGATTTAGAGAAATATCCAGATTGGGTTTTTTTAAGATAGACCATGCACTTGTTACTTCATTGGTTGACAGGTGGAGATCGGAGACTTCCATCTTCCTATTGGTGACTTTACTATCACATTTCAAGATGTTACCTGTCTTTTGGGTGTTATAGTGGAAGGAAATCCTATTACTCCTGCACATCTCAGTAATTATGAAGATATTTGCTATGAGTGTTTGGGCGTGGTCCCAAATCGAAATGAGATAAGAGGCGCAACAGTTAAGTTGACTAGGCTTTGAAGTATGTTTAAAAATGAGCCATCACAATATGCATTAGACGAAGAAGTTGAACATCATGCGAGAGCCATTATTATATAGATGATATCTTGTCGTCTATGCCTCGATCATTCTAAAGGACTACTAAATCTTTTTTGGCTATTATTTGTGAGAAATTTGGAAGATTTTGCACGATATTTTTAGGGTAGTGCGATATTGACAACATTATACACTGAATTAACAAATGCTAGGCTCAGTAAATCCAAATGACAGCCGGTTGTCTTTCTCCTCTATGGGTAAATATTAGTATGTATAATTGTTAATGACCACGTGTAATATGCAATCCTATCATATTTATTTTTTTAATATATTTTACAGCTTTGGTCATGGACACATCTTCCTATCGGTCGTCCAAACGTAACTTTATCTACGGAGATCGATTGGCCATTACCTTATAGTGCAAGGTGGTTTATTTACATTTACATGATGTTCAATAATGGTGCATATACTTATGTTATACTATTTACATATACGTACTTTATATACATTACTTTATATTGCAGGTGGTTCGGGAATAGGGGTTGGATTGAGTCTCCTAAGAAGGTTGCCACTTACTATCGTGACCAACTTGACATGCTAACAGATGAGGTTAATGGATGGAATCCGTACACATAGGATGTGCTAGTTGATCTACCTCAAATATTTTTAAATGGCTGCCTAGTTGGCTTTGCAAGACATCGATCATATGCATGAGAACTGTTGAGATGTGTAATTCTGATCAAGTGATGCAACAATTTGGTCCTCAGCAGCACATCCCTGAGCCTTGCGAACCAAAGCCAAATTTGGAATTTGCTATCTTTCAATGGAACGATAGACATAACCGTATCATTCATGAACACATTCCTAACACTCATATTTTAGCATATATGAACTGGTATTGGTCGATCACTCGAAGATTCATTATCGCGGATCGGACTCCTCACGAACGAGCATACACCGCTCGTGCACCACTTGAGCGAGATGTTGTACGTCTTTTACTTTGCTTTACTGTTTTACTTCGCTGACTTAAATCTTTCAATATGTGATTATAATTAACACAATTTGTAGGTCGATGTGCTAGAGACAATTGGTAATGGATTGGAGGATATTAGACATGGTCGATTACCTGAGCCTGACGTCCAACCACGATTATTAGCTTGAAGAAACTCATTGACGCATTACTCTTTAGACGCAGACTAAAACGCCCAGGGGACTGAAGAACTAAACAAAGACATTGTAATGTCCCGTATATTTACAGTATAATAATATATTAATTTAATTATTTAAATAGTGATTTAGAGATTTGAATGGTCATAGAATTAAATAATAGTGAATATCTAATTAAATTAACTAATAAAATAATATATTTAATTTTAGAAATAATCAAAATAGTGGAATTCACAATATTGTGTAATTTGGATTATTTAAAATATATAATTCAGTTTAGAGTTGAATTATATTCACGAATATATTATATAAATGAAGTTTGAACGTATAATTATATTATAATTATAATCAAGCTCGAAATGGCGCGGTAGTTCGCTATTAGGCGATTTGAACTTCAACTTAATATACAACGTATGTTTTAAATCAGATTTCCATGAAACAAGAAACATTCGGAGCTGGTGAAGTATATTTTTCTAGTGGAAGATAAAAATCGAGTTTTTATTATGTAGATTTTGATTTATGTCCAAATCAAATTTTAGAAAAGTCGCTATGGAATTCCTTTGAAATTTATAAATATATATTTATATTATAAATGGATTCTATATATAAATCGAATATCGATCACTAGTACAAAACTACTTATTTGTGATGCCTTATTTGCGACGGTTTAGCTAAAAACAGTAGCACATATGCTTATGTGCGACTGTTTTAGTTACAAAACGTAGCAGGTTGTTAGGCAAGTAATTGAGATGACCCCAAACCCCGTATTAACGGCGGCAAGAGTAATCCTTGGAATATAACACAGAAACAGATAACAGCAGAACAGAAATAAATAAATAAATAAATACACCAGAAAATGAACAACAGAATATACTGGATAAACGTAATCATCAGAGTCACACAGTATACAGGATCATACTTAGAACAAATAAAGTTTAGCTATACATAAGTGTCTACAGCAGAAAAAAAACATAATGTACAATAGGAGCTGAACAACATAAAAAGAGATAAATGATAGAATCCATCTTTAGCTCCAGTTATCCAGAGTAAGCCAGCTAAACCTGAATACAAGGCTGCCCGTGTAGAAAAAGGGGCACCCGAGTTTGAAAGTGAAACAAACTACGAGTCAGTCATGGGACTGGTATGAGAAATCCACTCAACACAGTTAAAATATGGCTAATCATAGGACCACGCCACTTTCGTGGAACGGGTTTACTCCATTGGATTGCTAGTGCTTTAAAAACAAATCTTTCTTTTAAACATCGCAATGCTTTTTATAAAAATGAAGCCATTATAAGACTCAGTTCCCATCACACAATGCAACGCAAACCGAAGGATAGAGTTTTTACCTTGTAACGGCCAAAATATGCTTGATACGAATAAAACAAAGGCATTTGATATCATCACTAGTGTTTATATGTTTTAAAAACAATTTCAAATCATAACTATCAATCATAGACGGCATTAATGCCCCATACCACTATGTCGCCATATATAGGTATACAATCAAAACCGCCCAATGTCGTATTTGGAAATTGGATTTTCGTCCTGAAACAAGGCAAAAGATAGTCCTTACCGAATTCGATACGCTCTAGCCCGTGTCTCAGGATCAGAGCTCGAGTGACCCTAGGAGCGACAGGGCCGGCCCACCGATGTGGATTAAAATTCCTGAACACTGCGTTTCCCCGCCCTATGGGGCGTCAATGAGCCAACTAATGACTCCATCGGTCCCGGATCGACCGATATAACCGAGGCGCCTCGAAATCCATCATCCACATAAGTAAAATGTCAGGCCGTGTAAAAACACCGACACAACTCCTAGCTAGAAGGAAACGCATGCCCTCCCTGAGGTCCTTTTTCCCGTTTCTGGTTCTTACCGGGGTGTGAGGCTCGCGAATTCACGTTATATACAAAGCTACGCCACACAGGCGGTGCTTTGATCATCAGTCACAAGACTTTGCTTTTCAACAGAAGCCCTGATCACTGCATCTTAGCATGCCACACCGGCAATTCACACCATGAAACTGATTGTTATCAATCGCACAGAATGAATTCCAATGTTAAACACACAGTCCATTTGCAAGTACGTTCTGGGTCTGAACGAAACCGGAGGCACTAAATACCTCGCATATCCATCGATCCCGACGTACGTCTGGACGATAACCACTCATTATCCATATTTCGGGATGCCTCCCAATCAGGACCTCAGTTACCGTACAAACGAGGTGAAGATCGGTCTTCAACCCCCGTCTTCATCTTCGACTTCTTATCGTCGATTCAGTTATTCAGAATGGGATAAACCCAGTCTTTCTAAGCAACTCGTGTATATATTAAACAAGTGTAACACTAACATACATACACATCATTTCAATTCATTAGTCACTAACCGTCAATCAGTAAGAGAACGATTTCCCAAATATTAACCCCGAAGGCCAAAACCAACATCAGATCAATACCCAGGAAACCATTCGACTTAGCCAACCTTTAGTTATTTTCTAAATTTCACATCCATATCGTTTATAATATTTTATAATGACTTATCGCTATTTTTATTTATTTTAAAATAGCTAATTTATTCAAAACGACGCTTCGGGCCATAACGCGGCCGTGGCGCTGTTTTTCTTCAGATTTGATTAACACATATCTGAAAATCTAACCATTGGATCTTCACAAAAACTACATCATTATAAAGATCTTTTCAAAACGAATCCAATGGTTCTAGTTTCGGGAAAATCCGACATTCGGATCTCCCGATATAATCGTTTGAAGTTTCGATGTCAAAATACGAACTGCAACGTCGTTATTCAATTAAATATAATTATATTTACATATATATATATATATTATAGATTCTGGCGCTGTTCTTCTTCAGATTTGAATTAAACATTCCAGACAATCCAACCATTGGATTGTTACAAAGTTGGTGCTGTTGGAAAGATATTTCCAAAGCGAACCCAACGGTTGCGATTTCGGGAAAATCCGATGGTCGGATCTCCCGCACTAATCGTTTGAAATCACGGTTTCAAAACACGAACTGCAGCTTCGTTATTCAATATATTTCAATTCTATTTATATATATATATATCGATTCTTCGATTTCAAAATTATATGATTTTCATACGTTTGATAAAAATGACATTTTTATCTAACCGTCTTCTATTTCAACACATCACTATTTTTAACAATTCATGTATATAATAAAAATGTGATTTTTATTGTAAAACAATTCATTTCAAAACACGATTATTTTCTATAGTTCATATAGGTGATAAAAATAGGATTTTTATTATAAAACAATTTATTTCAAAACAATATTATTTTATATAGTTCATATAGGTGATAAAAATAGGATTTTTATTATAAAACAATTTATTTCAAAATATGAATACCATTCAACACATGAATTTCAATTCAACGAATGAATATCGATTCAACACATGGAGGTTTTCTATAGTTTATATATATATAGATAAAAAGGTGATTTTTATATTTAAAACACGAATACCATTCAACACATGAATTCTATTCAACGAATGAATTTCAGTTCAACACATGAAGGTTTTCTATAGTTTGTGTATATAGATAAAAAGGTGATTTTTATATTTAAAACACGAATACCAATCAACACATGAATTCTATTCAACGAATGAATTTCAATTCAACACATGAAGGTTTTCTATTCAACGAATAAATATAGTTTCAACAAATGAAAATAATTCTAACACATGAATGTCATTCAAAATTTCGACAGCATAACGGCAGGGTAGTTCAAACCGGGAACGTCCATAGCACGGCTCCACGCTCTACCTTAAAACCTCGCGGTTTTTGACAATGGGGATTCATGCATCTAGTTCGCACGCAGGCGTCATGTATATTTTTTTTCATTTCCACAAACTAATCCTATGTGGTTTCAACCAAATATTTCTCAACCACATATGGGTATTTTTCAACCACAATCAATCAATATCAACCACAAACAATTCCAATCAACCATTCTCTATCAATCAATTTTCACACCATCACAACCAATAAATATCGTCCATGGTTTGTGGACGAGGGGTGTATATATATATATATATATATATAGCAATTCACTTCTATTTCAACACATATATAATTTTTACAACGCATATATAACTTATACATCGAACGTACAACTTATACAACGCTTATATAAGAGGTGCACAACGCTTATATAACTCATACATCGACTATATAATTTATACATCGTCGTTTTCCCTATCGTTTATAAATTAGAAATCTCACATTGGGTTCCACTCCACCAAAAATAGCAGAAGGCTCAGAAAAATATGCGGTCTCTTCTAGAATGTAGAAGATGTCCACACGGTCACGATATTTCCTGTTTCATCGAATTTCGTCAAGAAACGAAAAAGATATGGTTTTTCAAAGTTTGCAACACTATAAAGTGTTTAAATCAGTTCATAAATACTAAAGGCGTCACCTTTATCGTTGGTTCAAACAAGGGTTTCGGATTTTCTCGAAATCCGCTGTGTATTGGAATGATCGGAAGTTATGACGTGGAAGAGGGAGGAGAGGGAAGTCGGCGCAGGGTGTTCGGAGGTGGTTCGGTGGTCTCTAGCGATCGTGGCGGCGCTTGGAAGTCGCTGACTTCTTGGCCTCGAATCTGGCGATGGAGGTGACGGGTGAGGTCGAGCTTGGGTCGGATTTGAAGAGGAGGAGGAGGCGAGTCGATGGAGGTAGGTGGCGGTGGCTGGCGTTGGCCATAGCGACGACGAAGTAGAAGGGAAGGATCGAACGACATGAATCGTCCAGAGAAGATAACGTCGAGGGTTTTTTGAGGATTTTTAATTTTTAAAATTTTGAAAAGAATTTTATGATTGGCTGAGGTTTTATTAACTTTTTAAATAGTGTTTTTACAAACGAACTCCAATCCGAACCCAATGACTGTCGCCCTAGCTAAATACCCCATTCCGGACATAATGGGATATGTTTTTTTTGGCCAATTCGACTGTTACAGTCAGTTATTTTTCAAATTAAAGTATAAAACATTTAATATTCAATTTGAACGTACATTTCAATTTGCCAAGGCAACAAACTGAATCGAAAAATTCCAGAAAAATAAATATAGCTTTTTTTTGATGATACGGTCCCAATAAAACCAGTTTCGTCGAATTCTGAGACTGTTTGAAAAATGGCTCATTTCTGGTCGATCCAATTTAACTGTAATTGACCAAAACACGTTTTCCTTTGCCACGCTCTCATACTAGCTTAAAAAATTATGAGATTTGAAACCTAGCAATAACTTCACATCCCGGATCCAACAAAAGTTGTTTCGTCGAATTCCGATGTCATTTGCAAAATGGCCATTTTCACGGGCTATATAATTCCTATTTTTGGTTTCACTCAAATCCGTTTTTTTTTGCACCCGGTACAGTCAGTCAAAGTTAGAATTCAAATTTTGAAACTACCGCTCCATTTTATGCCTTGTTTATAATTAGAATTAATTATATTCGTTTTCAACTATCGATTCAAACTTACTTTTCATCGTTATTATTTAAAATATTTATAATCCACCGTTTTAGTCGATTTAAAAAATTTAAATTGGTTCAGATTTTCCGGGTCGTTACAATCTCCCCCACTTAAAACTTTTCGTCCCCGAAAAGGAACAAAGTCGAAAGTGGTTTGATTAATCAACTCTACGTTCAATCTGGCTTCCATTCTCCAACTTTTCAGTTTCTGAGAATTTTCAAATTCTTCAAAAATTTGGCTAACACCCGGAATTTTCGAAAAATTTCACCATAACCTCCTTTGTACAGGGAGAGGTTTGGAAATTTATTGGGTCGTATTAGGTACCCAATAAATTCTAATAAGAATACACATATTTATAGTGATATATTCTGGTGTTTACAGGGGAGCGTGTATAGATAATAACACCAGAGAATAAATTCTCGTCACCTTGTCAAAGCCTGAGGGAGTGTGTATTTTAAATGCTCAAGAGGATAAATCCTCGTCACCTCGTCCCGTGTGGAAAGTAAATAGTCCATGTGCCGTATCTAATGACTAGAGAGACGTGATTATTGTCAACTCCAGACCCGTGTGGGGTTTTTATTAATCTGGCAATTTTATCGTTACAATTTAAATAGTCCATATCAGTCATCTGTTCAACCTGTAAAATATAGTCATCGCCATACAAGCCTCTCGCTCGTATGGTAAATCTTCCACCTCGTCACACAAGCTCCAAATGCTTATGTGGTATAGGATGAAGTATGCCTATCTTCAGAAGTATGCCATGTAGTTCAAAATTAATTGTTACTACCCTATGGCGTCGTTTATTATTACACACAGAATAACCAGCACTCCGCATCCAATGGCATTCACAGGAGTTGATATAATAATATTTCGCATCTAATTCATTAAGGTTTACCTATTTGTCGGGAACGCAAATAAATTCTTTACTCAACAGCTATCCATTTACCTGTTCAAACATATATAATGCACAAGTATATATTTATATCTATTTTCTAATCAGTTCAATGTGTGATTTAATCGAATAAATTCTACCATTCATTCTATTATTGATTAAATTAACTATCATTTCAATAACTTTAATTAATCAAATCAACTATCACACAATGCAAACAGCAAGAAATTTGTTTTTAACTTTTCAAAAATATACAAATCAATTTCTATACTCTTTTAAAATCATCCAGACTATAGAATTAAAAGTGCACATCCATGGAAAGAAAATAACAATAGAGTAGAGAACTAGTTGGTAATGCAAAGTATGGTAAATGTACCTTGCACCGGAGTCAATCAGATATATCCACTCGGCATCTAGGATAGGCTTTCTGAATGCTCTCCTCAGTTTCCCAAGTACAATCTCGCGGATCTCCACTCCATTGCACTTTGACTAAGCGAACTTTCTTGTTCCTCAGCTCTTTGGTTTCTTGAATCAGATGAGGAGCGAAGTGAGAAAGTTCGTTGAATTTCTTAAGATATTCTGGAATGGTCATATCTCCTTATATCAAATAAGAGAATTCATCACATAATCGCTCAGTCACTTCAGGAGGAGTAAATCTTTTAGGAAAATCTCTTTGAATCTATCCTAGGTGATATCACCTTCTGGATTATCTTTGATGATTGTTTCCCACCAGATTAAAGCTTCTTCTTTGAGCGCCCAAGATGCTACTAACCTTTTATGGTCATCTCTCAACTGGAAACGCTCAAATATTCTTTCTACAGAGCTCACCCAAGCTTGAGTTTGAATAATAGATTCATTGCCCGAGAATTGTGCTCCACCCAGATTTCGATATCTCTTAAATAGAGCCTCTAGATCTGGTTCTGCATTTCTTATATTTCTGACACTCATTTTCTTGTACTTCTGCAAACAGCAGATCAAGTGTGAGGTCACATAAAAGGTATTTTAAAACATAGAAACATATACTTCAAATGTAAATGTGTCTAGTGGGGTGTATTTCATTCTGCTTTACTCATACTAGGATATTACTGATCCTATCTGTAATTAGTTACCCGTCCTACAACACTACGGGTTCTATTTCTGACGAGTTCGTTAATATGTCATATTCCAGAACTAAGCTTAACCAACGCTCTGATACCAAAAGAGACGACCCCAAACCCCGTATTGACGGCGGCAAGGGTAATCCTTGGAATATAACACAAAAACAGATAACAGCAGAACAAAAATAAATAAATAAATAAATACACCAGATAATGAACAATAGAATATACTGGATAAACGTAATCATCAGAGTTACACAGTATACAGGATCATACTTAGAACAAATACAGTTTAGCTATACATAAGTGTCTACAGCGGAAAAACAAACATAATGTACAATAGGAGATGAACATCATAAAAAGAGATAAATGATAGAATCCACCTTTAGCTCCAGCTATCCAGAGAAAGCCAGCTAAACCTGAATACAAGACTGCCCGTGTAGAAAAAGGGGCACCCGAGTTTGAAAGTGAAACAAACTACGAGTCAGTCATGGGACTGGTATGAGAAATCCACTCAACACAGTTAAAATATGGCTAATCACAGGACCACGCCACTTTCGTGGAACGGGTTTACTCCATTGGGTTGCCAGTGCTTTTAAAAACAAATCTTTCTTTTAAACATCGCAATGCTTTTTATAAAAATGAAGCCATTATAAGACTCAGTTCCCATCACACAATGCAACGCAAACCGGAGGATAGAGTTTTTACCTTATAACGGCCAAAATATGCTTGATATGAATAAAACAAAGGCATTTGATATCATCACTAGTGTTTATATGTTATAAAAACAATTTCAAATCATAACTATCAATCATAGACGACATTAATTCTCCATACCACTATGTCGCCATATATAGGTATACAATCAAAACCGCACGATGTCGTATTTGGAAATTGGATTTCCATCCTGAACAAAGGCAAAAGATAGTCCTTACCGAATTCGAGACGCTCTAGCCCGTGTCTCAGGATCAGAGCTCGAGTGACCCTAGGAGCGACAGGGCCAGTCCACCGATGTGGATTAAAATTCGTGAACACTGCGTTTCCCCGCCCTATGGTGCGTCAATGAGCCAACGAATTACTACATCAGTCCGGATCGATCGATATAACTGAGGCGCCTCGCAATCCATCATCCACATAATACAACTCCTAGCTAGAAGGAAACGCATGCCCTCCCTGAGGTCCTTTTTCCCGTTTCTGGCTCATACCTCACGAATTCACGTTATACACAAAGCTACGCCACACAGGCGGTGCTTTGATCATCAGTCACAAGACTTTACTTTTCAACAGAAGCCAGGATCACTGCATCTTAACATGCCACACCGGCAATTCACAACATGAAACTGATAGTTATCAATCGCACAGAATGAATTCCAATGTCAGACACACAGTCCATTTGCAAGTCCGTTCTGGGTCTGAACGAAACCGGAGGCACTAAATACCTCGCATATCCATCGATCCCCACGTACGTCTGGACGATCACCACTCATTATCCATATTTCGGGATGCCTCCCAATCAGGACCTCAGTTACCATCCAAACGAGGTGAAGATCGGTCTTCAACCCCCGTCTTCATCTTCGACTGCTTATCGTCGATTCAGTTATTCAAAATGGGATAAAGCCGGTCTTTCTGAGCAACTCGCATATATAATAAACAAGTGTAACACTAACATACATACGCATCACTTCAATTCATTAGTCACTAACAGTCAATCAGTAAGAGAACGATTTCCCAAATATTAACCCCGAAGGCCGAAACCAACATCAGATCAATACCCAGGAAACAATTTGACTTAGCCAACCTTCGGTTAGTTTCTAAATTTCACATCCATATCGTTTATAATATTTTATAATGATTTATCGCTATTTTTATTTATTTTAAAATAGCCGATTTACTCAAAACGACGCTTCGGGCCATAACGCGGCCGTGGCGCTGTTTTTCTTTAGATTTGATTTACATATATCTGAAAATCTTACCATTGGATCTTAACAAATTTTACATCATTAGAAAGATCTTTTCAAAACGAATCCAACGGTTCCAGTTTCGGGAAAATCCGACGGTCGGATCTCCCGTTATAATCGTTTGAAGTTTCAATTTCAAAATACGAACTACAGCGTCATTATTCGATTAAATATAATTATATATATATATATATATATATATATATAGTCGATTATGGCGCTGTTTTTCATCAGATTTGAATTAAACATTCCAGACAATCCAACCGTTGGATTTTTACAAAGTTAGTGCCGTTGGAAAGATATTTCCAAAGCGAACCCAACGGTTGCGATTTCGGGAAAATCCGACGGTCGGATCTCCCGCACTAATCGTTTGAAATCACGGTTTAAAAATACAAACTGCAGCTTCGTTATTCGATATATTTCAATTCTATTTATATATATATATATATATATCGATTCTTCGATTTCAAAACTATATGATTTTCATACGTTTGATAAAAATGACATTTTTGTCTAACTATCTTCTATTTCAACACTTCACTATTTTTAACAATTCATGTATATAATAAAAATGTGATTTTTATTGTAAAACAATTCATTTCAAAACACGATTATTTTCTATAGTTCATATATGTGAAAAAAATAGGATTTTTATTATAAAACAATTTATTTCAAAACAAGATTATTTTATATAGTTCATATAGGTGATAAAAATAGAAATTTTATTATAAAACAATTTATTTCAAAATATGAATACCATTCAACACATGAATTTCAATTCAATGAATGAATATCGATTCAACACATGAAGGTTTTCTATAGTTTATATATATAGATAAAAAGGTGATTTTTATATTTAAAACATGAATACCATTCAACACATGAATTCTATTCAACGAATGAATTTCAATTCAACACATGAAGGTTTTCTATAGTTTGTGTATATAGATAAAAAGGTGATTTTTATATTTAAACACGAATACCATTCAACACATGAATTCTATTCAACAAATGAATTTCATTTCAACACATGAAGGTTTTCTATTCAACGAATAAATATAGTTTCAACAAATGAAAATAATTCTAACACATGAATATCATTCAAAATTTCGGCAGCATAACGGCAGGGTAGTTAAAACCGGGACCGTCCCTAGTACGACTCCTCGCTCTACCTTAAAACCTCGCGGTTTTTGACAATGGGGATTCATGCATCTAGTTCGCACGCAGGCGGCATGTATATTTTTTTCATTCCCACAAACTAATCCTATGTGGTTTCAACCAAATATTTCTCAACCACATACGGGTATTTTTCAACCACAATCAATCAATATCAACCACAAACAATTCCAATCAACCATTCGATATTAATCAATTTTCACACCAATCACAAACGATAAATATGGTCCATGGTTTGTGGACGAGGGGCGTATACATATACATACATATATATATATATATATATAACAATTCACTTCTATTTCAACACATATATAATTTTTACAACGCATATATAACTTAAACATCGAATGTACAACTTATACAACACTTATACAAGAGGTGTACAAAGCTTATATAACTCATACATCGACTATATAATTTATACATCATCGTTTTCCATATCGTTTATAAATTAGAAATCTCACATTGGGTTCTGCTCCACCAAAAATAGCAGAAGGCTCAGAAAAATATGCGGTCTCTTCTAGAATGTAGAAGACGTCCACACGGTCACGATTTTTCTGTTTCATCGAATTTCATCAAGAAACGAAAAAGATATGATTTTTCAAAGTTTGCAACACTATAAAGTGTTTAAATCAGTTCAGAAATAATAAAGGCATCACCTTTATCATTGGTTCAAACAAGGGTTTCGGATTTTCTCGAAATCCGGTGCGTATTGGAATGATCGGAAGTGATGACGTGGAAGAGGGAGGAGAGGGGAGTCGGCGCAGTGTGGTCGGAGGTGGTCTCTGGCGATTGTGGCGGCGCTGGGAAGTCACTAACTTCTTGGCCTCGATTCTGGCGATGGAGGTGACGAGGGAGGTCGAGCTTGGGTCGAATTTGAAGAGGAGGAGGAGGCGAGTCGACGGAGGTAGGTGGCGTTGGCTAGCGTTGGCCATAGCGACGGCGAAGTGGAAGGAAGGATCGAACGACGTGAATCGTCCAGAGAAGATAACGTCGAGGGTTTTTTGAGGATTTTTAATTTTTAAAAATTATGAAAGGAATTTTATGATTGGCTAAGGTTTTATTAATTTTTATATAGTGTTTTTACAAATGAACTCCAATTCGAACCCAATGACTTTCGCCCCTAGCTAAATACCCCCATTCCGGACACAATGGGATATGTTTCGTTGGCCAATTCGACTATTACAGTCAGTTATTTTTCAAAATAAAGTATAAAACATTTGATATTCAATTTGAACATACATTTCAATTTGCCATGGCCACAAACTGAATCGAAAAATTTCAGAAAAATAAATCTAGCTTTGTTTTGCCGATACGGTCCCAACAAAACCAGTTTCGTCGAATTCTGAGACTATTTGAAAAATGGCCCATTTCTGGTCGATCCAATTTAACTGTAATTGACCAAATCACGTTTTCCTTTGCCATGCTCACATACTAGCTTCAAAAATTATGAGATTTGAAACCTAGCAATAACTTCACATCTCGGATCCAACAAAAGTGGTTTCGTCGAATTCCAAGGTCGTTTGCAAAATGGCCATTTTCACGGGCTATATAATTCCTATAGCGACCTTTCTGAAAATTCATTTGGCCATAACTTTTGCTTTCCGCTGTGAAACTTCAATTTTTCAGATTCGTTAGAAAGATATTCACTAACAAATTTAAATATTTATGGTTTCACTCAAATCCGTTTTATTTTGCACCCGGTACAGTCAGTCAAAGTTTGAATTCAAATTTTGAAACTACCGCACCATTTCAGGCCTTGTTTATAATTAGAATTAATTATATTCGTTTTCAAATGTCGATTCAAATTTATGTTTCATCGTTATAATTTAAAATATTTATTTTAAATATTTATAATCCACCTTTTTAGTCAATTTAAAATTTTTAAATTTGTTCAGATTTTCCGGGTCGTTACAGTAATATAGAAGACAAATTTGCGACAGCTGTTTTAAAAATAGTTGCAAATATTTACAATTTGCGACGGTTATATATAAATCCATGGCAAATAAAATGGGGTTGGAAATGTTGAATTTTATTTTGCGACCCTTAAATATAAAACAGTCGCATATATAAAACATTTACAATTTGCGACTTTGTCGATTTCTCTTATTCCTCCTGCTTCTTCAGAAACTTCTGTCATCTGATGCGGGACAAACTTCCTTCTTCTTCGTCGAATTAATCCATATGTCATTTTTTCCGCATATCCTTTCTGCCTCAATCTTCCGCATAAGTTCCACACCCAAATCAACTCAGCACCTTAATCCACTAACCTGCTATCATCTTCCTAATCATTGTTCAATCTTCGATAATCCTGTAACCCTCAAACACCAATCGCGCAAACTTCGATTGTATTACAGCTTCTCAGTTTAGGGGTAAAATTAGGGTTTTTAATTTGATTTTTATTGTGGGTTCCTTTTACGCTGAAATTTAAATCTAGAAGCGTTTTCTTGAGCAACGGGATCCCGTTCTTCTCGCATCAAAAAAAAATTGTAAGTTGTTATTCTTTGAAGTTTTGTTGCCTTTTGCTGCTATTGGTTGGTATTAATGTAAAATATGTTAGATTTGGACAAGGGGGTTACAGATTTTCGAATATCATTATTTAAGGTGCCTTATACATGTCAAATACTATATTTGGATTTAAATAATATATGTTCATCTTTGCCATTTTTTATTTTACATTGGCTTGTTGGTATGTAGTCAGTGTAAGTAAAGTGGAGGAATTATTTGAACAATTTAAGAGCATTAACAGCTCTCTCATAGATGATGGACTCATAAACAAGGTAACATTCTAGATGATTTTATCATGCAAATCCTTAATTATTTTTTCCTTTCCTTTTTCTACAAAACATGCAATGATATCCTGGTACTTTTTTTTGAATTTTATTTTATGTAGGAAGAAATTTTGCTTGCGTTATTAGAAAACTGGAAAAGGTAAAATCCTTTTGCCAATAGTGTATGATATCAATATTCTAATTCTGTATATAACTTTCAGTATTAGTTGGACATGGTAAGAATAGATGATTGGTTGTACCAAGTATTCCTTCATCAATATTTGTACCATGTTGACCTCAGTTTCACCCATGTGCTTTTTCTTTTAAATTACTTATTTATATGAAATCTTTAAGATTGCGATTCTTAAGAGCCACATAAGCGTTACTTCATTAAGATTTTTTATGTCTTTATTGGATTATCTGAGTTTATTTATCATTATCTCCATTGAAGAATAATGTTTAAAGTTATACCATTTTGAAATCCTTTAGTTATATTTTATATTTGGGTTGATATCTCTATTGTCAAGAGTGCATATTATCATATATTGTTGAGAACTTTTTAAAATTCCAAAGGACCTTAACCATATGTTTGCATTATTCAGATACTTGACTTGTTTTATGTGAGGCAAAGAGGAGCTAGGTTTTGGAGATTTTGTCAGAACACTGAATGTGTTTCACCCAAATGTCTCATGGGAAGATAAAGTTGATTGTAAGTCAGTATTTTGCATTTGATACCAAATAGCAGTAAAACACACTAATTTGCTGTTTCGTTCAAGCTATATGATCTCGATGGATCTGGCCTCATTGAAAGGAATGATGTAAGTTATACTGCATCCATATTTATAAAATGATAAAAAATCTATCATTTTCCATATAGATTAAATAAAATTAGTTACATGCTCTATTCAATCCGTTTCCAATATATTCTAAATGATAGCTTCATCTGTTTATTTGGATATTTTTAGGTTAAACGGATGTTGGTTGCTCTTTCTTGTCTCTGAAGCAGAAATGAGGATATAGGATGATACAATTGGGACTATTCTAGACAAGGTAAGTATCACTTTCTTGATATGTATCGATGTTGTGTTTATTTTTAAGTGGATTTATTATTTTTCTGATTTTATTCATTTCTATAAAATCATCATTAACAGACATTTGAAGAAGCTGATGTCAACCATGATGGCAAGATAGATAAATCAGAGTGGCAAAATTATGTGTCTAGAAATCCATCATTGATGAAGATAATGATCTTTCAGTATCTCAGGTAAATAGTGTATTTCCTGCTTATTATTATATGAAAGTAACTTTAGGGCAAGAAACTATTAGCACGTCTCCAGGGGGACACACTAGGAACTGACACCTTTTAAAATAGACAAAAATCACTTAAGAATTTTAATAGTTTATGTCTTCTTTCTGCGGGCTTCTAATCCTAGCATACAAAACTATTTAGCATTATTTTTTATTAATCAATCTTCCTGGATGATCCTATAGTACTAATTTATGCATGGACATAACTACTAGTGTAACGACCCGGATTTTGGGGCCAATTTAAAATTTTTATTTTAGAAATTTTAATGAATTTTAATATTTAAAATAATCTATTTTAAATAAGAACGACTAAAAATTTATTTTAAAATAAATAAATTCAATTTAATTATAAAAGGAGTTTAAAACAGCGCTGCAGTTTGAAATTTTAAATCTGAACTTTGAATAAGTATACATGATGCAAATTAAATCAGAATTGAACGAAACAAGAAATATGTAAATCTGCTTAATCATATCTTTCCAACGAATCTAAAAATTTGAGATTTCGTTTAAAAAATCAAAAGTTATGTCCAGTTTAAAATCTAGAAAAGTCGCTGTAGAATTTAAATATATTTTAATATTATATATTGACCTTAAAAATAGCCATTTTTCAAACGACCTCGGTTTTCGACGAAACTACTTTTGTTGGAACTGGAATATCAAATTATTGCAAAGTTTCAATTTTCATAATTTTTTGAATTAATATGTGAGCATGGTAAAAGAAATTGTGTTTTGACTGTTTCAGTCAAATTTAATCGATTTGAAAAAGGCCATTTTTCAAACAGTCTTAGAATTCGACAAAATTAGTCTTGTTAGAACTGTATCGCCAAAACAAAGCTAGAAATAATTTTTCTATAATTTTTAAAATCAGTATGTGGCCTCGGTAAATTAAAATGTACGATCAAATTAAATAATTAAATGATTTATAATTAAATATAAAGAAAAACATATCGTAACAGCCGAACTGGGTTACGAAACATGTTCCATTGTGTCCGGGACGGGGGTTATTAGCTAGGGTGACACTCGTTGGGTTTGATTTGGAGTTGGTAGCAACATACAGATAAATTTGGAAATTAAATAAATATAAAATATACGCTTCACATGCAGTATAAATACGGTATACTACCGTAACCCTATTTCTCCTTCCGTAACCGCCTCCTTCTATAATCAATAGCTATCGTGCTCCCTCCTTCCCCCTTGTTTTTCCTCTAATCGGTACCTCTGTACTCACAACTCATAAGGGAAAAACGAAAGCCCTTCAAGAGCTCTAGTTGATCAACGGAGGAGATTGGATCTGGGGTAGTGGTTCGCTCGGATAGGGACCGCCAACAGCTGCCGTTCGCACCAACAGGATTCCCCCCCTGCCACGACCGAACCCCGCCATTTTGGGACCCTTGGTGCGCCTCTCAGAGCTGGAGCGCGTGCCATCCTCTGATCATCGCGAAAGCCCACAGTTGGATCGGAAACTCTAGACCTAGGAACGAACAAGAGGCTGAAAGCATCGGACTATTACCTGTAAGGTAGAAGAGGGTAAATAATGTAATTAAATTATTAATTAAATAATTAATTGGTTTTAAAAGTTTAAACAATCATATCTCATTCAAATCAAATCGAAATTTGATGATTTCAGGTTCGTTAGAACTGAATTGACGAGATCTACAACATGGTACAGACTAGGATGCAAATAGAGGACGTCAGAAATTCGAGAAAATTTCAGATCTTAATTAAAAGCAATGTGAGAATTCTTTTATTTTAAATAGTTAAAATTTACTAATTATGATCGTGTTAGTTATTACCAATCCTTTGTAAATGTCAATTTGTACGTGATTTGATTTGGTTTGATTATTATTGTCATGATGATATGTTAATTAGATTTATTATGGTGTTGAAATGAGGACTGACAAAATAAAATTGTCATTTGTTTGACAAAATAGACATTTAAGTTATATTTTGTCATGTTAGACAAAAAAAATATTTTGATTAGAATTGTTATGTTAGATAGAAAACGTCATTTTAGTTAGAAATTTTTTTGTAAATCACACTTTTAATTAGAATTTAGAGATGTTATGTAAAATAAACATTTATATTAGCATATGGAAACTATCATTTATATTAGCATATGGAAACTATCATTTATGTTAGTATATAAAAACATCGTTTTTATGTTGAATGTGAATCGTTATATAAAAACATCGTATCGTATTGAAATAAGAATTGGCATATAAACCATCGTTTTATGTTGAAATGAGAATTGTTATATTGAAAAATGTCGATCACATTAGAAACATGATTACATTTCTATGTAATGTTAATCTCATTTTGTTAGAAAATGTTGCATCACATTTTTGTCATGAAAATGTACATTAGAATAAAATATCATTTTATTGTAAAATGTCGCATTAGAATGAAAATAACATTTGGTTATAAAATGTTTATTTTATTAAAATTGTCACTTTTGTGTTAAATTAGAAAAGGACACTTTTACCACATTAAAAAGGGTTAAAAGGAAAAGGATAGATTTTTATTAAACATTCTTTTTCAATAACATTTTTTCAATAAAAAGAAATTATGTTTTTATTATCATATTGATTACAATAAAGAAGTGTAGAATTAGAAATACACATTTTTCTTAAAACTTGATTTGTGAAATAAAAATCACATTTTTGTTAAATTGAAATTATCATTTTTGTTTACACCAATAAAAGA
Organism: Allium sativum; assembly: GCA_030737875.1. Lineage (NCBI taxonomy): Eukaryota > Viridiplantae > Streptophyta > Magnoliopsida > Asparagales > Amaryllidaceae > Allium > Allium sativum. The sequence goes on along the minus strand of CM060919.1, from coordinate 711,866,294 downwards.
GACATTTTGTCACTTTAAAAGAATTAGAACTAAAAGTACATTTTGTTAGAGGATGTTTATTTAATAAAAACAATCTTTTTATTTGAAATGTATTACGCATATAAAAATGACATTTTGATTCGAAAATCGTTATATAAATAAAAACCACATTTTTGTTAGAAATGGGTTTTGCAAATTAAAATATTATTTTGTGTAAAATATGATTAGTGAATAGAATAACCCATTTTTATCAAAATATGATTAGTGAATAGAATAACCCATTTTTATCAAAATATGATTAGTGAATAGAATAACCCATTTTTGTCAAAATATGATTAGTGAATAGAATAAACCATTTTTGTAAAAAACTTGATTAGTGAATAAGATTAACATTTTTGGCCAAAACATGATTTTTGAATAAGAAAATAACATTTTTTTCAAAAGAAAGTTTAGCTAAGAAAATAACATTTTTGTCAAAAGAAAGTTTAGCTAAGAAAATAACATTTTTGTCAAAAGAAAGTTTAGCTGAGAAATTAACATTTTTGTCAAAAGAAAGATTAGCTAAGGAAATAACATTTTTGTCAAAAGAACGGTTAGGAGAGAAAATGAATATTTTCGGGTATAAAAAAAAGAGTTAAATAAAAATGAACATTTTATATGTGTGTGTGTGTGTGTGTATATATATATATATATATATATATATATGACAAAAAATGAGCATTTTTATACATTAGAAAGGGATGAATCAAAAATGCATATTTTGTTTATATTGAAATAATTAAACAGGATTTTCACTTTTGTTTACATTAAAAGAATTAGTCAAAAATGTATATTTTTATACATTAAAAAGTATGAATTGAAAATGTATATTTTTATACATTTTTGCCTGCAAATTTAGTTGCAAACAAAACATTTAATAAAGATTATATTTATTTTATTTGCATATTTAGATGCAAATAAACATCAAAGTTAAAAGATTATATTTTTAGTTGCATATTTAGAGGCAAATAAACACCGTAGGAAAAAGATGCATTTTGTTTGCAACTTTAGATGTGAACAAAACATTACAATTAAAAATTATCCTTTTTATTTGCAATCCCTGTTGTAAATAAAACTAGAAATAAAAAAGGTACAATTTTTATTTACATCCCTCGATGTAAATAAACATAAAAAGTTGAATCTTTATTTGGGTTCTCTTTTGCAAATAAAGCATGAAATAAGAAGTTATATTTTTATTTACATTCTCTATTGCAAATAAAACATGAAATCCAAAAGTACATTTTTATCTTCATTTTAGTGGTTATAAAAATGATAAGATTAAATGATTACATTTTTAATGTAATATAAAGATTTCATTTTATACAAATGTAAAAAGAATATCATTTTATGTAAAATGAAAAGATCATACTTCATGGTAGGTAAGTCAACATCAGAATTCACATTCTTAATGTAAATGAATCAGTAGAAAGGATTCATTGTTTTGATAAATTATGTTTACATGAGAACTTACATTGTTCTCATATATGAACTGATTCATCACTATATATATATATATATATGTTTATAATGCTGAAATGTTACACTTCCATTTACGAGTCGTCCGACTTGTTTATGTGATTGGGTCGATAATTTTTACACATCGCCCAAGTGCACAAATAATTTATTATTTGATTGTTTGGATGAAACCCCACATGGGTGTTGGGATGATTTTTGATCTACACTAGTTCCAACATTTAGTATAGAATCCATTTTGGTTGTTATTTGGATGTTTGATAATTATTCATCATGATTGTTGATTTCATCCAATATATGGGTGTTGATTGAGTAACATTCCAATAAAGAATATAGTTTAGAAAAAGAATATAGTTTAGAAAAAGAATATAGTTTTAGAAAAAGAATATATTTTGGAAAAATATATTTTTACTGAAATAAACTAGTTATTAACTAAAGTAAATCAGTAAAAATTTAGATTTAATGAAGTTTTACGATTTGCTCATATTTAATTGAAAAAATTAAATAATTTGGATTTTGGGTTTGTCGTGCATAGTGTCTTAAATAACACTTTTCTTAAACCCCATATGAAAAGAAAAATCGTTTAACTAAGATTATTAAAGTTTTCAACAATATTTAGTAATTGGAATAAGATGAAATGTGATTTGGGTTTATTGTGAACTGTGTTTTTAAGCGACATTTGTTCTTTAACCCAACTGACAGCGAAAGTATGATTTGGAATTTATAAAACTTTTATTAAGATTTAAATGGAAATGTTCCAAAAGTAAAGTTTTCCAATTTGATAAATTAAATTGGAATTGAATAGGATTCGAGTTAATTATAACCGAGATAAGCTTTTGTAAAAGAAGGCCGATGCTACATATGGAATTTAAAAGGCTTTGTCATTATTCCATTTATATTATGGGTCGGATACAGAAATTTATAACGATTATATATATTGATTTGATTTCTGTGAAGATTCCAAATTTCATGGAAGATTATTTTGGGTTTACCATGAACTATGTCTTTAAATGACATTAGTTCTTTAACCCAGTTAAAGATAAGATTAATTTCTTGGATTTAAATAATCATTTTTAATATCTAAAATCAAATTGATATTTTAATAAACCTTTTAAAAGAAAGATTTAAGTGCAAAGTTAAAGAATTTATCTTTGATAGAATAATTTGAATATTTTATTTAAAAGAATATTCTGAATTGGAATGAGACGTTGGATGTGTTTTATAGTACTTGATTTTTATTATAAAATACGCAAGTTATTCGGAAAGACCGGGTTTAACCCATTTCGAATAATTACGACGATGATGAAGAGTCGAAGATGAAGACGGTGTTGAAGACCGACGATCTTCATATCAAATGGATGTGTTGCTACAGAGACCCTGATGGGAGTAGCTACCTTGAAGGTGCTTTAGTGGTGGCCGTCCGGACTATTGTTGATTGTTCGGATTTGGTTTACACTCAGACCGAGAGCATAAGCTAGTAAATGGATGCGTGTCTCGCATTGGATTTCGTCCCATGTGAATTAAATCAATTTCTGTTAATGTATGTCTGTTTGGTGGTGGAGGATTTATTCTCTACTTAACACACTGGTATATATTAACAGTGATTGATCGCATGGCGTGAATTGTCAATGTGGCATGCCAAGATGCAAATGATCAAGGCTTTTGTTGAAAAGCAGGGCCTTGTGGGATGATCAAAGCATAGCCTATTACGGCATAGCTTTGTGTATATCGTGACTTCGCGAGCCTCACATCCCGGTATGAGTCAAAAACGGGATATGGACCGTAGGGAGTGCACACGTTTCTTTCTAGCGAATGGTAGTGTCAGTGCTTTAACACGACCTGGAATTTTACTTATGTGGATGATGGATTTTGAGGCACCTCGGATTTTTATAGGCCGATAGTGGTCATATTATAGGTTTAAAGGAACCGGGAAACGTGTGTTTAGGCATGACTAATCCACTGCCGATAGGCGTGGACCGGCCCTACCGCATCCAAGGGTTCACTGCGGGGGACCCTGAGGCATTTGCTAGAGTGTCTCGAATCAGAGAGGAGCTTGCCCCTAGCCTCGACTCATGATGGAAATCCAATTTCCAATACGACCTTGTGGTTTTGATTGTACAACTAGTATGGCGACATAGTAGGATGGGGTAATATGCCGTTTATGATTAATACATTATGATTTAGTTTGTTTTTGAAATATATATACCCATAGATATACACACTAATATTAAATCCATTTTAGCATATCAAGCATCTTTTGACCATTATAAGGTAAAACCCTATCCTCCGGTTTGCGTTGCATTGTGTGATTGGACTTGGGTCTTATAATGGTTTCATTTTTTAAAAAGCATTGTGTCGTTTAACGTTTTACTTTATTTTATGCACTGGCAATCCAATGGAGTAAACCCGTTCCGCGTTAGCGGCGTGGTCCTGTGATTAGCCTTATTATTAGATAAGTTAAGTTAAGATTTCTCATACCAGTCCCATGACTGACCTGTAGTTTGTTTCACTGGTAAACTCGGGTGCCCATATTTTCCACACGGGCAGTCGAGTAGCTTTTTGCAGATATATTTACAGGATCCTGGCTTACAGCTGAAGCTATTTTCGTAAAGCTCTGTACCCGTGTATTCCTTTCAGTTGTATATTTGTATTATTTTTCCGCTGCAATTTAAATGTAATTTAAACTCTGATATTATTGTATTTCCAATGTATATCGTAAGTTCATACTCTGTTATATTCTTGTACTCTGATGTAATTGTTGTAATCAGCAATAAAATGTTATTCAGTTTGTGTTCTAATGTGTGTTGTTCTCAAGGCAATCCAGCCTTTCCTTTACTGGGAATTTTGGGTCGTTTTAGTTGGTATCAGAGCCTGGTTTGCAGAGCTCGAGAACAAGACACATTAGAACCGAACGAAAGAATTCATCAGAGATTGGATTAGTAATATCCAATGAGAATAACTTGTTAGAGATGGGATCAGTAGTATCCTAGAACGAGTACGAAGAGTATTATTTTCTTAAAAAAATGAAAACAAATTTAGTTTTGAAAATTTTATCTTAAAACACGTATTTGAGTATATTATTATATTTTAATATGGACAACTGAGTATATAAAGATTTCGAATATACGAGTAATTAATGGATATTCGAAGTTTTAATATACTGGATAGATATAGAATCACACTCTAGTCGCTCGGAGATAATTCTGATGATCGGTGCACCATCACCAGTATTTATGTTCGAGTTTCGAAAGTGGAATTTCTATATATTTCCATTGACTGGTATGAGAAGAAAAACTTAGTTAGGACACACTGCTATGATTTGCACAAAAATATGATTTTTGACTATATATAAAAGTTATATATATTTGAAAAGTTAATCACCTAATTGATTGCTGGTTGTGATGTTTGATAATTAGTTTCACTAATTAAAATATTAGAAAGATAATTAATTGAAACCAATAAATAAAATTTAGTTGAGTTGGTTAATTAAACAACTTTTAGCTTCGTTCCTTTTCGAGGACGAAAAGATTTTAAGTGGGGGCGGTTGTAACGACCCGGATTTTGGGGCCAATTTAAAATTTTTATTTTAGAAATTTTAATGGATTTTAATATTTAAAATGATCTATTTTAAATAAGAACGACTAAAAATTTATTTTAAAATGAATATATTCAATTTAATTATAAAAGGAGTTTAAAACAGCGCTGCAGTTTGAAATTTTGAATCTGAACTTTGAATAAGTATACAGGATGCAAATTAAATCAGAATTGAACGAAACAAGAAATATGTAAATCTGTTTAATCATATCTTTCCAACGAATCTGAAAAACTGAAATTTCGTTTTAAAAATCAAAAGTTATGTCCAGTTTAAAATCTAGAAAAGTCGCTGTAGAATTTATATATTTTTTAATATTATATATTGACCTTAAAAATAGTCATTTTTCAAACGACCTCGGTTTTCGACGAAACCACTTTTGTTGGAACCGGAATGTCAAATTATTGCTAAGTTTCAATTTTCATAATTTTTTGAATTAATATGTGAGCGTAGTAAAAGAAATTGTGTTTTGACTGTTTCAGTAAAATTTAATCGATCTGAAAAAGGCCATTTTTCAAATAGTCTCAGAATTCGACGAAATTAGTCTTGTTAGAACCGTATCGCCAAAACAAAAATAGAAATAATTTTTCTGTAATTTTTAAAATCAGTATGTGGCCCCATTAAATTAAAATGTATGATCAAATTAAATAATTAAATGATTTGTAATGAAATATGAAGAAAAACATATCGTAACAGCCGAACTGGGTTACGAAACATGTTCCATTGTGTCCGCGATGGGGGTTATTAGCTGAGGGTGACACTCGTTGGGTTTGATTTGGAGTTGGTAGCAACAAACAGATAAATTTGGAAATTAAATAAATTAAATAAATATAAAATATATGCTTCACATACAGTATAAATACGGTATACTACCGTAACCCTATTTCTCTTTCCGCAGCCGCCTCCTTCTATAATCAATGGCTATCGTGCTCCCTCCTTCCCCTTGTTTTTCCTCTAATCGGTACCTCCATACTCACAACTCATAAGGGAAAAACGAAAGCACTTCACGAGCTCTAGTTTATCAATGGAGGAGATTGGATCTGGGGTAGTGGTTCGCTCGGATAGGGACCGCCAACAGCCGCCATTCGCACCGCCTGGATTCCCCCCGCCATGACCAAACTCCGCCATTTTGGGTCCCCCAGGTGCGCTTCTCGGAGCTGGAGCGCGTGCCATCCTCTGATCATCGCGAAAGCCCATAGTTGGATCGGAAACTCTAGACCTAGGAACGAATAAGAGGCTGAAAGCATCGGCCTATTACCTGTAAGGTAGAAGAGGGTAAATAATGTAATTAAATTATTAATTAAATAATTAATTAGTTTTAAAAGTTTAAACGATCATATCTCATTCAAATCAAATCGGAATTCGATGATTTCAGGTTCGTTAGAACCGAATTGACGAGATCTACAACATGGTACAGACTAGGACGTAAACAGAGGAAGTCAGAAATTCGAGAAAATTTCAGATCTGAATTAAAAGCAATGTGAGAATTCTTTTATTTTAAATAATTAAAATTTACTAATTATGATCGTGTTAAAAATTATTACCAATCCTTTGTAAATGTCAATTTGTATGTGATTTGATTTGGTTTGATTGTTATTGTCATGATGATATGTTAATTAGATTTATTATGGTGTTGAAATGAGGACTGACAAAATAAAATTGTCATTTGTTTGACAAAATAGACATTTTAGTTATATTTTGTCATGTTAGACAAAAAAGAATATTTTGATTAGAATTATTATGTTAGATAGAAAACGTCATTTTAGTTAGAACATTTTGTGTAAATCACACTTTTAATTAGAATTTAGAGATGTTATGTAAAATAAACATTTATATTAGCATATGGAAACTATCATTTATATTAACATATGGAAACTATCATTTACGTTAGCATATAAAAACATCGTTTTTATGTTGAATGTGAATCGTTATATAAAATCATAGTATCGTATTGAAATAAGAATTGGCATATAAACCATCGTTTTATGTTGAAATGAGAATTGTTATATTGAAAAATGTCGATCACATTAGAAACATGATTACATTTCTATGTAATGTTAATCTCATTTTGTTAGAAAATGTTGTGTCACATTTTTGTCCTGAAAATGTACATTAGAATAAAATATTATTTTATTGTAAAATGTCACATTAGAATGAAATAACATTTGGTTATAAAATGTTTATTGGATTAAAATTGTCACTTGTGTTAAATTAGAAAAGGACACTTTTGCCACATTAAAAAAGGTTAAAAGGAAAAGGATAGATTTTTATTAAACATTCTTTTTCAATAACATTCTTTTCAATAAAAAGAAATTATGTTTTTATTATCATATTGATTACAATAAAGAAGTGTAGAATTAGAAATACACATTTTTGTTAAAAATTGATTTGTGAAATAAAAATCACATTTTTGTTAAATTGAAATTATCATTTTTGTTTACATCAATAAAAGAGATATTTTGTCACTTTAAAAGAATTAGAACTAAAAGTACAGTTTTTTAGAGAATGTTTATTTAATAAAAACAATCTTTTTATTTGAAATGTATTACGCATATAAAAATGACATTTTGATTTGAAAATCGTTATATAAATAAAAACCACATTTTTGTTAGAAATGGGTTTTGCAAATTAAAATATCATTTTGCGTAAAATATGATTAGTGAATAGAATAACCCATTTTTATCAAAATATGATTAGTGAATAGAATAACCCATTTTTATCAAAATATGATTAGTGAATAGAATAACCCATTTTTGTCAAAATATGATTAGTGAATAAAATAACCCATTTTTGTCAAAAACTTGATTAGTGAATAAGATTAACATTTTTGGCCAAAACATGATTTTTGAATAAGAAAATAACATTTTTGTCAAAAGAAATTTTAGCTAAGAAAATAACATTTTTGTCAAAAGAAAGTTTAGCTAAGAAAATAACATTTTTGTCAAAGAAAGTTTAGCTAAGGAAATAACATTTTTGTCAAAAGAATGGTTAGGAGAGAAAATGAATATTTTTTTAATAACCCGGAAAATCTGGGCCAGTTTAAAATTTTTATTTTGGTAATTTTAGCGAATTTTGAACATTTAAAATGAATTATTTTAAATAATATCGACGAGAAATTTATTTTGAATAGAATTCGAACGTATATATTATATACGTCGTCGTTAGAATATAAATAATTATATATAATTATAAATAGAATTGAAAATGGCGTGGTAGTTCGATAATTCGATTTCAAACTTCAATTGAATATACCGGGAGCAAAACAAACCGGATTTTAGTGAAACTAAAATTAATGGGATCTATTTGAGGATTTCTTTCCAACGAATCCGAAAAATCAAGGTTTCATAGCGGGAATCAAAAGATATGTCCAGTTGAAAATTCTGAATAGTCGTTATGGAATTCAGGACCTTAAAAATGGGAATTTTGCAAACGACCTCGGATTTTGACGAAACCACTTTTTTGGATCCATGATGTCAAATTATTGCTAGATTCTAAATTTCATAATTTTTCGAATCAATATGTGAGCGTGGCAAAGGAAAACGCGTTTGACCAGTTTCAGTTGATTTTAATCGACTGGAAAATGGCCATTTTTCCATTGGTCTCAGAATTCGACGAAACTAGTTTTGTTAGGACCGTATTGTCAATACGAAGCTAGAAAATATTTTTCGAGAATTTTGAGAGTTCGTATGTGACCCCGGAAAATTGAAATGCGCGTTCAAATTCAATATATAGAGTTATATGTTGATTTTGACGAAAACTGATTGTAACGATCGAATCAGCTTATGATACATATCCCATTGTGTTCGGAATGGGGTAATTAGTTATGAACGACAGGCGGTGGGCCTCGTTTAGAGGTCATATGAAAAAGTCAACTTTATGGAAATTAAATGATTAAAAAAATATAAATATATTTCCTCTCTTTCCCTTATCTCCTCTGCCCCCCCCCGTTATATTTCAGTTCTAAATCGGAAAAAAAGGGGTATCGCGACCGCCCCCTCCCCACCCCCCCATGAGCTCGCCGCCGCGCCTCAGGAGGCAGCGCCGCCCTCCGATCCACCGCACCCCCTCCCTCCAGTCAAACGCGACGCCCACCCCCCCTCGAAAGCTCCACCGCCTGAAGCCCTACACCCACCGCCACATGCCCCTCCTCCGCCTCTTCTTCTCCTCCTCCAGTCAGTGACCGACGGTGAACCCCCCCTCCAACGATACTCCAGTTCGACAGTGAAGGTGATTTTCACAGTATTAAATCAGTTTTTAATTTAATTTCAGTTTTATTTTATATTGTAGAAGGTTAAAAATATAATCTTTTATATTGTAGAAGGATAAAAATATGATTTTTACATTATAGAAGTGTTAAAAATTTGATCTTTATATATGTAGTGAATCAAAAACATGACCCCTATATAGTAGCGATGTAAAAATAGAATTTTTATCTATATAGTAGCGATGTAAAAATAGAATTCTTATCTATATAGTAGCAATGTAAAAATAGAATTTTTATCTATATAGTAGTGATGTAAAAATAGAATTTTTATCTATATAGTAGCGATGTAAAAATAGAATTTTTATCTATATAGTAGCGGTGTAAAAATAGAATTTTTATCTATATAGTAGTGATGTAAAAATAGAATTTTTATCTATATAGTAGCGGTGTAAAAATGGGATTTTTATATATAAAATAGCGAAGTAAAAATGCGATTTTTATATATTGAATAGCGAAGTAAAAATTCGATTTTTCTATATTGAATAGCAAAGTAAAAATGTGATTTATATATATGTAGTGGCTACGGGCAACGAAAGTGACAAAAGGCGAGAACGGCGGAGATTTTCTACATATGAAGAGTCGAGACGTTTGCATTAGCTAGCTGGTGAGAACTTCTCACTCTAAATTTCCTTTTTCTAGTTATATATATATACTAGGATGCAGACGGTGCTTAGCAGCACCCGACACCCGTCATCCACAGACCATGGATGGCTTGTTTGTTTGATTGATGTGTTGTGAAAAATTGTTTGTGATGTTGATGTGAAATCGATAATAAAATGTAGATGTGCTGAAATAAATATAATTATCGTTAAAAAAATAATTTTTAACCCGAATGTGAATAAATAAATATTTATAAACAAATCGGCCGATTTGTTTATATACACTGATTTGACTGATATTGATTGGGATGATAAATTTTACACATCGCCCAACTGCACGAATAAAAATATGTGTTTGTTGATTTGAAACCCCACACGGGTGTTGGGATGAAATTTTGGCATACACTAATCCCAATTATTTAATTGTATGTCGGTCGGTTGGTCGACAGGCTGTGTAAGCGTTAATTATTTATATTTGATGCTTATGCAGTTGTGTGGTGCACTTTGGATGATGGTTGATTGTTTATCATTGCTATTATATACATGTGTTGTATGGAATCCATATAATTAACATTATATGGTGATTGATTGGGCCTCATTCCAATCGGGAAAATAAGGAATATTATAAAAGAAAATTCATTTGTTGAATATAAAAATAGTCATGTGTTGACGATGTTCATGTGTTGAAAACTATTCATGTGTTGAGTAAAATATTTTAAATAATAATATTTACATATTTATCATATTTAAAATTAGAACTACTTCACGGTGGAGTCTAATTAAAAATCAAACGATATATACCATAATTTTATAAATTATTTTACATAACAAAAATAGTCGTGTGTTGACAGTACTCATGTGTTGAGATTAGTCGTGTGTTAAAAGAAATATAGATTCATGTGTTGAATAGAATAAATATTCATTTGTTGAATAGAATAACGAATTTATTGAAATATACAAAGCCATGTTGACTAGAGTTGCGCTATTTTGACGTGAACGATGTTTATATCGATTTTATTCGAATATCGAAAAAGAAGTAATTTCAAAATATAACGTTTTGAAAATATTATCATTTATATAGTAATGATATGAAATATTCAATTTTGATTTGAAATTGAATATAGAGTTGAAATGGTTTCGAAAACGAATTTAAAATGATTTATAAAATACGTTTTAAAAAGAAAATCGACGAAATGTATATAATATATAGATATTATATATATTCATTGGAAAATTGACGTTGCGGGAGATCCGACCGTCGAATTCTCCTAAAACCGGAACCATTGGGTTCGTATCTAAAAGAGCTTTCCAAAGAATATTAGAAATTTGAAATCCAACGGTTGGATATGGAATTATGTCCAAATCAAATTTGAAAAAGATCGCTGTAAGTGCAGTTCGTTGGCCGTCGATGGAAATTGACTGTACAGGCCTTGGTAAAATTATTAAAAATATTAATAATTTGTGTAAAATCATAATATGTAAATTGGAAAGAATTAGGATGAAAAATTCCACATTTGAAAAGATAAAAATAGATTTTTATCGAAATGAACTAGTTTTGAACTAGAATTAAAATCAATTTATTTTTGAAATAAATAAATTGAATTTGAAAGTGATTTTGAAATAATCAATATTCCCAATACGGGAATTGGACTGAAGTTGAATTGAAATTATCTTCAGAATATTTCGATGTTGGATTTCGTGACTATACAGATATTGTTAAGGGAATTTGAAAGATATATTTCATATCGTTATTCCCAATACGATATTTGTTGGTTTCAAGATTTGATATTGAATATAAGCCGATATATTTTCTATTCAGAGCCTTGTATTTAATACCAAAATGTGATTTGGGTTTGTCGTGAATGGTGTCTTCATTAACACTGTTCTTAAGCCCAATAGAGAAAAAGATTAAATCTTTCTATTTAGATTTAATGAAGTGTATCAATTAAATAATATTTAATTGGAATTGAATTTGAATTGGTTTTTGGGTTTATCGTGAGCGGTGTTTTGAATAACACCAGTTCTTTAATCTGATTAACAAAAAAAATATGATTTGGGTTTATCGTGAGCGGTGTTTTGAATAACACCTGTTCTTTAACCCGATTAACAACAAAATATGATTTTGGTTTGTCGTGAATCGTGTTTTAGATCACATTGGTTCTTTAACCCAGTAAAAGGCAGGATATTGATTTTTGAAAAGATAAAAACTAAGTGAATTTTTAATGAATCTTTAATTAGATTGAAATGTGAATTGATAAGTTAAATTATCAAATCCGAAAGGTGATCGAGAATGGAGTACCACCAGTTTTGCTCCAAAGCGATAGTTAAATCTTTAATTAGATTTGAACGTGAAATGGTAATTAATTTTACCGATAGCACCGTGGTGTTAGATATGGAGTATTACCAGTTTTCTCCAGGGGATAAATAGGTTGGGATTGGGAAATAAAATAAATAATTACTTTGGTGCGGTTCGCTAATCCCGACTAGTTTGAAAAACCATAATATGGTTTGAAATGCTATCCAAAGGAAGATTAAAGAAAAAATTTAGAAGAATTTATCTTGGATAAAATTAATGGGAACCTCTCTCTAAGAATGTGATTTTGTGAATAAAAGGATATACTGAATTGGAATGAGGCGTTTGTTGTGTTTGTGTAACATTTATTTATCATATACGTGGGTTATTCAGAAAGGCTGGGGTTATACCCATTCTGAATAACCGATTCGACGAGATGTCGAAGATGAAGACAGTGGTTGAAGACCGGAAGTCTTCACATCGTTTGGTTGATTACTGATGATCTCGATTGGGCTGTACACCCAAGATGAGGGAAATAGTTGGTGATCGTCTAGACGTACTTGGAGATGGATGGATATGCAAGGAAAGTGCCTCCGGTTACGTTTAGACCCATATCGAACTTGTAAATGGATTGTGTGTCTGACATTGGATTTTATTCTGTGTTGATTGATCTCTATTAAATATACATCTGTTTGGTGGTGGAGAATTATTCTCTTGCTTAACGCCCTTCTCTGATATGTACGAGCTCAGAGGTTGTATATCGATGGACATCAGTCGCATGGAGTGAATTTCCAGTGTGGCACGCGTAAGTGGCAATTGATCAAGGCTTCTGTTGAAAAGCAAAGTCTTGTGGTTGATGATCAAAGCACGGCCTGTGTGGCGCAGCTTTGTGTATAATGTGAATTCGCGAGCCTCACACCTCGGTATGAGTCAAAAACGGGATAGTGACTGCAGGGAGAGCACAACGTTTCTTTCTAGCTAAGGTGGTGTCAGTGACCTACCAGCCCTGACATTTATATACTTTTCACCTGTGTGGTTGTTGGATACGAGGCGCCTCGGATTTAGGTCTGTAAGGACCGGGAAACGTGTGTTCAGGAATAACTAATCCTCAAAAGTAAGAGAGGACCGTCCCTGAAGATCCAAGGGTCATAGTGGGGTCCGGAGGCATTTGCTAGAGTGTCTCGAACGCGGAGAGGAGCTTGCTCCTTGCCTCGACTCATGATGGAAATCTAATTTCCAATACGTGATATTGCAGTTTCAATTGTAGAACTAGTATGGCGACATGATAGATGGTACCCATGCCGCCTATGATTGATATTTATGATTGAAATTGTTTTGACACTATACACCTATAATAGTATCAAATAATGTGTTTTAAACGTACCAAGCATGCTTTGGCTGTTATAAGGTAAAAACCATATCCTCCGGCTTGCGTTGCATTGTATGATGGGTCCTGGGTCTTATAGTAGCTTCATTTTTCTTTATTTAGCATTGCGCTGTTTGTTCTATGCACTGGTATTCTTGGGAGGAAACCTGTTCCGTGTTATACGGCGTGGTCCCTTGATTTACCAAACTTTAAAACCAATATTAATAACTGTTTTAGTTCACCTGTGTGGTTTTGCAGATTTATATTCACAGGATCTTAATTTACAGCTGGAACGATGCTCGGAAAGCTCTGTATCCGTGTATCACTTTCATTTGTGTTTTATATTATTTTATCGCTGCTATGTAATTTATTGTAATCTCTGATATTCTTTGTTGTATAATATTTATTCATTTATGCTCTGTATTTTCTTGTATTCTGATGGAATTGTTGTAATAACAATGAAATGTTCTTCCGTCTGCGTTCATTTGTGTGTTGTTCTCAAAGTATCCGCTCTTTCCTTCACGGGGAAGTTACAGGTCCTTACAGTTTGGTATCAGAGATTTGGTTTACAAAGCTCGAGAACAAGACACATTAGAACCATACGAAAGAATTCATCAGATATTGGATTAATAACATCCAGTTAGAATGACTCGTTAGAGATAGGATCAGTAGTATCCTAGAACGGGTGTGAAGAGTATATTTTCAAATGGAAACAATTTTGTTTTGAAAATTTAAATCGCTTTATACGTATTTGAATATTTATTTATTTTGAATTTGGACAATCCAATATATAAAGATTTCGTATATACGCGTCATGAACGTATATTCGAAGTTTTAATATACTGGATAGACTCTAGTCACCCGAAGATGATGTTGATAATGACCATGACATCATCAATATTTATGTTCATGTTTCGAAGGTGTGATTTCTATATATTTCCATTAGACTGCTGTGAGAACCAAAACTAATATAGCTAGAATACATTGTTGTGAATTGACATCAAAAACATGATTTTCTGTGTATGTATCCAAATTATGAATTTGAAACTCTAATCCACTAATTGATTGATGTTTGTGTTTTTTTATTATTGTTTGCCTAATTGAATTTTGAACCATTTAGCCTAATTGAATCACATATTGAATTGTATTGAAAATTAGTTGCATTTGTTTGCATATACATGTACTTACATTGAACAGGTCATAGCAAGGAGGCTAGAGCAGGGAATAAAATCTGTTTGCCCGACAAATAGGTACATGTTCACCATAATTTACTGTTTTGTTTGGGTGATGATGATTTTATGAGCCGATTGGCTAGCCGCTTGGCTTTTTCTTTTTCTTTTTTAGATCAGAGGGACTGTATGGCAATTTCGGGATTTTCCCGTGGCTTCCGGTGCAGGGGAGGTTATGGCGAAATTTTTTGAAAATTCCGGGTGTTAGCCAAATTTTTGAAGAATTTGAAAATTCTCAGAAACTGAAAAGTTGGAGAATGGAAGCCAGATCTAACGTAGAGTTGATTAATCAAACTACTTTCGACTTTCTTCCTTTTCGGGGATGAAAAGTTTTAAGTGGGGGAGATTGTAATAACCCGGAAAATCTGGGCCAGTTTAAAATTTTTATTTTGGCAATTTTAGCGAATTTTGAACATTTAAAATGAATTATTTTAAATAATATCGACGAGAAATTTATTTTGAATAGAATTCAAACGTATATATTATATACGTTGTCGTTAGAATATAAATAATTATATATAATTATAAATAGAATTGAAACTGGCGCGGTAGTTCGATAATTCGATTTCAAACTTCAATTGAATATACCGGGAGCAAAACAAACCGGATTTTAGTGAAACCAAAAATAATGGGATCTATTTGAGGATATCTTTCCAACGAATTCGAAAAATCAAGATTTCATAGCGGGAATCAAAAGATACGTCCAGTTGAAAATTCTGAATAGTCGCTATAGAATTCAGGCTCTTAAAAATAGGGATTTTGCAAACGACCTCGGATTTCGACGAAACCACTTTTGTTGGATCCATGATGTCAAATTATTGCTAGATTCCAAATTTCATAATTTTTCGAATCAATATGTGAGCGTGGCAAAGGAAAACGCGTTTGACCAGTTTCAGTTGATTTTAATCGACTGGAAAATGGCCATTTTTCCAGCGGTCTCAGAATTCGACGAAACAAGTTTTGTTAGGACCGTATCGTCAATACGAAGCTAGAAAATATTTTTCGAGAATTTTTAGAGTTTGTATGTGACCCTGGTAAATTGAAATGCGCGTTCAAATTCAATATATAGAGTTATATGTTGATTTTGACGAAAACTGATTGTAACGATCGAATCAGCTTATGATACATATCCCATTGTGTTCGGAATGGGGGTAATTAGCTATGGACGACAGGCGGTAGGCCTCGTTTAGAGGTCGTATGAAAAAGTCAACTTTATGGAAATTAAATGAATAAAAAAATATAAATATTATTTCCTCTCTTCCCCTTATCTCCACTGCCCCCCCATTATAATTCAGTTCGAAATCGGGAAAAAAAAAGAAAATAAAAAAAGGGAGAGAAGGGGGGAAAGCGACCGCCGCCCCCCCCCTTCCCCCCTCCCCCGATGAGCTCGTCGTCGCGCCTCAGGAGGCAGTGCCGCCCTCCGATCCACCGCACCCCCTCCCTCCAGTAGAACGCGACGCCCCCCCCTCGAAAGCTCCACCGCCTGAAGCTCTACACCCACCGCCACATGCCCCTCCTCCGCCTCTTCTCCTCCTCCAGTCAGAGACCGACGGTGAACCCCCTCCCCCCTCCAACGATGCTCCAGTTCGACAGTGAAGGTGATTTTCACTTTATTAAATTAGTTTTTAATTTAATTTCAGTTTTATTTTATATTGTAGAAGGTTAAAAATATAATCTTTTATATTGTAGAAGGTTAAAAATATAATCTTTAATATTGTAGAAGGATAAAAATATGATTTTTACATTATAGAAGTGTTAAAAATTCGATCTTTATATATGTAGTGAATCAAAAACATGACCCCTATATAGTAGCGATGTAAAAATAGAATTTTTATCTATATAGTAGCGATGTAAAAATAGAATTTTTATCTATATAGTAGCGATGTAAAAATAGAATTTTTATCTATATAGTAGCGGTGTAAAAATGGGATTTTTATATATAGAATAGCGAAGTAAAAATGCGATTTTTATATATTGAATAGCGAAGTAAAAATTCGATTTCTCTATATTGAATAGCAAAGTAAAAATGTGATTTATATATATGTAGTGGCTACGGGCAACGAAAGTGACAAAAGGCGAGAACGGCGGAGATTTTCTACATATGAAGAGTCGAGACGTTTGGATTAGCTAGCTGGTGAGAACTTCTCACTCTAAATTTCCTTTTTCTAGTTATATATATATATATATATACTAGGATGCAGACGGTGCTTAGCAGCACCCGACACCCGTCATCCACAGACCATGGATGACTTGTTTGTTTGATTGATGTGTTGTGAAAAATTGTTTGTGATGTTGATGTGAAATCGATAATAAAATGTAGATGTGTTGAAATAAATATAATTATCGTTAAAAAATAATTTTTAACGTGAATGTGAATAAATAAATATTTATAAACAAATCGGCCGATTTGTTTACATACACTGATTTGACTGATATTGATTGGGATGATAAATTTTACACATTGCCCAACTGCTTGAATAAAAATATGTGTTTGTTGATTTGAAACCCCACACGGGTGTTGGGATGAAATTTTGGCGTATACTAATCCCAATTATTTAATTGTATGTCGATTGATTGGTCGACATGCTGTGTAAGCGTTAATTATTTATATTTGATGCTTATGCAGTTGTCTGGTGCACTTTGGATGATGGTTGATTGTTTATCGTTGCTATTATATACATGTGTTGTATGGAATCCATATAATTAACATTATATGGTGATTGATTGGGTCTTATTCCAATCGGGAAAATAAGGAATATTAAAAAAGAAAATTCATTTGTTGAATATAAAAATAGTCATGTGTTGACGATGTTCATGTGTTGAGTAAAATATTTTAAATAATAATATTTACATCTTTATCATATTTAAAATTAGAACTACTTCACGGTGGAGTCTAATTAAAAATCAAAAGATAGATACCAAAATTTAAAAATTATTTTACATAACAAAAATAGTCGTGTGTTGACAGTACTCATGTGTTGAGATTAGTCATGTGTTGAAAGAAATATACATTCATTTGTTGAATAGAATAACGAATTTATTGAAATATATAAAGCCGTGTTGACTAGAGTTGCGCTATATTGACGTGAACGATATTTATATCGATTTTATTCGGATATCGAAAAAGAAGTAATTTCAAAATATAACGTTTTGGAAATATTATCATTTATATAGTAATGATATGAAATATTCAATTTTGATTTGAAATTGAATATAGAGTTGAAATGGTTTTGAAAACGAATTTAAAATGATTTATAAAATACGTTTTAAAAAGGTAATCGACGAAATATATATAATATATAGATATTATATATATAATGGCCTGAAGAGGACGCGCCGCGCCGCGGCAGTTCGTGAATTTCGACCATTGACTTCGAATTGACGTTGCGGGAGATCCGACCGTCGAATTCTCCTAAAACTGGAACCGTTGGGTTCGTATCGAAAAGAGATTTCCAATGAATATTAGAAATTTGAAATCCAATGGTTGGATTTGGAATTATGTCCTAATCAAATTTGAAAAAGGTCACTGTAAGTGCAGTTCGATGGCCGACGATGGAAATCGACTGTACAGGCATTGATAAAATTATTAAAAATATTAATAATTTGTGTAAAATCATAATATGTAAATTGGAAAGAACTGGGAAGAAAAATTCCATATTTGAAAAGATAAAAATAAATTTTTATCGAAATGAACTAGTTTTGAACTAGAATAAAAATCAATTTATTTTTGAAATAAATAAATTGAATTTGAAAGTGATTTTAAAATAATCAATATTCCCAATACGGGAATTGGACTGAAGTTGAATCGAAATTATCTTCGGAATATTTTGATGTTGGATTTCGTGACTATACGGATATTGTTAAGGGAATTTGAAAGATATATTTCATATCGTTATTCCCAATACGATATTTGTTGGTTTCAGGATTTGATATTGAATATAAGCCGGTATATTTTCTATTCAGAGCCTTGTATTTAATATCAAAATGTGATTTGGGTTTGTCATGAATGGTGTCTTCATTAACACTGTTCTTAAGCCCAATAGAGAAAAAGATTAAATCTTTCTATTTAGATTTAATGAAGTGTATCAATTAAATAATATTTAATTGGAATTGAATTTGAATTGGTTTTTGGGTTTATCGTGAGCGGTGTTTTGAATAACACCTGTTCTTTAACCCGATTAACAACAAAATATGATTTGGGTTTATCGTGAGCGGTGATTTGAATAACACCTGTTCTTTAACCCAATTAACAACAAAATATGATTTGGGTTTGTCGTGAATCGTGTTTTAGATGACATTGATTCTTTAACCCAGTTAAAGGCAGGATATTGATTTTTGAAAAGATAAAAACTAAGTGAAGTTTTAATGAATCTTTAATTAGATTGAAATGTGAATTGATAAGTTAAATTATCAAATCTGAAAGGTGATCGAGAATGGAGTACCACCAGTTTTGCTCCAAAGCGATAGTTAAATCTTTAATTGGATTTGAACGTGAAATGGTAATTAATTTTACCGATAGCACCATGGTGTTAGATATGGAGTATTACCAGTTTTCTCCAGGGGATAAATAGGTTGAGATTGGGAAATAAAATAAATAATTACTTCGGTGTGGTTCGCTAATCCCGACTAGTTTGAAAAACCATAATATGGTTTGAAATGATATCCAAAGGAAGATTAAAGAATAAATTTAGAAGAATTTATCTTGGATAAAATTAATGGGAACCTCTCCCTAAGAATGTGATTTTGTGAATAAAAGGATATTCTGAATTGGAATGAGGCATTTGTTGTGTTTGTGTAACATTTGTTTATCATATACGTGGGTTATTCAGAAAGGCCGGGGTTATACCCATTCTGAATAACCGATTCGACGAGATGTCGAAGATGAAGACTGTGGTTGAAGACCAGAAGTCTTCACATCATTTGGGTGATTACTGATGATCTTGATTGGGATGTACACCCAAGATGAGGGAAATAGTTGGTGATCGTCTAAACGTACTTGGAGATGGATGGATATGCGAGGAAAGTGCCTCCGGTTTCGTTCAGACCCAGAACGAACTTGTAAATGGATTGTGTGTCTGAAATTTTATTTTATTCTGTGTTGATTGATATCTATTAAATATACATCTGTTTGGCGGCGGAGAACTATTCTCTTGCTTGACGCCCTTCTCTGATACGTACGAGCTCGGAGGTTGTATATCGATGGACATAAGTCGCATGGAGTTAATTGCCAGTGTGGCACGCATAAGTGGCAATTGATCAAGGCTTCTGTTGAAAAGAAAAGTCTTGTGGTTGATGATCAAAGCACGGCCTGTGTGGCGCAGCTTTGTGTATAACATGAATTCGCGAGCCTCACACCTCGGTATGAGTCAAAAACGGGATAGTGACTACAGGGAGAGCATGACGTTTCTTTCTAGCTAAGGTGGTGTCAGTGACCTACCAGCCCTGACATTTATATACTTTTCACCTGTGTGGTTGTTGGATACGAGGCGCCTCGGATATAGGTCTGTAAGGACCGGGAAACGTGTGTTCAGGAATAACTAATCCTTAAAAGTAAGAGAGGATCAGCCCTGAAGATCCAAGGATCATAGTGGGGTCCTGAGGCATTTGCTAGAGTGTCTCGAACGCGGAGAGGAGCTTGCCCCTTGCCTCGACTCATGACGGAAATCCAATTTCCAATACGTGATATGGCGGTTTTAATTGTAGAACTAGTATGGCGACATGATAGATGGTACCCATGCCGCCTATGATTGATATTTGCGATTGAAATTGTTTTGACACTATACACCTATGATAGTATCAAATAATGTGTTTTAAACGTATCAAGCATGCTTTGGCTGTTATAAGGTAAAAACCCTATCCTCCGGCTTGCGTTGCATTGTGTGATGGGACCTGGGTCTTATAACAGCTTCATTTTTCTTTATTTAGCATTGCGCTGTTTGTTCTATGCACTGGTATTCTTGGGAGGAAACCCGTTACGTGTTATACGGCGTGGTCCCTTGATTTACCAAACTTTAAAACCAATATTAATAACTGTTTTAGCTCTCACACCAGTCCCATGACTGGCCTGGAGTTTATTGTTTTAACTTAAACTCTGGGTGCCCCTATTTTCCACACGGGCAGCTAGTAGTTTTGGTTTTGCAGATTTATATTCACAGGATCCTGATTTACAGCTGGAACGATGCTCGGAAAGCTTTGTATCCGTGTATCACTTTCAGTTGTGTTTTATATTATTTTTCCGCTGCTATGTAATTTATTGTAATCTCTGATATTCTTTGTTGTATAATATTTATTCATTTATACTCTGTATATTCTTGTATTCTGATGGAATTGTTGTAATAACAATGAAATGTTCTTCCGTCTACGTCCATTTGTGTGTTGTTCTCAAAGTATCCGCTCTTTCCTTCACTGGGAAGTTACGGGTCCTTACAATTTTCGTGTATAAAAAAAGAGTTAAATGAAAATGAACATTATATATATATATATATATATATATATATATATATATATATACACACATATAAAGGATGACATAAAAATGAGCATTTTTATATATTAAAAAGGGGAGAATCAAAAATGCATATTTTGTTTATATTAAAAGAATTAAAGAGGATTTTCACTTTTGTTTACATTAAAAGAATTAGTCAAAAATGTATATTTTTATACATTAAAAAGTATGAATTGAAAATGTATATTTTTATACATTTTTGCTTGCAAATTTAGTTGCAAACAAAACATTTAACAAAGATTATATTTATTTTATTTGCATATTTAGATGCAAATAAACATCGAAGTTAAAAGATTATATTTTTAGTTGCATATTTAGAGGCAAATAAACACCATAGGAAAAAGATGCATTTTGTTTGCAACTTTAGATGTGAACAAAACATTACAATTAAAAGTTATCCTTTTTATTTGCAATCCTTGTTGCAAATAAAACTAGAAATAAAAAAAGTTGCAATTTTTATTTACATCCCTCGATGTAAATAAACATAAAAAGTTGAATCTTTATTTGGATTCTCTTTTGCAAATAAAGCATGAAATAAGAAGTTATATTTTAATTTACATTCTCTATTGCAAATAAAACATGAAATCCAAAAGTACATTTTTATCTGCACTTTAGTGGTTATAAAAACAATAAGATTAAATGATTACATTTTTAATGTAACATAAAGATTTCATTTTGTACAAATGTAAAAAGAATATCATTTTATGTAAAATGAAAAGATCATACTTCATGGTAGGTGAGTCAACATTAGAATTCACATTCTTAATGTAAATGAATCAGTAGAAAGGATTCATTGTTTTGATAAATTATGTTAACATGGGAACTTACATTGTTCTCATATATGAAC
This sequence comes from Allium sativum, assembly GCA_030737875.1. Taxonomy (NCBI): domain Eukaryota; kingdom Viridiplantae; phylum Streptophyta; class Magnoliopsida; order Asparagales; family Amaryllidaceae; genus Allium; species Allium sativum. The sequence continues at coordinate 711,844,108 of CM060919.1, read as the reverse complement.
TGATTCATCACTATATATATATATATATGTTTATGATGCTGAAATGTTACACTTCCATTTACGTGTCGTCCGACTTGTTTATGTGATTGGGTCGATAATTTTTACACATCGCCCAAGTGCACAAATAATTTATTATTTGATTGTTTGGATGAAACCCCACACGGGTGTTGGGATGATTTTTGATCTACACTAGTCCCAACATTTAGTGTAGAATCCACTTTGGTTGTTATTTGGATGTTTGATAATTATTCATCATGATTGTTGATTTCATGCAATATATGGGTGTTTAATGGGTCACATTCCAATAAAGAATATAGTTTAGAAAAAGAATATAGTTTAGAAAAAGAATATAGTTTTAGAAAAAGAATATATTTTGGAAAAATATATTTTTACTGAAATAAACTAGTTATTAACCAAAGTAAATCAGTAAAAATTTAAATGTAATGAAGTTTTACGATTTGCTCATATTTAATTGAAAAAATTAAATAAATTGGATTTTGGGTTTGTCGTGAATAGTGTCTTAAATAACACTGTTCTTAAACCCCGTATGAAAAGTAAAATCTTTTAACTAAGATTATTAAAGTTCTCAACTATGTTTAGTAATTGGAATAAGATGAAATGTGATTTGGGTTTATTGTGAACTGTGTTTTTAACCGACATTTGTTCTTTAACCCAACTGATAACGAAAGTATGATTTGAAATTTATAAATTTTTTATTAAGATTTAAATGGAAATTTTCCAAAATTAAAGTTTTCCAATTTGATACATTAGATTGGAATTGAATAGGATTCGAGTTAATTATAACCGAGATAAGCTTTTGTAAAAGAAGGCCGATGCTACATATGGAATTTAAAAGGCTTTGCCGTTATCCCATTTATATTATGGGTCGGATACAGAAATTTATAACGATTATATATATTGATTTGATTTCTGTGAAGATTCCATATTTCATGGAAGATTATTTTAGGTTTACCGTGAACTATGTTTTTAAATGACATTAGTTCTTTAACCCAGTTAAAGATAAGATTAATTTCTTGGATTTAAATAATCATTGAATAATGATTTTTAATATCTAAAATCAAAATGAGATTTTAGTAAATTGTAACACCCCACCTCCGCTAGGGTCACTCACAAAGGGAATGCACTAGGTTTGGTGAAGCATTATCGAGGTAAACATGCACAGAAATATTACAAGACAGAACATATATAAAACAGCAGAAGTAAAACAAATTTCATTACCTTATAAAATAAGGTCTAAAGCCTTTTACATCAGAATACATCAAAACCTGTCTTGCAATAGTAAAGAAGCATAAAACTTTTTCATAAATTATTCCCCAAAATAAAGCGGTGAAGCAGCCATAGCCAAGAGAAGACCAAGCTATACATGATGACCTTCAAGCATAAGAGGTTCGAACTAAACAACATCATTTCCTCCCTGAAAACCTAGGGTGGGGAACGGAAGACAAAGAGGCAAAAGAAAACGGGGTCAGTCATAAAGACTGGTAAGTCCTATCTACTTCCAGTATAAAAACAGGTAAAGGCAACATGACATGCATAAACTGAAAGTAAACATAAGAGTGACGACAAGATAGATAAGCTAAACCAAGATAACTGGATGAACTACTGTAGTAGAATAAACTATGGTATCATGATAAACTACGGTGTCAAGATAAATCAAGGTATCACATCGTCAGGTTTCTATCAAGTATACTATCCCAAGGTATCTATCATGTATAACCTCCCACGGTATCTATCATGTATAACATCCCAAGGTATTTATCATGTATATTTACTCTGCACCTCTCGTACTAGTATCCCAACCCGCGTCATGTGTTAATTATGGATGTCCCTTGCCCAATGTCATGTAATGGTCCATGTCAACCTAATATATAGCATATGTAGGTTTTTCCCCAACTCGTATGTTTCTTTCCATGTATAAGTTCAGTCCTTTGCCGTAGGCCGTACGGGCTTTCCCATGTAAATCTATACCACCTCAACGTAGTACCATTTTATCCTTGAAGTTGTTTTGGGCTGCTATCCTTGACCTGGTTATGTTTTCTTACCGTGAACTATCGCGTGTTCACCTAGGGTTTATGCCACTTAGGACCGCTAGGGATTATGCTACCTAATGAACGTTTTTCGTGTCTCGGTTTGGGTTTTAGCCACCTAGGGCTACTAGGGATTATGATACCCGTCAACCGCGCCCTTTTCTCCCACGTATGAATCGTGAATCGTTTTCCATGTCTAGACGCACATGTATCTCAATGTGCCATCCGAGTTCCGTGCCAGGGCAAATCAAGAAATACGGAACTCGTTCGGGAGTTTTAAGTCGTCTGCCGGTGCAGATATCAAGGTCTGTTTTTGTATCTGTGGCTATGGTCCCACATGACCCCTCCCTCAACTACTGAAAGGCAAAACAAGAAAAGTCATGTGTGAGAACTACACTAAGGCCATCGATGCCCTCTTTCCGGATGGCCAACCTCACCCATACCTAAATAGCAAGTATGGTCTGTTGGGTGTTCTCTGCCTTTCCGTACGCACAAGATTGACTAAATATGGTAGGTGGCCGACGATGTGCTATCTAGGGCTACCATGAAAAATATTGCCGACCCCACGCTAATCCACCCCAGTCTTTAGGTTGCTCGCACAACAACCAAGGCATACCCTTGGTTCTTCTACCGCAGACCTTAACCTCTGTGAGCCCGGGTTTCGTGGACCATCCGCAACCTCACAGAGGGATACCAAGAGTACCCTCATGTCCCTCGAAGCTACTGCTTCGTCATCCAGTTCGTTGGAGCCTTTATCTAAGTCAGATAATTTGCTCTTCCTCGTGTGTTTAAGCGATAACCTACCGTATCGGGTTACTCATCTATCTGTGAACTGGTCCAAATTCCTTGACTAAGAATTATTACTTAGTTATCCTAAACTAAGGTTTATCACTTAGTTCCCTTTCCCGTTATCCTTATTAACTACGATTTTCCACCTAGTCCCCTGAACTAGGGTTTTGTCCAATGGGTTAAGTGTTGTCATTCCAGTTCATGACTTAACTCGCCTACGAATCATGTCAGGATTGGATAAGTATTTAAGCTCAAGACTTAGCCCTACAAGTTGGTTAAGTATACCAAGAAGCTCATGACTTAACCTTATTCAATTATCAAGTCAAATTGGTTAAATATTAGTTTTCCTTGGCCCTGTCAGATTATCGTGTTAGATTGGTTAAGCATAGATTATCTTAACACCAGTAGATTATCGAGTCGGATTGGTTAAGTGTGGGTTAGCTCAACCCCATCCACTAATTGTACTATAATGGTTAAGTATATTTTAGACGGTCTTATGACTTAACCCTATCAAGTTCTCATATTAGATTGGTTAAGTATAGGTTACTTAACCTCATCAAATCATCATGTATAATTGGTTGAGTATAAGTTACTTAACCCCATTAAATTATCATGTTAAGTTGGTTAAGTATTGGTTACTTAACCTCATTTAATTACCAAGTTTAGATTGGTTAAGTGTTTAACTTAACCCCATCGAATTACCGTGTTTAGATTAGTTAAGTGTAGGTTACTTAACCCCATCTAATTACCGTGCTTAGATTAGTTAAGTCTAAGTTACTTAACCCCATCTAATTACCAAGTCGGATTAGTTAAGTGTAAATTACTTAACCCCATCCCCTAATTGTCTTATATGGTTAAGTGTCATTAAGAAATCAAGTCCGGTTTAACTTAACCTACCCATTCGTGTCATATCGGTTAAGTGTCATTAGTCAAAATTACTTAACCTTTTCATGTGGCATTAATTAGATTAATGCACCCCAAACTCTCACATTAGACTTTGTTGTGGTTACTAGTTAAGCCGGGCGGGTCCAGGTAGATTTACACCACAACCTAGTCTAACCTCGGGTTTCAAGCGCGATATGACCAACTACACACATTGGGTCCTATTGTTTGTAGCCACTGGATTTGCCGGGCGGGTCCGGGCAGATTTATGCTACAAACTCAACCCAACCTCGAGTTGGCCACTTCCATGTTTTTCTACGTGTCATGTTCATGTCAAGTTTAGACCCCATTTTAAGCCCATGTTTTCATGTAGCCCCATGTCAAGTTTTCGTGTCATATTCACGTTATTTATCATTACATGTTACATGTAATTTCATGTCAAGATCATAGCCAATTTTCAAGTTTGCCTAAACTACCCAAAGCGTGTCCCCAACGCTCATGAAAGCGAATCAACATATTTGGGATAATATGACAAAGATTGGTACAAGATGGCAAAGATGAATCACAAGTTAAACATGGCGAAAATTGAGGCAAATGTGTTCACATAACAAGCATATTGCATATTGGCCTCAAAACATGCACGATGTCATAAAGGGATTGGCCACAAACGTGAATAATATCATAAAGGATTTGGCCTTAAGCATGCAAAGTATCATAAGGGGTTTTGGTCTCAAACATGCATAGTATCATAAGGGGTTTGGGTTCATTTATATGCATAAGCCCCAAGTCATGTTCATGCACATATTTCACAAGTCAAAGTGGTTCCAAGTGTTCATGCCAACATCCCACAAGTAAAGGTTCAAGCTTTCATGGCAAACTAAGTCCAATGCAACATGAATAACATGATTTAGTCACTAAACATAGCCTAAAGTCATAGGTTCAAGCAAAAGAGATATGACAAGGTTCACATAGGCTAGCATACTTATGTTTCATCGCATTTTATTCCATGTCACATTAGAACCACCGTTAGAATCTACAAGTAGCTAGAACTTACATAGCGAGGCTTAGGGAAAGATCATGAATCGTCTTGACGAAGAAAGGTGGCTCCTTTGTTGAAGAATCGTCATGAAATTTTCGTAGCAACGTTGATCTACCTTCGATTTGACATAGGAAGCTTGCACCTTTTGATTTGAACCCGATTTGAAGGCATAGTCTTTAGGAATTTGAGATGGAGGCCATGATCACTCGGCATTTGGGCAGCACTTCATGGCATGAGTGATTTGTGAGGTTTTAGGGTAGGCTTAGGGGTCTTTTTATAGAGATTAGGAGTAGTTTAGGCCCTTAGATTAACCCTAGGATAGATCTGAACCCTCAAAACCCGTCACAGGCCATAAAACATGTCTTGAGTAACAAGTCAGGTGCACCCAGGACAGACTGGCCGACCACCCAAGTCGACAGGGGTGTCGACTGGGCAGTCGACACCACATTGGGTGTGTCGACTCCCAAGTCGACTCCCCAGTCGACTTGGGTCTGGCGGGAATTTTCCCGCCTGTCCTGCAGGGTCTGTATTTGAATTTTGAATTCAAATTTGAACTGTTTTTGAACTTGAAATTTTCTGAAAACTTCGACGGGCCATAACTGGGTCATACAGACTCCGATTTTCGAAAACTCGGACTCTATTTCGCGTATTTTTCCGAGACGATCGCAATGGCACAACCCGTTTCTCCTGATTCAAATTTTATAATTAAATTCTGCCTTGATTCTTGTCCTAGCATGTTGTAAAAATCCGGGTTGTTACATTCTCCCCAACTTAAAGGATTTCGTCCCCGAAATCTCCAAGTTAGGAAGAACGTATCCTATAATCCATCATCCATCTACTCAAAACATCATCCACAGGCAACCATGGTCCCTAAAAGATTCCTAATGCTTTATGAATACATGCAGAAAGTGTGTGTATATGCTCCTTAGCTAATGCTAATGATCAGGCCTGAATGATCCTTCTAATGCAAAATATGTTCAGTGCCATGAGTCCAACATGTATGCAAATAGTCCTAGTCATATAAACACTATATGTGTGCACAAACATTCATTCATATGCAACATCCGCATGACAACACATTAACTTTCAAACAAGTGCAAATACTCGTGCATATGCAATGCAAAATGTGAGTGCGTCGGTCTAGTATCTAACGTGTATTCGCGCATCCACGAGCAACCACTTGCAACCATTTGCAACCATATCAATCATAACATGTTTCAAATACATGTTTACATCCATAGGGTTCTACCTAAGGTTCCCAAGATAGGATCGAGGAGATAAACAAGACAAACTCCTTACGGGGTTTGCAATAGAAACAGGACCGAGAGGATATCCACCAAGCGATAGCATGCAAGCAAGCTCTACAGGTGAACCAAGGATCAAAGATATACTCTTAAAAAGAGACATGATGCGCGTGTCTAAGCCGCCTTTCCATGAGCTTAATTCCATTGTGCCTTGACCACCTTTGACTTCATGATTTCATAGCTCCTTGATTCCTACTTCCAAGGTATGAGTTGGAACTCATTTCACTGTCGCCTCTCGTTTCACTTTCACATATCATTTCCCTAGTATGCTCGGCTCAAACATATCTGCGTACTCATGCAAGCTCTCCAAAATTCACTAGTGAATTCTGGATCTCTTTTACCAATGCCAATCCATGTTATCACGTGCACTTACTAGGGTGAACTATCCGCATTATTCGAGAACGTTACTCGATCGGATCAAAGATTTCCGATAAATGCATCAAGAGATTCTAGGTAACTAACCATGACAGAACTCATAAGGCTACACGAAACTTCGAGGGTATTACAAAGGCAAGTTAAGAGTTTAACTACCCTCCTTTCAAAACCAAGAATGGCATCCCTTACTGGATAAGCTCTTCATCCCTAGAATCCATCCATAGCTCAACAATAGTAGCATTGTTTCTAATCTCAACACTAGGCATTTACACACTCAATTCCAAACAAGTCATGAATAAATGGACCGACTCTCCAACCAGATTTTTGGGACAAAAGAGGATCTTCTACCATGCTAGTACTAAGGTACAGAGATTTAACTATCGAAGCAGACTTAAATGATGCGATGATCAAAACAACGTCTGGACGGGATGATAGAAAAGAAAGGCTAAACCTTTAACAGAAACGATACCATCCCTCTTGGGTACGCTAGGAGTGAGAGCATACAATTGCCCTCTCGCTGATCTTGTCCTTGCCCTCCTTCGTGGACTAATCCATACCAACAAGTTGCTTATCCTTACGTCCGTGTCCTTTATCCTTGCTCTTATTACCCTTCCTTGTAACATGGTAACAGGCCTCTCGAGAACCACCTCCATCTCATGGAAAACGCTTCGTAGCTAGACAAGGATTAGTCGCAGTTAAAACTACTGTGACTACAGATGGAGGAAAGAATGGAAAACAGATTCAATCAAGGAAACAAAGGATAGTGCTAATGGCTTTTGGGGAATAGCCTTTAAAAACTTTTCTTGAAAAATGCTTCTTTGTAAACAGTTTCTCAAATAGTTTTCAGAAGGTTTTAAAAACTTTTGCCCAGTCTGGTAACCTTCTGCTCTGATACCAAATGTAACACCCCACCTCCGCTAGGGTCACTCACAAAGGGAATGCACTAGGTTCGGTGAAGCATTATCGAGGTAAACATGCACAGAAATATTACAAGATAGAACATATATAAAACAGCGGAAGTAAAACAAATTTCATTACCTTATTAAATAAGGTCTAAAGCCTTTTACATCAGAATACATCGAAACCTGTCTTGCAATAGTAAAGAAGCATAAAACTTTTTCATAAATTATTCCCCAAAGTAAAGCGGTGAAGCAGCCATAGCCAAGAGAACACCAAGCTATACATGATGACCTTCAAGCATAAGAGGTTCGAACTAAACAACATCATTTCCTCCTTGAAAACCTGGAGGGGGGGGCGAACGGAAGACAAAGAGGCGAAAGAAAACGGGGTCAGTCATAAAGACTGGTAAGTCCTATCTACTTCCAGTATAAAAACAGGTAAAGGTAACATGACATGCATAAACTGAAAGTAAACATAAGGGTGACGACAAGATAGATAAGCTAAACCAAGATAACTGGATGAACTACTGTAGCAAGATAAACTAAAGTATCATGATAAACTACGGTGTCAAGATAAATCAAGGTATCACATCGTCAGGTTTCTATCAAGTATACTATCCCAAGGTATCTATCATGTATAACGTCCCACGGTATCTATCATGTATAACATCCCAAGGTATTTTTCATGTATATTTACTCTGCACCTCTCGTACTAGTATCCCAACCTGCATCACGTGTTAATTATGGATGTCCCTTGCCCAATGTCATGTAATGGTCCATGTCAACCTAATATATAGCATATGTAGGTTTTTCCCCAACTCGTATGTTTCTTTCCATGTATAAGTTCAGTCCTTTGCCGTAGGCCGTACGGGCTTTCCCATGTAAATCTATACCACCTCAACATAGTACCATTTTATCCTTGAAGTTGTTTTGGGCTGCTATCCTTGATCTGGTTATGTTTTCTTACCCTGAACTATCACGTGCTCACCTTGGGTTTATGCCACTTAGGACTGCTAGGGATTATGCTACCTAATGAACGTTTTTCTTGTCTCGGTTTGGGTTTTAGCCACCTAGGGCTACTAGGGATTATGCTACTCGTCAACCGCGCCCTTTTCTCCCACGTATGAATCGTGAATCGTTTTCCATGTCTAGATGCACATGTATCTCAATTTGCCATCCGAGTTCCGTGCCAGGGCAAATCACGAAATATGGAACTCGGTCGGGAGTTTTAAATCGTCTACCGATGCAAATATCAAGATCTGTTTTTGTATCCATGGCTATGGTCCCACATGACCCCTCCCTCAACCACTGAAAGGCAAAACAAGAAAAGTCATGTGTGAGAACTACACTAAGGCCATCGATGCCCTCTTTCCGGACGGCCAACCTCACCCATACCTAGATAGCAAGTATGGTCTGTTGGGTGTTCTCTGCCTTTCCGTACGCACACGATTGACCAAAGACGGTAGGTGGCCGACGATGTGCTATCTAGGGCTACCATGAAAAATATCGCCGACCCTACGCTAATCCACCCCAGTCTTTAGGTTGCTCGCATAGCAACCAAGGCGTACCCTTGGTTCTTCTACCGCAGACCTTAACCTCTGTGAGCCCCGGTTTCGTGGACCATCCGCAACCTCACAGAGGGATACCAAGAGTACCCTCACGTCCCTCGAAGCTACTGCTTCGTCACCCAGTTCATTGGAGCCTTTATCTAAGTCAGATAATTTGCTCCTCCTCGTGTGTTTAAGCGACGACCTACCGTATCGGGTTACTCATCTATCTGTGAACTGGTCCAAATTCCTTGACTAAGAATTATTACTTAGTTATCCTAAACTAAGGTTTATCACTTAGTTCCCTTTCCCGTTATCCTTGTTAACTACGATTTTCCACCTAGTCCCCTGAACTAGAATTTTGTCCAATGGGTTAAGTGTTGTCATTCCAGTTCATGACTTAACCCGCCTACGAATCATGTCAGGATTGGATAAGTATTTAAGCTCAAGACTTAGCCCTACAAGTTGGTTAAGTATACCAAGAAGCTCATGACTTAACCTTATTCAATTATCAAGTCAAATTGTTTAAATATTAGTTTGCCTTGGCCCTATCAGATTATCGTGTTAGATTGGTTAAGCATAGATTATCTTAACCCCATTAGATTATCGAGTCGGATTGGTTAAGTGTGGGTTAGCTCAACCCCATCCACTAATCGTACTATAATGGTTAAGTATATTTTAGATGGTCTTGTGACTTAACCCTATCAAGTTCTCATATTAGATTGGTTAAGTATAGGTTACTTAACCTCATCAAATCATCATGTATAATTGGTTGAGTATAAGTTACTTAACCCCATTAAATTATCATGTTAAGTTGGTTAAGTATTGGTTACTTAACCTCATTGAATTACCAAGTTTAGATTGGTTAAGTGTTTAAATTAACCCCATCGAATTACCGTGTTTAGATTAGTTAAGTGTAGGTTACTTAACCCCATCTAATTACTGTGTTTAGATTAGTTGAGTCTAAGTTACTTAACCCCATCTAATTACCAAGTCGGATTAGTTAAGTGTAAATTACTTAACCCCATCCCCTAATTGTCTTATATGGTTAAGTGTCATTAAGAAATCAAGTCTGGTTTAACTTAACCTACCCATTTGTGTCATATCGATAAAGTGTCATTAGTCAAAATTACTTAACCTTTTCATGTGGCATTAATTAGATTAATGCACCCCAACCTCTCACATTAGACTTTGTTGTGGTTACTAGTTAAGCCGGGCGGGTCCGGGTAGATTTACACCACAACCTAGTCTAAACTCGGGTTTCAAGCGCGATATGACCAACTACCCACATTGGGTCCTATTGTTTGTAGCCACTAGATTTGCCGGGCGGGTCCGGGCAGATTTATGCTACAAACTCAACCCAACCTCGAGTTGGCCACTTCCATGTTTTTCTATGTGTCATGTTCATGTCAAGTTTAGACCCTTTTTAAGCCCATGTTTTCACGTAGCCCCATGTCTAGTTTTCGTGTCATATTCACGTTATTTATCATTACATGTTACATGTAATTTCATGTCAAGATCATAGCCAATTTTCAAGTTTGCCTAAACTACCCAAAGCGTGTCCCCAACGCTCATGAAAGCGAATCCACTTATTTGGGATAATATGACAAAGATGGGTACAAGATGGCAAAGATGAATCACAAGTTAAACATGGCGAAAATTGAGGCAAAGGTGTTCACATAACAAGCATATTGCATATTGGCCTCAAAACATGGACGATGTCATAAAGGGATTGGCCACAAACGTGAATAATATCATAAAGGATTTGGCCTCAAGCATGCAAAGTATCATAAGGGGTTTTGGTCTCAAACATGCATAGTATCATAAGGGGTTTGGGTTCATTTATATGCATAAGCCCCAAGTCATGTTCATGCACATATTTCACAAGTCAAAGTGGTTCCAAGTGTTCATGCCAACATCCCACAAGTAAAGGTTCAATCTTTCATTGCAAACTAAGTCCAATGCAACATGAATAACATGATTTAGTCACTAAACATAGCCTAAAGTCATAGGTTCAAGCAAAAGAGACATGACAAGGTTCACATAGGCTAGCATACTTATGTTTCATCGCATTTTATTCCATGTCACATTAGAACCACCGTTAGAATCTACAAGTAGCTAGAACTTACATAGCGAGGCTTAGGGAAAGATCATGAATCGTCTTGACGAAGAAAGGAGGCTCCTTTGTTGAAGAATTGTCATGAAATTTGCGTAGCAACGTTGATCTACCCTCGATTTGACATAGGAAGCTTGCATCTTTTGATTTGAACCCGATTTAAAAGCATAGTCTCTAGGAATTTGAGATGGAGGCCATGATCACTTGGCATTTGGGCAGTACTTCGTGGCATGATTGATTTGTGAGGGTTTAGGGTAGGCTTAGGGGTCTTTTTATAGAGATTAGGAGTAGTTTAGGCCCTTAGATTAACCCTAGGATAGATCTGAACCCTCAAAACCCGTCACAGGCCTTAAAACATGTCTTGAGGAACAAGTCGGGTGCACCCAGGCCAGACTGGCCGACCACCCAAGTCGACAGGGGTGTCGACTGGGCAGTCGACTTGGGTCTGGCGGGAATTTTCCCGCCTGTCCTGCAGGGCCTGTATTTGAATTCTGAATTCAAATTTGAACTGTTTTTTAATATGAACTTTTCTGAAAACTTCGACGGGCCATAACTGGGTCATACGGACTCCGATTTTCGAAAACTCAGACTCTATTTTGCGTATTTTTCCGAGGCGATCGCAATGGCACAAACCGTTTCTCCTGATTCAAATTTTATAATTAAATTCTGCCTTGATTCTTGTCTTAGCATGTTGTAAAAATCCGGGTTGTTACATAAACCTTTAAAAAGAAAGATTTAAGTGCAAAGTTAAAGAATTTATCTTTGATAGAATAATTTGAATATTTTATTTAAAAGAATATTCTGAATTGGAATGAGACGTTGGATGTGTTTTATAGTACTTGATTTTTATTATAAAATACACGAGTTATTCAGAAAGACCGGGTTTAACCCATTTCGAATAATTACGACGATGATGAAGAGTCGAAGATGAAGATGGTGTTGAAGACTGACGATCTTCACATCAAATGGATGTGTTGCTACAGAGACCCTGATGGGAGTAGCTACCTTGAAGGGGCTTCAGTGGTGGTCGTCCGGACTATTGTTGATTGTTCAGATTTGGTTTACGCTCAGACCCAGAGCATAAGCTAGTAAATGGATGCGTGTCTGGCATTAGTTTTCGTCCCATGTGAATTAAATCGATTTCTGTTAATGTATGTCTGTTTGGTGGTAGAGGATTTATTCTCTACTTAACACCCTAGTATATATTAACAGTGATTGATCACATGGCGTGAATCGTCAATGTGGCACGCCAAGATGCAAATGATCAAGGCTTTTGTTGAAAAGCAGAGCCTTGTGGGATGATCAAAGCATAGCCTATTGCGGCATAGCTTTGTGTATATCGTGACTTCTCGAGCCTCACACCCCGGTATGAGTCAAAAAGGGATATGGACCGTAGGGAGTGCACACGTTTCTTTCTAGCGAGTGATAGTGTCAGTGCTTTAACACGTCCTGGCATTTTACTTATGTGGATGATGGATTTTGAGGCGCCTCGGATTTTTATAGGCTGATAGTGGTCATATTATAGGTTCAAAGGAACCGGGAAACATGTGTTTAGGCATAACTAATCCACTGCCGATAGGCGGGAACCAGCCCTACCGCATGCAAGGGTTTGCTGCGGGGGATCCTTAGGCATTTGCTAGAGTGTCTCGAACCGGAGAGGAGCTTGCCCCTAGCCTCGACTCATGATGAAAATCCAATTTCCAATATGACCTTGCGGTTTTGATTGTAGAACTAGTATGGCGACATAGTAGGATGGGGTACTATGCCGTCTATGATTAATACATTATGATTGAATTTGTTTTTGAAATATACATACCCATAGATATACACACTAATATTAAATATGTTTTAGCGTATCAAGCATCTTTTGACCACTATAAGGTAAAACCCTATACTCCAGTTTGTGTTGCATTGTGTGATGGGACTTGGGTCTTATAATGGTTTCATTTTTTAAAAAGCATTGCATCGTTTAAAGTTTTACTTTATTTTATGCACTGGCAATCCAATGGAGTAAACCCGTTCCGCATCCTGTGATTAGCCTTATTATTAGATAAGTTAATTTATGATTTCTCATACCAGACCCATGACTGACCTGTAGTTTGTTTCACTGGCAAACTCGGGTGCCCATATTTTCCACACGGGCAGTTGAGTACCTTTTTGCAGATATATTTACAGGATCCTGGCTTACAGCTGAAGCAGTATTCGAAAAGCTCTGTATCCGTGTATTCCTTTCAGTTGTATATTTGTATTATTTTTCCGCTACTATTTAAATGTAATTTAAACTCTGATATTATTGTATTTACAATGTATATCATAAGTTCATACTCTGTTATATTCTTGTACTCTGATGTAATTGTTGTAATCAGCAATAAAATGTTCTTCAGTTTGTGTTCTGATGTGTGTTGTTCTCAAGGAAATCCAGCCTTTCCTTTACTGGGAAGTTTGGGTCGTTTCAACTAGATTCTCAAGTATTATATTCCACCTAAAAGTAGAGTACATGATTTAATTTTGGTGACAAGCACCATTGTTATCTTACTATTTTCGGTGGAAAATGTTTGTGTTTATGTTAGTGTACTGTCTGAAATATGTCATGTATGATGGCACTAAAAGTTCTTATTGGAGTTTCAAACAATAAAAATCTGATGGTAGAATTGGCAATTGGAGTTTCAATCATAAATTATTTGATGATAACAAAATATTTGAATATTAAAATGGTTACGATAACAAATTATCCGGCGCTGACAGCAAAAAATTGGAAAAACAGTTACATGCCTGCTAAATTTTTTAAACTTGCATTAATCTATTCAATTTAGATGTTGAAGGGGTTACACATGAAGTAACCTGCGCCATAATTTTAATTTATGCTGCTTACATAAGCCATTAGTACCTCACCTTCGGCTTACATGACCGATTAGTACACAGATTCCACTGCACCTTCCATTCGTGTGGAGAACAAGGTTTTATCTAATAAATATTCTGGTAGCACCCACAAATCATCCGACCAACTGGAAGTGCATATGTTTATCAATAGCAAGTTTGAATACAAGTGGTTAACAAACTTACGTACAAAACCAGAAACACCTAAGTTTAGTATCTAACCTGAAATTGAATTATATTCTTCCTTTCATAACAACACTGAAGTGGAGTACAGAAATCAAAGATGACTAGATGACACACAGTAAATGAATAACTCAATGCTTACTTCAGATGATTTTTGTGTTTGATGCTTTTTCTCTGAGCTGACCATCTCTTTTTCATTTGTATAAATAACATTTGGTGCTTTTTTGTGGAAACAAATGAACTTGACATGGTTGTGGACATGCGTAGCGGAGTGGAGTACTTGAATGAAACCAATTTATTTATGAAAACGCAGTTTATGTGTGAAAAACAGTTGAGCATGTTGTATGTGCCTCCTTTGCCATCATTGGTTGTTGCAGACGAGTTGGTTGGTCAACCTGACATGATACGTCGGAAAACTCTTCTTCTTCAATATATGCTATATAACTACTTCGTTAGGCCAACCTAAAAATCGTATGACTTGACATATCATTTAAGCGATTATTAAGAGCAATTATGCTATTCTCTGTATTTAGGTCAGTATTTGCTATCAATGTTCTGTCGGAAATCAGATTAGGTCCTTTTGCTTGATGGCCAGTTTGCATGCAATTTCATGGGCAAGGCTTCATGTCCATTTTGCTTGACTTTGTCCTGCTAACTGCAGATACACTATACGGGTTTCCATTTACCTGTGCTTGAGTCTGTACTATTCATAAACTGATTTACCAATTTCTCCTTCTCCAGTAGTTTTATTTACTATCATATATGGTTACTAAATATGCTTTTGTTATATTCGACATATAACTCTATTTTCATCTTCCAATATTGCTAAAGAATGGGGTATTATAAAAATCGATAACGGATTAAAACTACCATAAGAAAATGTATACTGTAGGTCATTTATGCTGGTCATCTACAAATCAGGGAGGATATGCCACCTTGCAAGTACATTGGAAAGGAGAAAACTAGAAAAAAGGTATGTAGTTCATGTCTTAAAGCAAATGGTTTTTCTCTCTTGATTTATTAAAAAAATTATGCTGTATAATTTCTATTTTGGCAAAAATCATGAAATACCGTAGAGAAAAACTATAGACTATGGATTTTAAAATCAGTGTACGACTAACTATTGGCCTTATATTATAAACATGATTTTATAAGATTTTAGTTCTGCCAGGAACATACCAAAATGTGGAAGAGAGAAATTATGGGATTGTATTGGAATGTTTACAATGTCAAATAACAAAGTTTATCATTTTTGAAAGTGGAGACATAGAGTGGGCAATACAAAAGTCACTGTTGGTACCAAATTTGTATCTTTTATACCACTTGCACAACTCTTACTCTGACAGCTTCCTTATGTGGTTACGAAAAGAAAGATAGCAGTACAACAGGTAATATTACAGCAAACTTGGTTTTCAATGCAGGGGTAGATAAATCAACTGAACCTACTAAGAATGCAAAGAATTGTGGCGGAACTGTTTAGCTTTCTGGTCCTTGCTGTGAAGCTGACTACATCCTCTTCCTGTTTTT
This sequence comes from Allium sativum, assembly GCA_030737875.1. NCBI lineage: Eukaryota > Viridiplantae > Streptophyta > Magnoliopsida > Asparagales > Amaryllidaceae > Allium > Allium sativum. Next base: position 711,828,522 of record CM060919.1, on the reverse strand, counting down.
AACACTGCCGTTTGGGCGGAAGGTATATGTTTAACCTGCAATATATCAACAAATTTCAATTTTTTTTTGGCCTGCCTACCATGCATTGACTGTACTTTTTGTACATAATTCATGTTTTATATACCACTCACTGCTTACTGTTAGTACGAGCATTACAACCGTTGCACCTTCTCGCAATAACTCCAACTCAATATTTTTTGTAGTGCCTTTTAATTTAATTTAATTTTTAATTACCATTCGATTTTGAGTTGTCAAAAAAGGTTTCAAACTGTTGGTACTCATTGTCCTATTTTAATTTTTCTCATTTGCGTTTACTTCTTTGTCAACGAACTGAAATAAATTAAGCATGATTTGTATGCTTAGCTTAGCTATTCTACTGTAAACTGAACTATATTCATTGTTTGCTGATGTGCAAAAGCTGGTTGAAAACATAGATGTATTATTATGCCAACACATGTAATATATTATCAATTTACAAATTGTTGTAACGCAACCTAATTTCTGTTGCGTCCTGGATGTCAGTGTCTGATACCGGCCATACCAATATGTGCAACAAAATAACCGTAATCTGCACTGTTTCTTCTTCCTCTAATCCATGTGCTTGTACTATTCATATGCAGATTTTTTTACAGGCCAATGACTATGCTACATAACTAAAGCATGCTCCTGCTTTTGAACCATACTGCCAGTACTCTTTTGCAGCTGATTCTACTGTAATCAACCTCGAAATCTTCAGTTCTTACAAGCTGCCAATAAGAACACTCACCGTTTTATAGTTTTAGATGCACTCAAGTTCTAATATGCTACTTGGTCTTCTTATTCCCTTTTGCTTATCTACCACAATGTAAGATATAAACTATACTATACATATGCTGCAGACTTTTCTAAATTCTTAAACTAGTATATTTGATAGCCGAATTATTCTAAGCTGAATTATAGTATTTAAGACTCTTTGGCCTTATAGCTGCAGTGAAATATGAGATTCTGTAATCAATTTGATAACATATATACACTTAATTATAGAATTATTATGGTAAATATAGAATTATTATGGTCGAATGCATTGATTTTGCAACTATTCCTTTTTTACATTTTGAATAGTTAACATATTCCTATAGTTGCTATGTTTTTTTTTTTTTTTTTTTGTAGATTAAGAGAAGAATTATGGTGCTAGCATTTTTTTCCATAAGAATGTACTAATTTTTTATAATTATATTGTATAAATTCATTTATGTAGTGAAAAGAGAGCATCTATGTTTAATAAAAAAAATTATACCTTGAAATTATGTGTTGGATTGCGCTTGAAATTCATATCCATGAACATTAGTTTAACATATTTAACTATATACTATTTTAAAACTTTAATTTGAAGCTTGAATTACACATTTTATGTCTATAATGTAGATGGACATAGAATCCTTTGAAGATGGAGGTTGGGAATGTGAACAGCAAACACTTAGTATTATCTCTCAAGGTAGTTAAGAAGCAACAGAATAAAAGCAAAGTAAAGAAAATTTGCATTTTATTAATTTTGATACATAGTAGCTAGATCTATACAGGTTAAATGTGTGCTTGATCCATGTGAGGATGAAAATAACGAACTTGATGATGAGATAAGCACGGGAGATGGTTCAAGACAAGAGGACGAGTCTTCTTCTGACAGTGAGGTAAAGTTACTCTTTATATTTAACACTTAATAATGGATATGAAATTGGGATCTATTTTTTAATACTGCTATAAATAAGAATTATAGATTTAAGATATGGTCTATCAAATACAAATCTAATGTACTAAGCTAGTTGAATAAGAGCTTACTCTTATATACTTCTGCTCTAATCGGTTACTTGTTTTTATTTGATGCAAGTAATATCTGCTAAATCTTTCTCGAACAAAATATTTATTTTAGCAACAACACGAGTACAAGCTTATTGATATATGAGGGGATTATTTGTTGTAGATGAGATTTATAGCTTTTTGTCAAGGAAAAATTACTGGGTTTTGTACTCAGAGTACTTAGATTTTACTTTTATACATCTAAGAACTATACAAGTTATTGCTCGCCTGGTGAAAGAGCATTAAAGTAGCACGCATGACAATATATTTTACCGTGTTTCAAGTTCACCCCTCACTTGCAGATCAGTTTGTTGTTTCTCCTATTGGTGACTAAACATTCTTGATTATTTGATTATACCCAATATATGAGGAAAAGATCCATGACATTCCTATTTCGTAACATCATTCTAACACATTAAATATTCCATGTAATACATTTTCAGATGTTACAACAATAAAAAAAAAGGTCCTCGTGATACTTGATATGGTATTTGATGAAAAATAGGGCTCATTCGGATAATTCCAGAATGCTGAAAAGTGATAGCTTAAATCAACGACTAAAATAGGTATTTCATTAGGTGATAACGTTGAAGGATTTTAGAATATTTAGAGTAAATGCTTAATGGATTATGCATCTCTAAATTTTTCATCATTTGAATTGCATTTCAAAAGTGGTATGCTACGAAAGAGGTGTGCTATGGATCATTACTCTTAACGCATAATTATTGTGATATCAAATATATTCTATGAGCAGGTGAAAAGGGTACGGATGTGGATAATGAAATGGATTCTGATGTTTAGTGGTCTTACAAATGTTTTGATAACATGCACAAATATACCTCTATTGATGTTTGGTTTACAAATATGATAGGGTTGTTAATAATTTTACTCTTATAAAATGCTTTTTTGGGGATAAACCACCTATATCTGAAAGTGTTGAACATTAGATTCTTTCAATTATATACAAGATGTAATCCACTAAAGTACTATGCATTGTATGGTCCAGAAAATCAAGACTTATTTAATTTCAGTTTGCTGCATTCTCTATGCATTAGTATTCATTCATCTCTAATTATTTGTTTCAATTTTGTTAAATTGGCTTTAATGTAATAAATGAAATCATAGTTACTACACTGCTTTCACTGCAGTATTCTTGTTACTTGCTTTTCGGCACAAATCATTTAGTTAATGTTGCAACTGACACTCAAGATGCACAACATGATGAAGTACAAACAGTGCGGGTAAAAGAATAAGGCCAAGCATTCATTCTTCGCACATGTACCATGAAGCCAAGCATTCATTTGCAAAACATGGGGTCACAGTTAGTAACGTTGAAATTCATCTTACTCATGGGCCCTAGTTGGCACAAAAGGACAAAGCTGTGTTTGTTCTTACTCATGGTATTGAAGGGCTGTCTAAAAAGAATAAGGTCACTTACGTAAAATGCGCGCACTTGAAGGTGGTAATACAACAGTCCAAGGAAAGAATGTCATTATTGCTACGGGGTCCGATATCAAATCACTTCATGGAGTTAAAATTGATGAAAAAAAGACTGTCTCATCTATAGGTAAATATAAAAAATTGTGTACACTCAAATGAATATATTTTGTTCATTTAGGCATCACGATGCCACCCAAGTTATGATTATGTATTTCCTATGCTTTTGTGACAACTTAGTCCAGTATGCCTTATTAAGAGATTTCTGTAAACCGTCTTCATGTTTGAAGTGTTAGATTTCTTTCCTTAAAAAAAGAATAATACTAATAATATACAGGTTACTAATGTTAAACGAGAGGTTGAAATGCCAAGAGGCTATGACTGCCAAGACTGACAAGGCATCAGATGAAGACTATATGTACATGAAGGTGCACTTATTGGACCTAATTTATTATCATTTCTGTGATTTTACAAGAAGTGCTTATTGTCAAATATCTCATTTTTGTTTTAGACATTATACCATGCACTTCCAATGAGCTATGTGACAATAACAAAACTTCAAAATAAACTTGATGGTGAAGTTAGTCAGGGTATTGTTAGGAAATTGATTGATAAGATGGTGCATGATGGATAACTCAAAAATGCTGGCAATAAGAGACTGGGTAAATCACCTCATCCAAAACTATCTTTTACATAGAAGTATAGAACATCCCCTATGGTTATTATGTAATATCGTAATTGTCATTCATTGGAGTATAGAATGCAAATGCAGTTACCAATAATGGCATTCATTCATCATTATACCTTTCCAGTAAATGTTATTTTTGGTCATATTAATTTTTTAGTTTCCTAAATTTATTTATAGAACAGGTTGAGATCACAAGGATCAGTAAACTAAGCCGTCAGCTTAGGTAAACAGAGCTCCAAGTGGCTCAGCTAAACTGAGCCTATGGCTCAGTAAACTGAAATGATACAGTAAAAATACCTGAGAAATCAGGTTCAATAAGTTTAACTGAAATAATACATTTAATAATGCAGTTAATAAAGCCTTTTTTCTTGTTTAATCCTTTATGCCACACCCTATTGCAGTCTTATCATTCTAGGTCATTGTGTTTATGCAGCTTTATGATGATGAAGTGGCGTGCAACAACTATGATCTCTTGGAAGCGGCAACATTTCTGGACTTGGATATAACATCTAATAATTTTGGATTGTTGTTGATTATTCACCGGTTGCTACGGAGATTACTATGAATACGTGAACTTGTGTTGTCTTGTAAATGTTAGACAATGCAATCTCAGGTATTATGAAGTTAATGATAAATCATATAACATGTGAATTTGTGTTAATTATGGTGAATGTGACCATTGATATTATTTTGATTTATGTTAAATGTTGATTGTTGGAAATATGTTTGATTTCCATTCATTTATAGTTTGTGCTGAGTTATGCGGGATACTAAATCCATATGGGTGTAAATCTGATGGTATTAGCAAATTCTTTTGGGTGCAGGGTTGTGTAAATTTGCGACTGTTAATATTAAAAAGCGTAGCATAATAAACCAAATCATAGATCATTTGCGACGGTTTTTAATAAAAAATAGTCGAATAGCAAGGCATTTTTGCGACGGTTGTTATTAAACCGTAGCATATCAGGAAAATTCAAAACCAAAATAATGTTTATTTGCGACGGTTTTTTTAATCAAAAATAGTCGCAAAATTTGAATTTTTTGCGACGGTTTTTAAAAGTCCGTAGCATAACAGAAAAATTCAAAACCAAAACAATACTCATTTGTGACAGTTTTTAGTTAAAACCGGTCGCAAAAAAGTATCCTTTTGCGATGGTTTTTAAGTAAAACCTGTCGCAAAAAACAAACCGACGCAAAAGGTTTTGCTATTTGCGACGTCTTCATTTGCTACGGTTGTTAAACCGTCGCAAACCATGTTACATAGCCGTCGCAAATGACCTGTTTCGTAGTTGTGGATATAACTGGGAATTTTGAAATATCGAATTATAAATCCAGTTGGAGCTGTATGATATTCTATTGTGAATATATATGATAATATTTATTTTTAAATATTAAATTTAATTATTTTTAAATATATTTATATATTTAATTGGGTTATTTAGAGCTTTAAAAATAGCCAGTTTTGCAACCGACCTCCCTTTTCGATGAAACTAATTTTGTTGGATCCGCAATATTAAATTATTGCTAGATTTCAATTTCCGTGATTTTTGAAGTTAGTATGTGGACATACGGGATTTTAATGTGAAAAAAGTCAGTATTTTGATGGTTAAAAATACGCTGTGTGAGCAAACGAAGTCGGAATTCGACGAAACAAGTTTCGTTGGGTCCGTAAGGTCGAACTGAAGGTGTTGTCCATTTTCATGATTTTTGGATATCATGTGTGATTATAGGAATTTTTAATAATAAATATATATAACGGTTGCTTAAAATAAATATAAAATATTACATTTATCCTATAACTACCTCTCACTATCTCCTAACCCTAATCTTTCTCAATTCATAGTCAACTAAAAAATGCCGCCACATGGAGAACACTAAAAACATGAAAGTGGATCTTCCAAAAATTATAAAAATTCAAAGAGTGAACAATAAATCGCAAAGTAGATACATTTGTGATCCTCATGACTGGCTCTTTGATCTGGTATACTTTTTGGTGAGTGCGACGATGGTTCCTGGAGCTCCACTTTGAGCCAGCTTCAACTAGGGTTAAGGATTTAGGGGGATTGGCGAATTGTTTGATGAAAAGAAGGATGAACTCAATCTTATAGCTTCAGTTAGCAACGATAGAAACTTTTAGGTGAATTCAAGGAGAAGTTTGGTTGATACCTTACTGTAGGCATGATTTTGGCTGGTTCGAACACAACTCTTCTGATGAGTGCGAGTTGAGTATTTTTGATATGTAGTGGTAGAGAAATGCAAGGAGGGTTTAAAGGTAAATTCTGTTTGGTTTTTCATTGAGTAGTGGAGGGTGCGGTAGAGCTTTAAGATGTGGAAATGGCAGTGTTGTGTTGCCTGTAGACCGATAGAAGAGAAGGAGGATGAGCAATAGGATTTTTGGCTGCTAATTTCTTTTAAAAGGGTAATTAGTTGGAAGGGGGAGATTAAAATAAATCAGTATGGTTTGGGTGGTTGCTGCTTTTGCGGGCTCAATACCGTTGGGGGTTTCATTGTAGAAATGCGAAGGGTGTCAGTATGAAACGAGTGGGGTTCTACAATACTGAAGTTGAGTGGTTTTTGAAAGGAAGTCTAAAAATAAGAAGTAGCTTAATACTTGTCTGATAGTTGATTTTCAAAGGTGTTGGAATAACGGTATCATAGGAAGGTAAGGTCAGGCAAGTCCAGTTGAGTTGGCAAACATAATAGTGTCGATGGTTTTTGGATTTACGAAGTGATGAAGGAGTAGAGGAAGAAAGAACACGGCTTTAATGGGTGAGGGCGGGTTCATGTATGGAGAAGATGAAGAAAGGTTTTAAAACGTGGATAATTAAACTAAGTATGGTATTAAGGCCTAACGATATTATTAATGAATTTATTAACTTATTTTAGTTCGTATAAACTTGTAACTCATGTAATTATATCATACATTGTCAGAATCAGATGCGACATGATCCGTTAGGATCGTATGGACGACGGCTATAGAATGGAACTGACTGGAAGAAATTTGGAGCTTGTTACAATTTATAATAAAATAAATTGTCCGTCTGAATCAAGCGATGGTTATCGTTATTAACGATGATCATCTAATGTGAGTAAAAGTCACCAACTCTATCAGTTCATATTTTGTAATGTATATTTAGAACTGATAAATAATGACTGACTGCTGTGTGTTGACTGTTTGGTTGAACTGCTTATGTATTGGTTGAAATTACAGATAACGATATATATATAAATCGTTAATCAAATATTAATCGTTAATCATATATTTATTCCGTTTATTAGAATATTTCATATCGAAATGAAATCGATGTTATTATATTGTTTAACATCTGTGGATGCAGGGAAACAGGTTGGGGAATCCAACTGGATTCCTCAATATTTATAATACTATTGTTTTCATATATTGTAATATATGATGTGATATATTTTTTGTTGATTATGTGTGTTTGAATGATATCAATCATTGTTATTTGTTATTTTAAATAACGTAAGAAATACTGGGATGTAGAAAAGGGGATTTTCAAAGTGTATTTTGAAAATAAATTATTTATATAAAATCAATGGATTTTATATATAAAAGGTAAAGGATTTTATAAAAGAAAATAATTATAAAATCAAAGGAGATTATAAGAAAAAGGAAAATATTTATTTGTTAAATAAATAGACTTGAAAAGGAGATATTTGTAAACCATTTACAAATAGATTTGAAAAGGAGATATTTGTGAACCAATTACAAATAGAATAGAAAAAGAATATTTATTTGTAAAAACAAATAGAGTTATAAAAGGGGAATATTTATTTAGAAAAACAAATAGAGTTATAAAAGGGGAATATTTATTTAGAAAAACAAATAGAGTTACAAAAGGAATATTTATTTAGAAAAACAAATAGAGTTATAAAAGGAAATATTTATTTAGAAAAACAAATAGAGTTACTAAAGTGAAATATTTATTTAGAAAAACAAATAGAGTTATAAGAGGGAAATATTTATTTAGAAAAACAAATAGATTTATAAAAGGAAATATTTATTTGGAAAAACAAATAGAGTTATAAAAGGAAATTTTAAATGAGATTTAAGTATTAGGAATGAAAAGGAGATTTCGTATGAATAATTCTATAAATAGAAGTTTAAATATAATTTGGAAATGGGATACTATTTTGAATTACGAAGTCAAACTTAATTGGAGTTAATTGATAAGAGTTAATCGTATTTGAGTTAATCAAATATAGTTTAATTGATAGGAGTTAATTGATAAGAGTTAATCGTAGTAGAGTTAATCGAATATAGTTTAATTGATAAGAGTTAATCGATTAGAGTTAATCGATTAGAGTTAATCGAATTAGAGCTAGTCGAATATTAGTTATTCGAGGAGAGTTAATGGAATATTAGTTGTTCGAGGAGAGTTAATCGAATATTAGTTATTCGAGGAGAGTTAATAGAATATTAGTTATTCGAGGAGAGTTAATCGAATATTAGTTATTCGAGGAGATATAATCGAATATTAGTTATTCGAGGAGAGTTATTCGAGGAGAGTTATTCGAAGGGAGTTAATCGAATATCATTTATTCGAGGAGAGTTAATCGAATATCAGTTATTCGAGGAGAGTTAATCGAATATCAGTTATTCGAGGAGAGTCAATCGAATATTAGTTATTCGAAGGGAGTTAATCGAATATTAGTTATATGAGGAGAGTTAATCGAATATTATTTATTCAAGGAGAGTTAATCGAATATTAGTTATTCAAAGGGAGTTAATCGAATATTATTCATTTAAAGGAGTTAATTGAATATAGTTTATTCAAATAGAGTTGAAGGAGTTAATCGAATATAGTTTATTCAAAAGGAGTTAATCGAATATAGTTTATTCGAACGGAGTTAAGTGATAAGATTTAATGAATTAAAGTTAATCGAGTTAAAGTTAATGGAGTTAGGGTTAATTGATTTGAGTTAATCAAGTTATATTTTGAAGCAAGATATTTCAGAAGTAGGAATTATAACTCTATAGTTATAATCAGTGTTTTCAATAAAGAAGTGGATTCGTAAGTAGAATCCGAGAGTTTCGTAAGGAAGTTTGTTAAAGATTTGAAAGGTGAACTTTGTCTATTTCGAGGTTAGAAATGTTGTTCAGTTAAGGTCTGAGAGGTAGTTATACCCTAACTTGATTGACTTGATTTTTAACTAAGGAATGGTTAAGGTTCGATAGAGAAGGTTGGTTAAGTGAATTCAGTTAATGAAGGTAATGGTTTGAGTTGGCATAACGATGTTTTATTTAAACATCTATTTAAACCCAAATGAAGGAACTTTGGAAATGTTTTAAAAAGAATCAGAAATGTTTTATAATATAGAAAATAATAAATGGAAATGTTTTCCAATGGTAACAACGTATATTTTCTAAATTTAGAAAATAAGAAATGTTGAATATATGGAAACAGGAGATGAAAAAAGGAACTAAAGAAATAAATGATGATTGATCGATAGAATTTTCATCTGGAAATAGTATCGTTATTTGTATCACTACAACAAAATGACCCTATTACAACGGTGGAACAACGTTGTAATATACATTTTACAACGGTTGGCTAACCGTCATTGAAATGACCCAAACTTCCCAGTAAAGGAAAGGCGGATTGCTTTGAGAACAACACACATCAGAACCCAAACTGAAGGACATTTTATTGCTGATTACAACAATTACATCAGAGTACAGGAATATAACAGAGTATGAAAACTCATTACACAATAGAAATAAAATGAAATCAGAGATTTAAATTACATTTAAATAGCAGCGGAAAAATATTACAAATATACAACCGAAAGGAATACACGGATACAGAGCTTTCCGAATACCGCTTCAGCTATAAACCAGGATCCTGTAAATATATCTGCAAAAGCTACTCGACTACTCGTGTGGAAATTATGGGCACCCGAGTTTGCCAGTGAAACAAACTACAGGTCGGTCATGGGACTGGTACGAGAAATCTTAACTTAACTTATCTACTAATAAGGCTAATCACAGGACCACGCCGCTGTAATGGCGCGTTTTGTTAGCTGTCGAAAAATTTATTTAATTAAGTATTTAATATCGATTTGGCGATATCGATGACTTGAATTAATTAATATTGAATATTTAATTAAAGTGTATAATATAATAATATATTATAATGTCGAAATAATCGGAAATCACCGAATTCACAATACTGTGTGAATTGGATCAGTTAAAATATTTAATTCAGTTTAAAATTAAATTTGAATAACGAATCGATTTAATAATCCACGTTAAAACGTATTAATTATATTATAATTAAAATCGAGCTTGAAATGGCGCTGCAGTTCGCGATTTGGCGATTCGAACTTCAACTGAATGTACAGGATTCGTTTTAAGCCGGATTTCTGTGAAATAAGAAACGCGTGGAGCTGGTGGAGTATATCTTTCTAGTGGAAGAGAAAAATCGGGATTTCGTCGGGTAGATTTTGAGTTATGTCCAAATCAAATTTCAGAAAAGTCGCTGTGGAATTCCTTTATAATTTGCGACGCTTTATATACGTTATAAATCGATTTTTCGATACGAACTGAATATCGGGATAATCTGGAGTCTGGAAATCAAGTCATAAAATCTGAGGTGATATGCTGGAGCCGGACGACATTGTATATGGATATATACGATAATATTAATTTATTAATATTTAATTTAATAATATTTAAATATATTTATATATTTAAATGGGTCATCCAGAGCTTTAAAAATATGCAGTTTGAACATACGGAGTCGGAATTCGACGAAACTAATTTTGTTGGATCCGGAATGTCGAATACTTGTTAGAGTACCAGTTTGGTGATTTTTGGATATCATATATGGCCGTACGTGATTTTTGACTGAGAAACAGACGAGAAATCGACCTTTAAAAATATGCAGTTTGAACATACGGAGTCGGAATTCGACGAAACCAGTTTCGTTGGGACCGTAATGTCGAACTCTAGCTACTGGTCCAGTTTCGTGATTTTTGGGTACCGTATGTGATCGCAGTGATTTTTAAGGACCCAGAACATATATAAAATCAATAAAAGAAAATAGAAAATAAAATTAAAAATACTCCCCCTATTTTTCTAATGTCCAACACAGGCCACATGACCTCCCATCTCAGCCACAAGAGCTACCTACCCCAACCTCAACCATATAAGACCGAATATGGTTTTACAGTAAAGTTTCTGCCAAAGAAAAATCAAATAGAAGTCCAAACAAATACTAAAAATCATGTTATCCATATATTTGAGCTCGTAGGGACTTGCTCTTCATCTCTGTGTGCGTTGTATTTGGTTCGAACATTTGTGTTCGCTGCTTCATGAGCCTCCGCATACTAGGGTTGGAGTTTGCAAGTAGCAGGAGCAGTAATTCACGAGATCGACTTTATTTCTGGTTTTGTTGAATCGAATTGCACCTGTGTGCATTTGTTTGGGTTGATCGATGGATAAAAGGGTCGGAGCTGTGCTGAAGCTACCCGACGTCGCACGTCCATCCGAGAGCTCGAGCGTGTGCTCAAGGGTAGGGTGTGGTGCGGAAATTGATGAGAAGTTGGATGGTGTCTTTAGTTTGGAGAACGATGGAAGGGTGAAGGAGTAATTGGCGCTGGAAATGTCGAGGGTGGAGGAGCATTTCTGAGGAGCTTACGGCATTTTGATTTGGGGAAGGAAGTGCTTTTGGAGCGGATGGGTTTAAGACAAGGCAATTGGGCCGGATTTGTGAGGGTGAGCCCATTAAAGAAATTTAGTTTTGTTTTAGTTAAAAAGAAAATTGTACTAACTTTATATTATCATAACTCGGTCATACATGAACGAAATTCAGTAAAACAAGTTGCGTTGGGATCGTATGGACGGGAGCAACACAATGGGACTGACCGCGAGTCAATCCGAGCTCGTTACAATTTATGGCGAAATAAATTGTTCGACTGAATCAATGAACGCAAACCGATATTTATCGGTTAAAGCGCAAATGTGAGTTAAACTCACCAACTCTAAATAGTTCTATTTTTACAGTGTATTCTTAGAACTGTTAACTATTGTCTGTTTGACTGTGTGTTGACTGTTTGATTGAACTGCTAGTCAGTTAGTGGAATATATATATATATATATATATATATATATATATATAAACCGATAAATATTTATATGCTGATTCTGCTTATCAGAATATTATACCAGTGTTGTCTAACATCTGTGGTGCAGGGAAACAGGTTGGAGGAATCCAACTGGATTCCTCGACAGTTATTTTACTGTGATTTTTATATTGTGATATATAATGTGATGTATATGATCTGTGTAATTATGTGTGGTGGGACGATATTTATCGTTGTTATATGGTGTGTTAAATACCATGAGAAATACCAGACTGTAGGAGAGGGGTTTTCAAAGTATGTTTTGAAAATAGTTTATTTATATAAAATCAAGGGATTTTATATATATATATATAAGAAAAGGGATTTTTGAATATTAAGGAATATAGTTGGTAAAACAAATATAAAAGAGTTTTATTTGTAAATCAATATAAGGGAATATATACGTTAATCGAATATAAGAGGATATATTTGTTAGTCAAAATATAAAGGGATTATATTCGTTAGAACAAATATAAAGGATATTTATTTAGAGATTAAATAAATAGAATATTATAAAGGGTATTTATTTAGAGATTAAATAAATAGAATTAAACTAAAGAAGATATTTATTTGTTAAATAAATAGGAGTTAACCAAGTGAATTGGTCGAGTTAACCAAGTGAATTGGTTGAGTTAAACGAAGTGAATTAGTTAAGTTAAACTAAAGGATTAATCGATGTGAATTAGTTAAGTTAACCAAGTGGTTAATCCAAGTAAATTAGTTGAGTTAAACTAAGTGAACCGGCTAGAGTTAATCGACGTGAATTAACTAAGTTAAACTAAGAGGATTAGTTCAGTTAATCAAGACAAGTAAATCAAGTTAGGGTAAACCATTTGAGTTAACCAGTTAGAGTTAACCATTTGAGTTAACCAGTTTGAGTTAACCAGTTTGAGTTGATCAGTTAGAGTTGATCAGTTAGAGTTGACCAGTTAGAGTTGACCAGTTAAAGTTGACCAGTCGGAATGGATCAGTTAGAGTTATCCAAGTAGAGTTAATCGAGCAGAGTTGTCGAATATCACATATCCGAAGTAGAGTTATCGAATATAGGGTATTCGAGAGAAGAGTAATCAAATATAGTTTATTCGAGTGGAGAAATCAAATGTTATTCATTTGAGAAGAGTTATCGAATATTATTTATACGATGAGGAGTTATCGAATATTGGTTATTCGGAGTTAGTTAATCCGAAGGAGTTATTCGAAGTTAGTAAATCCGAAGGAGTTATTCGAAGTTAGTTAATCCAAAGGAGTTATTCGATGAGTTAATCCGAAGGAGTTATTCGAAGTTAGTAAATCCGAAGGAGTTATTCGAAGTTAGTTAATCCGAAGGAGTTATTCGAAGTTAGTTAATCCGAAGGAGTTATTCGAAGTTAGTTAATCCGAAGGAGTTATTCGAAGTTAGTTAATCCAAAGGAGTTATTCGAAGTTAGTTAATCCAAAGGAGTTATTCGAAGTTAGTTAATCCAAAGGAGTTATTCGAAGTTAGTTAATCCAAAGGAGTTATTCGAAGAGTTAATCCAAAGGAGTTATTCGAAGTTAGTTAATCCGAAGGAGTTAATCGATGAGTTAATCCGAAGGAGTAGTCGAAGAGTTAATCCAAAGGAGTTATTCGAAGTTAGTTAATCCGAAGGAGTTAGTCGAAGAGTTAATCCAAAGGAGTTATTCGAAGAGTTAATCCAAAGGAGTTAGTCGAATATTAGTTATTCGAATAGAGTTAAAGGAGTTATCGATTTTAGTTTGATCGAAAGGGGTTATCGATTAGTAAATCGAAAGGAGATTTTCGAATATAGCATATTCGAAAGAAAGAGATCGAATATTGTTTATTCGAAAGAGAGAGATTTCGAATATGAGTTATTCGAAGAGAGATAATCGAATATAGTTATTCAAAGAAGAGTTAATCAAATAGAGATTACTCGAAAGAGAGTTATACGTCGAATTCGATTATAGCGAATTCGGGAAGGTACCATTTACTTTCCAGGGTTTAAATCAAGATTTAGTTATTGATTTAGAAATTAGGTGTCTGTTAAATTATTCGAGCTAGGAGATAAAGTTATAATTTAGGTTAGATATTGCAGAAGTAGGAATTATAACGTTATAGTTATAATCAAACGTTTTCATATAAGAAGTAGATTCGTAACCTGAATCCGAGAATTTGCGTAAACAGATGATTGGAAAAAGTGAGTGACGAGCTTCATCTATTTCACAGTAAAGGACGTTGTTCAATTAAGGTCTGAGAGGTAATTATACCCCAACTTGATTGACTTCAGAATTGACAAAGGAATAGTTGTGGTTCGATAGAAAAGGTTGATTTGAAATATAGTTAAGTAATAAGCGATTAATGGATTAAGCGAAACGATGTTTTATACAACGTTCATTTGAAATCCGTAAATGAGTTTTGGAATCGTTTTCCAAATATAGTCAGATATGTTTTCTAAACATAGGAAATGAAGTTTTTTCATGATAAGAATTTAAGAAATAGAGTTAAGCAAATTCAGAAACTGACTGGAGAGGGTAAGTTGAACGGTTTTCTAAGTGACGATCTGATGTTGGTTTCGACCTTCCGTATTGATACTTAGAGAATTGTTCTCATACTAGTTATAGTTAGGGACTGATAGTTGCGAAATAATAGTGATGTGAAAATAAGCTATGGAAATGTTTTCCAATGATTAATAACATATATTTTCTAAATATATGAAATAAGGAAATATGAACATATGATGATTGATCGATCGAATTTCCATTTGGAAATAAGATCGTTGTTTGTACACGGACATGTTTTAATTTGATAGTTGAATCACAGACTATCAAAGTTTTTACCATTTTAACGTTGTTAATATGGAGAGACCGGTTGGATTATTATCCAAAGAACCACTCTGTATTGGCATAAGCGCTGCGAGCAATATCTGCCAAAGATAAATTGAAGACGGAGTAAAGTGCAAGGGCTGTTGTATAAGTTTTAGATAACAATGACTAAGATGGATATACTGAATAGTGCCTTCGGTTTGTCCAGTCCCAGGACAACGTATATGGAAGAAGGTCTGACAGAGTATATCCAATGGATCGCGTAAGTTGATCTGTTCAAACGTATTCACGTTTGGTGGCGGAGGAATTCGTTTCTCTTAGCTGTATACCCGTGTTATTTTTGGATAAGTCAATTTGTGATTTGGCGGGTATGACAATGTGGCATTCAAAGTGAATGATGATCAGATGTTCTGAAGATAGACGTAGCTTCTAGCCTCACACCAGGAAGTAACAAAAGTTGGGCTAGGCAGCATGGCTAGTTGGGTCATTCCCAAGCAGGGTGTATTGTCACCGATCTAGGGAATATCCATATTTATACTTCTTTTTGATTCTGTATCTTCGGATGACGGTTTGTTGGCCTACAACCGTGGTGGCAATATATTCGCGACACTCAAGCTAAATGAGTGAGCGGTCATGTGTGGCCGGGTTGCAAGACGTTCTTGTTGAACCTGCAGTGTATACCCTCTAGAGTACACTGATCATAAGGTGCTCCCATACCTTGTCTGTTGGAATCCATTCTCCGATAAGCGCCCTGCGGTTTATGATTTTATACTATGTATGTAGAACGTGAGATGCAAGCGTTTCTGCTAGTTGATATCTATTTGTACATAGACATTATTATAATATCAAAAGGTTTTTGATATAAAGATATTTTGGATTTTCATAAGGGAAAAACCCGTTCCGTATTCACGGCGTGGTCTTATGAGATATCCTATACCTGTTCTTAAACTATTTTACTCATACCAGTCCCATGACTGACCCGGAGTTTACTTTGTTGTTTTCCCTAAACTCTTGGGTGCCTAAATTTGTACGGGCAGTCAAGTAGTCGGGATTTACAGATATACTTGGAGAGCTTGGAGCAGGAGGCTGCAAGATTGTATAGCTATAGTTATTTCCGCTGTGTTGTAAGTGTTGTACTCTGATAAGTGCTATTGTATATATATAACTGTTTACTTCAAAGTTATGTTATATATTATATGTTATTCATTCCGCTGTGAGATTCGTGTTACTCTGATGATTCTGATGTTCTTCTTCTTCTTCTATTCTATTAGTTCTATCTTTTCTTTCTCACCTTCTAAATTCTTTCACTAACGTCTCGGAATTTCCGACTCGCGAGGAGTCGGAAATTTCCAGCCGTTACAGTTGGTATCAGAGCTTAAGTTAAGTGATTACCTTGGCTCTGTGGCGTAACTCGATAGAGATGGGATTAGTAATATCCTAGATTGAGTTTGAGTGTATATATACGAGTGCGTATTTGTTATTTAATATAAAGTGATTCTATATTGTGGAGACTCATTGGTTGAGTAGTTTGTGAATTCTGGTCGATCAGTTTGATCCACTGTATCGATAGGGGTTACTAAACACTCGAATACGATGGACCGACACAGTATGTTTTGAAAGGAGGGTAAAAGAAATAATTTTACCCGAATATATTTTGATATAATATATTGGTAGTGTTGGTTGTTATTATAATCGAATAAGATTATAAAAGGGTGAAATGGTTATAAATGACCAATCAGAATTCATATGAATGTAATATATGAAATAGTTTGAATTAAGTATGAATTTAAATCAGATTTGGAATTAAAATAAGGAAATTTTAAGTTCCTGGGAGATTTTGAAATGTTTTCAAGCAGTGTGAAAAATATTTGAAATGTATTTCAAAATGAAAAGGTTTAAAATGATTTTGAAAAGAAATATACTATTAAGCTCACTTGTATCACTGGAAAATAACCCTGATGAGTGTAGCTACATCATTAGCGTTCATTTCTGAGTTCTAAGTGACGGATTACTACCAAAGATTTTGTTTTTGAATTGTTTTGAGAAAACAAGTTGTTTAGAAATTCAAAGGTTTTGAATTGGCATTATGATTTCAAATTGATTTGAAAGAAACCCAAGAACTTAAGTTCTGGAATTAAAATTTAACTAATGAAGTTAATTAAAATGAGATGGTAAAAATAAATTGAAATTTAACTTGATAAGTTAAATAAAATTTAATTTGATTAGGGAATAATCTGAAATAAAATCGAATTGATAAGTTAAGAGTTGAAATTTCGATATTAAGAGTTTGAATGGAATTCGACATAAGTATAAGCAATGATTTGGCTGAGAACAAATTGATTGGAATTTGATTGGAATGGTATTGGCATATGTTGAATTGGTAACAGATGAGGAGGTGATAATGATATGCCCGACTAAAAGGTACCAGTTTATATTTTATATGGATATGAGTTTTTATGAGCCGAATTGGCAAGCCGTTTGGCTGTTTGATTTTCTTTGGGTTGGAGATGGCCTAGAGAGGCGAGTTGTGGTTTTACCGATAGGGCTGTACAAAGGATGTTATGGCGAAATTTTCCAAAAATTTAAAGTGTTAGAAAATTTTCAGAATTTTTGAAAATTTTAGTTAGTTGGAAGAATAAATATTTCAGTCGATATTAATTGGTTCGGTTGAAATCAGAAATATGGGGTAAACCAATCTGAGGAGTTCCAATATATAGGGTCATCCTCTAACTTAGCAATTTCGAGGGCGAAATTTATTTTAAGTGGGGAAGTCTGTAATGGCGCGTTTTGTTAGCTGTCGAAAAATTTATTTAATTAAGTATTTAATATCGATTTGGCGATATCGATGACTTGAATTAATTAATATTGAATATTTAATTAAAGTGTATAATATAATAATATATTATAATGTCGAAATAATCGGAAATCACCGAATTCACAATACTGTGTGAATTGGATCAGTTAAAATATTTAATTCAGTTTAAAATTAAATTTGAATAACGAATCGATTTAATAATCCACGTTAAAACGTATTAATTATATTATAATTAAAATCGAGCTTGAAATGGCGCTGCAGTTCGCGATTTGGCGATTCGAACTTCAACTGAATGTACAGGATTCGTTTTAAGCCGGATTTCTGTGAAATAAGAAACGCGTGGAGCTGGTGGAGTATATCTTTCTAGTGGAAGAGAAAAATCGGGATTTCGTCGGGTAGATTTTGAGTTATGTCCAAATCAAATTTCAGAAAAGTCGCTGTGGAATTCCTTTATAATTTGCGACGCTTTATATACGTTATAAATCGATTTTTCGATACGAACTGAATATCGGGATAATCTGGAGTCTGGAAATCAAGTCATAAAATCTGAGGTGATATGCTGGAGCCGGACGACATTGTATATGGATATATACGATAATATTAATTTATTAATATTTAATTTAATAATATTTAAATATATTTATATATTTAAATGGGTCATCCAGAGCTTTAAAAATATGCAGTTTGAACATACGGAGTCGGAATTCGACGAAACTAATTTTGTTGGATCCGGAATGTCGAATACTTGTTAGAGTACCAGTTTGGTGATTTTTGGATATCATATATGGCCGTACGTGATTTTTGACTGAGAAACAGACGAGAAATCGACCTTTAAAAATATGCAGTTTGAACATACGGAGTCGGAATTCGACGAAACCAGTTTCGTTGGGACCGTAATGTCGAACTCTAGCTACTGGTCCAGTTTCGTGATTTTTGGGTACCGTATGTGATCGCAGTGATTTTTAAGGACCCAGAACATATATAAAATCAATAAAAGAAAATAGAAAATAAAATTAAAAATACTCCCCCTATTTTTCTAATGTCCAACACAGGCCACATGACCTCCCATCTCAGCCACAAGAGCTACCTACCCCAACCTCAACCATATAAGACCGAATATGGTTTTACAGTAAAGTTTCTGCCAAAGAAAAATCAAATAGAAGTCCAAACAAATACTAAAAATCATGTTATCCATATATTTGAGCTCGTAGGGACTTGCTCTTCATCTCTGTGTGCGTTGTATTTGGTTCGAACATTTGTGTTCGCTGCTTCATGAGCCTCCGCATACTAGGGTTGGAGTTTGCAAGTAGCAGGAGCAGTAATTCACGAGATCGACTTTATTTCTGGTTTTGTTGAATCGAATTGCACCTGTGTGCATTTGTTTGGGTTGATCGATGGATAAAAGGGTCGGAGCTGTGCTGAAGCTACCCGACGTCGCACGTCCATCCGAGAGCTCGAGCGTGTGCTCAAGGGTAGGGTGTGGTGCGGAAATTGATGAGAAGTTGGATGGTGTCTTTAGTTTGGAGAACGATGGAAGGGTGAAGGAGTAATTGGCGCTGGAAATGTCGAGGGTGGAGGAGCATTTCTGAGGAGCTTACGGCATTTTGATTTGGGGAAGGAAGTGCTTTTGGAGCGGATGGGTTTAAGACAAGGCAATTGGGCCGGATTTGTGAGGGTGAGCCCATTAAAGAAATTTAGTTTTGTTTTAGTTAAAAAGAAAATTGTACTAACTTTATATTATCATAACTCGGTCATACATGAACGAAATTCAGTAAAACAAGTTGCGTTGGGATCGTATGGACGGGAGCAACACAATGGGACTGACCGCGAGTCAATCCGAGCTCGTTACAATTTATGGCGAAATAAATTGTTCGACTGAATCAATGAACGCAAACCGATATTTATCGGTTAAAGCGCAAATGTGAGTTAAACTCACCAACTCTAAATAGTTCTATTTTTACAGTGTATTCTTAGAACTGTTAACTATTGTCTGTTTGACTGTGTGTTGACTGTTTGATTGAACTGCTAGTCAGTTAGTGGAATATATATATATATATATATATATAAACCGATAAATATTTATATGCTGATTCTGCTTATCAGAATATTATACCAGTGTTGTCTAACATCTGTGGTGCAGGGAAACAGGTTGGAGGAATCCAACTGGATTCCTCGACAGTTATTTTACTGTGATTTTTATATTGTGATATATAATGTGATGTATATGATCTGTGTAATTATGTGTGGTGGGACGATATTTATCGTTGTTATATGGTGTGTTAAATACCATGAGAAATACCAGACTGTAGGAGAGGGGTTTTCAAAGTATGTTTTGAAAATAGTTTATTTATATAAAATCAAGGGATTTTATATATATATAAGAAAAGGGATTTTTGAATATTAAGGAATATAGTTGGTAAAACAAATATAAAAGAGTTTTATTTGTAAATCAATATAAGGGAATATATACGTTAATCGAATATAAGAGGATATATTTGTTAGTCAAAATATAAAGGGATTATATTCGTTAGAACAAATATAAAGGATATTTATTTAGAGATTAAATAAATAGAATATTATAAAGGGTATTTATTTAGAGATTAAATAAATAGAATTAAACTAAAGAAGATATTTATTTGTTAAATAAATAGGAGTTAACCAAGTGAATTGGTCGAGTTAACCAAGTGAATTGGTTGAGTTAAACGAAGTGAATTAGTTAAGTTAAACTAAAGGATTAATCGATGTGAATTAGTTAAGTTAACCAAGTGGTTAATCCAAGTAAATTAGTTGAGTTAAACTAAGTGAACCGGCTAGAGTTAATCGACGTGAATTAACTAAGTTAAACTAAGAGGATTAGTTCAGTTAATCAAGACAAGTAAATCAAGTTAGGGTAAACCATTTGAGTTAACCAGTTAGAGTTAACCATTTGAGTTAACCAGTTTGAGTTAACCAGTTTGAGTTGATCAGTTAGAGTTGATCAGTTAGAGTTGACCAGTTAGAGTTGACCAGTTAAAGTTGACCAGTCGGAATGGATCAGTTAGAGTTATCCAAGTAGAGTTAATCGAGCAGAGTTGTCGAATATCACATATCCGAAGTAGAGTTATCGAATATAGGGTATTCGAGAGAAGAGTAATCAAATATAGTTTATTCGAGTGGAGAAATCAAATGTTATTCATTTGAGAAGAGTTATCGAATATTATTTATACGATGAGGAGTTATCGAATATTGGTTATTCGGAGTTAGTTAATCCGAAGGAGTTATTCGAAGTTAGTAAATCCGAAGGAGTTATTCGAAGTTAGTTAATCCAAAGGAGTTATTCGATGAGTTAATCCGAAGGAGTTATTCGAAGTTAGTAAATCCGAAGGAGTTATTCGAAGTTAGTTAATCCGAAGGAGTTATTCGAAGTTAGTTAATCCGAAGGAGTTATTCGAAGTTAGTTAATCCGAAGGAGTTATTCGAAGTTAGTTAATCCAAAGGAGTTATTCGAAGTTAGTTAATCCAAAGGAGTTATTCGAAGTTAGTTAATCCAAAGGAGTTATTCGAAGTTAGTTAATCCAAAGGAGTTATTCGAAGAGTTAATCCAAAGGAGTTATTCGAAGTTAGTTAATCCGAAGGAGTTAATCGATGAGTTAATCCGAAGGAGTAGTCGAAGAGTTAATCCAAAGGAGTTATTCGAAGTTAGTTAATCCGAAGGAGTTAGTCGAAGAGTTAATCCAAAGGAGTTATTCGAAGAGTTAATCCAAAGGAGTTAGTCGAATATTAGTTATTCGAATAGAGTTAAAGGAGTTATCGATTTTAGTTTGATCGAAAGGGGTTATCGATTAGTAAATCGAAAGGAGATTTTCGAATATAGCATATTCGAAAGAAAGAGATCGAATATTGTTTATTCGAAAGAGAGAGATTTCGAATATGAGTTATTCGAAGAGAGATAATCGAATATAGTTATTCGAAGAAGAGTTAATCAAATAGAGATTACTCGAAAGAGAGTTATACGTCGAATTCGATTATAGCGAATTCGGGAAGGTACCATTTACTTTCCAGGGTTTAAATCAAGATTTAGTTATTGATTTAGAAATTAGGTGTCTGTTAAATTATTCGAGCTAGGAGATAAAGTTATAATTTAGGTTAGATATTGCAGAAGTAGGAATTATAACGTTATAGTTATAATCAAACGTTTTCATATAAGAAGTAGATTCGTAACCTGAATCCGAGAATTTGCGTAAACAGATGATTGGAAAAAGTGAGTGACGAGCTTCATCTATTTCACAGTAAAGGACGTTGTTCAATTAAGGTCTGAGAGGTAATTATACCCCAACTTGATTGACTTCAGAATTGACAAAGGAATAGTTGTGGTTCGATAGAAAAGGTTGATTTGAAATATAGTTAAGTAATAAGCGATTAATGGATTAAGCGAAACGATGTTTTATACAACGTTCATTTGAAATCCGTAAATGAGTTTTGGAATCGTTTTCCAAATATAGTCAGATATGTTTTCTAAACATAGAAAATGAAGTTTTTTCATGATAAGAATTTAAGAAATAGAGTTAAGCAAATTCAGAAACTGACTGGAGAGGGTAAGTTGAACGGTTTTCTAAGTGACGATCTGATGTTGGTTTCGACCTTCCGTATTGATACTTAGAGAATTGTTCTCATACTAGTTATAGTTAGGGACTGATAGTTGCGAAATAATAGTGATGTGAAAATAAGCTATGGAAATGTTTTCCAATGATTAATAACATATATTTTCTAAATATATGAAATAAGGAAATATGAACATATGATGATTGATCGATCGAATTTCCATTTGGAAATAAGATCGTTGTTTGTACACGGACATGTTTTAATTTGATAGTTGAATCACAGACTATCAAAGTTTTTACCATTTTAACGTTGTTAATATGGAGAGACCGGTTGGATTATTATCCAAAGAACCACTCTGTATTGGCATAAGCGCTGCGAGCAATATCTGCCAAAGATAAATTGAAGACGGAGTAAAGTGCAAGGGCTGTTGTATAAGTTTTAGATAACAATGACTAAGATGGATATACTGAATAGTGCCTTCGGTTTGTCCAGTCCCAGGACAACGTATATGGAAGAAGGTCTGACAGAGTATATCCAATGGATCGCGTAAGTTGATCTGTTCAAACGTATTCACGTTTGGTGGCGGAGGAATTCGTTTCTCTTAGCTGTATACCCGTGTTATTTTTGGATAAGTCAATTTGTGATTTGGCGGGTATGACAATGTGGCATTCAAAGTGAATGATGATCAGATGTTCTGAAGATAGACGTAGCTTCTAGCCTCACACCAGGAAGTAACAAAAGTTGGGCTAGGCAGCATGGCTA
The DNA here is from genome assembly GCA_030737875.1 of Allium sativum. Lineage (NCBI taxonomy): Eukaryota > Viridiplantae > Streptophyta > Magnoliopsida > Asparagales > Amaryllidaceae > Allium > Allium sativum. The sequence goes on along the minus strand of CM060919.1, from coordinate 711,805,459 downwards.
GTTGGGTCATTCCCAAGCAGGGTGTATTGTCACCGATCTAGGGAATATCCATATTTATACTTCTTTTTGATTCTGTATCTTCGGATGACGGTTTGTTGGCCTACAACCGTGGTGGCAATATATTCGCGACACTCAAGCTAAATGAGTGAGCGGTCATGTGTGGCCGGGTTGCAAGACGTTCTTGTTGAACCTGCAGTGTATACCCTCTAGAGTACACTGATCATAAGGTGCTCTCATACCTTGTCTGTTGGAATCCATTCTCCGATAAGCGCCCTGCGGTTTATGATTTTATACTATGTATGTAGAACGTGAGATGCAAGCGTTTCTGCTAGTTGATATCTATTTGTACATAGACATTATTATAATATCAAAAGGTTTTTGATATAAAGATATTTTGGATTTTCATAAGGGAAAAACCCGTTCCGTATTCACGGCGTGGTCTTATGAGATATCCTATACCTGTTCTTAAACTATTTTACTCATACCAGTCCCATGACTGACCCGGAGTTTACTTTGTTGTTTTCCCTAAACTCTTGGGTGCCTAAATTTGTACGGGCAGTCAAGTAGTCGGGATTTACAGATATACTTGGAGAGCTTGGAGCAGGAGGCTGCAAGATTGTATAGCTATAGTTATTTCCGCTGTGTTGTAAGTGTTGTACTCTGATAAGTGCTATTGTATATATATAACTGTTTACTTCAAAGTTATGTTATATATTATATGTTATTCATTCCGCTGTGAGATTCGTGTTACTCTGATGATTCTGATGTTCTTCTTCTTCTTCTATTCTATTAGTTCTATCTTTTCTTTCTCACCTTCTAAATTCTTTCACTAACGTCTCGGAATTTCCGACTCGCGAGGAGTCGGAAATTTCCAGCCGTTACAGTCGCTAACGCGGAACGGGTTTACTCCATTGGATTGCCAGTGCATAACATGAAGTAAATCGTTAGACAACACAATGCATTTTATAAAAATGAAACCATTATAAGACCCAAGTCCCATCACACAATGCAACGCAAACCGGAGGATAGGGTTTTACCTTGTAATGGTCAAAAAATGCTTGATACGATAAAGATGGATTTGATATTATTAGTGTATATATATGGGTATGTATATTTCAAAAACATTTCGATCATAATGTATCAATCATAGATGGCATAGTACCCAATCCTACTATGTCGCCATACTAGTTCTACAATAAAAACTGCAAGGTCGTATTGGAAATTGGATTTCCATCATGAGTCGAGGCTAGGGGTAAGCTCCTCTCCGATTCGAGGCACTCTAGCAAATGCCTCAGGATCCCCCGTAGTGAACCCTTGGATGCAGTAGGGCCGGTCCCCGCCTATCGGTAGTGGATTAATTATGCCTGAACACACGCTTCCCGGTTCCTTTGAACCTATAGTATGACCACTAACGGCCTATAAAAATCGGAGGCTCCTCAAAATCCATCATCTACATAAGTAAAATGCCAGCCAGTTTAAGCACTGATACTACCACTAGCTAGAAAGAAACGTGTGCACTCCCTGCGGTCCATATCCCGTTTTTAACTCATATCGAGGTGTAAGGCTCGCGAAGTCACGATATACACAAAGCTATGCCGTAATAGGCTATACTTTGATCATCACACAAGGCCCTGCTTTTCAACAAAAGCCTTGATCATTTGCATCTTGGCGTGCCACATTGACAATCCACGTCACGCAATTGATCACTATTAATATATATCAGGGTGTTAAGTAGAGAATAAATCCTCCACCACCAAACAGACATACATTAACAGATATCGATTTAATTCACATGGAATGAAATTCAATGTCACACACGCATCCATTTACTAGCTTATGCTCTAAGTCTGAGCGAAAACCATATCCGAACAATCAACAATAGTCCGGACGGCCACCACTGAAGCCCCTTCAAGGTAGCTACTCCCATCGATGGTCTCTGTAGCAACACATCCATTCGATGTGAAGATCATCGGTCTTCAACCACCGTCTTCATCTTTGACTCTTCATCGTTGTAGTAATTAATCGGAGTGGGATAAACCCGGTCTTCACAAATAACTCACGTATTTTATAATTAAAAATCAAGTACTATAAAAACACATCCAATGCCTCATTCCAATTCAGAATATTCTTCTAATAAAATATTCGTATTATTCTGTCAAAGATAAATCCTTTAAGTTTATTCTTAAATCTTTCTTTTAAAGATTTATTAAAAACCTAATTTGGTTTTAAGTATCAAAAATCATTATTCAATGATTAATTAAATTTAAGAAATTAATCTTATCTTTAACTGGGTTAAAGAACTAATGTCATTTTAAAACACCGTTCACGATAAACCCAAAATCGACTTCCATAAAATAGGGAATCTTCACAGAAATCAAATCAATATATAATCGTTATAAATTTCTATATCCGACCAATAATATAAATGGAATAACGGCAAAGCCTTTTAAATTCCATATGTAGTATCGGTCTTCTTTTACAGAAGTTTATCTTGGTTAATGTTAATTCGAATTCCATTCAATTCCAATTTAATATATTAAATTGGAAAACTTTGCTTTTGGAAAATTTCCATTTAAATCTTAATAAAAGATTTATAAATTCAAAATCATATTTTCACTGTCAGTTGGGTTAAAGAACAAATGTCGCTTAGAAACACAGTTCACAATAAACCCAACTCACAATTCATCTTATTTCAATTACTAAATATAATTGAAAACTTTATTAATCTAAATTAAAAGATTATTCTTTTCATACGGGGTTTAAGAACAGTGTTATTTAAGACACTATTCACGACAATCCCAAAATCCAATTTATTTAATTTAATTCCAATTAAATATTTTCAAATTGGAAAACTTCATTAAATCTAAATTTAATGATTAATTCTAGTTGATAACTGGTTCATTTCAATAAAAATATAATTTTCCAAAATATATTCTTTTTCTAAAATATTTATTTTCTAAGATATTTTCTAAAATATTCTTTACTGGAATGTAACTCAATCAGCAACCATATATTGCATGAAATCAACCATCATGATAAATAATTATCAAACATCCAAATAACAACCAAAGTGGATTCTACAACAAAATATTGGGATTAGTGTCTGTCAAATATCATCCCAATACCCGTTTGGGGTTTCATCCAACAAACAAATAATAAATTATTTGTGCACTTGGGCGATGTGTAAAAATAGTCGTCCCAATCACATAAACAAGTCGGAAGTCTTGTAAATGGAAGTGTAATATTCAGTTTGAATATACCAACATTACATTTAACACATCAGACATTTCAACATCACAGACATATATTTCAATTATTATTATTTTTGTGAAAAATGACAATAAAACTCTAGTCTTTTATTCCCATTCTTGTTGACAAATGACAATAAAAATCTAAAATTTCAATTCTTTTTATTGTTGACAAATGACAATAAAAAGCCTACTCTTTCATTTCAATTCTTTTTTTTTTTTTTTGGTGAATACATTACAATAAAAATCCTAACTTTTATTTCATTCCTTTCTATTGTGAACAAATTACAATAAAAATACAATCTTTTAATCCTATTCTCCTTAATGAGATGATATTACATAAAAATATATGTTTTTAATTCTACTTCTTTGAACGAGATCAACACTGCATAAAAATGTATGTTTTTATTTCTAATATTTTTATTGTAACTAATCGACAAAAATATTAACTTTTAAATCTTTTGTGTAATGCTTTTCAATGACCAAAATGATTATTTTGGTGTAATCCTTTTAAATGACAAAACTGAATGTTTGTACTTCATTCTTATAAAATGACCAAAAATGAAATGTTTTCAATTCATTCTATTTAATTTGCAAAAATGAACATTTCCAATTCATTCTTTTAAAGTGACCGAAACCGATAATTTTGTCTAGTTCTTTTAATGCAAACAAAATGAGAAATTTGTTTAATTCTTTTAATGTAAACAAAATGATGATTTTGTCTAATCCTTTTAATGTAAACAAAATGTGATAATTTTGTCTATTCTTTTAAAGTAAACAAAAATGTCATTTTTGGTCTTCATTCTTTTAAAGTAAACTAAAATGTCATTTTTCTTTAATCCTTTTTTTATGTAAACAAAACTATATATTTTGATCTACTTCTTTTAAAGTAAACAAAATGATTATAAAAATATAACCTTTTATACTAATCTTTTCTATGTAACAAAATGACTATATAAAAAAATATAATCCTTTACTCTAATCTTTTCAATGAAATCTAATTTACATTGAAAATGTAATTTTTAATGTACAATCTTTTTATTGAATATAATGAATAATAAAAATAAAACCTTTTATGTTACTTCTTTTTATTGAAATCAAAGTGTCAATAAAAATATAATCTTTTATATCTAATCCTTTTTGCTTCAACTAAAATGATACTAAGAATGTAACTTTTATTTCTAAAAATAAATTGGTAAAACCTCAAGTCTTTTTTAGTTGAAAACAGTTTGCCACTAAAAATGCATTCTTTTTAGTTGAGATAAATCGATGCTAAAAATATGTTCTTTTTAGTTGAACCAATATGACATCAAAAATATGATTTTTTATAACCACATTTTTTCCATGACAAAAATGAACATTTTTATTCAATTCTTTTTAATTGACCAAAGTGAATGTTTTAGTTTCTTTCTAATTAAATACCAAAAATGAATGTTTTACTTACATTCTTGTAAAATGACCAAAAAGAAATGTTGTTTTTATTCCTGTAACTCTATTTTGACAAAAATGAGATTTTTATTCCTATAACTCTTTTTCGACAAAAATGAGATTTTTATTCCTATAACTCTTTTTAAATAAACAAAAATGAATTTTTACTTCATTCTTTTTAATTAGACAAATATGTCCATTTTATCAAATTAACATTTCCAAACAAAAATATTTCTTTTTATCATACTTAACATTTCTAACCAAAATGTTTCTTTATTTTTCTAATGACATTTCTAATAAAATTTATTTACTAAAATGACAGGTCCTAAATAAAGGACATATTTAATCCACAAAATATGTTTTAATCTAAATGACATATTTGTTGACAAATATGCATTTTAATCTAGATGACATTTTTGTATAATAAAACCTGATTCTAAATGAAAGAATAAGTTTCTCTAGCATAACACTTGTCACTAAAAATGATGGAAATTCAATTGTGATAAAAATGACATTTTTAACAAAAACTGACATTCCTTATTAATATGACATTTCTACAAAATGGCATTTCTATAAAATGACATTCCCAACAAGAAGATATTTCTAAATTAACATAGCATTTGTATATTATGACATTTCTAAATTTACATGACATCTTCTACTATAACATGATCTAACAAATTGATAACTTTATTCTAACATAATATCATTTTTATATATTTATTTTCATAAATACAATCAAAGTATGATTTCTATTGTAAATAAATCCTAGATCTACACCATTTAATCCAATCAACTCATTTCAAACTCAAACAAGTCAATTACCGAAATAAATATATACAACATCATCATGGATTTCATATACAATGAATATAAATTTCACAGTGGAATAAATAATTAATTTTATTTTTAAATAGAAATCTCACATTGTAATTCAGATCTGAAATTTCTTGAATTTTCAACATGCTCGGTTTCAACTCTAGTCAGCTTCATAGCATAGATCTGATCCATACGAGTCCAACGCAACTGGTTTCGTTCGATTTCGATACTGTATGACAAAGTTATGTCGATTTGAACATTTGATTACTTTAATATATAATTAATTCTTTAATTAACTTGATTAAATATTAATCCACCTTCCACCTTCTTCTGTTTTATACGCTCCAGGACAGAACCCATCGTTCAAATCAAGGGTCTCCCGTCGCACCACCGTATGAGCTACCGGAGCTCGATCCAGTGCCGCCTCCTCGAAGACCTTAGCGCCGTCGCCCGCTACCAGGAGCAGGAGCCCGCTCGACCCCCTGTGCTGCCCCAAACGGCGCTACTTTGCATCGAGCTTCTGACCTGATTGCTTTATTAAACTCGATCTTAGCTGTACATATTACAAGAGCTTGAGGAGTGCATTGATTTTCACGTTGGAACATTTGAGTTCGATGATTAGATTATGGGAATTTGAGGATGATCGACTATGGCTTTTAAGCCATAGAAAACGTTAGATGGCGGCTGTAAGAATAGGAATTAGGGTTTCGTATTTCTAGGCGTATTTATACACACATTTTTCTGTTTTATTTATTTATTTAATTCCTTTTAATTCCAATAACTCGTATATCGTTCAGAACTCCAAATCAAACCCAACGAGTGGCGTCTCTAGCTAATAACCCCCGCCCCGGATACAATGGAATATGTTTCGTAACCCATTTCGGCCATTACGGTATGTTTTTCTTTAAATTAAATTATAAATCATTTAATTATTAAATTCGAACGTACATTTTAAATTACTGGGGCCACATACGAACTCTAAAAATTCCATAAAAATTATTTCTAGCTTTGGTTTGACGATACGGTTCTAACAAGACTAATTTCGTCGAATTCTGAGACCGTTTGAAAAATGGCCATTTTCGAGTCGATTAAATTTGACTAAAACTGACAAAACACGTTTCCTTCTGCCACGCTCACACATTAATTCGAAAAATTATGAAAATTGAAACCTAGCAATAATTTGACATTCCGGTTCCAACAAAAGTGGTTTGGTCGAAAACCGAGGTCGTTTGAAAAATGGCTATTTTTAAGGGCTACATATTATATTAAAATATATATAAATTCTGCTACGACTTTTCTAAATTTTAAACTGGGCATAACTTTTGTTTTATAAAACAAAATTTCAATTTTTTAGATTCATTAGAAAGATATGATTAAACTAATTTAAATATTTCTGGTTTCGCTCAATTCTGATTTAAAATGAATTCTGTATATTCAGTCAAAGTTTGAAATCGAATTTTCGAACTGCAGCACTGTTTTAAACTCCTTTTATAATTGAATTAAATTTATTCATTTTAACTTCGATTAAAATAAATTTTTAGTCATTCTTATTTAAAATAAATTATTTTAAATATTAAAATCCATAGAAATTTCTAAAAATAAAATTTTAAAATGGCCCCAACATTCCGGGTTGTTACAATCGCCCCCACTTAAAATCCTTTCGTCCTCGAAAAGGAACGGAACTAAAAGTTGTTTAATTTACCAACTCAACTTTATTGGTTTCCATAATCTTGTTTGTTAAATTAATTATCATTTCTATACTTTTATTAGTTAAACTGATAATCAAACATCACAACCAGCAATCAATTAGGTGATTAACTTTTCAAATATATATAACCTTTATATATAGACAAAAATCATATTTTTAGTGCAAATCACAGCAATGTGTACTGACTAATTTTTGATTCTCATACCAGTCAATGGAAATATATAGATATACCACCTTCGAAACTTGAACATAAATTCTGATGATGGTGCACCGATCATCAGAATCATCTCCGGGCGACTAGAGTGCGATTCTATATCTATCTAGTATATTAAAACTTCGAGTATCCGTTAATTACTCGTATATTCGAAATCTTTATATACTCGATTGTCCACATTAAAATATAATAATATTCAAATACGTATTTTAAGATAAAATTTTCAAAACTGAATTTGTTTTTATTTATTTTAAAGAAAATAATATTCTTTACACTCGTTCTAGGATACTACTGATCCTATCTCTAACGAGTTATTCACATTGGATACTACTAATCCAATCCCTGATGAATTCTTTCGTTCAGTTCTAATGTGTCTTGTTCTCGAGCTCTGTAAACTAAGGCTCTGATACCAAATGAAACGACCCAAACTTCCCAGTAAAGGAAAGGCGGATTGCTTTGAGAACAACACACATCAGAACACAAACTGAAGAACATTTTATTGCTGATTACAACAATTACATCAGAGTACAAGAATATAACAGAGTATGAAAACTCATTACATAATAGAAATACAATGATATCAGAGATTTAAATTACATTTAAATAGCAGCGGAAAAATATTACAAATATACAACCGAAAGGAATACACGGATACAGAGCTTTCCGAATACCGCTTCAGCTGTAAACCAGGATCCTGTAAATATATCTGTAAAAGCAACTCAACTGACCATGTGGAAATTATGGGCACCCTAGTTTGCCTGTGAAACAAACTACAGGTCAGTCATGGGACTGGTACGAGAAATCTTAACTTAACTTATCTACTAATAAGGTTAATCACAGGACCACGTCGCTAACGCGGAACGGGTTGACTCCATTGGATTGCCAGTGCATAACATAAAGTAAACCGTTAGACAACGCAATGCTTTTTAGAAAAATGAAACCATTATAAGACCCAAGTCCCACCACACAATGCAACGCAAACCGGAGAATAGGGTTTTACCTTATAATGGTCAAAAGATGCTTGATACGATAAAGACAGATTTGATATTATTAGTGTATATATATGGGTATATATATTTCAAAAACATTTCAATCATAATGTATCATTTATAGACGGCATAGTACCCCATCCTACTATGTCGCAATACTAGTTCTACGATCAAAACCACAAGGTCGTATTGGAAATTGGATTTCCATCATGAGTCGAGGCTAGGGGCAAGCTCTTCTCCGATTCGAGACACTTCAGCAAATGCCCCAGGAACCCCGGCAGTGAACCTTTGGATGCGGTAGGGTCGGTCCCCGCCTATCGGCAGTGGATTAATTATGCCTGAACACACCCTTCCCGGTTCCTTTGAACCTATAGTATGACCACTAACGGCCTATAAAAATCCGAGGCGCCTCAAAATCCATCATCCACATAATTAAAATGCCAACCGGTTTAAGCACTGATAATACCACTAGCTAGAAAGAAACGTGTGCACTCCTTATGGTCCATATACCGTTTTTGACTCAAACCGAGGTGTGAGGCTCGCGAAGTCACGATATACACAAAGCTATGTCGTAATAGGCTATACTTTGATCATCACACAAGGCCCTGCTTTTCAACAAAAACCTTGATCATTTGCATCTTGGCGTGCCACATTGACAATCCACGTCATGCGATCGATCACTATTAATATATACCAGGGTGTTAAGTAGAGAATAAATCCTCCACCACCAAACAGACATACATTAACAGAAATCGATTTAATTCACATGGAACGAAATACAATGTCAGACACACATCCATTTACTAGCTTATGCTCCGGGTCTGAGCGAAAACCTAATCTGAACAATCAACAATAGTCCGGACGGCCACCACTGAAGCCCCTTCAAGGTAGCTACTCCCATCGAGGGTCTCTGTAGCAACACATCCATTCGATGTGAAGATCATCGGTCTTCAACCACCGTCTTCATCTTCGACTCTTCATCATCGTAGTAATTATTCGGAATGGGTTAAACCCGGTCTTCCTGAATAACTCACGTATTTTATAATTAAAAATCAAGTACTATAAAAACACACCCAACGCCTCATTCCAATTCAGAATATTATTCTAATAAAATATTCGTACTATTCTATCAAAGATAAATCCTTTAAGTTTATTCTTAAATCTTTCTTTTAAAGATTTATTAAAAACCCAATTTGGTTTTAAATATCAAAAATCATTATTCAATGATTAATTAAATTTAAGAAATTAATCTTATCTTTAACGAAATTAAAGAACTAATGTCATTTTAAAACACCGTTCACGATAAACCCAAAATAGACTTCCATAAAATAGGGAATCTTCACAGAAATCAAATCAATATATAATCATTATAAATTTCTGTATCCGACCAATAATATAAATGGAATAATGGCAAAGCCTTTTAAATTCCATATGTAGTATCGGTCTTCTTTTACAAAAGTTTATCTCGATTAATGTTAATTCGAATTCCATTCAATTCTAATTTAATATATTAAATTGGAAAACTTTACTTTTGAAAATTTCCATTTAAATCTTAATAAAAGATTTATAAATTCAAAATCAGATTTTCACAGTCTGTTGGGTTAAAGAACAAATGTCGCTTAGAAACACAGTTCACAATAAACCCAACTCATAATTCATCTTATTTCAATTACTAAATATAACTGAAAACTTTAATAATCTAAATTAAAATATTATTCTTTTCATACGGGGTTTAAGAACAGTGTTATTTAAGACACTATTCACGACAAACCCAAAATCTAATTTATTTAATTTAATTCGAATTAAATATTAGCAAATTGGAAAACTTCATTAAATCAAAATTTAATGATTAATTCTAGTTGATAACTGGTTCATTTCAATAAAAATATAATTTTCCAAAATATATTCTTTTTCTAAAGTATTCTTTTTCTAAGATATTTTCTAAAATATTCTTTACTGGAACGTGACTCAATCAGCAACCATATATTGCATGAAATCAACCATCATGATAAATAATTATCAAACATCCAAATAACAACCAGAGTGGATTCTACAACTAAATATTGGGACTAGTGTCTGTCAAATATCATCCCAATACCCGTGTGGGGTTTCATCCAACAAACAAATAATAAATTATTTGTCCACTTGGGCGATGTGTAAAAATAGTCGTCCAAATCACATTAAAAAGTCGGATGACTTGTAAATGGAAGTGTAATATTCAGTTTGAATATACTAACATTACATTTAACACATCAGACATTTCAACATCACAGACATATGTCACAATTTTTTTTGTGAACAAATGACAATGAAAATCTAGTCTTTTATTCCCATTATTTTTATTATTGACAAATGACAATAAAAATCTAAAATTTCAATTCTTTTTATTGTTGACAAATGACAATAAAATGCCTACTCTTTCATTTCAATTCTTTTTTTTTGGTGAATACATTACAATAAAAATCCTAACTTTTATTTCATTCCTTTCTATTGTGAACAAATTACAATAAAAATACAATCTTTTAATCCTATTCTCCTTAATGAGATGATATTACATAAAATATATGTTTTTAATTCTACTCCTTTGAATGAGATCAACACTGCATAAAAATGTATGTTTTCATTTCTAATCTTTTTATTGTTACTAATTCACAAAAAATATTAACTTTTAAATCTTTTGTGTAATGCTTTTCAATGACCAAAATGATTATTTTGGTGTAATCCTTTTAAATGACAAAACTGAATTTTTGTACTACATTCTTATAAAATGACCAAAAATGAAATGTTTTCAATTCATTCTATTTAATTTGCAAAAATGAACATTTCCAATTCATTCTTTTAAAGTGACCAAAACCGATGATTTTGTGTAGTTCTTTTAATGCAAACAAAATGAGAAATTTGTCTAATTCTTTTAATGTAAACAAAATGATGATTTTGTCTAATCCTTTTAATGTAAACAAAATGTGATGATTTTTTCTATTCTTTTAAAGTAAACAAAAATGTCATTTTTGGTCTTTATTCTTTTAAAGTAAACTAAAATGTCATTTTTCTTTAATCCTTTTTTTATGTAAACAAAACTATATATTTTGATCTACTTCTTTTAAAGTAAACAAAATGATTATAAAAATATAACCATTTATACTAATCTTTTCTATGTAACAAAATGACTATATAAAAAAATATAATCCTTTACTCTAATCTTTTCAATGAAATCTAATCTACATTGAAAATGTAATTTTTAATGTACAATCTTTTTATTGAATATAATGAATAATAAAAATAAAACCTTTTATGTTACTTCTTTTTATTCAAATCAAAGTGTCAATAAAAATATAATCTTTTATATCTAATCCTTTTTGCTTCAACTAAAATGATACTAAGAATGTAACTTTTATTTCTAATAATAAATTGGTAAAACCTCAAGTCTTTTTTAGTTGAAAACAGTTTGCCACTAAAAATGCATTCTTTTTAGTTGAGATAAATCGATGCTAAAAATATGTTCTTTTTAGTTGAACCAATATGACATCAAAAATATGATCTTTTTATAACCACATTTTTTTCCATGACAAAAATGAACATTTTTATTCAATTCTTTTTAATTGACCAAAGTGAATGTTTTAGTTTCTTTCTAATTAAATACCAAAAATGAATGTTTTACTTACATTCTTGTAAAATGACAAAAAAGAAATGTTGTTTTTATTCCTGTAACTCTATTTTGACAAAAATGAGATTTTTATTCCTATAACTCTTTTTCGACAAAAATGGGATTTTTATTCCTATAACTCTTTTTTAATAAACAAAAATGAATTTTTACTTCATTCTTTTTAATTAGACAAATATGTCCATTTTATCAAATTAACATTTCCAAACAAAAATGTTTCTTTTTATCGTACTTTACATTTCTAAACAAAATGTTTCTTTACTTTTCTAATGACATTTCTAAAAAAAATTATTTACTAAAATGACAGGTTCTAAATAAAGGTCATATTTAATCCACAAAATATGTTTTAATCTAAATGAAATATTTGTTGATAAATATGTATTTTAATCTAGATGACATTTTTGTATAATAAAACATGATTCTAAATGAAAGAATAAGTTTCTCTAGCATAACACTTGTCACTAAAAATGATGGCAATTCTATTGTGATAAAAATGACATTTTTATTAATTCTAATACTACAAAAATTGACATTCCTTATTAATATGACATTTCTACAAAATGCCATTTCTATAAAATGACATTCCCAACAAAAAGATATTTCTGAATTAACATAGCATTTCTATATTATGACATTTCTAAATTTACATGACACCTTCTACTGTAACAAGATCTAACAAATTGATAACTTTATTCTAACATAATATCATTTTTATATATTTATTTTCATAAATACAATCAAAGTATGAATTCTATTGTAAATAAATCCTAGATCTACACCATTTAATCTAATCAACTCATTTCAAAAGCAAACAAATCAATCACCGAAATAAATATATACAACATCATCATGGATTTCATATACAATGAATATAAATTTCATAGTGGAATAAATAATTAATTTTATTTTCAAATAGAAATCTCACATTGTAATTCAGATCTGAAATTTCCTAAATTTTCAACATGCTCGGTTTCAACTCTAGTCAGCTTCATACGTAGATCTGATCCATACGAGTCCAACGCAACTGGTTTCGTTCGATTTCGATACTGTATGACAAAGTTATGTCGATTTGAACATTTAATTACTTTAATATATAATTAATTCTTTAATTAACTTGATTAAATATTTATCCACCTTCCACCTTCTTCTGTTTTATATGCTCCAGGACAGAACCCATCATTCAAATCAAGGCTCTCCCGTCGCACCACCGTATGAGCTACCGTTTCTCGATCCAGTGCCGCCTCCTCGAAGACCTCAGCGCCGCCGCCCGCTGCCAGGAGCAGGAGCCCGCTCGACCCCCTGTGCCGCCCCAAAAGACGCCCCAAACGGCGCTACTTTGCGTCGCGCTTCTGACCTGATTTCTTTATTAAACTCAATCTTAGTCGTACATATTACAAGAGCTTGAGGAGTGCATTGATTTTCATGTTGGAACATTTGAGTTCGATGACTAGATTATGGGAATTTGAGGATGATCGACTATGGCTTTTCAGCCATAGAAAACGATAGATGGCGGCTGTTAGAATAGGAATTAGGGTTTTGTATTTCTAGGCATATTTATACACGTATTTTTCTGTTTTATTTATTTATTTAATTCCTTTTAATTCCAATAACTCGTATATCGTTCAGAATTCCAAATCAAACCCAACGAGTGGCGCCCCTAGCTAATAACCCCCGCCCCGGATATATTGGAATATGTTTCGTAACCCAGTTCGGCCGTTACGATATGTTTTTCTTTAAATTAAATTATAAATCATTTAATTATTAAATTCGAACGTACATTTTAAATTACCGGGGCCACATACGAATTCTAAAATTTCCAAAAAAAAATATTTCTAGCTTTGGTTTGACGATACGGTTCTAACAAGACTAATTTCGTCGAATTTTGAGACCGTTTGAAAAATGGCCATTTTCGCGTCAATTAAATTTGACTGAAACTGAAAAAACACGTTTTTTTCTGCCACGCTCACACATTAATTCGAAAAATTATGAAAATTGAAACCTAGCAATAATTTGACATTCCGGTTCCAACAAAAGTGGTTTCGTCGAAAACCGAGGTCGTTTGAAAAAAAAGGCTATTTTTAAGGGCTATATATTATATTAAAATATATCTAAATTCTACAGTGACTTTTCTAAATTTTAAACTGGGAATAACTTTTGATTTATAAAACGAAATCTCGATTTTTCAGATTCATTAGAAAGATATGATTAAACTGATTTAAATATTTCTGGTTTCGCTCAATTCTGATTTAAAATGAATTTTATACATTCAGTCAAAGTTTGAAATCGAATTTTCGAATTGCAGCGCTGTTTTAAACTCCTTTTATAATTGAATTAAATTTATTCTTTTTAACTTCGATTAAAATAAATTTTTAGTCGTTCTTATTTAAAATAAATTATTTTAAATATTAAAATCCATTAAAATTTCTAAAAATAAAAATTTAAATTGGCCCCAAAATTTCGGGTTGTTACAGTCGTGTATTAAGAAGTTATAATAGACTAATAACTTTAACAACGTTGCTGCACCGTTGCAACACCGTTGTAATACATATATTTTACAACTTTTTCCCACTGTTGTAATAAACTTCATTGCAACAGTTTTGCACCATTGTCATAATATCTACTACAACTGTTATGCACCATTGTGATTGACATATGGGTTTTAAAAATAATATCATTTGCAATTGAAAAGAACAATACACTTAATATTTGCAATTGAAGATGAAGACGGTGGTTGAAGACCGGAAGTCTTCACATCGTTTGGGTGATTACTGATGATCTTGATTGTGTTGTACACCCAAGATGAGGGAATCAGTTGGTGATCGTCCAGACGTACTTGGAGATCGATGGATATGCGAGGAAAGTGCCTCCGGTTTCATTCAGACCCAAAACGAACTTGTAAATGGACTGTGTGTCTGACATTGGATTTTATTCTGTGTTAATTGATCTTTATTAAATATACATCTGTTTGGCGGCGGAGAATTTATTCTCTTGCTTAACGCCCTTCTCTGAGAAGTACGAGCTCAGAGGTTGTATATCGATGGACATCAGTCGCATGGAGTGAATTGCCTGTGTGGCACGCCTAAGTGGCAAATGATCAAGGCTTCTGTTGAAAGCAAAGTCTTGTGGTTGATGATCAAAGCACGGCCTGTGCGGCACAGCTTTGTGTATAGCGTGAATTCGCGAGCCTCACACCTCGGCATGAGTCAAAAACGGGATAAGGACCCCAGGAGTGCATGACGTTTCTTTCTAGCTAGTGGTGGTGTCAGTGCTTAAACTGGCTGACATTTATATATACTTTTCACCTGTGTGGTTGTTGGAATGCGAGGCGCCTCGGATATAGGTCTGTTACGACCGGGAAACGTGTGTTCAGGAATAACTAATCATCAAAAGTAAGAGAGGACCGGCCTTGAAGGTTCCAAAGGATCATAGTGGGGTCCTGAGACATTTGCTAGAGTGTCTCGAATCGGAGAGGAGCTTTCCCCTTGCCTCGACTCATGACGGAAAACCAATTTCCAATACGTGATATTGTGGTTTTATTTGCAGAGCCTGGTATGGCGACATGATAGATGGTACCCATGCCGCCTATGATTGACATTTATGATTGAAATTGTTTTGACACTATACACCTATAATAGTATCAAGTGATTTGTTTTAAATGTACCAAGCATGTTTATCTATTATAAGGTAAAACCCTATCCTCCAGCTTGTGTTGCATTGTGTGATGGGACCTGGGTCTTATAATAGCTTCATTTTTTGTAACGACCCGGAAAATCTGAACCAATTTAAAAATTTATAATTGGCTAAAATAGTGGATTTTAAATATTTAAAATAAATATTTTAAATAATAGCAATGAAAAGTGAGTTTGAATCGACGTTCGAAAACGAATATAATTAATTCTAATTATAAAAAGGCCTGAAAAGGCGCTGCAGTTTCAAAAAATTGAATTCAAACTTTGTCGGACTGTACTGGGTGCAAAACAAAACGGATTTGAGTAAAACCAAAAATATTTAAATCTGTTAGTGAATACCTTTCTAACGACTCTTAAAAATTGAAGTTTCATAGTGAAAAGCAAAAGTTATGGCCAAATGAATTTTCAGAAAGGTCGCTATGGAATTTATATAGCCCGTGAAATTGGCCATTTTGCAAACGACCTCGGAATTCGACGAAACCACTTTTGTTGGATCCGGGAGGAGAAGTAATTACTAGGTTTCAAATTTCATAATTTTTGAAGCTAGTATGTGAGTGTGGCAAAGGAAAATGTGTTTTGGTTAATTACAGTTAAATTGGATCGATCAGAAATGGGCTTTTTGCAAACGGTCTCAGAATTCGACGAAACTAGTTTTGTTGGGACCGCATCGTCAAAACATAGCCAGATTTATTTTTCTGAATTTTTCGAATTAGTTTGTGGCCCTGGAAAATTGAAATGTACGTTCAAATCGAATATTGAATGTTATATATTTTTAATTTGAATGGAAACTGACTGAAACAGTCGAATATGCCTTCGAAACATATCCCATTGTGTTCGGAATGGGGGTAAAACGCTAGGGACGACAGTCGTTGGGTTTGGATTGGGGTTCGTGTGTGAAAGGGGTATTTTAGAGAATTTAAAAATTATAAAATAAAATAAAAAACCCTGATTGGCCCATTCCCCATTCTCTCTCCCCGCTCCCTCTCTCCTCTCGACGGAAATCATGCTCCTCTATTCCCGACCACTTTCCCGCCGCCTCCGTCCACGTCAGCCTCCGCCGCCACCAGGATTCGAGAGCCCACCTCCTCCCCTTCAAATCCGACCAACCCCTGCACTCTCTCTCCTAGCCAGTGTCGCGAACGACGCCCAGGAAGTCGACGACTTCACAACTGTCCAGCTCCCACCTACGACCACTGAATCGCCTCCAACCACCACGCGCGAGAAGCCCATTCGTAGCTCTTCGATGCTGCAGCACCTGGTCGAGGCAACACTTCGCGGATCGAGCGAAAATTCAAAACCTAGTTTTGAACGAGGAATAGAGGTATACGGCTGTTTAATTAAAACTGTTTTTAACGGTTTAAAACCATTGCAAACTTTGAAAAATCATATTTTTTTCGTGTATTGACGAAATTCAATGAAACAAGAGAAAGTGGACTCGTGAGGATGTCTTCTACATTTTAGAAGAGACCGCATATTTTTCTGAGCCTTCTGCTATTTTTGGTGGTGTGGAACCCAATGTGAGATTTCTAATTTATAAACGATATGGAAAACGACGATGTATAAATTATATAGTCAATGTATGAGTTATATAAGCGTTGTACACCTCTTGTATAAGCGTTGTATAAGTTGTACGTTCGATATATAAGTTGTATATGCGTTGTAAAAATTATATATTTGTTGAAATAGAAGTGAATTGCTATATATATATATATATATATATACGCCCCTCGTCCACTAACCATGGACGATATTTATTGGTTTTGATTGGTGTGAAAATTGATTGATAGCGAAGGGTTGATTGGAATTGTTTGTGGTTGATATTAATTGATTGTGGTTGAAAAATACCCGTTTGTGGTTGAGAAATATTTGGTTGAAACCACATAGGATTAGTTTTTGGAAATGAAATAAATATCCATGCCTCCTGCGTGCGAACTAGATGCATGAATCCTCATTGTCAAAAATCGCGAGGTTTTAAGGCAGAGCGAGGAGCCGTACTAGGGACGGTCCCGGTTTTAACTACCCTGCCGTTATGCTGCCGAAATTTTGAATAATATTCATGTGTTTGAATTAATTTAATTTGTTGAAACTATATTTATTCGTTGAATAGAAAACCTTCATGTGTTGAATCGATATTCATTCGTTGGATAGAAATTCATGTGTTGAATGGTATTCGTGTTTTAAATATAGAAATCACCTTTATATATATATATATATATATATATATATACAAACTATAGAAAACCTTCATGTGTTGAATCGATATTCATTCGTTGGATAGAAATTCATGTGTTGAATGGTATCGTGTTTTAAATATAAAAATCACCTTTTTATCGATATATATGAACTATAGAAAACCTTCATGTGTTGAATCGAAATTCATTCGTTGAATTGAAATTCATGTGTTGAATGGTATTCATATTTTGAAAGAAAGTGTTTTAGAATAAAAATCCAATTTTTATAATCAATATGAACTATATAAAATAATCTTGTTTAGAAATAAATTGTTTCATAATAAAAATCATAATTTTATTACCTATATAACTATATAAAATAATCTTGTTTTGAAATAAATTGTTTTATAATAAAAATCATACTTTTATTACCTATATGAACTATATAAAATAATATTGTTTTGAATTGAATTGTTTTACAATAAAAATCACATTTTTATTATATAAATGAATGGTTAAAAAAATGCAGTGTTGAAATAGAAGACAGTTAGATAAAAATATCATTTTTATCAAATGTATGAAAAGAATATAGTTTTGAAATCAAAGAATCGATATATATATATATATATATAAATAGAATCGAAATATATCGAATAACGAAGCTGCAGTTCGTGATTTGAAACCGTAATTTCAAACGATTAGTGCGGGAGATCCGACCATCGGATTTTCCCGAAACCGCAACCGTTGGATTCACTTTGGAAATATCTTTCCAACGGCACCAACTTTGTAAAGATCCAACGGTTGGATTGTCTGGAATGTTTAATTCAAATCTGAAGAAAAACAGCGCCAGAATCGATTATATATATATATATAATTATAATTAATCGAATAACGACGCTGCAGTTCGTTTTTTGAAATCGAAATTTCAAACGATTATACCGGGAGATCCGACCGTCGGATTTTCCTGAAACTGGAACCGTTGGATTCGTTTTGAAGAGATCTTTCGAATGATGTAAATTTTATGAAGATCCAACAGTTAGATTTTCAGATATGTGTAAATCAAATCTGAAGAAAAACAGCGCCATGGCCGCGTTATGACCCGAAGCGTCGTTTGAATAAATTGGCTATTTAAAATAAATAAAAATGGCGATAAATCGTTATACAATATTATAAACGATATGGATGTGAAATTTAGAAATTAACTGAAGATTAGCTAAGTCGAATGGTTTCTTGGGTATTGATCTGATGTTGGTTTCGGCCTTCGGGGTTAATATTTGGGAAATCGTTCTCTTACTGATTTACAGTTAGTGACTAATGAATTGAAATGATGCGTATGTATGTCTGTGTTGCACTTGTTCATTATATACGCGAGTTGCTCAGAAAGACTGAGTTTATCCCATTCTGAATAACTGAATCGACGATAAGAAATCGAAGATGAAGACATTGGTCGAAGACCGAAGATATTCACCTCGTTTGGATGGTAACCGAGGTCCTGATTGGGAGGCATTCCGAAATATGGATAATGAGTGGTGATCGTCCAGACGTACGTGGTGATCGATGGGTTTGCGAGGTATATAGTTCCTTCGGTTTCGTTCAGACCTAGAACGGACTTGCAAATGGATAGTGTGTCTGACATTGGAATTTATTCTGTGTGATTGATAGCAATCAGTTGCACGGTGTGAATTGCCTTTGTGGCATGCTAAGATGCAGTGATCAGGGCTTCTGTTCGAAAGCAAAGTCTTGTTGTGATGATCAAAGCACCGCCTGTGTGGCGTAGCTTTGTGTATAATGTGAATTCGCAAGCCTCATACCCCAGTATGAACCTGAAACGGGAGAAGACATCAGGGAGGGCATGCGTTTCTTTCTAGCTAGAAGTGGCATCAGCGGTTTTACACGCCCTGACAAGTTTGACTTATATGGTTGTTACTCTTGCGAGGCGCCTCGGTTTGATCAGACGATCTAGTTCCGATGGAGTCATTCGTTGGCTCATTGACGCCCCTTAGGGGCGGAGAAACGCATTGTTCAGGCATTATAATCCACTTCGTGTGGACCGGCCCTGACGATCCAAGGTACGGTTGCGGCTGTGCCTCGTCTCGAATTCGGTGAGGACTATCTTTTGCCTTGGTTCAGGAAGAAAATCCAATTTCCAAAATACGACATCGTGCGATTTTGATTGTATACCTATATATGGCGACAAAGTGGTATGGGGCATTAATGCCGTCTATGATTGATAGTTATGATTTGAAATTGTTTTTAAAACATATAAACACTAGCAATAATATCAAATGCTTTTGTTTTATTCGTATCAAGCATATTTTGGCCGTTATAAGGTAAAACTCTATCCTCCAGTTTGCGTTGCATTGTGTGATGGGAACTGAGTCTTATAATGGCTTCATTTTTATAAAAAGCATTGCGATGTTTAAAAGAATGATTTGTTTTTAAAGCACTTGCAATCCAATGGAGTAAACCCATTCCACGAAAGTGGTGTAGTCCTGTGATTTGCCATATTTGAAATGTGTTTAGTAGATTTCTCATACCAGTCCCATGACTGACTCGTAGTTTGTTTCACTTTCAAACTCGGGTGCCCCTTTTTCTACACGGACAGCCTTGTATTCAGGTTTAGCATGCTTTATCCGTATAGTTGGAGCTGAAGATGGATTCTATCACTCATCTCTTTTTATGTTGTTCAGCTCCTATTGTACATATTATGTTTATTTCCGCTGTAGACATTTATGTATAGCTGAACTGTATTTGTACTAAGTATGATCCTGTATACTGTGTAACTTTGATGTTTATGTTTATCCAGTGTATTATTTGTTCATCATCTGGTGTATTTATTTTATTCTGTTTTGCTGTTATCTGTTTATGTGTTATATTCCAAAGATTACCCCTGCCACCATCTGTACGGGAAATGGGGTCGTCACATCGTGGTATCAAAGCTTTGGTTAAGCTTAGTTATGGAATATAACATATGAACAAACTCGTCAGAAATAGAACCAGTAGTGTTCTAGGATGGGTAACTCTATACAGATAGGATCAGTAATATCCTAGTGTGAGTAAAGTAGTATGAAATACACCCCACTAGACACATTTACATTGAAGTATATGTTTCTAGGTTTTAAATTATCTTTTCTGTGACCTGACACTTGATCTGCCATTTGCAGAAGTACTAGAAAAATGAGTGTCAGAAACAGAAGAAATGCATAACCCGATCTAGAGGCTCTATTTAAGAGATATCGAAATCTGGGAGGAGCACAATTCTCGGGAAATGAAGCTATTATTCAAACTCAAGCTTGGGTGAGCTCTGCAGAAAGAATATTTGAGCGTTTCTAGCTGAGAGATGACCAGAAAAGGTTAGTAGCATCTTGGGCGCTCAAAGAAGAAGCTTTAATCTGGTGGGAAACAATCATCAAAGATAATGCAGAAGGTGATATCACCTGGGACAGATTCAAGGAGATTTTCCTAGGAAGATTTACTCCTCCTGAAGCGACATAGCGATTATGTGATGAATTCTCCTATCTGATACAAGGAGATATGACCATTCCAGAATATCATAAGAAATTCAATGAACTTTCTCACTTTTCTCCTCATCTGATCCAAGATCCAAAGAGGAAGAATCTGAGATTTATTCATGGCCTGCAAAGAAAATATCAGAATAGTGTGATGAGGAATGTGAAGCTCCCTTTTTCTGAAATGATTTATATGGCTTATCAGTATAAAGATCTCCATAAGAAAGGTATGTTGCGCGACGAAGAGGAAGTCAGCTCGAGTAACAAAGTGGAGTCTAAAACTGATATTCCTGAAGCCAGTACAAGGTCTGAGGTCAGTAAGAAGCCCAGTACTAAGAGAAAAATGGCTAAATCTAAGAAGGAACTAGTAACAACTGCCACATGCTCTAAGTGCAATATACAGGGGCATCTGACCAGGAAGTGTAAATCCTCGAAGAAACGAAAGGAGGATGGGTTTAAATCCGGCAAGAAGCTCCAAGAAAGTAAAAGATGCAATCAATGCCATCGGTTTGGTCATGTAAAACAAGAGTGTTGGCTGTTAAAAACAACCAAAGAAGCTCAGGTAAATGAAATGGTAGATGTGCCTGCATCTTCGTCTACTCAGGAAAGAGCTAATGTTTTAGAAGGCACGCTCAATGTTAAAAACATTCCAGTCAAAGTGTTGTTTGATACAGGCGCATCACGAAGCTTCATAGCCAAGAATGCAGTTAAGAAGTTGGATTTGAAATTGAAGAAGCTCAAAGAACCAATGACTGTCCAAAATCCGACTGGGGGTTCCATCGATCTCAGTTGGGTTTGTGCAGTACCTGTCTCTTTTTCCTGCTATAAATTCCCTACTATCTCTATCGTCATGAATTTTAATAAATTCGATCTTATTCTAGGATTGGATTGGCTAACCAAATATGAAGCAGAGGTTAGATGCGCCGATAGAGTTGTTAGGGCTAGGATTAAATCAGGAAATTACATAACTATACCGTGTGAAGGTCAGAAATCTAATAGAAAAGACTTCTGGGCAGCTCTCGATGTTTCTCCAACCCAAATAGAAGATATCCCTGAAGTCACAGAGAATATTCCCGACCTCATAAAATATATTCCTGTCGTCCAGAACTATGCGGATGTGTTTGAAGAAGTTGTTCGTTTACCTCCGTAGAGAGAAATTGATTTCCAAATTGCTTTAATTCTGAATGCAAGGCCGGTAGTTCACGCTATTCGAAGAATGTCCTTGAAAGAGAAAGAAGAATTAGACAATCAAACACGACAGCTCGTAGGGAAGGGTCTGATCAGGCCTAGTTTCTCTGATTGAGGAGCAGCAGTGGTGTTTGTCCCAAAATCTGACGGTACTCTACGGCTATGTGTGGATTATCGTGATTTGAACAAACAAACAATACAGAACAAATATCCATTGCCGAGAATCGATGATTTATTGGATCGCCTGAATGGAGCATAGGAATTCTCAAGGATGGACCTAGCTACAGGCTTCCATCAACTTCGAATTGCCGAAGAATGTGTTCCTTTGACAGCATTTAGAGGTCCAGACTTATTCTACGAGTGGTTAGTAATGCCCTTCGGCTTATGTAACGCTCCAGCATACTTCGTCGATTTGATGAATAGAGTGTTCAGAGGAGTTTTGAATAAATTTGCTCTGGTTTTTATTGATGATATTCTAATCTTCTATAAATCAAAGGCTGAACATGAAAAGCGTTTGGAACAGGTTCTAGAAATTCTGAGAAGGAATGTATTGAAAGCCAAACTGTCCAAATGTATATTCTGGCAAGAGGAAGTGAAATTTCTGGGCCACGTCGTATCGAAAGAAGGAATTGTTGTGGATCTAAGTAAAATCATAGCTATTCAAAACTGGAAACAACCCAATACCCCTACAGAAGTCCGCAGTTTTCTCGGATTGGCTAGTTATTACCGAAAGTTCGTTAAAAACTTTTCGAAGATATCTGGTCACTTAACGAAGCTTACAAAAAAGCACTCAAAATTCAAATGGGCTCCAGAAAGTGAGGAGACTTTTGAAGAGCTAAAGTTAAGATTAATGACTGCTCCAGTGTTAACCATAATCGATGGCAATCAGGATTTAAAAGTCTGGACAGATGCTTCTAGAGAAGGCCTTGGCGCAGTGTTAATGCAAAGGCGTCAAGTGTTTGCTTATGCTAGCCGTCAGCTGAAGCCGCATGAGAAAAACTACGTAACTCATGATCTTGAGTTATTGGCTATAGTATTCTCCTTGAAAATCTGGAGACACTATCTTCTGGGTGAGAGATTTGAACTGTTTACAGATCGCCAGTCGTTAAAGTATCTGTTCACCCAGAAAGACCTGAATCTGAGGCAGTAACGTTGGTTAGAGTTCCTTGCAGCATACGATTTTGAAATTATATACACTCCAGGGAAAGCCAATGTCGTAGCCGATGCGCTTAGTCGAAAGAATGTAAAGATCGCCAGCTTTGTTGTTACAACTTCCTTGATTGACAAAATATCCATTCTTCAAAAGGATGATAACTTTATTAAGGATATGATCAAAAGGATTCAGAAAGGCGAACCCTCGTGTCTTCAAATAGATAACGATGGAATCTTGAGATTGAAAGGAAGGATTTGTGTTCCTTAAATCCCCGAGCTCAAAAGGGAAGCGTTAGACGAGTGTCACAAGTCCAAGTTGAGTATCCATCCTGGTGTGGCCAAAATGTATAACGATCTCAAGCGAACATTCTGGTGGAAGGCTATGAAAAGGGACGTTTCAATATATGTTAGCCGATGCCCTACTTGCCAGCTAGTCAAAAGCGACCAACAGAAACTGGCAGGATTGTTACGACCGCTAGACGTTCCTGGATGGAAGTGGGAACATATTTCCATGGACTTCATAGATGGTTTGCCAAGGACCAGAAAAGGAAATGACAGTATTTGGGTGATCGTAGATCACTTCACGAAGACCGCCCATTTCATACCTGTCAGATCAAACAGAACTGCTCAGAGTCAGGCGCATATAAATTTCAAGGAAATAGTTAGAATACATGGAGTGCCGCTCAGTATAGTCAGTGATAGAGATACAATATTTACTAGTAAATTCTGGGAGGCATTTCAAACGAAGCTGAACTTGAGCACCGCTTATCATCCTTAGACAGACGGTCAGACTGAGAGGGTGAATCGTATTTTAGAAGATCTATTGCGGGCTTGTGTTCTATATTTAGGGGGATCATGGGAAGACCATCTGATTTTGGCTGAATTCTCATATAACAACAGCTAACAGGCGAGTCTGACAGTGTCACCATTCGAAGCGTTGTATGGTAGACCATGCCGATCTCTTGCTTTTTGGGTCGAACCCGGAAATAGACTTGTGTTGGGGCCAGATATAATCCGAGAAGCTGCCGACAAAGTCAGCTTTATTAAGAAGCGATTACTCGCCGCTCAAAGCCGACAAAAGAGCTATGCTGATAGGAGAAGAAGATATATATCCTTTGCTGTTGGAGACTTTGTATATTTGAAAGTATCGCCGATGAGAGGAGTTATCCGGTCGGTAAAACTGGAAAGTTGGCGCCCAAATTCATTGGTCTGTTTCCTATTCTTGAACGGATCAGTACGCTCACTTATAGAGTTAAATTGCCTGATTGGTTGCCTGGAGTGCATGGTGTATTCCACATATCTCAACTTCGAAAGCACGTTCATGATCCAGACTTGATCGTGGAAGAGGCAGCTCAACAGGATATTGAAATTACTCCAGAATTGGCTGTGAGGAGAGAGCCACTTAAGATCATCGGCAAAGAAACCAAAGAGCTGAGGAATAAGAAGGTTCAATTAGTCAAAGTGCAATGGAGTGGAGATCCGCGAGATTGTACTTGGGAAACTGAGGAGAGCATTCAGAAATCCTATACTAGATGCCGAGTGGATATCTCTGATTGACTCGGGTGCAAGGTACATTTACCATACTTTGCATTACCAATTAGTTCTCTACTCTGTTGTTATTTTCTTTCCATGGATGTGCACTTTTAATTCTATAGTCTGAATGATTTTAAAAGAGTATAGAAATTGATTAGTATATTTTTGAAAAGTTAAAAACAAATTGCTTGTTGTTTGCGTTGTGTGATAGTAGTTTTGATTAATTAAAATTATTGAAACGATAGTTAATTTAATCAATAATAGAATGAATGGTAGAATTTATTCGATTATACCACACATTTAAATGATTAGAAAATAGATAGAAATATATACATGTGCATTATATATGTTTGAACAGGTAAATGGATAGCTGTTGAGTAAAGAATTTATTTGCATGCCCGACAAATATGTAAACCTTAATGAGTTGGATGCGAAATATTATTATATCAACTCCAGTGAATGCCATTGGATGTGGAGTGTTGGTTATTCTGAGTGTAATAATAAACGTCGCCATAGGATAGTAACAATTAATTTTGAACTACATTACATGGCATACTTCTGAAGATAGGCATACTTCATCATATACCACATAAGCATTTGGAGCTTGTGTGACAAGGTGGAAGATTTACCATACGAGCGAGAGGCTTGTATGGCGATGACTATATTTTACAGGTTGAACTGATGACTGATATGGACTATTTAAATTGTAACGATAAAATTGCCAGATTAATAAAAACCCCACACGGGTATGGAGTTGACAATAATCACGTCTCTCTAGTTATTAGATATGGCACATGGACTATTTATTTCCCACACGAGACGAGGTGACGAGGATTTATCCTCTGGAGCATTTAAAATACACACTCCCTCAGGCTTTGACAAGGTGACGAGAATTTATTCTCTGGAGTTATTATCTATACACGCTCCCCTGTAAACACCAGAATATATCACTATAAATATGTGTATGCTTATTAGGATTTATTGGGTACCTAATACGGCCCAATAAATTTCCAAACCTCTCCCCGTACAAAGGAGGTTATGGTGAAATTTTTCGAAAATTCCGGGTGTTAGCCAAATTTTTGAAGAATTTGAAAATTCTCAGAAACTGAAAAGTTGGAGAATGGAAGCCAGATTGAACGTATAATAGATTAATCAAACCACTATCGACTTTGTTCCTTTTCGGGGACGAAAAGTTTTAAGTGGGGGAGAATGTAACGACCCGGAAAATCTAAACCAATTTAAAATTTTTAAATTGGCTAAAATAGTGGATTTTAAATATTTAAAATAAATATTTTAAAAAATACCAACGAAAAGTGAGTTTGAATCGACGTTTGAAAACAAATATAATTAATTCTAATTATAAACAAGGCCTGAAAATGCGCTGCAGTTTCAAAAAATTGAATTCAAACTTTGTCGGACTGTACCTGGTGCAAAACAAAACGGATTTGAGTGAAAGCAAAAATATTTAAATCTGTTAGTGAATACCTTTCTAATGACTCTGAAAAATTGAAGTTTCATAGCGGAAAGAAAAAGTTATGGCCAAATGAATTTTCAGAAAGGTCGCTATGGAATTTATATAGCCCGTGAAATTGGCTATTTTGCAAACGACCTCGGAATTCGACGAAACCACTTTTGTTGGATCCGGGAGGAGAAGTTGTTGATAGATTTCAAATTTCATAATTTTTGAACCTAGAATGTGAGCGTGGCAAAGTAAAACGTGTTTTGGTCAATTACAGTTAAATTGGATCGACCAGAAATGGGCCTTTTTGCAAACGGTCTCATAATTCGACGAAACTAGTTTTGTTGGGACCGCATCGTCAAAACATAGCCAGATTTATTTTTTTGGAATTTTTCGAAATAGTTTGTGGCCCTGGCAAATTGAAATGTACATTCAAATCGAATATTGAATGTTATATATTTTAATTTGATTGGAAACTGACTGAAACAGCCGAATGGGCCTTCGAAACATCTCCCATTGTGTTCAGAATGGGGGTAAAACGCTAGGGATGACAGTCGTTGGGTTTGGATTGGGGTTCGTGTGTGAAAGGGGTATTTTAGAGAATTTAAAAATTATAAAATAAAATAAAAAACCCTGATTGGCCTATTCCCTATTCTCTCTCCCCGCTCCCTCTCTCCTCTTGACGGAAATCGTGTTCCTCCGTTCCCGACCACTTTCCCGCCGCCTCCGTCCACGTCAACCTCCGTCGCCACCAGGATTCGAGAGCCCTCCTCTCCCCTTCAAATCCGACCAACCCCTGCCCTCTCTCTCCTCGCTAGTGTCGCGAACGTCGCCCAGGAAGACGACGACTTCACCGCCATCCAGCTCCCACCTCCAACCGCCGAATCGCCTCCAACCACCACGCGCGAGAAGCCCATTCGTAGCTCTTCGACGCTGCAGCACCTGATCGAGACAACACTTCACGGATCGAGCGAAAATTCAAAACCTAGTTTTGAACGAGGAATAGAGGTATACGGCTGTTTATTTAAAACTGTTTTTAACAGTTTAAAACCGTTGCAAACTTTGAAAAATCATATCTTTTTCGTGTATTGACGAAATTTAGTGAAACAAGAGACAGTGGACTCGTCAGGACGTTTTCTACATTTTAGAAGAGACCGCATATTTTTCTGAGCCTTCTGCTATTTTTGGTGGAGTGGAACCCAATGTGAGATTTCTAGTTTATAAACGATATGGAAAACGATGATGTATAAATTATATAATCGATGTATGAGTTATATAAGCGTTGTACACCTCTTGTATAAGCGTTGTATAAGTTGTACGTTCGATATATAAGTTGTATATGCATTGTAAAAATTATATATGTGTTGAAATAGAAGTGAATTACTATATATATATATACACACACACACTCCCCTCGTCCACAAACCATGGACGATATTTATTGGTTGTGATTGGTGTGAAAATTGATTAATAGCGAAGGGTTGATTGGAATTGTTTGTGGTTGATATTGATTGATTGTGGTTGAAAAATTCCCGTTTGTGGTTGAGAAATATTTTGTTGAAACCACATAGGATTAGTTTGTGGAAATGAAATAAATATACGTGCCGCCTGCGTGCGAACTAGATGCATGAATCCCCATTGTCAAAAACCGCGCGGTTTTAAGGTAGCGCAAGGAGCCGTACTAGGGACGGTCCCGGTTTTAACTACCCTGCCGTTATGCTGCCGAAATTTTGAATAATATTCATGTGTTTGAATTAATTTCATTTGTTGAAACTATATTTATTCGTTAAATAGAAAACCTTCAAGTGTTGAATCGATATTCATTCGTTGGATAGAAATTCATATATCGAATGGTATTCGTGTTTTAAATATAAAAATCACCTTTATATATATATATATATATAAACTATAGAAAACCTTCATGTGTTGAATCGATATTCATTCGTTGGATAGAAATTCATGTGTTGAATGGTATTCGTGTTTTAAATATAAAAATCACCTTTTTATCGATATATATAAACTATAGAAAACCTTCATGTGTTGAATTGCAATTCATTCGTTGAATTGAAATTCATGTGTTGAATGGTATTCATATTTTGAAAGAAAGTGTTTTATAATAAAAATCCAATTTTTATCATCGATATGAACTATATAAAATAATCTTTTTTTGAAATAAATTGTTTTATAATAAAAATCATAATTTTATTACCTATATGAACTATATAAAATAATCTTCTTTTGAAATAAATTGTTTTATAATAAAAATCATACTTTTATTACCTATATGAACTATATAAAATAATATTGTTTTGAAATGAATTGTTTTAGAATAAAAATCACATTTTTATTATATAAATGAATGGTTTAAAATAATGAAGTGTTGAAATAGAAGACAGTTAGATAAAAATATCATTTTTATCAAATGTATAAAAAGAATATAGTTTTGAAATCGAAGAATCGATGTGTATATATATATATATATATATATATATATATAGAATCGAAATATATCGAATAACGAAGCTGCTATTCGTGATTTGAAACCGTGATTTCAAACGATTAGTGCGGGAGATCCGACCATCGGATTTTCCTGAAACCGCAACCGTTGGGTTCGCTTTGGAAATATCATTCCAACGGCACCAACTTTGTAAAGATCCAACGGTTGGATTGTCTGGAATGTTTAATTCAAATCTAAAGAAAAACAGCGCCGGAATCGATTATATTTATATATATATATATAATTATAATTAATCGAATAACGACGCTGCAGTTTGTATTTTGAAATTGAAATTTCAAACGATTATACCGGGAGATCTGACCGTCGTATTTTCCCGAAACGGGAACCATTGGATTCGTTTTGAAAATATCTTTCTAATGATGTAAATTTTATGAAGATCCAACGGATAGATTTTCAGATATGTGTAAATCAAATCTGAAGAAAAACAGCGCCACGGCCGCGTTATGGCCCGAAGCGTCGTTTGAATAAATTGGCTATTTTAAAATAAATAAAAATGGCGATAAATCGTTATAAAATATTATAAACGATATAGATGTGAAATTTAGAAATTAACTGAGGGTTAGCTAAGTCGAATGGTTTCTTGGGTATTGATCTGATGTTGGTTTCGGCCTTCGGGGTTAATATTTGGGAAATCATTCTCTTACTGATTTACTGTTAGTGACTAATGAATTGAAATGATGCGTATGTATGTTTGTGTTGCACTTGTTCATTATATACGCGAGTTGCTCAGAAAGACCGGGTTTATCCCATTATGAATAACTGAATCGACGATAAAAAATCGAAGATGAAGACGGTGGTCGAAGACCGAAGATCTTCACCTCGTTTGGATGGTAACCGAGGTCCTGATTGGGAGGCATCCCAAAATATGGATAATGAGTGGTGATCGTCAAGACGTACGTGGTGATCGATGGGTTTGCGAGGTATATAGTGCCTCTGGTTTCGTTCAGACCCAGAACGGACTTGCAAATGGACAGTGTGTCTGACATTGGAATTTATTCTGTGTGATTGATAGCCATCAGTTGCACGGTGTGAATTGCCTGTGTGGCATGGTAAGATGCAGTGATCAGGGCTTCTGTTGAAAAGCAAAGTCTTGTGGTGATGATCAAAGCATCACTGTGTGGCGTAGCTTTGTGTATAACGTGAATTCGCGAGCCTCACACCCCGGTATGAACCAGAAACGGGAGAGGACATCAGGGAGGGCATGCGTTTCTTTCTAGCTAGAAGTTGCATCAGCGGTTTTACACGCCCTGACGAGTTTGACTTATGTGGTTGTTACTGTTGCGAGGCGCCTCGGTTTGATCGGACGATCCGGGTCCGATGGAGTCATTCGTTAGCTTATTGACGCCCCATAGGGCGGAGAAACGCATTGTTCAGGCATTATAATCCACTTCGTGTGGACCGACCCTGATGATCCAAGGTACGGTTGCGGCTGTGCCTGAGACCCGGGCTAGAGCGTCTCGAATTTGGTGAGGACTATCTTTTGCCTTGGCTCAGGACGGAAATCCAATTTCCAAAATACGACATCGTGCGGTTTTGATTGTATACCTATATATGGCGACATAGTGGTATGGGGCATTAATGCCGTCTATGATTATGATTTGAAATTGTTTTTAAAACATATAAACACTAGCAATAATATCAAATGCTTTTGTTTTATTCGTATCAAGCATATTTTGGCCATTATAAGGTAAAACTCTATCTTCTGGTTTGCGTTGCATTGTGTGATGGGAACTGAGTCTTATAATGGCTTCATTTTTATAAAAAGCATTGCGATGTTTAAAAGAATGATTTGTTTTTAAAGCACTGGCAATCCAATGGAGTAAACCCGTTTCACGAAAGTGGCGTGGTCCTGTGATTTGCCATATTTGAAATGTGTTGAGTAGATTTCTCATACCGGTCCCATGACTGACTCGTAGTTTGTTTCACTTTCAAACTCGGGTGCCCCTTTTTCTACACGGACAACCTTGTATTCAGGTTTAGCGGTCTTTATCCATATAGTTGGAGCTGAAGATGGATTCTATCACTCATCTCTTTTTATGTTGTTCAGCTCCTATTGTACATATTATGTTTATTTCCGCTGTAGACATTTATGTATAGTTGAACTATATTTGTACTAAGTATGATCCTGTATACTGTGTAACTCTGATGTTTATGTTTATCCAGTGTATTATTTGTTCATTATCTGGTGTATTTATTTTATTTTGTTCTGCTGTTATCTGTTTATGTGTTATATTCCAAAGATTACCCTTGCCACCGTCTGTACGGGAAATGGGGTCGTCACAGTTTTCCAAAGAGCATTGCGCTCTTTTGTTATATGCACTAGTATTCTTGGGAGGAAACCTGTTCCGTGTCATATGGCATGGTCCCTTGAATTACTTTTTTTTAAAGTAAAGTTTTAAATAACTGTTTTAGTTCTCACACCAGTCATATGACTGACCTGGAGTTTATTATTTTAACCTAAACTCTGGGTGCCCCTATTTTCTACACGGGCAGCTAGTAGTTTTGGTTTTGTAGATTTATATTCATAGGATCCTGATTTACAGTTGGAACGATATCCGGAAAGCTCAGTATTCGTATATCTCCTTCAGCTGTGTAATGTATTATTTTCCACTGCTATGTAATTTATTGTAATCTCTGATATTTTCTGATGTGAAATATTTATTCATACTATGTATATTCTTGTATTCCAATGGAATTGTTGTAATATACAATGAAATGTTCTTCTGTCTGCGTTCCGATGTGTATTGTTCTCATAGCATTCGTCCTTTATCTTCTCTTCAGAGACCAGGGAAGTTTGGGTCGTGGCAGAGTGGTATCAGAGCTTTGGTTTATAGAGCTCGAGAACAAGGTACATTAGAACCAAACGAAAGAATTCATCAGATATTGGATTAGTAATATCCAATTAGAATGACTCGTTAGAGATAGGATCAGTAGTATCCTAGAACGGGTGTGAAGAGTATGTTTTTAAAATGAAAACAAAATTGTTTTGAAAATTTAAACCATTTTATACGTATTTGAATATTTTATTTGTATTGAATTTGGACAAACCAATATATAAAGATTTTCCATATACGCGTCATGAACGTATATTCGAAGTTTAAATATACTGGATAGATATAGATTCGCACTCTAGTCGCTCCGGGATAATTCTGGTGATGTCCAGACATCATCAGTATTTATGTTCGTGTTTCGAAGGTGTGATATCTATATATTTCCATCAGACTGGTGTGAGAACCAAAACTAGATAGGTTTATTGTTGTGATTTGGCATCAAAAACATGACTTTATATATATATATATACATATATATATATATATATATCAAAATTATGTATTTGAAATGATAATCAACTAATTGATTGATGGTTGTGTTGTTGTTTATTTGTTTGATAATTTTGAACCATTTAAGCCTAATTGAACCAAATATTGAACTATATTGAAAAATGATTACAAATGCATGCATATACATGTACTTACATTGAACAGGTCATAGCAAGTAGGCTATAGTAGAAGAATAAAATTGTTTTCCCAACAAATAGGTAAATGTTTACCATAATTTACTGTTTTGTTTGGGTGATGATAATTTTATGAGCCGATTGACTAGCCACTTGGCTTTTTCTTTTTCTTTTTGATTGAAGAAGGCCATGGAAGGCTATATGAAATGTCCCGAAGTCCCCGGTGCAGGGGAGGTTATGGCGAAATTTTTCGGAAATTTAGGATGTAAGCCAAATTTTTGAAAATTTTGAAAAGTTCTTAGAAACTGAAAAGTTGAAGAACTTAAGCCGCAATGAAAATAATGAAAGTTGAGTTGATTAGTTAAACAACTTTCAGCTTCTTTCCTTTTCGGGGATGAAAAGTTTTAAGTGGGGGAGATTGTAATAACCCGGAAATGCTAGCCAATTTAAAATTTTTATTTTGGTAATTTTAGCGAATTTTGAATATTTAAAATGAATTATTTTAAATAGTACCGACAAGAAATTTAGTTTTAATAGAAATAGAACGTATATATTTATATAGGTCGTCGTTAGAATAGAAATATTTACTTATAATTATAAAAGGAATTGAAAATGGCGTGGTAGTTCGATAATTCGATTTCAAATTTCAATTGAACATACCGGGGGCAAAACAAACCGGATTTTAGCAAAACCAAAAATATTTAAATCTAATTAAGAATATCTTTCAAATGAATCTGAAAAATTGAAATTTCATAGCGGGAATCAAAAGTTATGCCCAGTTGAAATTTCAGAATAATCGCTATGGATTCTGGCCCTTAAAAATGGAAATTTTGCAAACAACCTCGGTTTTCGATGAAACCACTTTTGTTCGATCCGTAATGTCAAATTATTACTAGGTTCCAAAATTCGTAATTTTTCGAATCAATATGTGAGTGTGGCAAAGGAAAACGCGTTTGACCAGTTTCAGTTGATTTTAATCGACTGGGAAATGGCCATTTTTCAAACGGTCTCAGAATTTGACGAGATTAGTTTTATTAGGACTGTATCATCAATACGAAACTAGAAAATATTTTTTGGGAATTTTTAGAGCTCGCATGTGGCCCCGGTAAATTGAAATGCGTGTTCAAATTCAATATATAGAGTTATATTTTGATTTTGATGAAAACTGTTCGAAACGATCGAATCAGCCTATGATACATATCCCATTGTGTTCGAAATGGGGGTAATTAGCTAGGGATGACAGTCGGTGGACTTGATTTCGAGTTAGTATGAAAAATCAACTTATATGAATAATAAAATAATAAATAAATTATAAAAAAAACTTTTATCTCCTCACAACCCCCCTTCAAAATCAAACCGTGAGAGAAAAAAAAGGGAAAAACGAATCGCAACATGGGGGGATTTGATGCTCCACCACTGCCGCTTTTTCTTCTTCCTTTCTCCTCCTCCTCTACTGCCGACGCCAGCAAGCCCCTCCGCCCTTCCCTCCTCCCCTTCTTCTCCGACACAACCGCTGTAAGCTTTATATTTTCTTATTCGTTTTATTTACCCTTTTAGTTAGTTGTTTATGTTTATTTAAAGGTAATTAGTTGATAAAAATTGGGGTTTATACAGTATTTATAATAAAGATGTAATTTTTATATAGTATTTATAATAAAGATGTAATTTTTATAAAGTAGAAATATTAAAGATGTAATTTTTATATAGTATTTATAATAAAGATGTGATTTTTATAAAGTAGAAGTATTAAAAATATGATTATTATATAACAGAGAATATACAAATTTATCTTTATATATGTAGCAAAATAAAATTTTGATTTTTGTTTTATATATGTTGAAAAGAAAATGTGATTTTTATAGCGATGATATAAAAATTCGATCTTTATATATGAAGTAAAAATATAAAAATATAATTTTTATATAGGAAGAAGCGTTGTAAAAATATTTTCTTTATTGGAAGAAGAACGATATAAAAATATAATTTTTATATAGAGAATAGCGTGATAAAATATAATCTTTATTATATGAACAGCGGCGTAAAAATAGAATTTTTATCTATATAGTAGCGGTGTAAAAATAGAATTTTTATCCATATATAGTGATTATAAAAATATGATTTTTATATATGTAGTGGCTACGGACAATGAAATTGACGAAGGGCGAGCACGGCAAGGATTTTTCTACATATGAAGAGTCGTGGCGTTGGTTTAGCAAATTGGCGAGAATTTCTCACTTTAAATTTTCTTTTCTAGTTTAAATTATATACTAGGATGCAGACGGTGCTTAGTAGCACCCGACACCCATCGTCCACAGACCGTGGATGGCTTGTATGTTTGATTGTTTGTTGTGGTGAAAATTGATTGTGTGATGTGAAATGAAATAAAATATTTATATAGTTAAAAATATTTTATCATTAAAAATATAATTTTTAACAGGTATGTGAATAAATAAAAATCTGTGTTTGTTGATTTGAAACCCCACATGGGTATTGGGATAAAATACGGCATACACTAATCCCAATAATTAGTTGTATGTCGATTGATTGATTGACAGGCTGTTATAAGCATTAGATATCTATATTTGATGCTTATACAGAGTAGTGCACTTTGGATGATGGTTGATTATTTGTCAGTGCCATTATATACATGTGTTGGGTGGAATCCATATAATTAACATTATATGATAATTGATTGGGCCTCATTCCAATTGGGAAAATAAAGAAATATAGAGTCATGTGCTGTAAGAAATATAGATTCATGTGTTGAAACTATTCATGTGTTGAGTAATATATTTTAACAATAAAATTTACATCTTTATCATATTTAAGATTAGAAACTACTTTACGGTTGGAGTCTGATTAAAAATGAAACGATAGATACCAAAATTTTATAAAATATATTACATAACAAAAATAGTCATATGTTGACAGTACTCATGTGTTGAGATTAGTCATGTGTTGAAAGAAATATAGATTCATGTGTTCAATAGAATAAATATTCATTTGTTAAATAGAATAACGAATTTATTGAAATATATAAAGCCGTGTTGATTAGAGTTGCGCTATTTTGACATGAACGATATTTATATCGATTATATTCGTTTTTATAATGAATATAGAAAAGGTAGCGATTTCAAAATATAACATTTTGAAAATATTATCATTTACATAGTAATGATATGAAATATTCAATTTTGATTTGAAATTGAATACAGAGTTGAAATGGTTTTGAAAACGAATTTAAAACGATTTATAAAATACGTTTTAAAAGGAAATCGATGAAATATAATATATGTTATATGTTATATATATATATATAATGGCCTGAATAGAACGCTCCGCGCAGCGATAATTCGCGAATTTCGACCATTGATTTCGAATGGATATTACGGGAGATCCGACCGTCGGATTCTCCTAAAACTGAAACCGTTGGATTCGTATCAAAAAGAGCTTTCCAATGAATACTAGAAATTTTAAATCTAACGGTTGTATTTGGAATTATGTCCAAATCAAATTTGGAAAAGGTCGCTGTAAGTGCAGTTCGATGGCCGTTGATGGAAATCGACTGTACGGGCCTTGATAAAATTATTAAAAATATCAATAATTAGTGTAGAATCATAAGAAATGATTTGAAAATAACTGGGATGAAAAACTCCATACTTGAAAAGATAAAAT
The DNA here is from genome assembly GCA_030737875.1 of Allium sativum. Taxonomy (NCBI): domain Eukaryota; kingdom Viridiplantae; phylum Streptophyta; class Magnoliopsida; order Asparagales; family Amaryllidaceae; genus Allium; species Allium sativum. The sequence continues at coordinate 711,769,044 of CM060919.1, read as the reverse complement.
TAGATTTTTATCGAAATGAACTAGTTTTGAACTAGAATTAAAACCAATTTATTTTTGAAATAAATAAATTGAATTTGAATTGGTTTTGAAAATAAGCAGAATTTCCAATATATATAAAATGGAAGTGGATTTGAATTGAAATTGTCTTTGGAATATTTCGATGTTGGATTCCGTGATTATACAGATATTGTTATGGGAATTTGAAAGATATATTTATATCGTTATTTCCAATACAATATTTGTTGGTTTCAGAATTTGATATTGAATATAAGCCGGTATATTTTCTATTCAGAGCCTTGTATTTAATATCAAATGTGATTTGGGTTTGTTGTAAATCATGTTTTAGGTGACATTAGTTCTTTAACCCAGTTAAAGACAGGATATTGATTTTTGAGAAGATTAAAACTAAGTGGTGTTTTAATGAATCTTTAATTAGATTGAAAGTGAATTGATAATTTAAACTATCAAATCTGAAAAGTGATCGGGAATGGAGTATCACCAGTTTTGCTCAAAGGCGATAGTTAAACCTTTATTTTGATTTGAACATGAAATGGCAATTAATTTTACCGATAACACCGTGGTGTTAAATATGGAGTATTACCAGTTTTGCTCCATGGGATGAATAGGTTGGGATTGGGAAATAAAATAAATAATCACTTCGGTGTGGTTCACTAATCCCAACTAGTTTGGAAAACCATAATATGGTTTGAAATGACATCCAAAGGAAGATTAAAGAATGAATTTTAAAGAATTTATCTTTGATAAAATTAATGGGAACCTTTCCCTAAGAATGTGAAAATTGGAATAAAAGAATATTTTGAATTGGAATGAGACGTATGCTGAGTTAGTGTAACACATGTTTATTATATACGCGGGTTATTCGGGAAGGCCCGGTTTATGCCCATTCTGAATAACCGATTCGATGGTATGTCGAAGATGAAGACGGTGGTTGAAGACTGGAAGTATTCACATCGTTTGGGTGATTACTGATGATCTTGATTGGGCTGTACACCCAAGATGAGGGAATCAGTTGGTGATCGCCCAGACGTACTTGGAGATCGATGGATATGCGAGGAAAGTGCCTTCGGTTTCGTTCAGACCCAGAATGAACTTGTAAATGGACCGCGTGCCTGACATTGGATTTTATTATGTGTTGATTGATCTCTATTAAAAACACATCTGTTTGGCGGCGGAGAATTTATTCTCTTACTTAACGCCCTTCTCTGAGACGTACGAGCTCAGAGGTTGTATATCGATGGACATCAGTCGCATGGAGTGAATTGCCTGTGTGGCACGCCTAAGTGGCAAATGATCAACGCTTCTGTTGAAAAGCAAAGTCTTGTGGTTGATGATCAAAGCACGGCCTGTGTGGCACAGCTTTGTGTATAGCGTGAATTCGCGAGCCTCACACCTCGGTATGAGTCAAAAATGGGATAAGGACCCAAGGAGTGCACGATGTTTCTTTCTAGCAAGTGGTGGTGTTAGTGCTTAAACTGGCTGACATTTATATATACTTTTCACCTGTGTGGTTATTGGAATGCGAGGCGCCTCGGATATAGGTCTGTTAGGACCAGGAAACGTGTGTTTAGGAATAACTAATCCTCAAAAGTAAGAGAGGACCGGCCTTGGAGGTTCCAAAGGATCATAGTGGGGTCCTGAGACATTTGCTAGAGTGTCTCGAATCGGAGAGGAGCTTGCCCCTTGCCTCGACTCATGACAGAAATCCAATTTCCAATACATGATATTGCGGTTTTATTTGTAGAGCATAGTATGGCGACATGATAGATGGTACCCATGCCACCTTTGATTGATATTTATGATTGAAATTGTTTTGACACTATACACCTATAATAGTATCAACTGATTTGTTTTAAACGTACCAAGCGTGTTTAGCTATTATAAGGGAAAACCCTATCCTCCAGCTTGGGTTGCATTGTGTGATAGGACCTGGGTTTTATAATAGCTTCATTTTTCCAAAGAGCATTGCGTTGTTTTGTTATATGCACTAGTATTCTTGGGAGGAAACCCGTTCCGTGTCATACGGCATGGTCCCTTGAATTACCTTTTTTAAAGTAAAGTTTTAAATAACTGTTTTAGTTCTCACACCAGTCACATGACTGACCTGGAGTTTATTGTTTTAACCTAAACTCTGGGTGCCCCTATTTTCTACACGGGCAGCTAGTAGTTTTGGTTTTGCAGATTTATATTCGCAGGATCCTGATTTACAGCTGGAACGTTATCCGGAAAGCTCTGTATCTGTATATCTCCTTCAGCTGTGTATTGTATTATTTTCTGCTGCTATATAATTTATTGTAATCTCTGATATTTTTTTATGTGTAATTTTTATTCATACTCTATATATTCTTGTATTCTGATGGAATTGTTGTAATATACAATGAAATGTTCTTCTGTCTGCGTTCCGATGTGTATTGTTCTCATAACATTCGTCCTTTCTCTTCTCTTCGGAGACCGGGGAAGTTTGGGTCGTGTCATTGTTTATGGGTTCTGATCGATTAGTTTGATCCACTATATCGGTAGGAGTTTCTAAACAATCGAATACGATGGGTCTACACGATATGTTTTTAAAGAAGGGTAAATGAAATTAATTTTACCCAAAATATATTTTAATATAGAGAAATTATATATAATGGAATTATAATATATTGGATATATGGGTTGTTTTCATAATCGAGTAAGATTATAAATTGAATGGTTATATAAATAACCAATCAGAATTCGTATAAGTGAAATATATGAAATCGAAATGAATTAAATCTGAAATTTAAATCAGAACTGGAATTGAAATTCCCAAAATTTTGAAAAGTGATTGTAAATGGATTTGGATTAAATATATGAGAATTTTAAAATCCTAGGAGATTTTAAATTGTTTAAAGCATTGCAAATGATATTTTGAATTGATTTCAAAATGGAAGTGTTTAGAAATGGTTTTGAAAGTGATATAGTATTGAGCTCACTTCGATCGCTGGAAAATAGATTCCGATGATGACAGCTGCATCATCGGTGTTCATTTTTGAGTTGCTAAGTGACGGATTACTACCAAAGATTTGTTCTTTAAATTGTTTTGCGAAAACAAGTTATTTAGAAATTCAAAGGTTTAGAATTGTTATTATGATTTCAAATTGATTTAAAATAAAAACCGAGGAATTTAAAATTTTGGAAATTTAAATTTAACTTGTTAAGTAAAATAAATCGAGATGGTAAAGATAAATAAGTAAATTAGAATTTAACTTGAACCAAGTTAAATAAAACTGGATTTGGTTAGAGAATAATTGGAATGGAATTGTGTTGACAAGCTAAGAGTTTGGAATTTGAGATTGGAGTTTGAACGGAATTTGACTTTGGTTTAAACAAACGATTGTGTTGAGAATGAACTGATTGCAGTTTGATTGGAATGATACTGGTATATGTTGAATTAGTAACACATGGAAAGGATATATTGATATGCCTGACAAAAAGGTACCAGTTTATATTATATATGGGTTTGAGATTTTGATGAGCCGAATTGGCAAGCCGCTAGGCTGTTTGATTTTCTTTTGGGTTGGAGAAGGCCTAGAGAGGCGAGTTGGAGTTTGAGAAAGTGACCAGTACAAGGGAGGTGCTAGCGAAACTTTACGAAAAGTGAAGGTGTTAGAAAATTTTCAGGATATTTGAAAATTTTCGTTAGTAGGAATGAATAAATATTTAATTGAAATTAAATTGGTTCAGTTGAAACTGAAAAAGAGGTAAGAAAATAAATTTTAACCCAGTCAATAGGGTTTATTTTCAACCTTAGCAATTTCGAGGATGTAATTATTTTAAGGGGGAAAGAATGTAATTTTCCGTATATTTACAGTATAATAATTAATTAATTTAATTATTTAAATAGTGATTTAGAGATTTGAATGGTCGTAGAATTAAATAACAGTTAATATTTAATTTAATTAAATAATAGAATAATATATTTATTTTCAGAAGTAATCAAAAATAGCGGAATTCGCAATATTGTATAATTTGGATTATTTAAAATATATAAATCGGTTTAGAGTTGAATTATATTCACGAATATATTATATGAAAGGAATTTGAACGTATAATTATTTTATAATTATAATCAAGCTCGAAATGGCACGGTAGTTCGCTATTTGGCGATTTGAACTTCAACTAAATATACAGGGTCCATTTTAAATCAGATTTTCGCGAAACAAGAAACGTTCGGAGCTGGTGAAGTATATTTTTCTAGTGGAAGAAAAAAATTGGGATTTCATTGTGTAGGTTTTGATTTATGTCCAAATCAAATTTTAGAAATGTCGCTATGGAATTCCTATGAAATTTATAAATATATATTTATATTATAAAAGGATTTTATATATAAATCGAATATCGATATAACTTGGAATTTTGAAATATCGAGTTATAAATCCAGTTGGAGCTGTATGATATTCTATTGTGAATATATACGATAATATTTATTTTTCAATTAAATTTAATTATTTTTAAATATATTTGTAATGACCCGGATTTTGTCGACTTTGGTTATCGCCATAAACTCAATGATGACTAACCAAACATCGAAAAATACCAGAACGTTAATGAAAGAAATTAGAGGGTGAGAAAAGATAAGATAGAAACTTAGAATAGAAGAAGAAGAAGAAGAACACAACATCAGAGTAACACGAACCTCACAGCGGGACGAATAACATACAATAGATAACATATCTTTGAAATATAAATCTATACTTGAATATACATCATTATCAAAGTACAACACTTACAACATAGCGGAAATAACTAATAGCTATACGATCCTGAAGCCTTCTACTCCAGCTCTTCCAGTATATCTGTAAAATCCTGACTAGTTGACTGCCTGTATAAAATTGGGCACCCAAGAGTTTACGGTAAATAAATAAATAAACTTCGGGTCAGTCATGGGACTGGTACGAGTAAAACAGTTTACAGTTTGAACAAGTAAACGATATCTCATAAGACCACGCCGTATAATGGAACGAGTTTTTCCCTTATGAGAATCCAAAATATCTTCATATCAAAAACCTTTTGGTATTATAATAACGTCTATCAACCATAGTATAATAATCATCTAGCAGAAACGCTTTCATCTCATGTTCTATATATATGTAGTATACAATCAAAACCGCAAGCACGTATTGGGTAATGGATTTCCAACTATGACAAGGTATGGAACCACATTTCGCTAGTGTACCTCTAGAAAGGAATACACTGGGTTCAACAAGAACATCTTGCAACCCGTCCACACATGACCGACGACTCATTTCGCTTGAGTGTAATGGATGTATATCACCAACAGTTGGGATCAGCAACCATTTCCCAAATGGGACAGTATCGACAATAAATTTTTAGAAATAAATGAAACTCTAGATCAGGTGATTATACACCCTAATAGGTGCGACCTACATAGCCATGCTACCTGCCCGATTTCTGTCATTTACCGATTGATGAGGCTCGAGGTTATGCTTTATCATCACATTAGATTCACTTTGAATGCCACATTGTCAGATCCATCGAAAATCACTAATTGACGTCTACAACAGTACATTACGTGTTAGCTAAAGAAGTTTCCTTCTCCGCTTCCACTCTTGGTACGGTTGAAGAAATCAATGTACGTGACCTTCCTGGAAATACTCTGTCAGACATTCATCCGTACAAGTCATCAAAGAACAGGATGAACCGAAGGCACTATTCAGTACGTCCATCTTAGGCACTGTTATCTAAGACTTATACAATAGCCCTTGCACTTTACTCCGTCTTCAATTATCTTTGGCATATATGATTCGCAACGCTTATGCCAATACATAGTGGTTCTTTGGATAATAATCCAACCGGTCTCTCCATATTAACAACGTTAAAATGGTCAAAACTTCGATAGTCTGTGATTTAACTATCAAAGAAAAATACATGTGCAAACAATGATATTATTTCCAGATGTAAATTCTATCAATCAATCATCGATCATATATATATCTAAATATATATATATAAATATATATATATATATATTCATATTTTCCTTATTTTCTATGTTTAGAAAATATACATTAACGCTGGAAAACATTTCCATAACTTATTTACGTAAAATCACTTAACCACTTTCACTCTCGAACCTTAACCATTTCTAAATTAAAAACGAAGCCAATCAAGTAGGGGTATAACTACCTCTCAGACCTTAACTGAACAACATTTCAAATCTCGAAATAGGGTAAATTCATCTTTTAACTCTTTAACACTTCCTTATGTAACTTCCGGGTATAATTTATGAGTCCAACTCCTTTACAGAATCATTTGATTATAACAGTGGTGTTAAAATCTCCTGCTTCTGAAATATAATAACTTTAACCTAACTCTTATTTCCTAACTCGAATAAATAACGAACCACTAATTTATCAACTCCTATTTGGTTAACTCTTATTCTATAACTCTTATTCGAATAACTCCAATCTAACAACTCTCATTCGATTAACTTTAACTCTATTTAATTCTTACTAGATTAACTTTAATTCGAATAACTTACATTCGAATAACTTATTTTCAATTTGCTTACTTTCGAATATTTATATTCGATAATCTCTTTCTTCGAATAAATCTTATTTGATTTAACTCCTGTCGAATAACTAGATTCGATCAACTCACTTCGAATATTTCTGATTCGATTATCTCACTTCGAATATCTCTGATTCGATTATCTCATTTCAACTCTATTCGAATAAACTAAATTCGATTAACTTCATTTGAATAACTCTAGTTCGATTTAACTCTATTCAATAACTCTAGTTCGATTTAATTCTATCGGTTAACTCTAACTGATTAACTCTAACTGGTTTAACTCTAACTGGTTTAACCTAACTGGTTTAACTCTAACTGATTAACCCTAACTGATTAACTCTTTATCCTTATTCAGTTTCAAACATCGATGTTGAAATCGATTCTTACTCCCTTATATAAGTCCTGACTTATATATTCCATTTATGAAATGATAATATTTAACTTAATTTATAAATCTCATTTATAAATCAATCTCCTCCTTTTATCTGTTTACTTCATCATATATAAGTTCAGACTTATATATATCTATTTATCCAAAGATAAATATTTCATTTATAATATATTTGTTTCTAAATACCTTTACCCATATTTCCTTTTTAAATCTTTATTTGTAAATGGTTTACAAATATTTCATTTTCAAATTCTATTTGCAATGATTTGCAAATATTTCCTTTTAGGGTTCTATTTCTAAGTATATCCTTTATTAACCTTATTTATTTATTCTAAGTATTTCCTTTAACAATTTCTTATTCATTTTCTAAATAAATATGTCCTTATCTTACTCTATTTATTTAATCAAATAAATATCTCATTTTCTTATCCTATTTAATTATCAAATAAATATCTCCGTTAATATCTCCTATTTATTTCTAAGTGAATAATCCCCATTTAATGTTTTATTTATTTAACAAATAAATAATCCATTTTATAGTATCTTGTCTATTGATTCTAAATAAATAATTCACTTTATAAATATGCCATTTATAAAGATTTCCCTTCATTTATAATTCCACTTAAACGTATTTCCTATTTATAAATATTCCATTTATAAATATTTCTATTTATAAATATTCAATTTATAAATATTCTCTTTTATAAAATCCTCTGATTTTATAAATATTCTCTTTTCAATATTCCGGTATGTTATGGTGTTCAACATATCAAGTTACGATGTCCAATATCGTCCATACACATAAAAATCAACAATGGATTATAAATCACGTCATATATCACAATATATGAAAACAATAAAATAACTGTTGAGGAATCCAGTCGGATTCCTCCAACCTGCTTCCCTGCATCCACAGTTGTTACACAATATGATTATCATCACTTTCAGTTCGATATGACTTATCCAGATAAATAGAATCAATATAGAAATTCAACTAACTGTCTAGCAGTTCAATCAAACGGTCAACACACAGTCAATTAGCCAATATCTAACAGTTCTAAAAATACAACATGAAATTATAAACTGTTCAGAGTTAGTGAGATTTACTCACATTAGCAGTTCATCGTTAAAGAACGATAAACTGTTTGTTTGATTTGAATCAAACAATTTATTTCACCATAAATTCAGACGAACCCCAATCCACTCCCCATTAGTTCCATTGTGGAGTTCCCGTCCATACGATCCTAACGGATCCAACCGTTCATGATTCTGATATCGTATAGTCAAGTTATGACTTATTGAAGTTAACACACATTTAAAATTAAATAAACATGAAATTAAAAGAACTGGGCCTTAACTAAATTTGCCCCTGGCCCAACATGTAACAACCCGCATTCTACGCATCGGAGGATCGTAGAATATTTCAATCTTTCTTATATGAAGGCGCATGGTCATGTAACTTTAGGAAACGACTATTGGGGTCATTTCCCATAATCGTGATTTTTGCCGATTTTAAAATGACCATTTTGCCCCTAGCTGGTAATGTTTTGGCCATAACTTTTGACTGAAAGGAATTTTGACCTGAAACCACTTCCATTAGATTCGTTTGGTGGTTTACCTTTTCGTAAAGTGGTCATAATAGCCAAACGGACTTACCGTTTGGGAGATATGGCTGAAATAATGTTTGGAAGGTGAAAAACTGCTTAACCGGGCCAAATAGGGTGATTAGTGAATGGGCCCATAACCCATTTCGGGATTAGGGTTATGGGGAGGCTGGAAAGAGTTAGGGACTCATTCCATTTCAGTTTTCTAGCCTCCACTTACCTCTTGGAAACCCTAAAAATGGCCTCCAACCTCTAAATCACCCCAAATCACTTTCTAATCAAGGATTAGGCTTAGCAACATCAAATCAAGGGAGATCTTCACCAAATCAAGATTAGAGTTGCTGATTTGCATTGTTATTCGCGCCCAAACAGAGATTTATTTCAGATCTAAGGTTTATTTGTGGCTAAGGTGAGTGATTTGCATAGTTCCTCACTAATTATGGTTAATTAAGGGTAATTAGTGTTAATTAGCGAATTTAAACATGATAAAATTCTGGAAAAATATTTATAAATTCTTAAATGATGTTTTAGACCTCTGATATGAACTTGGGTTAATTTGGTTAAGTTTTGCTAATCCTATCATTAATTATGCTTGAACATGTTTAAGGGAAAATATGGGGTTTTGGCTATGTTTGATCCATTTTAACCTATCATATTGTTGTTTTGGTGTTTGTGGTTTATTATACATGTTGCTATGACTGTATGGTAAGCTTTGTGATTGATTAGAATAGTTGGAATGGTCGAAAACGCCGTCGAGTGGCGTAAACTGCTTGTTGGAAAAAGTGCAGGAAATTGGCCGATCCGGATTGGAATGGAGAAAAGGACCCAATCTGAACCACCTCCCACGCGAGTTCAGAAGCTCTGATCCTCTCCGTTAACATTGTATAGCAACGCGACTTGGTGACTCCGATCCGACCCGGTGTGCTCTGAATGAGGCCGATCCGATCCGTCATCCTAAGAAGACCTCCGATCCGACGTTGGGAGAAAAGGAGGAAGCCTGTGCTCCGACCCGAACCGATGGTACCTTCCGATCCGATCCGAAGAAGCTTGCCAGGGAGTGTAGACCTCGATCCGATCCGGAGCAGAGAGGAAGGTTTGTGCTGGAGATTCTGAATCGATACGATTGCTTAGGGAGGAGCATTCCAATCTGAAGCGAACTGATGATTAGGAGGAGATCCGAACCAACCAGGTGATGATGAATAACCCGAGATGCAAAGGTAGTCCAAATGGAAGTTAAAGCTCAGGATCCAATTGGGAACCAATGAGTTCACTTCATGGTTGGCCTTTGCTGCGGGACGTGAGCTAAGGAGTTGTCGACGTTCATAATTTCGATTCACCGCTAAAAAGAAATGATGGGCTGTGTATAAGTGCAGTAGAGTCATTACGACTCGAGGGGCAAAGTGATCGTAGCAGGACTACGTATCAGTGGAGTAGAGTCATCATGAATCGAGGGGAAAAGTGATCGTAGTAAGACTATGAGCCAGTGTAGTGAAGCCATTGTGACTCCATGGGGCAGAGTGTACATAGTAAAAAATTAGTAAGGCTATGAGCCAGTGCAGTGGGGTGTGTACGACTCCATGGGGCAAAGTGGACATAGCGAAAGATTAGTAGCTATGGATCAGTGAAGTGAAGCCGTTGTGACTTCATGGGGCAAAGTGATCATAGCAAAGTATTGGGTGATCGAAGTGGTGGATATCGTATGCTTTACGCACTGAGTGAGAGATGTGAGGATGGTTGCTATGCTTGATTGGTTGCCATCACTATGACATGCACACCCCCACCCCCGTATTCTTTACACCACTTTTAATGGCACCTTAGAGTGTTGTACAGTATGTAGTGATAACTCTTTGGTTGCAGGTTCAGGTATGATTTAGTATACCTGTTGTTGTCCTGTTTAGCTGCTAACCACTCATGCAAGACTTTTTGTCTGACCCAGAGTTTTATGTCTCTTCTTATTACTTTGGGTGCTCTCACGAGCAGACTAGAGACAGGTAAGCTGGTGATGCGCATGTAGCTGATTCGGAGGCGAGCAGGAGGCTTCCACGTATGATATATATAGATATTCTCCCTGTGTCGTTGGTGGTCGCTACTTTGGCATTAGTAGCGTACCTCCCTTATCTTTCTTTTTCTTTTTGAGACAGTTTTAAAAGTTGTAATAATGTTGGCTTTGGATCATAAGCTGTATTTGGATTTTCCGCTGCTATGATAGTTTGTTTTCAACTTATGCACTGTCTCACCTGTTTTATGTCAAGTATGTTGTTATTATATTTTGTCCTATGCGCTATCAGACATTCTACAGGTTCTTTGTCGATTCTTCGTCTTCTTTCTTTCCTCCTGACGACCGTTCCGTGCTAACTGGACATGTATACAGCGCACTTTTGGAGTTAATGTCGGTTGGTACAGGGCGGGTTGTCACATTTGGTATTAGAGCTCTAGGTTGCGTAGTTAACCTAGGGAAAGACATTAGGGAGAGATAGTACGTATATGAGAGAGCATATTTGTGATTAATTTGGTTTTCAAAAGTTATATATATACTATTAGTAGTGTAAGGATGAAGTCGCGCTGCACTAGCACCAGTATGGAGATGGTTAATCGTTTTCTCTCCTTACAGATTGAACGATGAGCCGATACGCAAGAGGTGCTGGTAGAGGAACCAATAATGGGAATGCTGCTAACATGAGGACGATGTTTACCAACCTCATGAGAGAAATGCTTAGGGATGTGCAAGGGGCAGCTCCCTATCCCGATAATGGTGGTGGTCCAGTAGTGCAGGCGCCTAGGGTCGATTTAGCCAAGCTGTCCAAGGATTACACTAACCTTGGTGGGAAGCCGTTCCATGGAACGGAGTCGGCCACGGATGTTCAGGATTGGTTGGATAACTATGATCGTATCTTCAACGACTTGGGTATCGAGGATGCGATGAAGAGAAGGCTAGAGTCTCGTCACCCACAAGGGCGAGCGATGAATTGGTGGAATGCTATTAGAACAGCTACTCCAGAGGATCAGGTTACTTGGGATCAGTTTAAGGCTCGCTTTAGCGACAAGTTTATCCCGGCTGCTCAGAAGTCAGAATTGTTTAGGAAGTTCTTGGAGCTTAAGCAGAATGGTAGGGCAGTCTCTGACTATATTGCTGAGTTCGACACTTTATCGAAGTATGGACTATCTCTTATCGATACCCCTGAAAAGAAGAATGAGAAATTCATTACTGGTTTGGATGGATACTTGGGGAAAGGCTTATCAACCACATCGATGAGACTTTTGAATCGATTGTGGGGAAAGCTTTGAGATCAGAGAGTCTTTACCCTAAGTCAAAGACTGAGGTTGCATCTGCAGTAGGCTGAAGCCGCAAGCAGGCGGTGGAGGCAAGAATAACACTCAGAACAAGAGGAAGCAAAACCAATCTAAGGATGGCCAGAAAAAGAGCAAGAAAGATGTTGAGTGCTTCAGCTGTGGTAAGAAGGGCCATTATGCTAAAGAATGTCGGGCCAAGCCAGCGGATAGGAAGTGCTACAACTGTGGCCAAGTGGGACATCATAAGGATAAGTGTCCACAACCTCTTAAGGAGAAGCAGATTGTGAAAGCATATGCTATTAATGTTGTTCCTTCTTCGTCGAATGCCCCAACTACGGCGGAGAAAGGAAAGAATGTTGTCGTTCAGGGTATGCTTTCTATTTTTGATGTACCAGTGATGTACCCGTTTGAGTTTTCTTTGATACTGGGGCTTCCCGTTCCTTCATATCTAGTGACCTTGTAGACAGGTTGGGACTGGAACCCGAGATAGTCGATAGACCGTTGGTTGTGACTAACCTAATTGGTGGTTCGACTAACCTTAGTATGATTTGCCGAAATTTGGTCCTATCGAGTCATGGATGTATGTTTGTTTGTGATTGCTTTGTTTTGGGCTTTACTGGGTATGGCACTATATTGGGGGTCGATTGGCTCCAAATATACGGGGTGGTGGTAGACTGTGAGGGCTTTTAGGTGACAGTTAGAGTGGATAATGGGCGGAGGGTGGTGTTTGGTAGTCTACCTAGTGATGGGGTAATGGCTAGTTTTATAAATTCCCTCGACATCCCGCATGATGAGTTGTCAGATGTACCCGTGGTTGGCCAGTATCCGGACGTCTTCGAGGAGGTGACCGAGCTTCCACCACACCGAGAGATTGAGTTCCGTATTGATTTAGTGAAAGATGCCAGACCTATAGTGATGCCACTTCGTCGTATGGCACCAAGGGAGCAGCGAGAGCTCGGGGTGCAAGTAAAAGATCTTTTGAAGAAGGGGTTTATTAGAAGAAGTGTCTCCGAGTGGGGAGCACCACTTGTGTTTGCCACTAAGGCAGATGGTTCCCTTCGTTTGTGTGTGGACTATGGCGAGTTGAATAAGGTGACGTGGAAGAATAAGTATCCTCTACCGCAGATAGATGATTTGTTTGATCAACTGGAAGGAGCAAGAGTGTTCTCCCAGTTGGATCTTTGGACAGGATTTCATCAGCTTCGAGTAGCGGCTGAGAGTGTTCCGAAAATGGCATTTAGGATGCCGTCTGGATTCTATGAGTGGTTGGTCATGCCATTTGGGTTGACCAATGCACCAGCATATTTCGTGGATCTTATGAATCGGGTATTCAGATATCGGTTGAATAAGTTCGCTCTTGTGTTCATAGATGACATCCTTGTTTACTCTAGGACAGAGGAAGAACACAAGGGGCATTTGAGGATAGTGATAGAGGTGTTGAGAAAACACCAATTGAAAGCGAAATTTTCTAAGTGTCACTTCTGGAGGAGGGAAGTGAGGTTCTTGGGTCATGTTGTTTCAGAGAACGGTATTGCAGTGGACCCTGCGAAGGTGGCTATGATACAGGATTGGCCTATGCCCAAGAATGCAACAGACGTAAGAAGCTTCTTGGGGTTAGCTGGATATTATCGTAAGTTTATCCAGGACTTCTCCAATATAGAAGCACTGTTGACTCAATTGACTAAGAAGAATCAAGCCTTCGTCTGGGGCGGAGTTTGTGAGAATAGATTCAAGAGTCTAAAAGAAAAGTTGACGCATGTGCCAGTGTTAGTCATCCCTAAAGGGAATGAAGAAATGACGGTATACACGGATGCTTGTGGTACTGGACTAGGTGCTATATTGATGCAAGGAGGTAGGATTGTAGCTTATGCTATTCGGCAACTAAAGCCGCATGAGAAAAGGTATCCTACCCATGATTTGGTACTAGCAGCGATCGTGTTCGTGTTGAAGATGTGGAGACATTATCTCTTGGGAGAGAGATTTGAGTTGTTTACCGATCATAAATAGTAAAAATATCTCTTCTCTCAAAAGGATCTAAATCTCCGACCGCAGAGATGGTCAAAGTTTTTGGCTTCATATGACTTCGATATCGCATATACTCCTGGGAAAGGCAATGTGGTAGCTGATGCCTTAAGTAGAAGACATGCCAGTTTAGGGGCTATGTTTCTTGAATGGAAGCAACTGGAGTATATCGCAGGGTATGATTTCAGACCAAATTGCGAATTAGATCCAGAGATGCTAGCTAGTTTGACGATCAGACCCACCTTGATTGAGCGGATTGGTTCCAGTCAGAGGGACGATCCTAATCTATTGGAAATCATCTCCAAGTTAGAGATGAACATCGACGGTGAGGAGATGAATTTGTATAGGCTTGATCGAGAAGGATGGCTTCGAAAGAATGGAAGACTAGTTGTACCCAACGTGAATGGTTTGAGAGATGAAGTGCTTAAGGAATGTCATCACTCAAAACTGGCTATACACCCCGGTGGTGATAAGATGTATCGAGACATGAAACAGACTTACTACTGGGAAGGGATGAAAAGAGACGTTGGGAAATTTATATCCAAGTGCATGAATTGCCAGCTAGTTAAAGCCGTGCAAAACAAGCCTAGTGGTTTGTTGCAACCATTAGAAGTTCCAGAATGGAAATGGGAGCAAGTCTCAATGGATTTCATTGATGGTTTACCAAGAACTAGATCGGGACATGATGGCATTTGGGTAATTGTGGATCGATTGACTAAGAGTGCTAGATTTATACCAGTCAAATCGACCAGAACGGCAGCTAAGTTAGTAGAATTGTATATAAAGTGGGTAGTGAGATTTCATGGAGTACCTAAAAGCATTGTGAGTGACCGAGACCCGTTGTTCACAAGTGGGTTTTGGAAGAGCTTACAAGAGGCTCTAGGGTCGGAACTATATCTCTGTACCATGTATCATCCTAAAACTGATGGTCAGACAGAGAGGGTGAATCATATATTGGAAGATCTCTTGAGAGCTTGTATATTGGACTTTGGTGGATCATGGGATGACCATTTGCATCTAGTAGAGTTTGCATATAATAATAGCTACCAATCCAGTATCGTTATGGCTCCATATGAAGCTTTGTACGGAAGACCGTGCAACTCACCTTCATGTTGGACAGAGACCGGGGAGAAGTTTGTGCTTCGACCAGATGTGGTAAGGGAAACTTCAGATAAGATTAAGATCATTCAACAACGGAGGAAGGCTGCCCAGGATAGGGAGAAGAGTTATGTTGACAAGAGGAGAAAAGGCTTAAAATTCTCCATTGGTGACTTGGTGTTTGTCAAGGTTTCTCAGTTGAAGAGCGTGATACGATTTGGCAGGAGAGGAAAGTTGGCACCAAGATTTGTTGGCCCATTCCCAGTTCTCCAGCAAGTTGGGAATTTGGCGTATAGAGCTGACTACCCGAAAAGACGGAGGGAGTTCATAACATATTTCATGTTTCCCAGTTAAGGAAGTTCGTGCACGACCCAGATATGACTATTTCACCTGATTAGTTAGACGACTTCGAAGTGGAACACGAAGCAGTTGGGAACCGCAAGCCGATTCGTATTGTCGAGCACGATACGAAGCGACTTCGAAGGAAGGCAGTGAAGCTAGTCAAGGTTCAGTGGGGCGAGAACGAGAATGACTGTACTTGGGAGACAGAGGAGAGCATTAGGAAGACGTATCCAGAACTCCTTGCTTGGTAAGATTTACTTTGCAATTAGTTATTCTGCATGCTAGGATAGGCTTGTTTTGCATGTTTGACTGTTGTTTTATGGTTGATAGGCATGCGGGACCCTTTGTGTGTTTTGATTAGGGAATTTCGGGGACGAAATTTCTTAAGGGGGGAGAACGTAACAACCCGCATTCTACGCATCAAAGGATAGTAGAATATTTATTTCTTTCTTATATGAAGGCGTATGGTCATGTAACTTTAGGAAACGACTATTGGGGTCATTTCTCATAATCATGATTTTTGCCGATTGTTAAATGACCAATTTGCCCCTAGCTGGTACTGTTTTGGCCATAACTTTTGACTAGAAAGGAATTTCTACCTGAAACCACATCCATTAAATTCGTTTGATGGTTTATCTTTCCGTAGAGTGGTCATAATAGCCAAACGGACTTACCATTTGGGAGATATTGCTGAAATAAGGTTGGGAAGGTGAAAAACTGCTTAACCGGGCCAAATAGGTTGATTAGTGAATGGGCCCATAACTCATTTCGGGATTAGGGTTATAGGGAGGCTGAAAAGAGTTAGGGACTCATTCCATTTCAGTTTTCTAGCCTCCACTTACCTCTTAGAAACCCTAAAAATGGCCTCCAACCTCTAAATCACCCCAAATCACTTTCTTATCAAGGATTAGGCTTAGCAACATCAAATCAAGGGAGAACTTCACCAAATCAAGATTAGAGCTGCTGATTTGCATTGTTATTCGTGCCCAAACAGAGATTTATTTTAGATCTAAGGTTTATTTGTGGCTAAGTGAGTGATTTGCATAATTCCTCACTAATTATGGTTAATTAAGGGTAGTTATTGTTGATTAGCGAATTTAAACATGATAAAATTCTGGAAAAATATTTATAAATTCTTAAATGATGTTTTAGACCTCTGATATGAACTTGGGTTAATTTGGTTAAGTTTTTCTAATCCTATCATTAATTATGCTTGAACATGTTTAAGGGAAAATATTGGGTTTTGGCTATGTTTGATCCATTTCAACCTATCATATTGTTGTTTTGGTGTTTGTGGTTGATTATACATGTTGCTATTACTGTATGGTTTGCTTTATGATTGATTAGAATAGTTGGAATGGTCGTAAACGCCGTCGAGTGGCGTAAACTGCTTGCTGGAAAAAGTGCAGGAAATTGGCCGATCCGGATCGGAACGGAGAAAAGGACCCGATCTGAACCACCTCCCACGCGAGTTCAGAAGCTCCGATCCTCTCCGTTAACATTGTATGGAAATGCGACTTGGAGACTCCGATCCGACCCGGTGTGCTATGAAGGAGGCCGATCCAATCCATCATCCTAAGAAGACCTCCGATCCGACGTTGGGAGAAAAGGAGGAAGCCTGTGCACCAACCCGAACTGATGGTACCTTCCGATCCGATCTGAAGAAGCTTGCCAGGGAGTGTAGACCTCGACCCGATCCGGAGCAGAGAGGAAGGTTTGTGCTGTAGTTTCCGAAGATCCGATTGCTTAGGGAGGAGCATTCCGATCCGAACCAAACTGATGATTAGGAGGAGATCCGAACTGGCCCGGTGATGACCAATAACCCGGGATGCAAAGGTAGTCCAAATGGAAGTTAGAGCTCAGGATCCAATTGGGAACCAAAGAGTTCACTTCATTGTTGGGCTTTGCTGCGGGATGTGTGCTAAGGAGTTGTCGACGTTCATAACTTCGATTCACCACTAAAAAGGAATGATGGACTACGTATCAGTGCAGTAGAGTCATTACGACTCGAGGGGCAAAGTGATCGTAGCAGGACTACGTATCAGTGCAGTAGAGTCATCATGACTCGAGGGGCAAAGTGATTGTAGCAAGACTATGAGCCAGTGCAGTGGAGCCATTGTGACTCCATGGGGCAGAGTGTACATAGTAAAGGATTAGTAAGGCTATGAGCCAGTTCAGTGGGGTCTGTACGACTCCATGGGGAAAAGTGGACATAGCGAAGTATTACTGGCTATGGATCAGTGTAGTGAAGCCGTTGTGACTTCATGGGGCAAAGTGATCATAGCATAGTATTGGGTGATCGAAGTGGTGGATATCGTATGCTTTACGCACTGAGTGAGAGATGTGAGGATGGTTGTTATGCTTGATTGGTTGCCATCACTATGACATGCACACCCCCACCCCCGTATTCTTTACACCACTTGTAATGGCACCTTAGAATGTTGTACAGTATGTAGTGCTAACTCTTTGGTTGCAGGTCCAGGTTCAGGTATGGTTTGGTATACCTGTTATTGTCCTGTTTAGCTGCTTATCGCTCATACCATACTTTTTGTCTAATCCAGAGTTTTATGTCTCTTCTTATTACTCTGGGTTTTCTCACGAGAAGACTAGAGACAGGTTAGCTGGTGATGCGCGGGTAGCCGATTCGGAGGCGAGCAGGAGGATTCCACGTATGACATATATAGATATTCTCCCTGTGTCGTTGGTGGTCGCTACTTGGGTATTAGTAGCGTACCTCCCTTATCTTGCTTTTGCTTTTTGAGACAGTTTTAAAAGTTGTAATAATGTTGGCTTTGGATCATAAGTTGTACTTGGATTTTCCGCTGCTATGATAGTTTGTTTTCAGCTTATGCACTGTCTCACCTGTTTTATGTCAAGTATGTTGTTATTATATTTTTCCCTATGCGTTGTGAGACATTCTACAGGTTCCTTGTCGATTCTTCGTCTTCTTTCTTTCCTCCTGACGACCGTTCCGTGCTAACTGAACATGTATACAGCGCACTTTTCGAGTAAATATCGGTTGGTGCGGGGCGGGTTGTCACACTTCAAGCCCACACCCGCACTTCTGTTCTTCCCCAAACCACCGAATCATGCTTCCAGGTGAAAACCCGTCCACCATTTCCCTGATTTCAAACCACAAGAGCCGCTTCATCTCGCCATTACAAATCAAAATAAAATCACCATAATTCTCCTCATGATTTTCTCTTCCTCTCCATGTCCTTCAGTCCACGCTCGCTCTCCCCCAGCCCAATCCATCATCGAGCTACCTACAGCAACCACCGAACATTACTGATACCACTCCTCCTCAAAAATACACGCAAGACCCAATTTCAACCCTTGAACTCAAATTCGAACTTAGATTCCACTATTTCTCAACACATCTTCAGAAATCTCGAACCCTACCTCACGGTTCAGAAAACCCATCCCCAAATATCAACGGCAAACCGAAAGAAACCCATACGAAACTGATGCTTACATCAATACAAGCTCAAATATATCTCTACTTTAATTATATATTTTTTCTATGAATTGATTTGGATTTTTAAAGTTGCCACTGTTTTAGGAAAAAGAAAATACTGTGGCGGCTGAGAGTGATTCGATTATATAAGGGAATGGGATTTTTCTTGTGGTTGAAAACTAAAGGATGTGGCTTCTTAAGGATCAGAAATCAATTAGGATATTTTTATATATTATTATTATATTATTACGCTGCTGGTACTCGTCCTTAAAAATTCCTGTAATCACAAATAACGTTTAAAAATCATGAAACTAGAAATGTAGCTAGAGTTCGACATTACGATCCCAACGAAACTGGTTTCGTCGAATTCCGACTCCGTTTGCTCACACGGCGTATTTTTAACCGTCACAATATTTATTGCTTTTCACATTAAAATCCCGTACAGCTACATACTGACTTCAAAAATCACGGAAATTGAAATCTAACAATAATTTAATATTGCGGATCCAACAAAATTAGTTTCATCGAATTCCGACTTCGTTCGCAAAAGTGGCTATTTTTAAAGCTCTAAATAGCCTATTTAAATATATAATTATATTTAAATATAATTAAATTAAATATCTATAAATAAATATTATCGTATATATACACAATGGAATACCATACAGCTCTAGAATATTCCTATATGAATTTCTAACTCGATATTTCAAATCTGGGTCAACCCGATATTCGATTTATATTGAAATCCCTTTTAAAAATATAAATAATTCCTCTATAAATTATAAAGGAATTCCACAGCAACATTTCTAAAATTTGATTTGGACATATCTCAAAATCTACACGACGAAATCCTGATTTTTCTCTTCCACCAGAAAGATATACTCCGCCAGCTCCTAACGTTTCTTGTTTCACAGAAATCCGATTTAAAACGGCTTCTCTATATTCAGTTGAAGTTTGAATTGCCAATTTACGAACTGCAGTGCCATTTCGAGCTCGATTTTAATTAAAATATAATTATACGTTCAAACTGTCATTCATATAATATATTCATTTTTCTAATTCAATTTTAAACTGAATTAAATATCACAGATGATCCAGTTCACACCATATCGCAATTTCAGCCAATTCTGATTATTTCAGAATTAAATATATTATTTAATTTATTATTTTAATAAGTATTCACCGTTATTTAATTCCACGACCGTTAAAATTCTCTAAACCACTCTTTATATAATTAAATTAATTAATTATTATACCACTAAAAATGCGGGTCATTACATTCTTGCCCACTTAAAATAATTTCGTCCTCGAAATTGCTAAGGTAGAGGACGACCCTATCGACTAGTTAGAACATATTTGTTCACTTCTTAACTTCAATTTCCAACTAGACCAATTTAATTTCAATTAAATATTAATTAATTCTTATTAACGAAAATTTTCTAACGCTCGAAATTTCTGAAAAATTTCGCCAGCACCTCCTTTGTACTGGTCAATAGGTCAAACTCCAACTCGCCTCTCTGGGCCATCTCCAACCCAAAAGAAAATTAAACAGCCAAGCGGCTTGCCAAATCGGCTCATAAAAATCTCATACCATATGAAATATAAACTTGTACCTTTTTGTCGGTATATCATTATATCCTTTCCACCTGTTATCAATTCAGCGGATACAAGGGTCATCCTAATCAAATTCCAATCTGCTTTTATCCACAACACAACCATTCGCTTATATCCGAGCTAAGTATCATTTTAACTCGAGTTTCTTCTTGATTCCCAACTCTTAACTTGATTATCACCTTACACTCAAAATTTGAATCTCATAATCCAATTTGTCTTGATATCATTCTAATTCAATCTCAATTACCACTTTACTGGCTTTACTTTAATTCAAATTTGCTTTCACAAATTTCTGTTAAATTTGTTTTTAATTAAAACAGTCTTTCCCTGGGAGTTTTTAAATAGTTTACTCTTTTCAAAAATCAAAATTTCCTTTTTGAAATTCAACACAACTTTTCTTTCCCAAAATAAATTCAAAACAGTATCTCTGGTAGTAATTCGTCACTTACAACTCGAAAATGAATACTGATGATGCAGCTATCATCATCAGAATCTATTTCCCAGCGATCGAAGTGAGTTCAATACTATAAAACCATTTCTAAACATTTCCACTTTGAAATTCACTTCAAAATATAATTCACACTTCTTGTAAAACAATTTAAAATCTCCCAAGATCTTAAATTTTACATATATTTAATCCAAGTCTATTTACAAACTCTGTTCCAAATTTCCAGGGTTTTAATTTCAATTCTGATTCAAATACAGATTTAATTCATTTCGATTTCATATATTTCACTTTTATGAATTCTGATCGATTATTTACATAACCATTTCATTTTTGAAAATCTTACTCGATTATAATAACAACCAATATATCCAATATATATATTCATTCCAATATATATATCTTCTTTATATTAGAATATAATTTGAGTAAAATTATTCTGTTTACCCTCTTTTGAAAACATACCGTGTCGACCCATCGTATTCGAGTGTTTATAAACTCTTATCGATACAGTGGATCAAACTGATCGACTAGAACCCATAAACAACTCAACCAATAAATCACCACAATATAAAACAAATTTTTATATCAATAACAAATACGTTCACTCGTATATATACACTCAACTCAATCTACAGTATTATTAACCCTATCTCCACCAAGTCACGCCACAGAGCCAAGGTAATTCACTTAACCTTATGCTCTGATACCAACTGTAACGACTCGAATTTTTTTGACTTTGGTTATCGCCATAAACTCAATGATGACTAACCAAACATCGAAATATACCAGAACGTTAATGAAAGAAATTAGAGGGTGAGAAAAGATAAGATAGAAACTTAGAATAGAAGAAGAAGAAGAAGAACACAACATCAGAGTAACACGAATCTCACAGCGGAATGAATAACATATAATAGATAACATATCTTTGAAATATAAATCTGTATTTGAATATACATCATTATCAAAGTACTGCACTTACAACACAGCGGAAATAAACTATAGCTATATGATCCTAAAGCCTTATGCTCCAGCTCTTCCAGTATATCTGTAAAATCCTGACTACTTGACTGCCCATATAAAATTGGGCACCCAAGAGTTTAGGGAAAATAAACAAATAAACTCCGGGTCAGTCATGGGACTGGTATGAGTAAAACAGTTTGAACAAGTAAACGATATCTCATAAGACCACGCCATATAACGGAACGGGTTTTTCCCTTATGAGAATCCAAAATATCATTATATTAAAAACCTTTTGATATTATAATAACATCTATCAACCACAATATAATAATCATCTAGCAGAAACGCTTTCATCTCACGTTCTACATATATAGTATACAATCAAAATCGCAAGCACGTATTGGGTAATTGATTTCCAACTATGACAAGGTATGGAACCACCTTTCGCTAGTGTACCTCTAGAAAGGAATACACTGGGTTTAACAAGAACATCTTGCAACCCGGCCATGCATGACCGACCACTCATTTCGTTTGAGTGTATTGAATGTATATCACCAAAGGTTGGGATCAGCAACCGTTTTCCGAATGGGACAGTATCGACAATAGATTTTTAGAAATAAATGAAACTCTATATCAGGTGATTATACACCCTAATAGGTGCAACCTACATAGCCATGCTACCTGCCCGATTTCTATCATTTACCGGTTGATAAGGCTTGAGGTTACGCTTTATCATCACATCAGATTCACTTCGAATGTCACATTGTCAGATCCATCGAAAATCACTAATTGACGTCTACAACAGTACATTACATGTTAGCTAAAGAAGTTTCCTCCTCCGCTTCCACTCTTGGTATGGTTGAAGAAATCAATGTACGTGACCTTTTGGGAAATTGTAACACCCCACGTCCATTAATGTCACTCACAAAGGGAATGCATTAACTTCCATGGAGGTTTTAAGTGAATATAGAAGAGAAAAATTACAACAAGACAGATAATAAGTAGTACTTGGAAATCTAAAACTTTATTTCATTGCAGCGGAAATTAAACATGTTTGTTACATCATAAAACCATAAATCAGAGTCAAGTACAATATCCATCTTGATAAAACAAAATACATAATCCCATTACATAAATAGCCATTAAAGAAGATAACAAGTTGGACTTTACTTCAACGGTCCAAGCTTTCCGAAAGAGAGATAAAGCAATCCAATCAAGCTCCACTAGAGCTGGGCCCACCATGAGGACCTGGAGGGGAAAAAGATGGAAATAGAGGGGGTCAGACATAAAGTCTGGCGAGTTTGATAATTCGAACAATACTATTATCAAAATAACTAGACTAAGGCATAAGCTGGAAAACAAGGAAATGTCTATGAACTATTGGGTATGGAAGAGCAGATAAAGATAACGTTAAAGGCACACCTAATACTAACGAATAATTACTACACTGCACCACACCAATTGTAACAACCCGTAAAATGTGAGCCAGTTTGAAAATTTTATTTTGGCAATTTTAGCGAATTTCGATTATTTAAAATGAATTATTCTAAATAAAAACGACGAGAAATTTATTTTCAATAGCATTCGAACGTATATATTTTATACGCGTCGTCGTTAGAATATAAATATTTATATATAATTATAAATAGAATTGAAAATGGCGCGGTAGTTCGATAATTCGATTTCAAACTTCAATTGAATGTACCGGGTGCAAAACAATCCGGATTTTAATGAAACCAAAAATAATAGGATCTAATTGATGATATCTTTCCAACGAATCCGAATAATCAAATTTTCATAGCGGGGATCAAAAGATATATCCAGTTGAAAATTCTGAATAGTCGCTATGGAATTCAGGCCCTTAAAAATGGACATTTTGCAAATGACCTCGGATTTCGACGAAACCAGTTTTGTTGGGTCCGCAGTGTCAAGTTATTGCTAGGTTTTAAATTTCATAATTTTTCGAATCAATATGTGAGCGTGGCAAAGGAAAACGCGTTTGACCAGTTTCAGTTGATTTTAATCGACTGGAAATTGGCCATTTTTCAAACGGTCTCAGAATTCAACGAAACTAGTTTTGCTAGGACCGTATCGTCAGTACGAAGCTAGAAAATATTTTCCAGGAATTTTTAAAGTTCGTATGTGACCCCGGTAATTTGAAATGTATGTTTAAAATTCAATATAGTGATTTAAATGTAAATTTAACGAAAATTGATTATAACAGCCGAATCAACTTACGATACATATCCCATTGTGTTCGGAATAGGGGTAATACGCTATGGACGACAGGCGGTGGGCCTCGTTTAGAGGTCGTATGTAAAAGTCAACTTTTTCAAAAAAATAATAATAATAATAAAATAAATAAAAAAAACCTTTCTCTTCCTTTATCTCTGCCCCCCCCCCCCCCGTTACAATCGATTTACAAATCAAAGAAAAAAAAATATAATAATATCCCGATCCACAAATCGCGCTCAACCCCTCCCCCCTCTTCCCCCGAAGTCGATCACCACCACCCTAACCCTGTCGCCCATCCAGAACGGCGCCGCTCCTCCGATCACTCCCCCCCCCACTCGCGAAAACCCTAGAGCCCCACAGCGGAGATCGACCTCGCCCTGGCCCTCTCCGACCATCAACGACCATCCACCGCCTCCGCTGCTGTTCAGGAGCGCTAACACCCCCTTGCTCATCCGCCCAGCGACAGCTCAGACCACCTGCGCCTCCCCCTTCCGTTGTAAGTATATTTATATTTATATTTTTATATAATTTAATTTTATTTTCTGATTTATTTAAAATGAAGGAACACGTATATTTTTAAGCAGTAAACTAATTACTGATTTTTAAAGAATTTATAAACTGATTTTATAAGATTTTAAAACTGATTTTAAAATAAAAGTAAAAACTGATTTTATAAGATTTTAAAACTGATTTTAAAATAAAAGTAAAAAACTGATTTTATAAGATTTTAAAACTGATTTTAAAATAGGATAAAAACTGATTTTAAAAAAAAAAGTATTAAAAACTGATTTTTAGAAAAAGGTTTGAACTATAAATAGAAAAGGTTTAAACTTTAAAAAGAAAAAGGTTTTAACTTCAAAGAGAAAAAGATTTAAACTTTAAAATAGAAAAAGATTTAGACTTTAAAAAGAGAAGGGTTTGAACTTTAAAACTGAAAAGATCGGGTTTTTAGAATAGGAAAGATCATATTTTTAAAATAGAAAAGGCGAAATTTTTATTGGGTAGAAGAAATAAAAAATATGATTTTTATCTATTGAACTTCGAAGTAAAAATAGGATTTTTATATATTGAACTTCGATAGAAAAATAGGATTTTTATATATTGAACTTCGATAGAAAAATAGGATTTTTATATATTGAACTTCGATAGAAAAATAGAATTTTTATATATTGAACTTCGATAGAAAAATAGAATTTTTATATATTGAACTTCGATAGAAAAATAGAATTTTTATATATTGAACTTCGATAGAAAAATAGAATTTTTATATGTTGAACTTCGGAATAAAAATATGATTTTTATATATTGAATAGCGAAGTAAAAAATTCGATTTTTATATATGTAGTGGCTACGGGCGACGAAGCTGACGAAGAGGCGATAACGATGAAGATTTCTATCAAAGAAGAGTCAAGATGATTGGATAGCTATCTGTGAGAATTTCTCACCTTTCAATTTCTTTTCTAGTTTTATATATATACTAGGATGCAGACGGTGCTTAGTAGCACCCGACACAACCGTCCACAGACCATGGACTTGTTTGTTTGGTTGCATAGATTAGAGATTGTTTGATTGAAATTGAATTATGTGGTGAAATGAATTGATTTGATGATGTGTGAATGGCGTGGGCCTTCACTAGACCGGAGATAAGGCTAGGCCTCGTCCCGTTTCTAGTATCGTGCCGTTATGCCGCCGAAATTTTCTAAAATATGTTAGAAAAATAAAAATAACATTTTATTGAATAAATGAACTGAATAGAAATTCATATGTTGAAATAAAATGTTTTATCGTTAAAAATATAATTTTTAACGTGAATGTGAATAAATAAATATTCATTTACAAGCCGGACGGTTTTTTTATGTACACCTATTTGAATGACATTGATTGGGACGATAAATTTTACACATCGCCCAACTGCACAAATAAAATATGTGTTGGATTGTTTGAAACCCCACACGGGTGTTGGGATGAAATTTGAAGTTCACTCATCCTGATTTATTTAATATGTCGATCGGTTGATTGACAGGCTGTTTTAAGCGTTAGATATCTATATTTGATGCTTATACAGTGTAGTGCACTTTGGTTGATGGTTGATTATTTTTCCATGCTATTATATACATGTGTTGTATGAAAATCCATATAATTAACTTTATATGGTAATTGATTGGGCCTCATTCCAGTTTAGAAAATAAAGATTATTATAAAATAAAAGTTCATGTGTTGACAGTACTCATTCATTGAGATTGGTCATGTGTTGAACGAAATATTTTAGTAATAAAATTTACATCTTTATCAATATAAAATAAAAGTTCATGTGTTGACAGTTTCATCCATTGAGATTGGTCATGTGTTGAACGAAATATTTTAGTAATAAAATTTACATCTTTATCAATATAAAATAAAAGTTCATGTGTTGACAGTACTCATTCATTGAGATTGGTCGTGTGTTGAACGAAATATTTTGATAATAACAACTATTTTGAAAAAGAAATATTTGAAATAGAAATTTATGAAGCCGTGTTGATTAGATTGACGCCATTTTGACGTGAACGATATTTATATCGATTGAAAACGATTTCGAAATGAATTGAATATATAACGATTTCGAAATGAATTGAAAACGATTTCGAAATGAATTGAATATATAACGATTTCGAAATGAATTGAATTGAAAACGATTTCGAAAGGAATTGAAATGAAAACGAATTCAAATTGAATTGAAAGCGAATTGAATGAATTGAAATTGAATTGAAATTTGAATTGAATAAAAATGAATTTTAAAACGAATTTATAAATAAGAATTCAATTTTGATTTGAATTGAAATGGAAGTTGAAACTGCTTTTGAAACGAATTTAAAACTATTTATATAATTCGTTTTAAATAGAAATCGACGAAATATATATTATATATATTATATATATAATATAATGGCCTGAATAGAACGCGCCGCGCCGCGGCAGTTCGTGAATTTCGACCATTTATTTCAAACGGGCATTACGGGAGATCCGACCGTCGGATTCTCCTAAAACCGGAACCGTTGGGTTCGTATCGAAAAGAGCTTTCTAACGAATATTTGAAATTTGAAATCTAACGGTTGGATTTGGAATTATGTCCAAATCAAATTTGAAAAAGGTCGCTGTAAGTGCTGTTCGATGGCCGTT
Source organism: Allium sativum (assembly GCA_030737875.1). Lineage (NCBI taxonomy): Eukaryota > Viridiplantae > Streptophyta > Magnoliopsida > Asparagales > Amaryllidaceae > Allium > Allium sativum. Next base: position 711,741,847 of record CM060919.1, on the reverse strand, counting down.
GATGGAAATCGACTGTACGGGCCTTGATAAAATTATTAAAAATAGTAATAATTTGTGTAAAATCATAAGAAATGATTTGTGAAGATTTGGGATGAAAAACTCCATATTTGAAAGGATAAAAATAGATTTTTATCGAAATGAACTAGTTTTGAACTAGAATTACAATTCTATTTATTTTTAAATAAATAAATTGAATTTGAAAAGGGTTTTAAAAATAACCAAAATTTCCAATGATTGCATTGGAGTGGATTTGAATTGAAATTGTCTTCGGAATATTTCGATGTTGGAATTCGTGATTATACAGATGTTGTTATGGAAATTTGAAAGATATATATTTATATCGTTATTTCCAATACGACATTTGTTAATCGTAGAATTTGATATTGAATATAAGCCGGGATATTTTCTATTCAGAGCCTTGTATTTAATATCAAATGTGATTTGGGTTGGTCGTGAATGGTGTCTTCACTAACACTGTTCTTGAACCCAGTTGAGAAAAGATTAAATCTTTTTATTTAGATTTAATGAAGTGTACCAATTAAATAATATTTAATTGGAATTGAATTGATATTTATTTTTGGGTTTATCGTGAACAGTGTTTTAAATAACACTCGTTCTTTAACCAAATCATTAATGAAGTGTGATTTTGGGTTGTCGTGAACGGTATCTTCAATAATACAGTTCTTAGACCTAAAGGAGTTAAGAAAATCAGAAACTAACTGGAGATTAGTTAAGTTGAATAGTTTCCGAGGTATTGATCTGATGTTGGTTTCGGCCTTCGGGATTAATACTTAGGAAATTGCTCACTTGCTAATTTACAATTAGGGACTGATTGAAATGTGATGTGATTTTGGGTTTATCGTGAACCGTGTTTTAAATGACACTGATTCTTTAACCCAGTCACAGATTAAAACTAAGTGGAGTTTTAATGAATCTTTAATTAGATTGAAATAATCGAAATGGAGTATCACCAGTTTTGCTCTAGGCGATAGTTAAATCTTTAATTAGATTTGAACGTGAAATGGTAATTGAATTTACCGATAACACTGTGGTGTTAGATATGAAGTATTACCAGTTTTACTTCATGGGATAAATAGGTTGGGATTGGGAAATTAAAACCAATGATTACTTCGGTAAGGTTCGTTAATCCCGACTAGTTGAATCGAAATTCAAAAGAAGAATAAATTCAAGAAATTTATCTTGGATAAAATTTATGGGAACATTTCCCTATGAATGTGAAATTTAGAAACTAACTGTTGGTTGGCCAAGCAGAATGGTTTTCTGGATATTGATCTGATGTTGGTTTTGGCCTTCGGGGTTAATATTTGGGGAATTATTCTCTTGATTAATTTACGATTAGTGACTAATGAATTGGAATGAGGCGTATGTTGTGTTTGTGTAACACTTATTTAAAATATACGCGAGTTATTCGGAAAGACCGGGTTTATCCCATTCTGAATAACTGATACGACGATAAGTCGAAGATGAAGACGATGGTCGAAGACCGGAGGTCTTCACGTCGTTTGGGTAATTACTGATGATCTTGATTGGGCTGTACACCCAAGAAGATGGAAACAGTTAGTGATCGTCCAGACGTACTTGGAGATCGATGGATATGCGGGGTACTAGGTGCCTCCGGTTTCGTTCAGACCCAGAACGGACTTGTAAATGGACTGTGTGTCTGACATCGGATTTCATTCTATGTGACTGATATCGGTTGCATAGGATGGTTTGCCTGTGTGGCATGCTAAGATGCAAATGATCTAGGCTTCTGTTGAAAAGCAAAGTCTTGTGGTTGATGATCAAAGCACGGCCTTTGTGGCGTAGCTTTGTGTAGCGTTGATTCGCGAGCCTCGCACCCCGGTATGAACCAGAAACGGGAGAAAGGACCTCAAGGAGGGCTTACGTTTCCTCCTAGCTAAAAGTGGCGTCAGTGGTTTTACACGCCCTGACGAGTTTGACTTATGTGGTTGTTGCTGTTGCGAGGCGCCTCGGTTAGATCGGACGATCCGGGTCCGATGGAGTCACTTGTTGGCTCGCTTACGCCCCAAAGGGCGGCGAAACGTAGTGCTCAGGCATTTTTAATCCACTCCGTGTGGACCGGCCCTGTCGCTCCAAGGGTCGATGCGTTCTGATCCTGAGACTCGGGCTAGGCAGTCTCGAATTCGGTAAGGACTATCTTTTGCCTTGGTTCATGACGGAAATCCAATTTCCAAATACGAGACATTTGCGGTTTTATTTGTAAACCTATATATGGCGACATAGTGGCATGGGACGCTCATGCCGCCTATGATTGATACTTATGATTTGAAGTTGTTTTATACACTATGCACTTATAGTAGTATCAAATGATTTGTTTTAAACGTATCAAGCATTGTTTGGCTGTTATAAGGGAAAACCCTATCCCTCGGCTTGCGTTGCATTGTGTGATAGGACCTGGGTCTTATAACAGCTTCATTTTTCTCTATTTAGCATTGCGCTGTTGGTTTTATGCACTGGTATTCTTGGGAGGAAACCCGTTCCGTGTTATACGGCGTGGTCCCTTGATTTACCTAACTTTAAAATAAAGATTAATAACTGTTTTAGTTCTCACACCAGTCCCATGACTGACCTGGAGTTTATTGTTTTAACCTAAACTCTGGGTGCCCCTATTTTGACACGGGCAGCTAGTAGTTTTGGTTTTGCAGATTTATATTCACAGGATCCTGGTTTACAGCTGGAATGATATCCGGAAAGCTTTGTATCCGTATATCTCTTCTAGTTGTGTATTGTATTATTTTCCGCTGCTATGTATTTAAATGTAATTTAAATCTCTGATATTTCTGTGTAATATTTATTCATTTATACCCTGTATATTCCTGTAATCTGATGTATTGTTGTATTATACAGTGAAATGTTCTTTTGTATGCGTTCTGTTTTGTCCTGTTCTCAAACGATAGGGCGTTTCGAACGGTCTGGGTCGGTTTAGCGACTGGTTCGGACCGAGCGAAATTCCTTGCCGTCATAGTTGGTATCAGAGCTTTGGTTTACAAAGCTCAGAGAACAAGGCACATTAGAACCGTACGAAAGAATTCATCAGATATTGGATTAGTAATATCCAATGAGAATGACTCGTTAGAGATGGGGTCAGTAGTATCCTAAAACGAGTGTGAAGAGTATATTTTTAAAGTGAAAACAAATTTTTGTTTTGAAAATTTAAATCAATTATTCGTATTTGATTATCTATTTATGTTGAGTTGGACAATCCAGTATATAAAGATTTTGCGTATACGTCTGATCCACGTGTATTTGAAATTTTAATATATTGGATAGATATAGCAACACACTCTAGTCGCCCGAAGATGAAATTGATGATAGCGATCGCATCATCAACATTTATATTCGTGTTTCGAAGGTGTGATTTTCTATATATTTCCATTAGACTGGTGTGAGAACCAAACTAATATAGCTAGAATACATTGTTGTGATTTGGCATCAAAAACATGATTTTTGTATATGTATCAAAATTATGAATTTGAAATTTTAATTCACTAATTGATTGATGTTTGTGTTGTTTGTTTATTTGTTTGCAAATTTTGAACCATTATGCCTAATAGGATCAAATTTTGACTTATATCGAAAATTGGTCGCATTTGCTTGCATATACATATATATCATTGAACATGTCATAGCAAGGAGGCTAGAGCCAGAGAATAAAATTTGTTTGCCCGACAAATAGGTACATGTTTACTATAATTTCCTGTTTTGTTTGGGTGATGATGATTTTGTGAGCCTATTGGCTAGCCGCTTGGCTTTTTCTTTTTCTTTTTGAGATCTGAAGGACCGGGGAAGCTATTTGAAATTCCCCGATGCTCCCATAGCAGGGGAGGTTATGGCAAAAATTTTCAAAAATTTAGGGTGTTAGCCAAATTTTTGAAATTTTGAAAATTCTCAGAAACTAAAGAGTTGGAGAATGGAAGCCAGATCGAACGTAGAGTTGATTAATCAAACCACTTTCGACTTTGTTCCTTTTCGGGGACGAAAAGTTTTAAGTGGGGGAGATTGTAACAACCCGTAAAATGTGAGCCAGTTTGAAAATTTTATTTTGGCAATTTTAGCGAATTTTGATTATTTAAAATGAATTATTCTAAATAAAAACGACGAGAAATTTATTTTCAATAGCATTCGAACGTATATATTTTATACGTGTCGTCGTTAGAATATAAATATTTATATATAATTATAAATAGAATTGAAAATGGCGCGGTAGTTCGATAATTCGATTTCAAACTTCAATTGAATGTACCGGGTGCAAAACAATCCGGATTTTAATGAAACCAAAAATAATAGGATCTAATTGATGATATCTTTCCAACGAATCCGAATAATCAAATTTTCATAGCGGGGATCAAAAGATATGTCCAGTTGAAAATTCTGAATAGTCGCTATGGAATTCAGGCCCTTAAAAATGGACATTTTGCAAATGACCTCGGATTTCGACGAAACCAGTTTTGTTGGGTCCGCAGTATCAAGTTATTGCTAGGTTTTAAATTTCATAATTTTTCGAATCAATATGTGAGTGTGGCAAAGGAAAACGCGTTTGACCAGTTTCAGTTGATTTTAATCGACTGGAAATTGGCCATTTTTCAAACGGTCTCAGAATTCAACGAAACTAGTTTTGCTAGGACCGTATCGTCAGTACGAAGCTAGAAAATATTTTCCAGGAATTTTTAAAGTTCGTATGTGACCCCGGTAATTTGAAATGTATGTTTAAAATTCAATATAGTGATTTAAATGTAAATTTAACGAAAACTGATTATAACAGCCGAATCAGCTTACGATACATATCCCATTGTGTTCGGAATGGGGGTAATACGCTATGGACGACAGGCGGTGGGCCTCGTTTAGAGGTCGTATGTAAAAGTCAACTTTTTCAAAAAAATAATAATAATAATAAAAAAAAAAAAAAAACCTTTCTCTTCCTTTATCTCTGCCCCCCCCGTTACAATTGATTTACAAATCAAAGAAAAAAAATATAATAATATCCCGATCCACAAATCGCGCTCAACCCCCCCCCCCCCTCTTCCCCCGACGTCGATCACCACCACCCTAACCCCGTCGCCCATCCAGAACGGCGCCGCTCCTCCGATCACTCCCCCCTCCCACTCGCGAAAACCCTAGAGCCCCACAGCGGAGATCGACCTCGCCCTGGCCCTCTCCGACCATCAACGACCATCCACCGCCTCCGTTGCTGTTCAGGAGCGCTAACACCCCCTTGCTCATCCGCCCAGCGACAGCTCAGACCACCTGCGCCTCCACCTTCCGTTGTAAGTATATTTATATTTATATTTTTATATAATTTTATTTTATTTTCTGATTTATTTAAAATGAAGGAACACGTATATTTTTAAGCAGTAAACTAATTACTGATTTTTAAAGAATTTATAAACTGATTTTATAAGATTTTAAAACTGATTTTAAAATAAAAGTAAAAACTGATTTTATAAGATTTTAAAACTGATTTTAAAATAAAAGTAAAAACTGATTTTATAAGATTTTAAAACTGATTTTAAAATAAAAGTAAAAAACTGATTTTATAAGATTTTAAAACTGATTTTAAAATAGGATAAAAACTGATTTTAAAAAAAAGTATTAAAAACTGATTTTTAGAAAAAGGTTTGAACTATAAATAGAAAAGGTTTAAACTTTAAAAAGAAAAAGGTTTTAACTTCAAAGAGAAAAAGATTTAAACTTTAAAATAGAAAAAGATTTAGACTTTAAAAAGAGAAGGGTTTGAACTTTAAAATTGAAAAGATCGGGTTTTTAGAATAGGAAAGATCATATTTTTAAAATAGAAAAGGCGAAATTTTTATTGGGTAGAAGAAATAAAAAATATGATTTTTATCTATTGAACTTCGAAGTAAAAATAGGATTTTTATATATTGAACTTCGATAGAAAAATAGGATTTTTAGAAAAATAGGATTTTTATATATTGAACTTCGATAGAAAAATAGGATTTTTATATATTGAACTTCGATAGAAAAATAGAATTTTTATATATTGAACTTCGATAGAAAAATAGAATTTTTATATATTGAACTTCGATAGAAAAATAGAATTTTTATATCTTGAACTTCGATAGAAAAATAGAATTTTTATATGTTGAACTTCGGAATAAAAATATGATTTTTATATATTGAATAGCGAAGTAAAAAATTCGATTTTTATATATGTAGTGGCTACGGGCGACGAAGCTGACGAAGAGGCGATAACGATGAAGATTTCTATCAAAGAAGAGTCTAGATGATTGGATAGCTATCTGTGAGAATTTCTCACCTTTCAATTTCTTTTCTAGTTTTATATATATACTAGGATGCAGACGGTGCTTAGTAGCACCCGACACAACCGTCCACAGACCATGGACTTGTTTGTTTGGTTGCATAGATTAGAGATTGTTTGATTGAAATTGAATTATGTGGTGAAATGAATTGATTTGATGATGTGTGAATGGCGTGGGCCTTCACTAGACCGGGGATAAGGCTAGGCCTCGTCCCGTTTCTAGTATCGTGCCGTTATGCCGCCGAAATTTTCTAAAATATGTTAGAAAAATAAAAATAACATTTTATTGAATAAATGAACTGAATAGAAATTCATATGTTGAAATAAAATGTTTTATCGTTAAAAATATAATTTTTAACGTGAATGTGAATAAATAAATATTCATTTACAAGCCGGACGGTTTGTTTATGTACACCTATTTGAATGACATTGATTGGGACGATAAATTTTACACATCGCCCAACTGCACAAATAAAATATGTGTTGGATTGTTTGAAACCCCACACGGGTGTTGGGATGAAATTTGAAGTTCACTCATCCTGATTTATTAAATATGTCGATCGGTTGATTGACAGGCTGTTTTAAGCGTTAGATATCTATATTTGATGCTTATACAGTGTAGTGCACTTTGGTTGATGGTTGATTATTTTTCCATGCTATTATATACATGTGTTGTATGAAAATCCATATAATTAACTTTATATGGTAATTGATTGGGCCTCATTCCAGTTTAGAAAATAAAGATTATTATAAAATAAAAGTTCATGTGTTGACAGTACTCATTCATTGAGATTGGTCATGTGTTGAACGAAATATTTTAGTAATAAAATTTACATCTTTATCAATATAAAATAAAAGTTCATGTGTTGACAGTTTCATCCATTGAGATTGGTCATGTGTTGAACGAAATATTTCAGTAATAAAATTTACATCTTTATCAATATAAAATAAAAGTTCATGTGTTGACAGTACTCATTCATTGAGATTGGTCGTGTGTTGAACGAAATATTTTGATAATAACAACTATTTTGAAAAAGAAATATTTGAAATAGAAATTTATGAAGCCGTTTTGATTAGATTGACGCCATTTTGACGTGAACGATATTTATATCGATTGAAAACGATTTCGAAATGAATTGAATATATAACGATTTCGAAATGAATTGAAAACGATTTCGAAATGAATTGAATATATAACGATTTCGAAATGAATTGAATTGAAAACGATTTCGAAAGGAATTGAATTGAAAATGAATTCAAATTGAATTGAAAGCGAATTGAATGAATTCAAATTGAATTGAAATTTGAATTGAATAAAAATGAATTTTAAAACGAATTTATAAATAAGAATTCAATTTTGATTTGAATTGAAATGGAAGTTGAAAATGCTTTTGAAACGAATTTAAAACTATTTATATAATTCGTTTTAAATAGAAATCGACGAAACATATATTATATATATTATATATATAATATAATGGCCTGAATAGAACGCGCCGCGCCGCGGCAGTTCGTGAATTTCGACCATTTATTTCAAACGGGCATTACGGGAGATCCGACCGTCGGATTCTCCTAAAACCGGAACCGTTGGGTTCGTATCGAAAAGAGCTTTCTAATGAATATTTGAAATCTAACGGTTGGATTTGGAATTATGTCCAAATCAAATTTGAAAAAGGTCGCTGTAAGTGCAGTTCGATGGCCGTTGATGGAAATCGACTGTACGGGCCTTGATAAAATTATTAAAAATAGTAATAATTTGTGTAAAATCATAAGAAATGATTTGTGAAGATTTGGGATGAAAAACTCCATATTTGAAAGGATAAAAATAGATTTTTATCGAAATGAACTAGTTTTGAACTAGAATTACAATTCTATTTATTTTTAAATAAATAAATTGAATTTGAAAAGGGTTTTAAAAATAACCAAAATTTCCAATGATTGCATTGGAGTGGATTTGAATCGAAATTGTCTTCGGAATATTTCGATGTTGGAATTCGTGATTATACAGATGTTGTTATGGAAATTTGAAAGATATATATTTATATCGTTATTTCCAATACGACATTTGTTAATCGTAGAATTTGATATTGAATATAAGCCGGGATATTTTCTATTCAGAGCCTTGTATTTAATATCAAATGTGATTTGGGTTTGTCGTGAATGGTGTCTTCACTAACACTGTTCTTGAACCCAGTTGAGAAAAGATTAAATCTTTTTATTTAGATTTAATGAAGTGTACCAATTAAATAATATTTAATTGGAATTGAATTGATATTGATTTTTGGCTTTGTCGTGAACAGTGTTTTAAATAACACTCGTTCTTTAACCCGATCATTAATGAAGTGTGATTTTGGGTTGTCGTGAACGGTATCTTCAATAATACAGTTCTTAGACCTAAAGGAGTTAAGAAAATCAGAAACTAACTGGAGATTAGTTAAGTTGAATAGTTTCCGAGGTATTGATCTGATGTTGGTTTCGGCCTTCGGGATTAATACTTAGGAAATTGCTCACTTGCTAATTTACAATTAGGGACTGATTGAAATGTGATGTGATTTTGGGTTTATCGTGAACCGTGTTTTAAATGACACTGATTCTTTAACCCAGTCACAGATTAAAACTAAGTGGAGTTTTAATGAATCTTTAATTAGATTGAAATAATCGAAATGGAGTATCACCAGTTTTGCTCCAGGCGATAGTTAAATCTTTAATTAGATTTGAACGTGAAATGGTAATTGAATTTACCGATAACACTGTGGTGTTAGATATGAAGTATTACCAGTTTTACTTTATGGGATAAATAGGTTGGGATTGGGAAATTAAAACCAATGATTACTTCGGTAAGGTTCGTTAATCCCGACTAGTTGAATCGAAATTCAAAAGAAGAATAAATTCAAGAAATTTATCTTGGATAAAATTTATGGGAACATTTCCCTATGAATGTGAAATTTAGAAACTAACTGTTGGTTGGCCAAGCAGAATGGTTTTCTGGATATTGATCTGATGTTGGTTTCGGCCTTCGGGGTTAATATTTGGGGAATTATTCTCTTGATTAATTTACGATTAGTGACTAATGAATTGGAATGAGGCGTATGTTGTGTTTGTGTAACACTTATTTAAAATATACGCGAGTTATTCGGAAAGACCGGGTTTATCCCATTCTGAATAACTGATACGACGATAAGTCGAAGATGAAGACGATGGTCGAAGACCGGAGGTCTTCACGTCGTTTGGGTAATTACTGATGATCTTGATTGGGCTGTACACCCAAGAAGATGGAAACAGTTAGTGATCGTCCAGACGTACTTGGAGATCGATGGATATGCGGGGTACTAGGTGCCTCCGGTTTCGTTCAGACCCAGAACGGACTTGTAAATGGACTGTGTGTCTGACATCGGATTTCATTCTGTGTGACTGATATCGGTTGCATAGGATGGTTTGCCTGTGTGGCATGCTAAGATGCAAATGATCATGGCTTCTGTTGAAAAGCAAAGTCTTGTGGTTGATGATCAAAGCACGGCCTTTGTGGCGTAGCTTTGTGTAGCGTTGATTCGCGAGCCTCGCACCTCGGTATGAACCAGAAACGGGAGAAAGGACCTCAGGGAGGGCCTACGTTTCCTCCTAGCTAAAAGTGGCGTCAGTGGTTTTACACGCCCTGACGAGTTTGACTTATGTGGTTGTTGCTGTTGCGAGGCGCCTCGGTTAGATCGGACGATCCGGGTCCGATGGAGTCACTTGTTGGCTCGCTTACGCCCCAAAGGGCGGCGAAACGTAGTGCTCAGGCATTTTTAATCCACTCCGTGTGGACCGGCCCTGTCGCTCCAAGGGTCGATGCGTTCTGATCCTGAGACTCGGGCTAGGCAGTCTCGAATTCGGTAAGGACTATCTTTTGCCTTGGTTCATGACGGAAATCCAATTTCCAAATACGAGACATTTGCGGTTTTATTTGTAAACCTATATATGGCGACATAGTGGCATGGGACGCTCATGCCGCCTATGATTGATACTTATGATTTGAAGTTGTTTTATACACTATGCACTTATAGTAGTATCAAATGATTTGTTTTAAACGTATCAAGCATTGTTTGGCTGTTATAAGGGAAAACCCTATCCCCCGGCTTGCGTTGCATTGTGTGATAGGACCTGGGTCTTATAACAGCTTCATTTTTCTCTATTTAGCATTGCGCTGTTGGTTTTATGCACTGGTATTCTTGGGAGGAAACCCGTTCCGTGTTATACGGCGTGGTCCCTTGATTTACCTAACTTTAAAATAAAGATTAATAACTGTTTTAGTTCTCACACCATTCCCATGACTGACCTGGAGTTTATTGTTTTAACCTAAACTCTAGGTGCCCCTATTTTGACACGGGCAGCTAGTAGTTTTGGTTTTGCAGATTTATATTCACAGGATCCTGGTTTACAGCTGGAATGATATCCGGAAAGCTTTGTATCCGTATATCTCTTCTAGTTGTGTATTGTATTATTTTCCGCTGCTATGTACTTAAATGTAATTTAAATCTCTGATATTTCTGTGTAATATTTATTCATTTATACCCTGTATATTCCTGTAATCTGATGTATTGTTGTAATATACAGTGAAATGTTCTTTTGTATGCGTTCTGTTTTGTCTTGTTCTCAAACGATAGGGCGTTTCGAACGGTCTGGGTCGGTTTAGCGACCGGTTCGGACCGAGCGAAATTCCTTGCCGTCACACCAGTCACCCTAAAGGTTGATCCCACTTGCTTCACTTAGAAATTTTATAAATAACTTCGTGTACCCCTAGCTGACTACATAGGTGCTGCCTGCCCCTATCTCCGCTAGGTGTACCCCACTACCCACTTGTGATTGTGTAACGACCCGCAAATCCGTGCCATCTGAGTTGACTAAATATACCACACGTCCAACCCAAATAACACAGAAATACGAACCATTAATAGAAAGAAGTTAGAAGATGAGAAATAGAAAGAAAGAAATATTAGAATAGAAGAAAACGAAGATCACAAACTCACAGCGGAACGAATCAAATATATTATATAACATAACCTTTGAAATACAAATCAGTAACTTTATATATATACCATCATCAGAGCACAACAGTTATTTCTGGAACAGTTATAAACACCTGTTTCCAGATACAAACATGGTTAACATCGGAATATATGATAGTCTATAGCTAACTGGCGAAGCCTCCTGCTTCCAGCTCCTCCAAATGAATCTGTGAAATCCAGACTACTTGACTGCGCGTAAAAATTTGGGCACCCAAGAGTTTAGGGAAAACAAACAAAATAAACTCCGGGTCGGTCATGGGACTGGTGTGAGTAAACTCCAACCACTTGTTTAACTTTAAAAATCCTTTCAAAAGAAAAGATAATAGTAAGACCAGCCCACACATAAACATGGACGGTTTTTACCTTACTATAACCCAAAACACTTTGATACGAAAATCCAGTGATATTATAATAATGTCTACATCAAGTAAATAACCAAATAGCAGAACGCTTGCATCTCACGCTCCACATATATATTATAAAATCAAACCCGCATGGCGCTTATTGGAGATTGGATTTCCAACATGACAAGGTATGGAACCACCTTCCGCTAGTGTATCTCTAGAGAGGAATACACTGGGTTCAACAAGAACATCTTGCAACCCGGCCCACACATGACCGACCACTCATTTCGCTTGAGTGTATCGAATGTATATCACCAACGGTTGGGATCAGCAACCGTGTCCCGACTGGGACAGCATCGAATAGAATAAGAAATTAAATGAACCTCTAGATAGGTGATTATACATCCTAATGGGTGCGACCCACATAGCCATGCTGCCTGCCCGATTTTTGTCCTTTCTCGGTTGTTGAGGCCTGAGGCTACGAATACATACCATTCATTGATAGCACAATCACTTTGAATGCCACATTGTCAGATCCGTTAATCACTAGTTGAGTTTGCACAAATATTTTGGATGTTATGCTAAGGGAATAAATCCGTTGCAACCATATATATTTATACAGACCAACCCTTTTGATCATTGGAAATACTTTGTCAGACATTCGTCCATTTACGTTCGTTCTGGGATTGAACGAAACCGAAGGCACTATTTCTATTAATAGAAAAGCCCTTGCACTTTACTCCGTCTTCAATATATTCAGTATCTTGGTTCGCAACGCTTATGCCGATACGGAGTGGTTCTTCGGATAATAATCCAACCGGTCTCTCCATATTGACAACGATGGTCAAAACTTCGATAGTCTGTGATTTAACTATCGAATAAAAACAAGTGTTCAATCAACATATCAAACAAATCACTGGGCTCTTTAATATTTCATTAATTAAATCTCTTCTATATTTTCTCTATCAATATTTGTTAACCAAATATTTTCAATAATCATCTTGCCTCTTATGTCTTTTGGAAAACGTTTCCAAATATTAACTTCTTTTATTTTCTATATATTAGAAAATATCTTTATTTGCAATTGGAAACAATTCCAATCACTTATCTCTATCCCTTTTTGTTTACAACATTCGATTTTTTTTTATATTCACTTTCCTATCGAATTCAATACGTCGATACAATGATTTCTAATTATCAAAATATCTTAAAAATATTCTAACTCCTTAAATTTCCGGAAAATTTCGCCATAACCTCCCCTGTATCGGGAGCATCGGGAAATTTCAAATAGCTTCCCGGTATCTTCCTCAATCAAAAAGAAAAAGGAAAAGCCAAGCGGCTTGCCGATACGGCGCATAAAACCCATATATGAATTTAAACATGTACCTTATTGTCGAGCACATAAATTTAAATCTTCATACACTTCATCATGTACCTGTCCAACACCTGTTCACCTATTTTCCATTCAGTTTAACTCAATCCAATCGTTTGAATTCAGTTTCGCCCATTTATTCTTTAATTAGCTATTTTACCTATTTCACTTCTTTGTTTGAACATAACATGTTCAAATAAAATATTTAACTTTCTCATAACCAAATTGAATTTCAATTTCAATTCTAGTTTCCTTTTTTGATTTCGAATATAAATTTTCAAATCGAATTTACTTATTCGAACCCCAATATCCATTCGAAATCTTATTAACTAATTTTTATTCAATTTAGTTAATTCTATTCAATAAATCAAAATCTGGTTTCTGTTTCAAAAATCATATTCATTTACACAACTTGAATTCGCATATATTTTACAATTCAACTCTGAGATTTTCCAAATAGAAAAATTCGGATTTTTCCCGCTTAAAATCCTTTTATAACATTAAATAAACCATTATGGTTTTAAAACGATTCTGGCGCTGTTTTTTTTGAAAATTTGATTTTGACATATCTCAAAATATGTACGACGAAATCCAGATTTTTCTCTTTCATTAGAAAACTATTATCAAACCGGTCCTGACGTTTCTTGTTTCAAAGAATTTCGACTTCAATTGAGTTCTGTATATTCAATTGAAGTTCGAATTGCCAATTTTACGAACTGCAGCGCTGCGGCGAGTTCGTTTTAATTATATTTATATATATAAACCTTTAAACTTCTTTAAAATGAATTCAACTCCATTTTAATATATATATTCGTATATATTTCAAATTCCATTTGAATCTTTACATTTCAAATTCCATAGTTTAAAATCCTGTATTCAAATCCCATTTGAAATCCTTTATTCGAATTCCATTTCAAATCCTTTATTCGAATTCTATTTCAAATCCTCTATTTAATTTCCACCTTAATTCCACTCCTTTTTGAATTTCTATATTTGAAATTCATACTTGAATTTAAATACCCAAACTCCATTTAAATTTCTATTTGAAATTCTAAATGTTTCAAATCCCATTTGAACTTCTATATTCCAATTTCTATATTTGAATTCTATTGGAATTCAAATATTCAAACTCCTTTTAAATTCTATATTCAAAATTCCATAGTTTAAACCCATTTGAATTTCATATTCAAATCTCATAGATCAAATCCTATTTGAATTCAATTTGAATCTCTTGTATTCAAATTTCATTTTCCATTTCCATTTGAATTCTAATATTCAAATTTATTTCCAACATCATTTGAATTTCTTCACTCAAATCCATTTGAATTCCCTTGAATTCAAATTCCATTTCAAGACCATTTGGATTTCCTATTTTGAAATTCTATTTGAAATTCTATTTCCAATCCTACTTTGAAAATCCTATTTCAAAGTTTATTTCAAATTCTATTTTGAAATTCTACATTCAAATCTCTATTTCAATTTCCCATTTCAAACTCCATTTGAATTTTCATATTCAAATCTCTATTTGAATTTTCTTTATTTGAATTCAAATTCTATATTCCATGCTAATTCCGCATATTAAAATTCCATTTGAACTTCTATTTGAATTTCTGATATTCAATCTCCTTTTAAAATTTAAATATTTACACGCTTTTCAAAATTCAAATGTTATACTCAAATTTCATTTGAGTTATATATATTTAAAAATTTCACTTCACATCTTATTTTGAAATTTCATTTCAAATTCAAATTTCACACTTGTATTTCTATTTCTGAATTATCAAATGATAATCCTTTTTCACTTCATTTATAACTTCGTTATAAAAGAATTATTTATAAACTTCGTTTATAAAGAACTACTTGTTTTATTTTTCAAAAACAAGTTTATATTTTATTTCCATTTAAAATTCAAATTCTATTTAAAAATAGAATTTTCCCTTTTTTAAATCTCCAATATCCTTTCCACGATATTTTTAAATATCATTACTTAAGCCCAGTGATATTTAAACACACAAAGCAACCAATTATTTATTTTTCTAACACATCATATATAACAATATATATGCAAACAAATAAACAACAGATAATATATTTTTGAGGAATCCAGTTGGATTCCTCCAACCTGTTTCCCTGCATCCACAGACGTTAGCACATAAATAATACCCATTCTGCTTCGTGGCAGAATATCGCGGTATAGAAGGTCATCCACTAATCATAGCGTGGGGCGTATAGGGTAATCATCCGCTATGAAACTGCGGGCATCCGCTAATGAGACTGCGGGAATCCAACCAATCAATCAACCCAATATATATATATATAGCCTAAATAACTAATATATATATATAAAACAAGCAGAAAAATCCAACGAGCAACAACAATTATTTTTAACGAAATAAAAATAATTAAAAATAAAAGGTGAGTGAGATTTACTCACAGTGTTTTTCGCTTGTCGAATATCCATTTAAATTTCCTCATCTTGCGGCAACAATTTGACTTGAGTGAATTCTTCCTAATACTCCATCCTTTGATATCTCAAACCATTTACTGAGATGCGTCTGTGTTGTCTCAAACTCCATAGATCATCGTACAACAAGCCTCCTTCAAATGCCAAGCATATCCTGTCATATCTGAGCTTTAGCTTCCAATCACCATGTCAGTACCTCAAAACCATATTTGATGCCATTTCCTGAAAGTCGAACACTGTACCCATTTGTACAGGTTCCACGATAATTGAACTTCGACCTCCCTATGAACACCGTTCACTAACAACTCGACTTTGCAAAAGTTGCAACCTCCCTACCCACTGCGATGTTGATAGTGCTCCACATTAGATCGCGATATCCACTTCATTCACTGTTCGAACCCACCACCGCCACCTGGTACGAAATCACCACAGACCCAATTATCAACTAGTGAATCGAACTCCAGTTCGCACTAATACCATCCTCTCCCTCACACACATCGACCTCTTGGAACACCACGACGTCTACCAACCCACCGCGACTTCGAACCCTAACTCAGTAACAACCCGAACGCCTTCGCGATGTTGAATCTCAGGCCTCGCGACTTCCTGATGTCGAATCCAAGGAGCAACCGCGGCCTTCTATTCTTGCTATTGACTTGCGCTTAAATCCTTGAAGTCGAACACTGAACTCGCGATTTTACTTGAATTTGTTTTCGCGATTTTGAGACAAAGGTTTTTTTTTTACTGTTTTCAACAAGAACGATATTATTTCGGTTTGTTCTGAAGCTTTGATTTATAAGGGGATCGTCCCTTTTGATTTTAGCAGAAGGAAGTAAAAGAAGAGAGGGGTGCGATTTTAGAAGATTTGGATTTTCCATTTCATTTGAGGAGCGGCTTCATTCTTATTTTATAGAAGGAGGGGGGAGACCGTAGTACACGAGAAATAAATGGATGTATGGCGAAGTACAATGCATATTTAATACGATTTGATTTCTAGAGATTTTCACTTTAATTTATATAGATATCGATTTGATCTGATGCTTATCCACTGATCAAATAAATCGGGGTTCACAATTAAAAATCGTGGACCGCTATTTTAGCGTACCAACAGTCGTTATAATGTTATAATGCTATACTGAACTCAACAGAATAATTTCTGAAATTTATTTCGAATGTGGATGTATAAAATAACCATAATAAATCGATATAGTATACTTTAAATTCAAAAACAATTAAATTCTCTGATGATAAAATATTTTTATTATCATCTATATTCAAATACAATTAATACTGATCATCTAAATTGTTTTGATTCAATTCTAACTTCGAATTGAATATATTTCGTATTACGATAATTATATCGATAATTCAATATAAAAATCGATTTATATTATCAGCTCTATATTGAAAATAATATTAAATATTCAAAATAAACAAACGAAAAATCTGGGTCGTTACATTCTTCCCCCCTTAAAATAATTTCGTCCTCGAAATTGCTAAGGTAGGAAAAATGGTACAAATCCATTACTTTTCAAAATCTCACTTATGTTGAAACTCAACTCCTCATATTTCTACAACTTTTAGTTATACCCAAAACTTTTGGTTTCTATTTACGTTACTCATCATATATACTTAAATTCATATGATCTAAAATGATTCTCGACCCATATATTCACATTCCATCTATATTTCCTTCATATGCATTCAATCTCATTCAAATTGATTTTAATTCAATTTATTCACTTCCGTCCATTTAACTTACTTAAGTTAAATTTAATTTCAATCCTTCAAATCCCTGGTTTCTTATTTCAAATAATATAAATATATACATATATTTACATCCATTTCAAATTCAAAATATTTGAATTTTTCAATTAAACTTGTTTTCTTTCAAACAAATTTCCATCAAAAATTTTCTAAGGTAGCAATCCATCACTTAGAACTCGAAAATGAACACTGATGAGGCTGCAGTCATCATCAGAATTATTTTCCAGTCACTGAAGTGAGTTCAGTGCTTTATCACTTTCAAAATCCCCTTCAAAACAAAGCTATATTATTTTAATATATTTCAAAAATATATTTTTCAAATCTCCCAGGATTTTAAATTCTTAATTCAAATTTTGAATCCAATTCTAGTTCATCTTATTTGTATATTTCATCCATATACAAATTCTATTTGGTTCTATCTAACCATTTTGTTTCTTATAATCTTATTTGATTATAATAATAACAACCAATACATCCATATATAATAATTTCAAAAATTATTCTTTCTATATCAAAATAGGATTTTGGGTAAAATTATTTCATCTACCCACTTGAAAACAATATTATGTTCAATCTTCTGTTCAAGCATTTAGAAATTCCTATCGATTCCGCGGCGTCCCACGATTCGATCAGAATTCATAAACCACTCAACCGACTAGCCAACACAATATAAAATGGTTTTTATATCAAATAACAAATACGCTCTCTCGTATATATATACACTCCACTCATTCTAGGGTACTGCTGACCCTATCTCTAATGAGCACGTGCCACACAAGCCTAGGTGTTTGCTCAACCTGGCTCTGATACCACCTGTAACGACCCGCAAATCCGTGCCATCTGAGTTGACTAAATATACCACACGTCCAACCCAAATAACACACAAATACGAACCATTAATAGAAAGAAGTTAGAAGATGAGAAATAGAAAGAAAGAAATATTAGAATAGAAGAAAACGAAGATCACAAACTCACAGCGGAACGAATCAAATATATTATATAACATAACCTTTGAAATACAAATCAGTAACTTTATATACATACCATCATCAGAGCACAACAGTTATTTCTGGAACAGTTATAAACACCTGTTTCCAGATACAAACATGGTTCACATCGGAATATATGATAGTCTATAGCTAACTGGCGAAGCCTCCTGCTTCCAGCTCCTCCAAATGAATCTGTGAAATCCCGACTACTTGACTGCCCGTAAAAATTTGGGCACCCAAGAGTTTAGGGAAAACAAACAAAATAAACTCTGGGTCAGTCATGGGACTGGTGTGAGTAAACTCCAACCACTTGTTTAACTTTAAAAATCCTTTCAAAAGAAAAGATAATAGTAAGACCAGCCCACACATAAACATGGACGGTTTTTACCTTACTATAACCCAAAACACTTTGATACGAAAATCCAGTGATATTATAATAATGTCTACATCAAGTAAATAACCAAATAGCAGAACGCTTGCATCTCACGCTCCACATATATATTATAAAATCAAACCCGCATGGCGCTTATTGGAGATTGGATTTCCAACATGACAAGGTATGGAACCACCTTCCGCTAGTGTATCTCTAGAGAGGAATACACTGCGTTCAACAAGAACATCTTGCAACCCGGCCCACACATGACCGACCACTCATTTTGCTTGAGTGTATCGAATGTATATTACCAACGGTTGGGATCAGCAACTGTCTCCCGACTGGGACAGCATCGAATAGAATAAGAAATTAAATGAACCTCTAGATAGGTGATTATACATCCTAATGGGTGCGACCCACATAGCCATGCTGCCTGCCCGATTTTTGTCCTTTCCCGGTTGTTGAGGCCTGAGGCTACGAATACTTACCATTCATTGATAGCACAATCACTTTGAATGCCACATTGTCAGATCCGTTAATCACTAGTTGAGTTTGCACAAATATTCTGGATGTTATGCTAAGGGAATAAATCCGTTGCAACCATATATATTTATACAGACCAAACCTTTTGATCATTGAAAATACTTTGTCAGACATTCGTCCATTTACGTTCGTTCTGGGATTGAACGAAACCGAAGGCACTATTTCTATTAATAGAAAAGCCCTTGCACTTTACTCCGTCTTCAATATATTCAGCATCTTGGTTCGCAACGCTTATGCCGATACGGAGTGGTTCTTCGGATAATAATCCAACCGGTCTCTCCATATTGACAACGATGGTCAAAACTTCGATAGTCTGTGATTTAACTATCGAATAAAAACAAGTGTTCAATCAACATATCAAACAAATCACTGGGCTCTTTAATATTTCATTAATTAAATCTCTTCTATATTTTCTCTATCAATATTTGTTAACCAAATATTTTCAATAATCATCTTGCCTCTTATGTCTTTTGGAAAACGTTTCCAAATATTAACTTCTTTTATTTTCTATATATTAGAAAATATCTTTATTTGCAATTGGAAACAATTCCAATCACTTATCTCTATCCCTTTTTGTTTACAACATTTGATTTTTTTTATATTCACTTTCCTATCGAATTCAATACGTCGATACAATGATTTCTAATTATCAAAATATCTTAAAAATATTCTAACTCCTTAAATTTCCGGAAAATTTCGCCATAACCTCCCCTGTATCGGGAGCATCGGGAAATTTCAAATAGCTTCCCGGTATCTTCCTCAATCAAAAAGAAAAAGGAAAAGCCAAGCGGCTTGCCGATACGGCGCATAAAACCCATATATGAATTTAAACATGTACCTTATTGTCGAGCACATAAATTTAAATCTTCATACACTTCATCATGTACCTGTCCAACACCTGTTCACCTATTTTCCATTCAGTTTAACTCAATCCAATCGTTTGAATTCAGTTTCGCCCATTTATTCTTTAATTAGCTATTTTGCCTATTTCACTTCTTTGAATAAAATATTTAACTTTCTCATAACCAAATTGAATTTCAATTTCAATTCTAGTTTCCTTTTTTGATTTCGAATATAAATTTTCAAATCGAATTTACTTATTCGAACCCCAATATCCATTCGAAATCTTATTAACTAATTTTTATTCAATTTAGTTAATTCTATTCAATAAATCAAAATCTGGTTTCTGTTTCAAAAATCATATTCATTTACACAACTTGAATTCGCATATATTTTACAATTCAACTCTGAGATTTTCCAAATAGAAAAATTCGGATTTTTCCCGCTTAAAATCCTTTTATAACATTAAATAAACCATTATGGTTTTAAAACGATTCTGGCGCTGTTTTTTTTGAAAATTTGATTTTGACATATCTCAAAATATGTACGACGAAATCCAGATTTTTCTCTTTCATTAGAAAACTATTATCAAACCGGTCCTGGCGTTTCTTGTTTCAAAGAATTTCGACTTCAATTGAGTTCTGTATATTCAATTGAAGTTCGAATTGCCAATTTTACGAACTGCAGCGCTGCGGCGAGTTCGTTTTAATTATATTTATATATATAAACCTTTAAACTTCTTTAAAATGAATTCAACTCCATTTTAATATATATATTCATATATATTTCAAATTCCATTTGAATCTTTACATTTCAAATTCCATAGTTTAAAATCCTGTATTCAAATCCCATTTGAAATCCTTTATTCGAATTCCATTTCAAATCCTTTATTCGAATTCTATTTCAAATCCTCTATTTAATTTCCACCTTAATTCCACTCCTTTTTGAATTTCTATATTTGAAATTCATACTTGAATTTAAATATCCAAACTCCATTTAAATTTCTATTTGAAATTCTAAATGTTTCAAATCCCATTTGAACTTCTATATTCCAATTTCTATATTTGAATTCTATTGGAATTCAAATATTCAAACTCCTTTTAAATTCTATATTCAAAATTCCATAGTTTAAACCCATTTGAATTTCATATTCAAATCTCATAGATCAAATCCTATTTGAATTCAATTTGAATCTCTTGTATTCAAATTTCATTTTCCATTTCCATTTGAATTCTAATATTCAAATTTATTTCCAACATCATTTGAATTTCTTCACTCAAATCCATTTGAATTCCCTTGAATTCAAATTCCATTTCAAGACCATTTGGATTTCCTATTTTGAAATTCTATTTGAAATTCTATTTCCAATCCTACTTTGAAAATCCTATTTCAAAGTTTATTTCAAATTCTATTTTGAAATTCTACATTCAAATCTCTATTTCAATTTCCCATTTCAAACTCCATTTGAATTTTCATATTCAAATCTCTATTTGAATTTTCTTTATTTGAATTCAAATTCTATATTCCATGCTAATTCCGCATATTAAAATTCCATTTGAACTTCTATTTGAATTTCTGATATTCAATCTCCTTTTAAAATTCAAATATTTACACGCTTTTCAAAATTCAAATGTTATACTCAAATTTCATTTGAGTTATATATATTTAAAAATTTCACTTCACATCTTATTTTGAAATTTCATTTCAAATTCAAATTTCACACTTGTATTTCTATTTCTGAATTATCAAATGATAATCCTTTTTCACTTCATTTATAACTTCGTTATAAAAGAATTATTTATAAACTTCGTTTATAAAGAACTACTTGTTTTATTTTTCAAAAACAAGTTTATATTTTATTTCCATTTAAAATTCAAATTCTATTTAAAAATAGAATTTTCCCTTTTTTAAATCTCCAATATCCTTTCCACGATATTTTTAAATATCATTACTTAAGCCCAGTGATATTTAAACACACAAAGCAACCAATTATTTATTTTTCTAACACATCATATATAACAATATATATGCAAACAAATAAACAACAGATAATATATTTTTGAGGAATCCAGTTGGATTCCTCCAACCTGTTTCCCTGCATCCACAGACGTTAGCACATAAATAATACCCATTCTGCTTCGTGGCAGAATATCGCGGTATAGAAGGTCATCCACTAATCATAGCGTGGGGCGTATAGGGTAATCATCCGCTATGAAACTGCGGGCATCCGCTAATGAGACTGCGGGAATCCAACCAATCAATCAACCCAATATATATATATAGCCTAAATAACTAATATATATAAAACAAGCAGAAAAATCCAACGAGCAACAACAATTATTTTTAACGAAATAAAAATAATTAAAAATAAAAGGTGAGTGAGATTTACTCACAGTGTTTTTCGCTTGTCGAATATCCATTTAAATTTCCTCATCTTGCGGCAACAATTTGACTTGAGTGAATTCTTCCTAATACTCCATCCTTTGATATCTCAAACCATTTACTGAGATGCGTCTGTGTTGTCTCAAACTCCATAGCTCATCGTACAACAAGCCTCCTTCAAATGCCAAGCATATCCTGTCATATCTGAGCTTTAGCTTCCAATCACCATGTCAGTACCTCAAAACCATATTTGATGCCATTTCCTGAAAGTCGAACACTGTACCCATTTGTACAGGTTCCACGATAATTGAACTTCGACCTCCCTATGAACACCGTTCACTAACAACTCGACTTTGCAAAAGTTGCAACCTCCCTACCCACTGCGATGTTGATAGTGCTCCACATTAGATCGCGATATCCACTTCATTCACTGTTCGAACCCACCACCGCCACCTGGTACGAAATCACCACAGACCCAATTATCAACTAGTGAATCGAACTCCAGTTCGCACTAATACCATCCTCGCCCTCACACACATCGACATCTTGGAACACCACGACGTCTACCAACCCACCGCGACTTTGAACCCTAACTCAGTAACAACCCGAACGCCTTCGCGATGTTGAATCTCAGGCCTCGCGACTTCCTGATGTCGAATCCAAGGAGCAACCGCGACCTTCTATTCTTGATATTGACTTGCGCTTAAATCCTTGAAGTCGAACACTGAACTCGCGATTTTACTTGAATTTGTTTTCGCGATTTTGAGACAAAGGTTTTTTTTTACTGTTTTCAACAAGAACGATATTATTTCGGTTTGTTCTGAAGCTTTGATTTATAAGGGGATCGTCCCTTTTGATTTTAGCAGAAGGAAGTAAAAGAAGAGAGGGGTGTGATTTTAGAAGATTTGGATTTTCCATTTCATTTGAGGAGCGGCTTCATTCTTGTTTTATAGAAGGAGGGGGGAGACCGTAGTACACGAGAAATAAATGGATGTAGGGCGAAGTACAATGCATATTTAATACGATTTGATTTCTAGAGATTTTCACTTTAATTTATACAGATATCGATTTGATCTGATGCTTATCCACTGATCAAATAAATCGGGGTTCACAATTAAAAATCGTGGACCGCTATTTTAGCGTACCAACAGTCGTTATAATGTTATAATGCTATACTGAACTCAACAGAATAATTTCTGAAATTTATTTCGAATGTGGATGTATAAAATAACCATATTAAATCGATATAGTATACTTTAAATTCAAAAACAATTAAATTCTCTGATGATAAAATATTTTTATTATCATCTATATTCAAATACAATTAATACTGATCATCTAAATTGTTTTGATTCAATTCTAACTTCGAATTGAATATATTTCGTATTACGATAATTATATCGATAATTCAATATAAAAATCGATTTATATTATCAGCTCTATATTGAAAATAATATTAAATATTCAAAATAAACAAACGAAAAATCTGGGTCGTTACAGATTGGCTCCCTACTCGTAGATACCCGTGCTGGACCCACAGTGGGGTGTATCACTCCTGTAAAGTGGCAACCCGATACAATTTGAGGATGCACGGCTTATACATACACGATGCAACAACGTCTTACCTACTAGCCCGGGTCCACACACGCATATGAAACCCGTTGGACTTGCGTTGCCACCGCTAACCCGTTTGGCCTCTTATAGTCAAGCCCAATATGCATGTCCCGTCCTCGACTTGGGTCGAGCCCACAAAGATATGTTTGGGTTACTGGTTGAAATGGGCCCCCACTATTTACCACAAGCTATCCACCTAAGCTTGTCCCCACTAGTATATCCCACTTAACCCTTTTCTTAGTCATGTTCATTTACATGTGTGTTTGGTTAAGTCTTACTAATCGTATTATTTCAAATGCCACTAAAGGCACTCACTAGATTCCTCATGCCACCCAAGGCACCTACTTAACCCCCATGCCCCACTTCAAGTGTTTATCCGGTTAAGTATTTCTTAATTCATTCAGGCCGTAACCTCATAAAGACCTCTCACATTAGACTGGCATTTATGGCAGCTGGATTCGCCGAGCGGGTCCAGGCAGTCTTACACCATAAAAGAGTCTAACCTCGTGTCTTTAAAACTGTTATGCTTTAATTTGGGCCTAGGACCTCTCACATTGGGCTAACATTTGTGACTACTGGATTCGCCGGGCGGGTTCGGGCAGGTTTACGTCACAAATGAGTCCAACCTCGTGTCCTAAGCCTTGATTATCACTTATAATCTCTTACCCCAGTTTTAATAATTCCCTATTCAAATTATTAATTAATTCCAATTTTAATGATGTCCATAATTGACTCAATTATGGCCATCCACTTACGGTATGCAAAATCATATCAATTGCACCCCAATTTCTTAATATTAAATCCCTAATATTACCCCTACCCCACGTTGTACGTTCGCTTATTCTACGCAAAATATACGTTAGACTCGAATAGTCTAACTCATAGCACAAAGATAAATTATCACAACATATAGACAAATAAAATAGATCTAATCATAATAGGGGTGAAACTTGCATAAAACTACACATGTCATGGATCTAAAGGTGTCAACTTGTTTGGTTAAATGTCACAACTTACATAATATGATCATAACACAAGTTCATGTATAAACTTGCATATGTGGTTTATGAAACATAATGATGGTGTGAACTAGCATCTAACACATAGAACTCACACATGTCATTGCATAATTCTAGATCTAAATAGATGTCATAATTCTAGATCTAAATGGATGTCACACAATATGTGAGATTATACATACTAATAAGTCTAAACTTGTATAGGTACATGTGATTTATCATGTGAATCATCATTGCCCAAACATATATAATCAACATCATGATTCATATGCTAACTACAACATAATAACATCATGGATTTGTAACATCGCAACTTAGCATAGAAACTTGTAACATATATAATATCATCATAGCATGGTTTACAACATATAGGATATCATCATCACATATCATAGGATTTACAACATACATGATAGCATAAGGTTTACAACAACATATATGACAATTCACATCATTTTCTTATGATCCATATCACATCTTAATCTAATTAGTTTGCTAATAATCTTATTAATATCATCATACTCACAATTACAAAAGAAAGAGAGTCTTGTTTTGCTTTAGAGTTGAGTAGAATTAGAGTTTTGATTAGCTTTCTTCCTTCTTAGTTGGCGGCGGCTACACTGAGTTCCATGGCGATGGCATGACGGCGGCTATTCTATTTTTCATGTGAATTTAGAGTGAGAGACAACCTAGGTATATATAGAGTTCAGGATTTATTTAGACCGTCAGATCAACTCAGAACTATCCTGAACCGTTAAATTAGCCAACTCAGCCCTAAATACACATCAGCAGCTCAAGATTTGGCTCAGCCAAAACCTGGCCGACCTGACCAGGTCGACACCTAAGTCGACTGCCCCGTCGACCTGGTCCCGGGGGTGTCGACTGCCCAGTCGACTCCCCTGTCGACAACCGTTGTTGGGCGGGAAATTTCCCGCCTAGCCTGTTTGACTTCGAATTTTGAATTTTGAATTTTCTGTAACTTCCGATGGCCACATCATCATCATACGAAGTCCAATTCACGCAAACTCGGACTCTATCACAACCAGAATTCCGAGACGAACACAATGGCGCAACCCGTTTCCCTCAATTCTCACGTCTGAGATTAGTTATTCTTTAATTTGTGAATATTAATATTATCAGAATTACGGGGTGTTACATTCTCCCCTCCTTAAAGGATTTCGACCTCGAAATCTTCAAGTCAAGAAGAATGTATATCCTAACATCCAAACAACCATCTACTCAACCATCAAACACTGGCATCCATTGTCCTTATAAAGTTTCTAATGTTGTATGAACATATGCAAGAAGTATGTGTATATGTTCCTTATCTAATGCAAAATCAGGCGGTCTACTGATTCAGTTGGCCTCCTTAATGCAAACCATGATAGTGCCATGCATCCATTATGTATGCAGAAGTTCCTTAATGCTACATATTATCTCTATATGCGTGCACAATCATCATCTGAATGCAGCATCCATATGATAATACAATCATCATACATCCATTTTACTAAATACATCCATTTATATGCAATATGCAATATGAAGTGACTGAGCCAATCTAGTGCCTAATAGTGTGTGTATATGCGTCCACGAGCAACCACTAGCAAACACTTGCATCCACTTTGCACCCATCATACATAACATGTTTCAACCATAGGATTATCCTAACTAAAGGTCAAAGATACTAGCGAGAGGACATACAAAAGATAAGATAAGTACAAACTAAGCGATAAAGGAGAAATTAAAAGACATACCCTCGAAAAGAAAAGGGTATCGTGAACGCATCTTCTCTTCTGTCTCCCAGGTAGCGTTGCTCTCATCATCTCCCCATTGCACTTTGACTAGTCTGACCTCTCGATTTCTCAGCCTCTTGATCTCCGACCCAAGAATGCATGTAGGAGCTCGTCGAATCGTCGCATCACGCTCTATCTCCACCTCTCTAAGCAAGTTCGGCTCTACCACTTCCACGGTCTCGTGCAAGCACTTCCTCAAATGTGACACATGGAATACGTCGTGTACACCACTAAGTCTCTCAGGCAACTCCACTCTATACGCCATCTGTCCAATCTTCTTTTTAATAGGAAACGGCCCTACGAACCTTGGTGCTAATTTCCCAACGGACCCAAAGCGAACAACGTTCCGTAATGGAGACACTTTGATAAAGATCATGTCCCCAACATCAAACTCAAGATCTGTCCTCCTCTTATCCGCATAAGATTTCTGCCTATCTTGCGTTGTCTTCATCCTCCTTCGAATCAAGTCGATCTTTTCCGAAGTCTCTCTAATCATATCGGGCCCAAGTAAGATCTTATCGGTAGATTCCTACCAACATGTAGGTGAACGACAAGGTCGTCCATAAAGAGCTTCGAAAGGTGCCATGCCAATGCTGGACTGAAAGCTGTTATTATATGCGAACTCTACCAACGGAAGATGCTCTTCCTATGTACCTCCAAAGTCGAGGATAAATATCCTTAAAAGATCCTCTAGAATGCGATTCACCCTCTCAGTCTGGCCGTCCGTCTGAGGATGATACGTGGTGCTTAAACGTAACTGAGTCCCTACCGCCTCTTGCAAGCTCCTCCAAAATTCGCTAGTGAAGATAGGATCACGGTCGCTTACTATGCTAGAAGGAACACCATGCAAACGAACTATCTCTCGGACGTATACAGAAGCTAACCATGGAGCAGTCCTCTTACTCTTCACGGGAATAAAATGGGCGCTTTTAGTAAGTCTATCTACTATAACCCAAATCCCCGTATTACCCTTCCTTGATCTTGGTAATCCATCCACAAAGTCCATCGAGACACTTTCCCATTTCCATAGTGGAACCTCCAATGGGTGAAGCAACCCCAGGTTTCTTTTGCTCCGCTTTTACTTGTTGGCACACTAAGCATCTAGCGACATGCTCGGCCACATCCCTCTTTATTCCGGCCCAAAATAAAACTCGCTTCATGTCTTTGTACATCTTGTCCCCGCCGGGATGAATGGTCATCTTCGAATGATGTGCTTCGTCAAGAATAGCCTTCCTCAAACCTTCGTCTCGAGGTACACAAAGTCTACTATCCCTACGTAACCAACCCTTATCATCTAGGGTATACCTAAGGAGATGGCTTGATGACTCCCCTCTTTTGAGCTTCTCCACTAACTCAACCAATTGTGGGTCGTCTCGATGTGCCTCACCAATCCATCCCAAAAGCGTAGGTCTGACCTCCAAGGATGCTAGCAAACCGGGTACAAAGTCAACGGAAGGTCTAAAGTCAAACATAGAGATGAATTCTAAGTTTCGCCGTTCAACAAACAACGGACTCAAGGACAGCCTTTTCCTACTTAAGGCGTCTGCCACCACGTTACCCTTGCCAGGGGTATATGCTATTTCGAAGTCGTAGGACAATAAGAATTCCTTCCACCTTTACTATCTTAAATTTAAGTTTTTCTGAGAGAATAAGTATTTTAAAGATTTGTGGTCAGTGAATAATTCGAATTTCTCGCCAAGAAGATAATGGAACCAAGACTTAAGCGCAAAAACAATTGGGGCCAACTATAGGTCATGCGTGGGGTAATTCTTCTCATGCACCCTTAACTGCCTTCCACCATAGGCTATTACCCTTCCCTCTTGCATTAAGACTGTGCCTAGTCCTGTCCCACAAGCATCGGTATAAATAGTAAATGGCTTACTCCCGTTTGGCAGCACTAAGACTGGAGCTGAGGTCAAAGCTCTCTTTAAACGTTGGAACGCATCATCACAATCTACGTCCCACGCGAAGACTAGGTTCTTCTTCGTCAGGCGTGTTAATGGAGCTGATATCTTTGCGAAGTCTTTGATAAACTTCCTATAGAAACCAGCCAACCCCAAGAAACTCCTCACTTCGGAAGCATTTTAAGGGACCTTCCAATCTTGGATGGACACTACCTTCGCGGGATCCACAGCTATCCCTTCTTTGGAAACCACGTGCCTTAAGAATCGTACTTCCTTCCTCCAGAAGTGACACTTAGAAAATTTAGCTTTAAGATTATATGCTCGAAGGGTCTCCAACACTTCCCTAAGATGTAGGGCATGCTCTTCTTCATTCTTAGAAAAGATCAAGATGTCGTCTACAAAGACCACCACGAATTTATTAAGGTACTCCCTAAACACCCCACTCATCAAATCAACGAAGTATGCAGGGGCGTTTGTCAAACCGAAGGGCATCACTAGCCATTCATAGAAACCGTCCGGAGTACTAAAGGCAGTCTTGTCAATGCTATCCTTAGCCACTCTCAATTGATGGAATCCAGTGGCTAAGTCCAACTGCGAAAACACTGAGGCGCCAACTAACTGATCGAAGAGATCGTCAATCCTCGGCAGTGGGTGTCTGTTCTTCTTAGTAAGCTTATTAAGTTCTCTATAGTCCACACAAAGTCTAAGCGACCCATCCGCCTTCATGGCAAATACTACTGGAGCACCCCACTCCGATATACTTCGTCTTATGAACCCCTTCTCAAGCAACTCCTTCACTTGCTTATTGAGTTCCCTCCTTTCACGAGGAGCCATGTGGCGTACTGGTAAAGATACTGGTTTTGCATTATCGACAAAATATATTCGAAAATCTATCTTTCGCTTCGGAGGCAAGCCCTTCACCTCCTCAAACACATCCGAGTATTCTTGGACCACTGTAACAGATTGTAGATTCTCAACAGATGCGTCAAGCGACTCTAGATAACTTAGCATAACGGAATTTATGGGATTACAAAAGATTTTTAGAGCGTTACCAAGGCGAGTAATGAGCCTAACTACTCTCCTTTCACAATCAAGAACGACCCCATTTCTGGATAACCAATCCATTCCTAAAATTAGCCCATAGCCCGTGAAGTCCAAAACATAAGCATCACATCTAAACTCAACGCTAAGTATAGAAATTTTCAAATCCAAACACATCATGGACAAATAAGCTGAGCCCCCAATTGGATTCGAAACAACTAAAGGATCCTCTACAAAACTGGTGTTTAAGTGCAGTGATTCAACTAATGATGTAGAGATAAACGAATGCGATGCGCCCGAATCGAATAACGTACGGACAGGATGATCAAACAGAAAAACTAAGCTTTCAACAGAAATGGTTCTACCTCGTTCTTGCAGTGGTGGGACCGCGAGAGCCTGAACTTGTCCCCTTGCCTGCCCTGGTGCCATAAGAGCCTGCACCTGTCCTTCCAAGGTAGACCCTGCCCTCTGCCCCTTCTTTGGGTAGTCCTTTACTAGATGTCCCGCTTCACCACAGTGAAACCAGCCAGTCTTGTTTTTCTTTCGGCAATCCTTGCTGAGATGGCCTGGTGTCCCAAAGTTAAAGCATCTTTTCTTTCCTTTGCCATTATTGTCTTTACCACCCTTCTTGTTTTGCTGTTGTGGTTTCTTCTGATCCCCTTTCTTCTCGGGTGCCTTATTAGCATTAGCACCTTTCTCCTCATGCATGAGTGCCATGTCTACTAGCTTCTCAAAGGTGCCCCCCATAGGGATGTGGGTCATAGCCAACCCTTGCAACAGCTCATTCAAGCCATTAACGAACCTCAGAGCCTTCTTCTCCGATGTGTTCACTAAGTCCAACCCAAACCTTGCTAACTGATTAAATTTGTTGACATATTCTTTCACTGATAGATTTCCCTGCTTCAATGTCAAGAACCTTTCCATATATAGATTCTCTTCTGCCCTTGAGAGAAACTTTGCCTCAAACCTACGTCTGAAATCCACCTAAGAATCAACAGGACGCTCCCCATTAGTGACCTCCCACCAAAACGAGGCCTCTCCCTTCATCAACCAAGCTGCTAAACGAACTTTCCTTTCGTCATCTACTTCAAAGATGCCAAGCAATTCCTCTGTCTCCTTAAGCCAATCTCTAGCTTCCCCAAACGTTTCTGACCCTTGAAAAGGTTTTCCACCCATAGCCTTAAATTCCTTGCATGTCTTCTCAAAAGTGTCAATGCGAGGAGGGGGGGGAGGGGGAGGAACGGGTGCAACTGGGGGTGGAGGAACATTTTCTGGACCTGGGACGGTGGCCCTAAACTCCAAGTATCTCCTAAATCATCCTGGTATTGTTACACCCTCCGGAAGATTCAAATCTTCAGCCATGCTGAAAGGAAAAAGGAAAGATTCAAAATGGAAAATTCGAAAGATAAAGATATGGCTATTGAGGATTATGTTTTTTCTTAAAAACTTTCCTCTTAAAATCACTCATTAAGACATGTTTTTGAAAATACTTCTTCCAAAAATACTTTAGAAAAATAGTTTTTCTAAAAAGATTATCTGTTCTGGTAACCTTAAGCTCTGATACCACGTGTAACACCCCACGTCCAATAATGTCACTCACAAAGGAAATGAATTAACTTCCATGGAGGTTTTAAGTGAATATAGAACAGAAAAATTACAACAAGACAGATAATAAGTAGTAATTGGAAATCTAAAACTTTATTTCATTGCAGCGGAAATTAAACATGTTTGTTACATCATAAAACCATAAATCAGAGTCAAGTACAATATCTATCTTGATAAAACAAAATACATAATCCCAGTACATAAATAGCCATTAAAGAAGATAACAAGCTGGACTTTACTTCAACGGTCCAAGCTTTCCGAAAGAGAGATAAAGCAATCCAATCAAGCTCCACTAGAGCTGGGCCCACCCTGAGGACCTGGAGGGGAAAAAGATGGATATAGAGGGGGTCAGACATAAAGTCTGGCGAGTATGATAATTCTAACAATATTATTATCAAAATAACTAGACTAAGGCATAAGCTAGAAAACAAGGAAATGTCTATGAACCATTGGGTATGGAAGAGTAGATAAAGATAACGTTAAAGGCACACCTAATACTAACGAATAATTACTGCACTGCACCACACCAGTCACCCTAAAGGTTGATCCCACTTGCTTCACTTAGAAATTTTATAAATAACTTCGTGTACCCCTAGCTGACTACATAGGTGTCGCCTGCCCTTATCTCCGCTAGGTGTACCCCACTACCCACTTGCGATCGGCTCCCTACTCGTAGATACCCGTGTTGGCCCCAAAGTGGGGTGTATCACTCCCCTAAAGTAGCAACCCGATACAATTTGAGGATGCACGTCTTATACCCACACGATGCAACAACGTCTAACCTACCAGCCCGGGTTCACACACACATATGAAACCCGTTGGACTTGCGTTGCCACCGCTAACCCGTTTGGCCTCTTATAGTCAAGCCCAGTATGCATGTCCCATCCTCAACTTGGGTCTAGCCCACAAAGATACGTTTGGGTTACTGGTTGAAATGGGCCCCCACTATTTACCACAAGCTATCCACCTAAGCTTGTCCCCACTAGTATATCCCACTTAACCCTCTTCTTAGTCATGTTCATTTACATGTGTGTTTGGTTAAGTCTTACTAATCGTATTTCAAATGCCACTAAAGGCACTCACTAGATTCCTCGTGCCACCCAAGGCACCTACTTAACCCCCATGCCCCACTTCACATGTTTATCTATTTAAGTATTTCTTAATTCATTCAGGCCATAACCTCATAAAGACCTCTCACATTAGACTGGCATTTATGGCAGCTGGATTCGCCGGGTGGGTCCGGGCAGTCTTACACCATAAAAGAGTCTAACCTCGTGTCTTTACAACTGTTATGCTTTAATTTGGGCCTAGGACCTCTCACATTGGGATGACATTTGTGACTACTGGATTCGCCGGGCGGGTCCGGGCAGGTTTACGTCACAAATGAGTCCATCCTCGTGTCCTAAGCATTGATTATCACTTATAATCTCTTACCCCAGTTTTAATAATTCCCTATTCAAATTATTAATTAATTACAATTTTAATGATGTCCATAATTCACTCAATTATGGCCATCGACTTACGGTATGCAAAATCATATCAATTGCACCCCAATTTCTTAATATTAAATCCCTAATATTACCCATACCCCACGTTATACGTTCGCTTATTCAACGCAAAATATACGTTAGACTCGAATAGTCTAACTCATAGCACAAAGATAAATTATCACAACATATAGACAAATAAAATAGATCTAATCATAATAGGGGTGAAACTTGCATAAAACTAGACATGTCATGGATCTAAAGGTGTCAACCTGTTTGGTTAAATGTCACAACTTACATAATATGATCATAACTGAAGTTCATGTATAAACTTGCATATGTGGTTTATGCAACATAATGATGGTGTGAACTAGCATCTAACACATAGAACTCACACATGTCACAGCATAATTCTAGATCTAAATGGATGTCATACAATATGTGAGATTATGCATACTAATAAATCTAAACTTGCATAGGTACAAGTGATTTATCATGTGAATCATCATAGCCCAAACATATATAATCAACATCATGATTCATAAGCTAACTACAACATAATAACATCATGGCTTTGTAACATCGCAACTTAGCATAGAAACTTGCAACATATATAATATCATCATAGCATGGTTTACAACATATAGGATATCATCATCACATATCATAGGATTTACAACATACATGATAGCATAAGGTTTACAACAACATATATGACAATTCACATCATTTTCTTATGATCCATATCACATCTTAATCTAATTAGTTTGCTAATAATCTTATTAAGATCGTCATACTCACAATTACAAAAGAAAGAGAGTCTTGATTTACTTTAGAGTTGAGTAGAATTAGAGTTTTGATTAGCTTTCTTCCTTCTTAGTTGGCGGCGGCTACACTGAGTTCCATGGCGATGGCATGACGGCGGCTATTCTTTTTTTCATGTGAATTTAGAGTGAGAGACTACCTAGGTATATATAGAGTATAGGATTTATTTAGACCGCCAGATCAACTCAGAACTAACCTGAAACGTTAAATTAGCCAACTCAGCCCTAAAGACACATCAACAGCTGAAGATTGGGCTCGGCTAAAACCTGGCCGACCTGACCAAGTTGACACCTAGGTCGACTGCGCAGTCGACCTGGTCCTGGGGGTGTCGACTGCCCAGTCGACTCCCCAGTCGACCTGGGTGCTGGGCGGGAAATTTCCCTCCTAGCCTGTTTGACTACGAATTTTGAATTTTGATTTTTCTGAAACTTCCGATGGCCATATCTTCATCATACGAAGTCCAATTCATGCAAACTCGGACTCTATCTCAACCAGAATTCCGAGATGAACACAATGGCGCAACCTGTTTCCCACAATTCTCACGTCTGAGATTAGTTATTCTTTAATTTGTGAATATTAATATTATCAGAATTACGGGGTGTTACATAAATACTCTGTCAGACATTAATCCATTAAAGTCATCCAGGAATAGGATGAACCAAAGGCACTATTCAGTACATCCATCTTAGGCACAGTTATCTAAGACTTATACAACAGCCCTTGCATTTTACTGTCTTCAATTATCTTTGGCATATATGATTCGCAGCGCTTATGCCAATACAGAGTGTTTCTTTGGATAATAATCCAACCAGTCTCTCCATATTAACAACGTTAAAATGGTCAAAACTTCGATAGTATGTGATTTAACTATCAAAGAAAAATACATGTGCAAACAACGATATTATTTCAAGATGGAAATTATATCAATCAATCATCAATCATATATATATATATATATATTCATATTTTCCTTATTTTCTATGTTTAGAAAATATATGTTAACGCTGGAAAACATTTCCATAACTTATTTACGTTAAATCACTTAACCGCTTTCACTCTCGAACCTTAACCATTTCTAAATTAAAAACGAAGCCAATCAAGTTAGGGTATAACTACCTCTCAGACCTTAACTGAACAACATTTCAAATCTCGAAATAGGGCAAGTTCATCTTTTAACTCTTTGACACTTCCTTACGTAACTTTCGGATATAATTTACGAGTCCAACTCTTTACAGAATCATTTAATTATAACAACGGTGTTAAAATCTCCTGCTTCTGAAATATAATAACTTTAATAACTCTTATTTCCTAACTCGAATAAATAACGAACCCCTAATTTATCAATTCCTATTTGGTTAACTCTTATTCTATAACTCTTATTCGAATAACTCCAATCTAATAACTCTCATTCGATTAACTTTAACTCTATTTAATTCTTACTGGATCAACTTTAATTCGAATAACTTACATTCGAATAACTTATATTCGATATTCTCTTTCTTCGAACAAATCTTATTCGATTTAACTCCTGTCGAATAACTAGATTCGATCAACTCACTTCGAATATTTCTGATTCGATTATCTCACTTCGAATATCTTTGATTCGATTATCTCACTTCAACTCTATTCGAATAAACTAAATTCGATCAACTTCATTTGAATAACTCAAGTTCGATTTAACTCTATTCAATAACTCTAGTTCGATTTAATTCTATCGATTAACTCTAACTGATTAACTCAACTAGTTTAACTCTAACTGGTTTAACCTAACTAGTTTAACTCTAACTGATTTACCCTAACTGATTAACTCTTTGTCCTTATTCAGTTTCAAACATCGATGTTGAAATCGATTCCTACTCCCTTATATAAGTCCTGACTTAAATATTCCATTTATCAAATGATAATATTTAACTTAATTTATAAATCTTATTTATAAATCAATCTGCTCCTTTTATCTGTTTACTTCTTCATATATAAGATCAGACTTACATATATCTATTTATCCAAAGATAAATATTTCCTTTATAATCTATTTGTTTCTAAATGCCTTTACCTATATTTCCTTTTTAAATCTTTATTTGTAAATGGTCTACAAATATTTCCTTTTCAAATTCTATTTGCAATGATTTGCAAATATTTCCTTTTAGGGTTCTATTTCTAAGTATATCCTTTATTAAACTTATTTATTTATTCTAAGTATTTCCTTTAACAATTTCTTATTCATTTTCTAAATAAATATGTCCTTATCTTACTCTATTTATTTAATCAAATAAATATCTCATTTTCTTATCCTATTTATTTATCAAATAAATATCTCCGTTAATATCTCCTATTTATTTCTAAGTGAATAATATCCATTTAATGTTTTATTTATTTAACAAATAAATAATCCATTTTATAGTATCTTGTCTATTTATTCTAAATAAATAATTCACTTTATAAATATTCCATTTATAAAGATTTCCCTTCATTTATAATTCCACTTAAACGTATTTCCAATTTATAAATATTCCATTTATAAATATTTCTATTTATAAATATTTTATTTATAATTATTCTCTTTATAAATATTCTTTTTTACAAAATCCTCTGATTTTATAAATATTCTCTTTTCAATATTCTGGTATGTTATGGTATTTAACATATCAAGTTACGATGTCCAATATCGTCTATACACATAAAAATCAACAACGGATTATAAACCACGTCATATATCACAATATATGAAAACAATAAAATAACTGTTGAGGAATCCAGTCGGATTCCTCCAACCTGCTTCCCTGCATCCACAGATGTTACACAATATGATTATCATCACTTTCAGTTCGATATGACTTATTCTGATAAATAGAATCAATATAGAAATTCAATTAACTGTCTAGCAGTTCAATCAAACGGTCAACACACAGTCAATCAGCCAATATCTAACAGTTCTAAAAAATACAACATGAAACTATAATCTGTTCAGAGTTAGTGAGATTTACTCACATTGGCAGTTCATCGTTAAAGAACAATAAACTGTTTGTTTGATTTGAATCAAACAATTTATTTCGCCATAAATTCATACGAACCCCAATCCACTCCCCATTAGTTCCATTGTGGATTTCCCGTCCATACGATCCTAACGGATCCAACCGTTCGTGATTCCGATATCGTATAGTCAAGTTATGACTTATCGAAGTTAACACACATTTAAAATTAAATAAACATGAAATTAAAAGAACTGGGCCTTAACTTAATTTTCCCCTGGTCAACACCCTTCAAGCCCAAACTCGCACTTCGTGTTCTTCCCCAAACCACCGAATCACGCTTCCAGGTGAAAACCCATCCACCATTCCCCTGATTTCAAACCACAAGAGCCGCTTCATCTCACCATTACAAATCCAAATAAAATCGCCATAATTCTCCTCATGATTTTCTCTTCCTCCCCATGTCCTTCAGTCCATGCTCGCTCTCCCCCAACCCAATCTTTCATCGAGCTACCACCAAACATTACTGATACAGCTCCTCCTCAAAACTACACGTAAGACCCCATTTCAACCCTTGAACTCTAATCCGAACTTAGATTCCACTATTTCTCAACACATCTTCAGAAATCTCGAACCCTACCTCATGGTTCAGAAAACCAATCCCCAAATATTAACGCCAAACCGAAAGAAACCCATACGAGACTGATGCTTACATCAATACAAGCTCAAATATATCTCTACTTCGATTATATATATTTTCTATGAATTGATTTGGATTTTTAAAGTTGCCATTGTTTTAGGAAAAAGAAAATACTGTGGTAGCTGAGAGTGATTCGATTATATAAGGGAACGGGATTTTTCTTGTGGTTGAAAACTAAAGGATGTGGCTTCTTAAGGATCAGAAATCAATTAGGATATTTTTATACATTATTATTATATTATTATGCGGCTGGTACTCATCCTTAAAAATTCCTGTAATCACAAATAACGTCTAAAAATCACGAAACTAGACATGTTGCTAGAGTTCGACATTACGGTCACAACGAAACTGGTTTCGTCAAATTCCGACTCTGTTTGCTCACACAGCATATTTTTAACCGTCACAATACTGATTGTTTTTCACATTAAAATCCTGTACGGCCACATACTGACTTCAAAAATCATGGAAATTGAAATCTAACAAAAATTTAATATTGTGGATCCAAAAAAATTAGTTTCGTCGAATTCCGACTTCGTTCGCAAAAGTGGCTATATTTAAAGCTCTAAATAGCCTATTTAAATATATAAATATATTTAAATATCATTAAATTAAATATTTATAAATAAATATTATCGTATATATCCATAGTGGAAAACCATACAGCTCTAGAATATTCCTATATGAATTTCTAACTTGATATTTCAAATCTGGGTCAACCCGATATTCGATTTATATTGAAATCCCTTTTAAAAATATAAATAATTCCTTTATAAATTATAAAGGAATTCCACAGCGATTTTTCTAAAATTTGATTTGGACATATCTCAAAATCTACATGACGAAGTACTGATTTTTCTCTTCCAGTAGAAAGATATACTCCACCAGCTCCTAACGTTTCTTGTTTCACAGAAATCCGATTTAAAACGGCTTACGTATATTCAGTTGAAGTTTGAATCACCAATTTATAAACTGCAATGCCATTTCGAGCTCGATTTTAATTATAATATAACTATACATTCAAACTATCGTTCAAATAATATATTCGTTATTCAAATTCAATTCTAAACTGAATTAAATATCACAGATGATCCAGTTCACACCATATCGCCATTTCAGCCAATTCTGATTATTTCAGAATTAAATATACTATTTAATTTATTATTTTAATTAAATATTCACCATTATTTAATTCCACGACCATTAAAATTCTCTAAACCACTCTTTAAATAGTTAAATTAATTAATTATTATACCATTGAAAATGCGGGTCATTACAATATTTATATATTTAAATAGGTTATTTAGAGCTTTAAAAATAGCCAGTTTTGCAAACGACCTCTGTTTTCGACGAAACTAATTTTGTTGGATTTGCAATATTAAATTATTGCTTGATTTCAATTTCCTTGATTTTTGAAGTTAATATGTGGCCGTATGGGATTTTAATGTG
This sequence comes from Allium sativum, assembly GCA_030737875.1. Classification (NCBI taxonomy): domain Eukaryota; kingdom Viridiplantae; phylum Streptophyta; class Magnoliopsida; order Asparagales; family Amaryllidaceae; genus Allium; species Allium sativum. The sequence goes on along the minus strand of CM060919.1, from coordinate 711,703,003 downwards.
AAAAACAATCAGTATTTTGACGGTTAAAAATACGCTGTGTAAGCAAACAAAGTTAGAATTCGACAAAACAAGTTTCGTTGGGTCTGTAAGGTCGAACTGAAGGTGTATGTCCATTTTCGTGATTTTTGGGTATCATGTGTGATTATAGAAATTTTTAACAATAAATACATATAATAGTTGCTTAAAAATAAATAAAATAATAAATATAAAAATATTATATTTATCCTATAAGTACCTCTCACTATCTCCTAACCCTAATCTTTCTCAATTCACAGTCAACAGAAAAATGCCGCCACCAATAGAACACTAAAAATGTGAAAGTGGATCTTCCAAAAATCATACAAATTCAAAGAGTAAACAATAAATCGCAAAGTAGATATATTTGTTATCCTCATGATAGGCTCTTCGATCTGGTATACTTTTTGGTGAGTGCGACGACGGTTCCTAGAGCTCCACTTTGAGCCAGCGTCAACTAGGGTTAAGGATTTAGGGGGATTGGAAAATTGTTTGATGAAAAGAAGGATGAACTCAAGCTTATAGCTTCAATTAGCAACCAATTGCAACTTTTAGGTGAATTCAAGGAGAAGTTTTGTCGATATCTTCCTATAGGCGTGATTTTTGCTGGTTCGAATGCAACTCTTCTGATGAGTGCGAGTTGAGTATTTTTGGTATGTAGCGGCAGAGAAATTCAAGGAGAGTTTAAAGGTAAATTCTGTTTGGTTTTTCATTGAGTAGTGGAGGGTGCAGTGGAGCTTTAAGATGTGGAAATGGCAGTGTTGTGTTGCCTATAGACCGATAGAAGAAAAGGAGGATGAGCGGAAGGATTAGGGGCTGCTAATTTCTTTTAAAAGGGTAATTAGTTGGAAGGGGGAGATTAAAGTAAATAAGTATGGTTTGGGTGTTTGCTGCTTTTGCGGGTTCAATACCGTTGGGGGTTTCATTGTAGAAATGGGAAGGGTATCAGTATGAAATGAGTGGGGTTTTACAATACTGAAGTTGAGTAGTTTTTGAAAGGAAGTCTAAAAAAAGAATTATCTTAATACTTGTCTGATGGTTGATTTTCAAAGGTGTTGGAATAACAGTAGCATAGGAAGGTAAGGTCAGGCAAGTCTAGTTGAGTTGGCAAACATGATAGTGTCGATGGTTTTTGGATTTACGAAGTGATGAAGGAGTAGAGGAAGAAAGAACACGGCTTTAATGGGTGAGGGCGGGTTCATGTACGGAGAAGATGAAGAAAGCTTTTAAACGTGGATAATTAAACTAAGTATGATATTAAGGTCTAACGATATTATTAATGAATCTATTAACTTTTTTAGCTCGTATAAACTTGTAACTCATATAATTATATCATATATTGTCAGAATTAGACGCGACAGGATCCGTTAGGATTGTATGGACGATGACTACAGAATGGAACTGACTGGAAGTAATTTGGAGCTCATTACAATTTATAGTAAAATAAATTGTCCGTCTGAATCAAGCAATGGTTATCGTTATTAACGATGATCGTCCAATGTGAGTAAAACTCACCAACTCTATCAGTTCATACTTTTATAACGTATAATTTGAACTAATAAATAATGACTGACTGCTTGGTTGAACTGCATATGTATTGGTTGAAATTACAGATAACGATATATATATAAATCGTTAATCAAATATTGTTTCTGTTTATCAAAATATTTCATATCGAAATGAAATAAATGTTATTATATTGTTTAACATCTGGGGATGCAGGGAAACAGGTTGGGGGGTATCCAACTGGATTCCTCAATATTTATAATATTGTTGTTTTCATATATTGTAATATATGATGTGATATATAATCTGTGTTGATTATGTGTGTCTGAATGATATCAATCATTGTTATTTGGTATTTTAAATACCGTAAGAAATACTGGGATGTAGAAAAAGGGATTTTCAAAGTGTATTTTGAAAATAAATTATTTATATAAAATCAATGGATTTTATATATAAAAGGTAAAGGATTTTATAAAAGAAAATAATTATAAAATCAAAGGAGATTATAAGAAAAAAAATTAATTGCTAAATAAATAGATTTTAAAAGGAGTTATTTGTAAAACATTTACAAATAGATTTGAAAAGGAGATATTTGTAAACCATTTAAACCATTTACAAATAGATTTGAAAAGGAGATATTTGTGAACCATTTATAGATAGAATAGAAAAACAATATTTATTTGTAAAAACAAATAGAGTTATAAATGGGGAATATTTATTTAGAAAAACAAATAGAGTTATAAAAGGGGAATATTTATTTATAAAAACAAATAGAGTTATAAAAGGGAAATATTTATTTAGAAAAACAAATAGAGTTATAAAAGGGAAATATTTACTTAGGAAAACAAATAGAGTAATAAAAGGGAAATATTTACTTAGAAAAACAAATAGAGTTATAAAAGAAAAATATTTATTTAGATAAATAAATAGAGTTATAAAAGGAAATATTTATTTAGAAAAATAAATAGAGTTATAAAAGGAAATTTTAAATGAGATTTAAGTATGAGGAATGAAAAGGAGATTTCGTATGAATAATTCTATAAATAGAAGTATAAATAGAATTTGGAAATGGGATACTATTTTGAAATACGAAGTCAAACTTAATTGGAGTTAATTGATAAGAGTTAATCGAATATAGTTTAATTGATAGGAGTTAATTGATAAGAGTTAACCGTATTAGAGTTAATCGAATATAGTTTAATTGATAAGAGTTAATCGATTAGAGTTAATCGAATTAGAGCTAGTCGAGTATTAGTTATTCGAGGAGATCGAATATTAGTTATTCGACAAGAGTTAATCGAATATTAGTTATTCGAGGAGAGTTAATCGAATATTAGTTATTCGAGGAGAGTTAATCGAATATTAGTTATTCGAGGAGTTTTAATCGAATATTAGTTATTCAAGGAGAGTTATTCGAGTATTAGTTAATCGAAGGGAGTTAATCAAATATTAATTATTCGAAGGGAGTTAATCGAATATCAGTTATTCGAGGAGAGTTAATCGAATATCAGTTATTCGAGGAGAGTTAATTGAATATCAGTTATTCGAGGAGAGTTAATCGAATATTAGTTATTCAAGGAGAGTTAATTGAATATTAGTATTTCGAAGGGAGTTAATCGAATATTAGTTATTTAAAGGAGTTAACTGAATATAGCTTATTCGAATAGAGTTAAAGGAGTTAATTGAATATAGTTTATTCGAAAGGAGTTAATCGAATATAGTTTATTCGAAAGGTGTTAAGTGATAAGATTTAATGAATTAAAGCTAATCGAGTTAAAGTTAATGGAGTTAGGGTTAATGTAACAACCCGAAAATCTGAGCCAGTTTAAAAAATTTATTTTGGCAATTTTAGCGAATTTTGAACATTTAAAATGAATTATTTTAAATAATATCGACGAGAAATTTATTTTGAATAGAATCGAACGTATATATTTATATACGTCGTTGTTAGAATATAATATTTATATATAATTATAAATAGAATTGAAAATGGCGCGGTAGTTCGATAATTCGATTTCAAACTTCAATTTAACATACCGGGTGCAAAACAAACTAGATTTTGGTGAAACCAAAAATAATGGAATCTAATTGTGACTATCTTTCCAACGAATCCGAAAAATTGAAATTTCATAGCGGGGATCAAAAGATATGTCCAGTTGAAAACCACTCCGTATGGCATTAGCGTTGAGATCAAATATGAAGAAGATAATTAAAGATGGAGTTATGCAAGGGCTGTCCTGTTTACAGGATAGTACCTTCGGTCTGTCCAATCCCAGTACGACCTATATGGAAGAATGTCAGACATAGTATATTTAATAGATCACGTAAGTTGATCTCTTCAATCGTATTTACGTTTGGTGGTGAAGGAATTCATTTCTCTTAGCTATATACCCGTATTATTTTTGGGGAAATCAATTTGTGAATTGGCGGGTATGACGATGTGACATTCAAAGTGAATAAATGTGTGATCTGTTAGAGATAAGCATGGCCTCTAGCCTCACAACCGAGAAATTACCAAAAATCGGGTAGGCAGCATGGCTAAGTGGTTGGCTGCCAAGTAGCGTGTATTATCACCTATCTAGAGATATTCATTTCATTCTTAAATCTATTCGATGTTGTCCCATTCGGGAAACGGTTGCTGATCCCAATCGTTGGTGATATACATTCGATACACTCAAGCGAAATGAGTGGTCGGTCATGTGTGGCCGGGTTGCAAGATGTTCTTGTTGAACCCAATGTATTCCTCTCTAGAGGTATACTATCGGATGGTAGTTCCATACCTTGTCATAATTGGTAATCCATTATCCAATAAGTGCTCGCGGTTTTGATTGTATACTATATATGTAGAAGTGAGATGAAAGTGTTTCTGCTAGATGATTATTATATTGTGGTCGATAGACATTATTATAATATCAAAAGAATTTTGATACAAAGACTATTTTGGATTCTCATAAGGGAAAAATCTGTTCCGTTATACGGTGTGGTCTTATGAGATATCGTTTAATTGCTCAAACTGTTTTAAATTGTTTTACTCACACCAGTCACATGACTGACCCAGAGTTTATTTTGTTTTGTTTTCCCTAAACTCTTGGGTGCCCAATTTTGTATTGGCAGTCAAGTAGTCAGGATTTTACAGATATACTTGGAAAGCTGAAGCAGCAGGCTTCAGCAGCGTTTATATAGATATTGATTATTTCCGCTGTGTTGTAAGTGTTGTACTTTGATAATGATTTGTATATTCAAGTACATTCTTTTATTTCAAAGTTATGTTATATTTTATTCGTTCCGCTGTGAGATTCGTGTTACTCTGATGTTGTATGTTCTTCTTCTTCTTCTATTCTAAGTTTCTATCTTATCTATTCTCACCCTCTAATTTCTTTCATGGATTATCCGGTGTTTCAGATGCTTGAATAGTCGACATAGTGTTGTATGCCGATATCCAGGATCGCAAATTCCCCGGGTCGTTACAGACATGATCCTTCTCAAGCTCCACCTCAACATGACCCATCTCAATCGTAGGCGGCAGGACCTTCTGAACCTCCCCTGACGCAAGATTAAACTTCACCATGAACATTTTCATAATTTTTGTATTAGCATATGTTTGTAAGCGAGACATCTGCACTTTGGATTTATGATCGAATTTTATTTGGGTTCGTGTTTATGTTTGTGATCGAAATTTATTTAGACTTGTGCTTATGTTTATAATCGGGTATTAAGGTTGTTTTCACGCATTTATGTTTGAAGTTGATTCATATATTTGTTTATGTTTTAGTTGGGTTATCTTATGTTTGAAGTTTATTCAGTATGAATGTTCAAATGGAAGAAAAAAAACTGCTATGGTACAATAATTTTGGTGAAGAGAGCATGCTGGAAAGCAGCAAGTAGTAGAGGTGCACTGTAATGTCACGGAATTTTAGCGACTTAATAATTAATTTATTTAATTATTATAATATATTGGTATGGTAATTTAAATAGTTTGAATTCAATTATTCCAAATATTTGACTAATATAAATGATGGATTAACAATTTTAATTTCAAAATGTTTGGAATTTGTTGATTTAGCAATACTGTGCGAATTGGATATTTAAAGTATTTAATTTAGTTTAGAATTGAATTATATTAACGAATATATTATTTAAATGATGGTTGAATGTATTAATTATAATATAAATTATAATTGAGCTCGTAACGTCGTGACAGTTCATAATTCGATGTTTTGAACTTTAAACGAATACATAGGGTTCGTTATAAGTCATATTTCTTCGAAACAAGAAAGGTTGGAATCTATTGAACTGTAATTTTCTAAAAAAAGTGAAAAACTGAGATTTCGGTATATAGATTGTTAGTTATGTCCAAATCAAATTTTGAAATAGTCGCTATGAAATCGTTTATACATTATAACGATTTATTTAATTATAATTAAATATTGGTTTTGAATTTGGACAAGATTTTCAAGTCATATTCTCAATTTAATTTATAGAATTTTCTTGTAATTTTTATTTTGGGAAATAACCAACTTTTTATTTGAAGTATCTAACACCCTATATCAGCATTTTGGGGTTTCACCGAATAAGTTATATTGTCTATATTTGAAAAGGCGAAATATTTATAATTGAAAAGGCGAAGTTTTTATATTGAGAACAGCGATGTAAAAATAGAATTTTTATATATATAGTAGCGGTGTAAAAATAGAATTTTCATCTATATAGTAGCGGTGTAAAAATAGAATATTTATCTATATAGTAGAGGTGTAAAAATAGAATTTTTATCTATATAGTAACGAGGACAAAATTAGAATTTTTATCCATATAGCATGATTATAAAAACAGGATTTTTATATACATAGCGAAGTAAAAAATTCGATTTTTATATATTGAATAGCGAAGTAAAAATTCGATTTTTATATATTGAATAGTAAAGTAAAAATGTGATTTTTATATATGTAGTGGTTACGGGCAACGAAAGTGACAAAAGGCGAGAACAGTGATGATTTCCTACATTAGAAATGTCATGAAGTTGGGATAGCATTTGTGAGAACTTCTCACTCTTCAATTCCTTTTTCTAGTTATATATATATATATATATATATATATATATATATATACACACTAGGATGCAGACGGTGCTTAGTAGCACCCGACACCCGTCGTCCACAGACAATGGACGGCATGTATGCTTGATTGATGCGTTGTGAAAATTGTTTGTGATGTTGATGTGAAATCGATAATAAAATGTAGATAGTTGAAATAAATTAATTATTGTTGAAAATATAAATTTTAACGTGAATGTGAATAAATAAATATTTATAAACAAATCGGCCGATTTGTTTGTATACACTGATTTGACTGATATTGATTGGGTTGATAAATTTTACACATTGCCCAACTGCACAAATAAAAATATGTGTTTGTTGATTTGAAACCCCACATGGGTGTTGGGATGATATTTGAGTACACTAATCCCAATTATTTAATTGAATGTCAATCGATTGGTCGACAGGCTGTGTAAGCGTTAATTATTTATATTTGATGCTTATGCAGTTGTGTGGTGCACCTTGGATGATGGTTGATTGTTTATCATTGCTATTATATACATGTGTTGTATGGAATCTATATAATTAACATTATATGGTGATTGATTGGGCCTCATTCCAATCGGGAAAATAATGAATGTTATAAAAGAAAATTCATGTGTTGAATATGAAAATAGTCATGTGTTGATGATGTTCATGTGTTGAAAATATTCGTGTGTTGAGTAAAATATTTTATACAATAAAATCTACATCTTTATCATATTTAAAATTAGAACTACTTTACGGTTGGAGTCTAATTAAAAATTAAACGGTAGATACCATGATTTTATAAAATATTTTACATAACAAAAATAGTCCCGTGTTGAAAGAAATATAGATTCATGTGTTGAATAGAATAAATATTCATTTGTTGAATAGAATAAAGAAGTTTTTGAAAAATATAAAGCCGTGTTGATTAGAGACGCGCTATTTTGACGTGAACGATATTTATATCGATTTTATTCGTTTTATAATGAATATTGAAAATTGATTTCAAAATTTAATATTTTGAAATGGAATTCAAATTAAATTAGATTAAAATTCAAATTGAAATTTTATTGAATCAATTTGAAATGAATTCGAATCGAATAGAAAATGAATTCGATTCGAATTGAATAGAAAGTGAATTTGAATTCGAATTGAATATAAAGTGAATTTGAATTCGAATTGAATAGAAATGAATTCAAATTGAATTAAATTGAAATTGAATTAAAAACGAATTGAAATCGTTTTGAATGAAATTTAAAACGAACTGAAATTGAATTGAAATAAATTTGAAATGAATTTGAATTGAAGTAAATAGAAGGTAAATTCAAATTGAATCGAATTAAAACGGATTAGAATTTGAATTGAATTGAAACGAATTTGAATTCGAATTAAATAAAAATTGAAATGAATTCGAATTGAATTGAAATCAAATTGATTAGAAATTGAAAATAGAGTTGAAATGGTTTTGAAAACGAATTTAAAACGATTTGGAAAATACGTTTTAATCGTTTTAAAAGGAAATCGACGAAATATATAATATATATTATATATATATAATGGCCTGAATAGAACGCGCCGCGCCGCGGCAGTTCGTGAATTTCGACCATTGACTTCGAATTGACGTTGCGGGAGATCCGACCGTCGGATTCTCCTAAAACCGGAACCGTTGGGTTCGTATTGAAAAGAGCTTTCAAATGAATATTAGAAATTTGAAATCTAACGGTTGGATTTAGTGAAAACCCGTAACTTCCCCGTAAAGGAAAGCATCGGATAGTTCGAGAACAAGCCACAACAGAACGCATACAGAAGAACATTTCATTGCTTATTACACAACGCATCAGATTACAAGAATATACAGAGTATAAAAGAATATTACACAGAAATATCAGAGATTTAAATTACATTTAAATACATAGCAGCGGAAAATAATACAATACACAACTAGAATGAGATATACGGATACAAAGCTTTCCGGATATCGTTCCAGCTGTAAACCAGGATCCTGTGAATATAAATCTGCAAAACCAAAACTACTAGCTGCCCGTGTCGAAAATAGGGGCACCCAGAGTTTAGGTTAAAACAATAAACTCCAGGTCAGTCATGTGACTGGTGTGAGAACTAAAACAGTTAATCTTTATTTTAAAGTTAGGTAAATCAAGGGACCACGCCGTATAACACGGAACGGGTTTCCTCCCAAGAATACCAGTGCATAAAACAACAGCGCAATGCTAAATAAAGAAAAATGAAGCTGTTATAAGACCCAGGTCCCATCACACAAGCAACGCAGTCGAGGATAGGGTTTTCCCTTATAAAAGCCAAAGAATGCTTGATACGTTTAAAACAAATCATTTGATACTATAATAAGTGCATAGTGCATAAATCAACTTCAAATCATAAGTATCAATCATAGGCGGCATGGGTACCATATATCATGTCGCCATATATAGGTTTACAAATAAAACCGCAAATGTCACGTATTTGGAAATTGGATTTCCATCTATGAACCGAGGCAAAAGATAGTCCTCAACCGATTCGAGACTGCCTAGCCCGAGTCTCAGGATCAGAACGCATCGACCCTTGGAGCGACAGGGCCGGTCCACCGATGTGGATTAAACTTAAACCCTGAACACTGCGTTTCGCCGCCCTTTGGGGCGTAAGCGAGCCAACGAATGACTCCATCGGACCCGGATCGTCCGATCTAACCGAGGCGCCTCGCAACAGCAACAACCACATAAGTCAAACTCGTCAGGGCGTGTAAAACCACTGACGCCACTTCTAGCTAGGAGGAAACGCAGGCCCTCCCAGAGGTCCTTCTCCCGTTTTTGGTTCACAACCGGGGTGCGAAACTCGCGAATTCACGTTACACAAAGCTGTGCCACACAGGCTGTGCTTTGATCATCACCACAAGACTTTGCTTTTCAACAGAAGCCTCGATCAATTGCCACTTAGGCATGCCACACAGGCAATTCACTCCATGCGTTTGATATCCATCAATATATAACCCCTGAGCTCGTACGTCTCAGAGAAGGGCGTTAAGCAAGAGAATAAATTCTCCGCCGCCAAACAGATATATATTTAATAGAGATCAATCACACAGACTAAAATCCAATGTCAGACACACAGTCCATTTACAAGTCCGTTCTGGGTCTGAACGAAACCGGAGGCACCTAGTACCTCGCATATCCATCGATCTCCAAGTACGTCTGGACGATCACCAACTGTTTCCATCTTCTTGGGTGTACAGCCCAATCAAGATCATCAGTTAACACCCAAACGACGTGAAGACTTCTGGTCTTCGACCACCGTCTTCATCTTCGACACCACGTCGAATCAGTTATTCAGAATGGGATAAACCCGGTCTTTCCGAATAACTCGCGTATATTTTAAATAAGTGTTACACAAACACAACATACGCCTCATCCCAATTCAGAATACTCTTTTATTCACAAAAGCACATTCTTAGGGAAATGTTCCCATTAATTTTATCCAAGATAAATTCTTCTAAATTTATTCTTTAATCTCCTTTGAATATCAATTCAAATTAGTCGGGATTAGCGAACCACACCGAAGTAATCATTTATTTTATTTCCCAAACCCAACCTATTCATCCCATAAAGTAAAACTGGTCATACTTCATATCTAACACCACGGTGTTATCGGTAAATTCAATTACCATTTCACGTTTAAATCTAATTAAAGATTTAACTATCGCCTGGAGTAAAACTGGTGATACTCCATTCTCGATCTTTTCAATCTAATTAAAGATTCATTAAAACTCCACTTAGTTTTAATCTTTAACTGGGTTAAAGAATCAGTGTCATTTAAAACACGGTTCACGATAAACCCAAAATCACATCCCATCAATTATCGGGTTAAAGAACAAGTGTTATTTAAAACACTGTTCACGATAAACCCAAAAATCAATACCAATTCAATTCCAATTAAATATCGTTTAATTGGTACACTTCATTAAATCTAAATAAAAAGATTTAATCTTTTCACAACTAGGTTCAAGAACAGTGTTAGTGAAGACACCATTCACGGCAAACCCAAATCACATTCGATATTCAATACAAGGCTCTGAATAGAAAATATATCGGCTTATATTCAATATCAAATTCTACGACCAACAAATGTCGTATTGGAAATAACGATATAAATATATATATATCTTTCAAATTCCCGTAACAACACCTGTATAATCACAAATTCCAACATCGAAATATTCCGAAGACAATTTCGATTCAAATCCACTCCAATGCAATCATTGGATATTCTGGTATTTTTAAAACCCTTTTCAAATTCAATTTATTTATTTAAAAATAAATAGAATTATATTCCTAGTTCAAAACTAGTTCATTTCGATAAAAATCTATTTTTATCTTTTCAAATATGGAGTTTTTCATCCCAAATCTTTCTAAATCATTTCTTATGATTTTACACAAATTATTACTATTTTTAATAATTTTATCAAGGCCCGTACAGTCGATTTCCAACAATGGCCACCGAACTGCACTTACAGCGACCTTTTTCAAATTTGATTTGGACATAATTCCAAATCCAACCATTAGATTTCAAATTTCTAACATTCGCTAGAAAGCTCTTTTCGATACGAACCCAACGGTTCCGGTTTTAGGAGAATCCGACGGTCGGATCTCCCGTAATGCCCGTTTGAAATAAATGGTCGAAATTCGCGAACTGCCGCGGCGCGGCGCGTTCTATTCAGGCCATTATATTATATATATAATATATATAATATATACTTCATCGATTTCTATTTAAAACGAATTATATAAATAGTTTTAAATTCGTTCCAAAAGCAATTTCAACTTCCGTTTCAATTCAAATCAAAATTGAATTCTTCTCTATAAATTCATTTTAAAATTCATTTCTATTCAATTCAAATTTCAATTCAATTTGAATTCATTTCAATTTGCTTTCAATTCAATTTGAATTCGTTTTCAATTCAATTCATTTCGAAATCGTTTTCAATTCAATTCATTTCGAAATCACTTTCAATTCAATTCATTTCGAAATCACTTTCAATTCATTTCAAAATCACTTTCAATTCTATTCACTTCGAAATCACTTTCAATTCTATTCACTTCGAAATCACTTTCAATTCTATTCACTTCGAAATCACTTTCAATTCTATTCACTTCGAAATCACTTTCAATTCATTTTAAAATGAATAAAACCGATATAAATATCGTTTACGTCAAAATAGCGTCAATCTAATCAACACGGCTTCAAATGTTTCTATTTTCAAATATTCTATTTCGAATATTTCTATCTCAAATATTTCTTTATCAAATATTTCTTTTTCAAATATTTCTTTTTCAAAACTGGAATGAGGCCCAATCAATTACCATATAAAATTAATTATATGGATTTTCATACAACACATGTATATAATAGCATTGAAAAATAATCAACCATCAACCAAAGTGCACTACACTGTATAAGCATCAAATGAAGATATTCAACGCTTATAACAGCCTGTCAATCAATCGATCGACATATTTAATCAATCAGGATGTGTGAACTTCAAATTTCATCCCAACACCCGTGTGGGGTTTCAAACAATCAAACACAGATTTTATTTGTGCAATTGGGCGATGTGTAAAATTTATCGACCCAATCAATATCAGTCAAATCAGTGTATATACAAACAAATCGGCCGATTTGTTTATAACTATTCATTTATTCACATTCACGTTAAAAATTATATTTTTTAACGACAAGACATTTTATTTCAACCTATGAATTTCTATTCAATTCATTTACACAATAAAATGATATTTTTATTTTCTAACACATTTTAGAAAATTTCGGCGGCATAACGGCACGATACTAGAAACGGGACGAGGCCTAGCCTTATCCCCGGTCTAGTGAAGGCCCACGCCATTCACATATCAATTTTAATCAATTTCCAATTTAACCAATCAATCAAATCCAAATCAAATAATCTAACCAACTACACAACCAAACAAACAAGTCCATGGTATGTGGACGGGTGCCGGGTGCTTCTAATAAGCACCGTCTGCATCCTAGTATATATATATATATCTAGAAAAATAAATTGAAAGGTGAGAAATTCTCACCGATAGCTAAACCACATGCCATGACTCTTCTTATGTAGAACATCTTTGCCGGGTGGCCAACGAGATCTGTTTCACACAGTTCACGTTAAAAATCACATTTTTACTTCGCTATCTATATCAAAAAGATTATATTTTTATCATGCCACTTTAAACAAAAAGATTATATTTTTAGCACGCTAGTTTAAACAAAAAGATTATATTTTTAACACGCTAGTTCAAACAAAAAGATTATATTTTTAACACGCTAGTTTGAATAAAAAGATTATATTTTTAACACGCTAGTTTGAATAAAAAATTATATTTTTAACACGCTAGTTTGAATAAAAAATTATATTTTTATCTTCTAAAAATAATTTCTTATTTTTTTTTTTACAACACTTACATAGATAAAAAATCACTATTTGTACATGCCTTTGTTTTTAAACAAAGTATTTTATTTTCAAAACTATGCTATGTATATTTTCAAAACTATGCTACATATATTTTCTAAAATCAAGTTCTATTTTTATTTCTATAAACAATGCGATTTTGTTATGCTATATATATTTATTTTTAAAACAACATTTTTACAAGTTCTAATCTATGATTAAATTTGTATTTTTACAAGTTCTAATCTATGACAAAAATCGTATTTTTACAAGTTCTATGAACAAAATTATATTTTGTTATTACTAAAAATCATAATTTTAACTTAATTAAAAATTTACTCTTTATACTATCAAAAATCTAAATCTCATAGGAATAAAATCTAAACTTTACTTCATTTAATAAATTAAACTAACCATAGAAAACTCACTGTATCTTGATTTAGGCTTTTCGGATTGAGGCGGAGGCGTCGGAGAATGCTGGCTTGGGGCTGAAGCTTGCTGTCGAAAGGGGGGGAAGGGTTTGCAGGTCGGAGGCCGGAGACGAGGCAGACCCGCGGTGGTGTTCGCTGGCGATGGTCTTCATCGATGGTGGCTGCTTCAATTGGGTATGGGGTTTCCTCGAATCGAGGTGGATAGAGCAGGGGAAAAGGGAGCCTGGACGACGGTGGAGCGCTCCGGCGAGGCGGCGCTGCTCATGGGGCCCTGCGACGACGAACAGCGGCGAGATCGATGAGCTGAGTTTTTTTTTTTTACTTTAATCTGAAAAAGAACGGGGGTTTGAAGAATAAAAAAAAGGGAGTTGAACGTTGACCAAGTTAATATATAAATATATTTATTTAATTTCATTTTATCTAAAAAATTAACTTTTTCGTTTCAACCCCAATTCGAACCCAACGACTGTCGTCCCTAACGTATTACCCCCATTACGGACACAATGGGATGTGTATCGCAAGCCAATTCGGCTATTTCGATAGGTTTCCATCAAAAATAAAGTATAAATCAGTATATATTTAATTTTAACGCACATTTCAAATTACCGGAGCCACATACGAACTCTAAAAATTCCAAAAAAAATATTTTCTAGCTTCGTGTTGACGATACGGTCCTAACAAAACTAATTTCATCGAATTCTGAGACCGTTTGAAAAATGGCCAATTTCTAGTCGATTAAATTCAATTGAAACTGGTCAAACGCGTTTTCCTTTACCACGCTCACATATTGATTCGAAAAATTATGAAATTTGAAACCTAGCAATAACTTGACATCACGGACCCAACAAAACTGGTTTCGTCGAGATCCGAGGTCATTTGCAAAATGTCCATTTTTAAGGGCTTGAATTCCATAGCGACTATTCAGAATTTTCAACTGGACATATCTTTTGATTCTCGCTATGAAATTTCGATTATTCGGATTCGATAGAAAGATATTATCAATTATATCCTATCATTTTTGGTTTCACTAAAATCCGGATTGTTTTGCACCCGGTATGTTCAATTGAAGTTTGAAATCGAATTATCGAACTACCGCGCCATTTTCAATTCTATTTATAATTATTTGTAAATATTTATATTCTAACGACGACGCGTATAATATATACGTTCGAATTCTATTCAAAATAAATTTCTCGTCGATTTTATTTAAAATAATCTATTTTAAATATTCAAAATTCGCTAAATCGCAAAAATAAAAATTTTAAACTGGCCCAGATTTTCCGGGTTATTACAATCTCCCCCACTTAAAACTTTTCGTCCCCGAAAAGGAACAAAGTCGAAAGTGGTTTGATTAATCAACACTACGTTCGATCTGGCTTCCATTCTCCAACTCTTTAGTTTCTGAGAATTTTCAAATTTTCAAAAATTTGGCTAACACCCTAAATTTTCGAAAAATTTCGCCATAACCTCCCCTGCACCGGGAGCATCGGGGAATTTCAAATAGCTTCCCCGGTCCTTCAGATCTCAAAAAGAAAAAGAAAAGGCCAAGCGGCTAGCCAATAGGCTCACAAAATCATCATCACCCAAACAAAACAGGAAATTATGTAATAAACATGTACCTATTTGTCGGGCAAACAAATTTTATCCTCTGCTCTAGCCTCCTTGCTATGACCTGTTCAATGATATATATGTATATGCAAACAAATTCGACCAATTTTCAATACAGTTCAATATTTGATTTAATTAGGCTAAATGGCTAAAAATTAGCAAACCAATAAACAAACAACCAAAACATCAATCAATTAGTGAATTATCATTTGAAATTCATAATTTTGATACATACACAAAAATCATGTTTTTGATGCCAAATCACAACAATAGGCCCTATCTAATTATTGGTTCTCACACCAGTCTAATGGAAATATATAGAAATCTCACCTTCGAAACACGAAAATAAATTCTAATGATGACGCGTCAATCATTAGAATCATGTCCGAGCGACTAGAGTGTGATTCTATATCTATCCAATATATTAAAATTTCAAATACACGTGGATCAGACGTATACGCAAAATCTTTATATACTGGACTGTCCAACTCAATATAAATAGATAATCAAATACGAATAATTGATTTAAATTTTCAAAACAAAAATTGTTTTCATTTTACGAATATACTCTTCACACTCGTTCTAGGATACTACTGATCCTATCTCTAACGAGTCATTCCCATTGGATATTACTAACCCAATATCTGATGGATTCTTTCGTATGGTTTTAATGTGTCTTGTCCTCTAACTTTGTAAACCAAAGCTCTGATACCAACAGTGAAAACCCGTAACTTCCCCGTAAAGGAAAGCGTCGGATAGTTCGAGAACAAGCCACAACAGAACGCATACAGAAGAACATTTCATTACTTATTACACAACGCATCAGATTACAAGAATATACAGAGTATAAAAGAATATTACACAGAAATATCAGAGATTTAAATTACATTTAAATACATAGCAGCGGAAAATAATACAATACACAACTAGAATGAGATATACGGATACAAAGCTTTCCGGATATCGTTCCAGCTGTAAACCAGGATCCTGTGAATATAAATCTGCAAAACCAAAACTACTAGCTGCCCGTGTCGAAAATAGGGGCACCTAGAGTTTAGGTTAAAACAATAAACTCCAGGTCAGTCATGTGACTGGTGTGAGAACTAAAACAGTTAATCTTTATTTTAAAGTTAGGTAAATCAAGGGACCACGCCGTATAACACGGAACGGGTTTCCTCCCAAGAATACCAGTGCATAAAACAACAGCGCAATGCTAAATAAAGAAAAATGAAGTTGTTATAAGACCCAGGTCCCATCACACAATGCAACGCAGTCGAGGATAGGGTTTTCCCTTATAACAGCCAAAGAATGCTTGATACGTTTAAAACAAATCATTTGATACTATAATAAGTGCATAGTGCATAAATCAACTTCAAATCATAAGTATCAATCATAGGCGGCATGGGTACCATATATCATGTCGCCATATATAGGTTTACAAATAAAACCGCAAATGTCACGTATTTGGAAATTGGATTTCCATCTATGAACCGAGGCAAAAGATAGTCCTCAACCGATTCGAGACTGCCTAGCCCGAGTCTCAGGATCAGAACGCATCGACCCTTGGAGCGACAGGGCCGGTCCACCGATGTGGATTAAACTTAAACCCTGAACACTGCGTTTCGCCGCCCTTTGGGGCGTAAGCGAGCCAACGAATGACTCCATCAGACCCGGATCGTCCGATCTAACCGAGGCGCCTCGCAACAGCAACAACCACATAAGTCAAACTCGTCAGGGCGTGTAAAACCACTGACGCCACTTCTAGCTAGGAGGAAACGCAGGCCCTCCCTGAGGTCCTTCTCCCGTTTTTGGTTCACAACCGGGGTGCGAAACTCGCGAATTCACGTTACACAAAGCTGTTCCACACAGGCTGTGCTTTGATCATCACCACAAGACTTTTCTTTTCAACAGAAGCCTCGATCAATTGCCACTTAGGCATGCCACATAGGCAATTCACTCCATGCGTTTTATATCCATCAATATATAACCACTGAGCTCGTACGTCTCAGAGAAGGGCGTTAAGCAAGAGAATAAATTCTCCGCCGCCAAACAGATATATATTTAATAGAGATCAATCACACAGACTAAAATCCAATGTCAGACACACAGTCCATTTACAAGTCCGTTCTGGGTCTGAACGAAACCGGAGGCACCTAGTACCTCGCATATCCATCGATCTCCAAGTACGTCTGGACGATCACCAACTGTTTCCATCTTCTTGGGTGTACAGCCCAATCAAGATCATCAGTTAACACCCAAACGACGTGAAGACTTCTGGTCTTCGACCACCGTCTTCATATTCGACACCACGTCGAATCAGTTATTCAGAATGGGATAAACCCGGTCTTTCCGAATAACTCGCGTATATTTTAAATAAGTGTTACACAAACACAACATACGCCTCATCCCAATTCAGAATACTCTTTTATTCACAAAAGCACATTCTTAGGGAAATGTTCCCATTAATTTTATCCAAGATAAATTCTTCTAAATTTATTCTTTAATCTCCTTTGAATATCAATTCAAACTAGTCGGGATTAGCGAACCACACCGAAGTAATCATTTATTTTATTTTCCAATCCCAACCTATTCATCCCATGAAGTAAAATTGGTCATACTTCATATCTAACACCACGGTGTTATCGGTAAATTCAATTACCATTTCACGTTTAAATCTAATTAAAGATTTAACTATCGCCTGGAGTAAAACTGGTGATACTCCATTCTCGATCTTTTCAATCTAATTAAAGATTCATTAAAACTCCACTTAGTTTTAATCTTTAACTGGGTTAAAGAATCAGTGTCATTTAAAACACGGTTCACGATAAACCCAAAATCACATCCCATCAATTATCGGGTTAAAGAACAAGTGTTATTTAAAACACTGTTCACGATAAACCCAAAAATCAATACCAATTCAATTCCAATTAAATATAGTTTAATTGGTACACTTCATTAAATCTAAATAAAAAGATTTAATCTTTTCACAACTAGGTTCAAGAACAGTGTTAGTGAAGACACCATTCACGGCAAACCCAAATCACATTCGATATTCAATACAAGGCTCTGAATAGAAAATATATCGGCTTATATTCAATATCAAATTCTACGACCAACAAATGTCGTATTGGAAATAACGATATAAATATATATATCTTTCAAATTCCCGTAACAACACCTGTATAATCACAAATTCCAACATCGAAATATTCCGAAGACAATTTCGATTCAAATCCACTCCAATGCAATCATTGGATATTCTGGTATTTTTAAAACCCTTTTCAAATTCAGTTTATTTATTTAAAAATAAATAGAATTATATTCCTAGTTCAAAACTAGTTCATTTCGATAAAAATCTATTTTTATCTTTTCAAATATGGAGTTTTTCATCCCAAATCTTTCTAAATCATTTCTTATGATTTTACACAAATTATTACTATTTTTAATAATTTTATCAAGGCCCGTACAGTCGATTTCCAACAATGGCCACCGAACTGCACTTACAGCGACCTTTTTCAAATTTGATTTGGACATAATTCCAAATCCAACCGTTAGATTTCAAATTTCTAACATTCGCTAGAAAGCTCTTTTCGATACGAACCCAACGGTTCCGGTTTTAGGAGAATCCGACGGTCGGATCTCCCGTAATGCCCGTTTGAAATAAATGGTCGAAATTCGCGAACTACCGCGGCGCGGCGCGTTCTATTCAGGCCATTATATTATATATATATAATATATATAATATATACTTCGTCGATTTCTATTTAAAACGAATTATATAAATAGTTTTAAATTCGTTCCAAAAGCAATTTCAACTTCCGTTACAATTCAAATCAAAATTGAATTCTTCTCTATAAATTCGTTTTAAAATTCATTTCTATTCAATTCAAATTTCAATTCAATTTGAATTCATTTCAATTTGCTTTCAATTCAATTTGAATTCGTTTTCAATTCAATTCATTTCGAAATCGTTTTCAATTCAATTCATTTCGAAATCACTTTCAATTCAATTCATTTCGAAATCACTTTCAATTCATTTCAAAATCACTTTCAATTCTATTCACTTCGAAATCACTTTCAATTCTATTCACTTCGAAATCACTTTCAATTCTATTCACTTCGAAATCACTTTCAATTCATTTTAAAATGAATAAAACCGATATAAATATTGTTTACGTCAAAATAGCGTCAATCTAATCAACACGGCTTCATATGTTTCTATTTTCAAATATTCTATTTCGAATATTTCTATCTCAAATATTTCTTTTTCAAATATTTCTTTTTCAAATATTTCTTTTTCAAAACTGGAATGAGGCCCAATCAATTACCATATAAAATTAATTATATGGATTTTCATACAACACATGTATATAATAGCATTGAAAAATAATCAACCATCAACCAAAGTGCACTACACTGTATAAGCATCAAATGAAGATATTCAACGCTTATAACAGCCTGTCAATCAATCGATCGACATATTTAATCAATCAGGATGAGTGAACTTCAAATTTCATCCCAACACCCGTGTGGGGTTTCAAACAATCAAACACAGATTTTATTTGTGCAATTGGGCGATGTGTAAAATTTATCGACCCAATCAATATCAGTCAAATCAGTGTATATACAAACAAATCGGCCGATTTGTTTATAACTATTCATTTATTCACATTCACGTTAAAAATTATATTTTTTAACGACAAAACATTTTATTTCAACCTATGAATTTCTATTCAATTCATTTACACAATAAAATGATATTTTTATTTTCTAACACATTTTAGAAAATTTCGGCGGCATAACGGCACGATACTAGAAACGGGACGAGGCCTAGCCTTATCCCCGGTCTAGTGAAGGCCCACGCCATTCACATATCAATTTTAATCAATTTCCAATTTAACCAATCAATCAAATCCAAATCAAATAATCTAACCAACTACACAACCAAACAAACAAGTCCATGGTATGTGGACGGGTGTCGGGTGCTTCTAATAAGCACCGTCTGCATCCTAGTATATATATATATATCTAGAAAAATAAATTGAAAGGTGAGAAATTCTCACCGATAGCTAAACCACATGCCATGACTCTTCTTATGTAGAACATCTTTGCCGGGTGGCCAACGAGATCTGTTTCACACAGTTCACGTTAAAAATCACATTTTTACTTCGCTATTTATATCAAAAAGATTATATTTTTATCATGACACTTTAAACAAAAAGATTATATTTTTAGCACGCTAGTTTAAACAAAAAGATTATATTTTTAACACGCTAGTTCAAACAAAAAGATTATATTTTTAACACGCTAGTTTGAATAAAAAATTATATTTTTAACACGCTAGTTTGAATAAAAAATTATATTTTTATCTTCTAAAAATAATTTCTTATTTTTTTTTTACAACACTTACATAGATAAAAAATCACTATTTGTACATGCCTTTGTTTTTAAACAAAGTATTTTATTTTCAAAACTATGCTATGTATATTTTCAAAACTATGCTACATATATTTTCTAAAATCAAGTTCTATTTTTATTTCTATAAACAATGCGATTTTGTTATGCTATATATATTTATTTTTAAAACAACATTTTTACAAGTTCTAATCTATGATAAAAATTGTATTTTTACAAGTTCTAATCTATGACAAAAATCGTATTTTTACAAGTTCTATAAACAAAATTATATTTTGTTATTACTAAAAATCATAATTTTAACTTAATTAAAAATTTACTCTTTATACTATCAAAAATCTAAATCTCATAGGAATAAAATCTAAACTTTACTTCATTTAATAAATTAAACTAACCATAGAAAACTCACTGTATCTTGATTTAGGCTTTTCGGATTGAGGCGGAGGCGTCGGAGAATGCTGGCTTGGGGCTGAAGCTTGCTGTCGAAAGGGGGGGAAGGGTTTGCAGGTCGGAGGCCGGAGACGAGGCAGACCCGCGGTGGTGTTCGCTGGCGATGGTCTTCATCGATGGTGGCTGCTTCAATTGGGTATGGGGTTTCCTCGAATCGAGGTGGATAGAGCAGGGGAAAAGGGAGCCTGGACGACGGTGGAGCGCTCCGGCGAGGCGGCGCTGCTCGTGGGGCCCTGCGACGACGAACAGCGGCGAGATCGATGAGCTGAGTTTTTTTTTACTTTAATCTGAAAAAGAACGGGGGTTTGAAGAATAAAAAAAAGGGAGTTGAACGTTGACCAAGTTAATATATAAATATATTTATTTAATTTCATTTTATCTAAAAAATTAACTTTTTCGTTTCAACCCCAATTCGAACCCAACGACTGTCGTCCCTAACGTATTACCCCATTACGGACACAATGGGATATGTATCGCAAGCCAATTCGGCTATTTCGATAGGTTTCCGTCAAAAATAAAGTATAAATCAGTATATATTTAATTTTAACGCACATTTCAAATTACCGGAGCCACATACGAACTCTAAAAATTCCAAAAAAAATATTTTCTAGCTTCGTGTTGACGATACGGTCCTAACAAAACTAATTTCATCGAATTCTGAGACCGTTTGAAAAATGGCCAATTTCCAGTCGATTAAATTCAACTGAAACTGGTCAAACGCGTTTTCCTTTACCACGCTCACATATTGATTCGAAAAATTATGAAATTTGAAACCTAGCAATAACTTGACATCACGGACCCAACAAAACTGGTTTCGTCGAGATCCGAGGTCATTTGCAAAATGTCCATTTTTAAGGGCCTGAATTCCATAACGACTATTCAGAATTTTCAACTGGACATATCTTTTGATTCTCGCTATGAAATTTCGATTATTCGGATTCGATAGAAAGATATTATCAATTATATCCTATCATTTTTGGTTTCACTAAAATCCGGATTGTTTTGCACCCGGTATGTTCAATTGAAGTTTGAAATCGAATTATCGAACTACCGCGCCATTTTCAATTCTATTTATAATTATTTATAAATATTTATATTCTAACGACGACGCGTATAATATATACGTTCGAATTCTATTCAAAATAAATTTCTCGTCGATTTTATTTAAAATAATCTATTTTAAATATTCAAAATTCGCTAAATCGCAAAAATAAAAATTTTAAACTGGCCCAGATTTTCCGGGTTATTACAGATTTGGAATTATGTCCAAATCAATTTCAGAAAAGGTCGCTGTAAGTGCGGTTCGATGGCCATTGATGGAAATCGGCTGTACGGGCCTTGATAAAATTATTAAAAATATTGATAATTTGTGTAAAACCATAATATGTGAATTGGAAAGAACTAAGATGAAAAACTCCACATTTGAAAAGATAAAAATATATTTTTGTCGAAATGAACTAGTTTTGAACTAGAATTAAAATCAATTTATTTTTGAAATAAATTAATTGAATTTGAAAGTGATTTTAAAAAAATAATCAATATTCCCAATACGTGAATTGGACTTGAGTTGAATCGAAATTATCTTCGGAATGTTTCGATATTGGATTCCGGGGTTATACAGATATGGTTATGGGAATTTGAAAGATATTTTATATCGATATTTCCAATACAATATTTGTTGGTTTCAGGATTTGATATCGAATATAAGCCGGTATATTTTCTATTCAGAGCTTTATATTTAATATCAAATGTGATTTGGGTTTGTCGTGAACCATGTTTTAGATGACATTGGTTCTTTAACCTAGTTAAATGCAGGATATTGATTTTTGAAAAGATTAAAACTAAGTGGAGTTGGAATGAATCTTTAATTAGATTGAAATGTGAATTGATAATTTAAATTATCAAATCTGAATGGTGATCGAGAATGGAGTACCACCAGTTTTGCTCCAATGCGATAGTTAAATTTTTAATTAGATTTAAACATGAAATGGTAATTAATTTTACCAATAGCACTGTGGTGTTAGAGTTGGAGTATTACCTGTTTTCTCCATGGGATATATAGGTTGGGATTGGGAAATAAAATAAATAATTACTTCGGTGTGGTTCGTTAATCCTAACTAGTTTGAAATGATATCCAAAGGAAGATTATAGAATAAATTTAGAAGAATTTATCGTGGATAAAATTAATGGGAACCTTTCCCTAAGAATGTGATTTTGTGAATAAAAGAATATTCTGAATTGGAATGAGGCGTTCGTTGTGTTTGTGTAATATTTGTTTACTATATACGTGGGTTATTCAGAAAGGCCGGGGTTATACCCATTCTGAATAACCGATTCGACGAGATGTCGAAGATGAAGACGGTGGTTGAAGACCGGAAGTCTTCACATCGTTTGGGTTATTAATGATGATCTCGATTGGGCTGTACACCCAAGATGAGGGAAACAGTTGGTGATCGTCCAGACGTACTTGGAGATGGATGGATATGCGAGGAAAGTGCCTCCGGTTTCGTTCAGATCCAGAACGAACTTGTAAATGGATTGTGTGTCTGACATTGGATTTTATTCTGTGTTGGTTGATCTCTAATAAATATACATCTGTTTGGCGGCGGAGAATTTATTCTCTTGCTTGACGTATGAGCTCGGAGGTTGTATATCGATGGACATCAGTCGCATGGAGTGAATTGCCAGTGTGGCACGCGTAAGTGGCAATTGATCAAGGCTTCTATTGAAAAGCAAAGTCTTGTGGTTGATGATAAAAGCACGGCCTGTGTGGTGTAGCTTTATGTATAATGTGAATTCGCGAGCCTCACACCTCGTTATGAGTCAAAAACGGGATACGGACCCAAGGAGTGCACGACGTTTCTTTCTAGCTATGGTGGTGTCAGTGACCTACCAGCCCTGACATTTATATACTTTTCACCTGTGTGGTTGTTGGAATGTGAGGCGCCTCGGATATAGGTCTGTAAGGACCGAGAAACGTGTGTTCAGGAACTGCCTATCCTCAAAAGTAAGAGAGGATCGGCCTTGGAGGTTCCAAAGGATCATAGTGGGGTCCTAAGGCATTTGCTAGAGTGTCTCGAACGCGGAGAGGAGCTTGCCCCTTGCCTCGACTCATGATGGAATCCAATTTCCAATACGTGTGTTTCGGTTTTATTTGTAGAACCGAGTATGGCGACATAATGGTATGGGTCATTCATGCCGCCTATGATTGAAATTTATGATTGAAATTGTTTTGACACTATACACTTATTATAGTATCAAATAATGTGTTTTAAACGTATCAAGCATGCTTTGGCTGTTATAAGGTAAAAACCCTATCCTCCGGCTTGCGTTGCATTGTGTGATGGGACCTGGGTCTTATAATAGCTTCATTTTTCTTTATTTAGCATTGCGCTGTTTGTTCTATGCACTGGTATTCTTGGGAGGAAACTCGTTCCGTGTTATACGGCGTGGTCCCTTGATTTACCTAACTTTAAAAATAAAGATTAATAAATGTTTTAGTTCTCACACCAGTCACATGACTGACCAGGAGTTTATTGTTTTAACCTAAACTTTGGGTGCCCCTATTTTCCACACGGGCAGCTAGTTGTTTTGGTTTTGCAGATTTATATCCACAGGGTCCTGATTTACAGCTGGAACGATGCTCGGAAAGCTCTGTATCCGTATATCATTTTCAATTGTGTTTTGTATATTTTTCCGCTACTATGTAATTTATTGTAATCTCTGATATTTATCGAATGTATTTTATTCATTTGTACTCTGTATATTCTTGTATCTGATGGAATTGTTGTAATAACAATGAAATGTTCTTCCGTCTGCGTTCCATTTTGTCTTGTTCTCAATTCTATCCGTGCTTTCCTTCACGGGGAAGTTCGGGTCGTCTCAGTTAATTAGTTTGAGCTAATCAAATTATATTTTGAAGCAAGATATTTCAGAAGTAGGAATTATAATGCTATAGTTATAATCAGTGTTTTCAATAAAGAAGTGGATTCGTAAGTAGAATCTGAGAGTTTCGTAAGGAAGTTTGTCAACGATTTGAAAGGTGAACTTTGTCTATTTCGAGGTTAGAAATGTTGTTCAATTAAGGTCTGAGAGGTAGTTATATCCCAACTTGATTGACTTCATTTTTAGCTAAGGAATGGTTAAGGTTCGATAGAGAAGGTTGGTTAAGTGAATTCAGTTAATGAAGGTTATGGTTTGAGTTGGCATAACGATGTTTTATTTAAACATCTGTTTAAACCCAAATGAAGGAACTATGGAAATGTTTTTCCAAATAAGAATCAGAAATGTTTTCTAATATAGAAAATAAGAAATGGAAATGTTTTCCAATGGTAATAACGTATATTTTCTAAATTTAGGAAACTAGAAATGTTGAATATATGGAAACAGGAGATGAAAAAATGAACTAAAGAAATAAATGATGATTGAACGATAGAATTTCCATCTGGAAATAGTATCGTTATTTGTACACATGTTTTCTTTGATAGTTAAATCACCGACTATCGAAGTTTTTGATCATTTTTCCATTTTCAATACGGAGAGACTAGGATCAAATATATTATCTGAAAACCACTCCGTATGGCATTAGCGTTGAGATCAAATATGAAGAAGATAATTAAAGACGGAGTTATGCAAGGGCTGTCCTGTTTACAGGATAGTACCTTCGGTCTGTCCAATCCCAGTACGACTTATATGGAAGAATGTCAGACAGAGTATATTTAATAGATCACGTAAGTTGATCTCTTCAAACGTATTTACGTTTGGTGGTGAAGGAATTCATTTCTCTTAGCTATATACCCGTATTATTTTTGGGGAAAATAATTTGTGAATTGGCGGGTATGACGATGTGACATTCAAAGTGAATAAATGTGTGATCTGTCAGAGATAAGCATGGCCTCTAGCCTCACAACCGAGAAATGACAAAAATCGGGTAGGCAGCATGGCTAAGTGGTTGGCTACCAAGTAGCGTGTATTATCACCTATCTAGAGATATTCATTTCATTCTTAAATCTATTCGATGTTGTCCCATTCGGGAAACGGTTGCTGATCCCAATTGTTGGTGATATACATTCGATACACTCAAGCGAAATGAGTGGTCGGTCATGTGTGGCCGGGTTGCAAGATGTTCTTGTTGAACCCAATGTATTCCTCTCTAGAGGTATACTATCGGAAGGTAGTTCCATACCTTGTCATAGTTGGTAATCCATTTTCCAATAAGTGCTCGCGGTTTTGATTGTATACTATATATGTAGAAGTGAGATGAAAATGTTTCTGCTAGATGATTATTATATTGTGGTCGATAGACATTATTACAATATCAAAAGAATTTTGATATAAAGACTGTTTTTGATTCTGATAAGGGAAAAATCTGTTCCGTTATACGGTGTGGTCTTATGAGATATCGTTTAATTGCTCAAACTGTTTTAAATTGTTTTACTCACACCAGTCACATGACTGACCCAGAGTTTATTTTGTTTTGTTTTCCCTAAACTCTTGGGTGCCCAATTTTGTATGGGCAGTCAAGTAGTCAGGATTTTACAGATATACTTGGAAAGCTTCAGCAGCAGGCTTCAGCAGCGTTTATATAGATATTGATTATTTCCGCTGTGTTGTAAGTGTTGTACTTTGATAATGATTTGTATATTCAAGTACATTCTTTTATTTCAAAGTTATGTTATATTTTATTCGTTCCGCTGTGAGATTCGTGTTACTCTGATGTTGTATGTTCTTCTTCTTCTTCTATTCTAAGTTTCTATCTTATCTATTCTCACCCTCTAATTTCTTTCATGGATTATTCGGTGTTTCAGATGCTTGAATAGTCGACATAGTGTTGTATGCCGATATCCAGGATCGCAAATTCCCCGGGTCGTTACAGACATGATCCTTCTCAAGCTCCACCTCAACATGACCCAGCTCAATCGTAGGCGGCAGGACCTTCTGAACCTCCCCTGACGCAAGATTAAACTTCACCATGAACATTTTCATAATTTTTGTATTAGCATATGTTTGTAAGCGAGACATCTGCACTTTGGATTTATGATCGAATTTTATTTGGGTTCGTGTTTATGTTTGTGATCGAAATTTATTTAGACTTGTGCTTATGTTTATAATCGGATGTTAAGGTTGTTTTTACGCATTTATGTTTGAAGTTAATTCACATATTTGTTTATGTTTTAGTTGGGTTATCTTATGTTTGAAGTTTATTCAGTATGAATGTTCAAATGGAAGAAAAAAAAACTGCTATGGTACAATAATTTTGGTGAAGAGAGCTTGCTGGAAAGCAGCAAGTAGTAGAGGTGCACTGTAACGTCACGGAATTTTAGCGACTTAATAATTAATTTATTTAATTATTATAATATATTGGTATGGTAATTTAAATAGTTTGAATTCAATTATTCCAAATATTTGACTAATATAAATGATGGATTAACAATTTTAATTTCGAAATGTTTGGAATTAGTTGATTTAGCAATACTATGCGAATTGGATATTTAAAGTATTTAATTTAGTTTAGAATTGAATTATATTAACGAATATATTATTTAAATGACGGTTGAATGTATTAATTATAATATAAATTATAATCGAGCTCGTAACGTCGTGACAGTTCATAATTCGATGTTTTAACTTTAAACGAATACATAGGGTTCGTTATAAGTCAGATTTCTTCGAAACAAGAAAGGTTGGAATCTATTGAACTGTAATTTTCTAACAAAAGTGAAAAATTGAGATTTCGGTATATAGATTGTTAGTTATGTCCAAATCAAATTTTGAAATAGTCGCTATGAAATCGTTTATATATTATAACGATTTATTTAATTATAATTAAATATTGGTTTCGAATTTGGACAAGATTTTCAAGACATATTCTCAATTTAATTTATAGAATTTTCTTGTAATTTTTATTTTGGGAAATAAGCAACTTTTTATTTGAAGTATCTAACACCCTATATCAGCATTTTGGGGTTTCACCGAATAAGTTATCTTGTCTATATTATTATATTACTGATAATCTCGTTTGAGCTACACACCCAAGATGAGGGAAACAGTTGGTGATCGTCCAGACGTACTTGGAGATGGATGGATATGCGAGGAAAGTGCCTCCGGTTTCGTTCAGACCCAGAACGAACTTGTAAATGGATTGTGTGTCTGACGTTGGATTTTATTCTGTGTTGGTTGATCTCTATTAAATATACATCTGTTTGGCGGCGGAGAATTTATTCTCTTGCTTAACGCCCTTCTCTGAGACGTATGAGCTCGGAGGTTGTATATCGATGGACATCAGTCGCATGGAGAGATTGCCAGTGTGGCACACGTAAGTGGCAATTGATCAAGGCTTCTTTTGAAAAGCAAATTCTTGTGGTTGATGATCAAAGCATGGCCTGTGTGGTGTAGCTTTGTGTATAGTGTGAATTCGCGAGTCTCACACCTCGGTATGAGTCAAAAACGGGATACAGACCCAAGGAGTGCACGACGTTTCTTTCTAGCTATGGTGGTGTCAGTGACTTACCAGCCCTGACATTTATATACTTTTCAACTGTGTGGTTGTTGGAATGTGAGGCGCCTCGGATATAGGACTGTAAGGACCGGGAAACGTGTGTTCAGGAATTGTCAATCCTCAAAAGTAAGAGAGGACCGGCCTTGGAGGTTCCAAAGGAACATAGTGGGGTCCTGAGGCATTTGCTAGAGTGTCTCGAACGCGGAGAGGAGCTTGCCCCATTCCTCGACTCATGATGGAATCCTATTTCCAATACGTGTGTTTCGGTTTTATTTGTAGAACCTAGTATGACGACATAGTGATATGGGTCATTCATGCCGCCTATGATTGATATTTATGATTGAAATTGTTTTGACACTATACACTTATTATAGTATCAAATAATGTGTTTTAAACGTATCAAGCATGCTTTGGCTGTTATAAGGTAAAAACCCTATCCTTCGGCTTGCGTTGCATTGTGTGATGGGACCTGGGTCTTATAACAGCTTCATTTTTCTTTATTTAGCATTGCGCTGTTTGTTCTATGCACTGGTATTCTTGGGAGGAAACTCATTCCGTGTTATACGGCGTGGTCCCTTGATTTACCTAACTTTAAAAATAAAGATTAATAAATTTTTTAGTTCTCACACCAGTCACATAACTGACTAGGAGTTTATTGTTTTAACCTAAACTCTAGGAGCCCCTATTTTCCACACGGGCAGCTAGTAGTTTTGGTTTTGCAGATTTATATCCACAGGTCCTGATTTACAGCTGGAACGATGCTCGGAAAGCTCTGTATCCGTGTATCATTTTCAGTTGTGTTTTGTATATTTTTCCACTGCTATGTAATTTATTGTAATCTCTGATATTTATCGAATGTATTTTATTCATTTATACTCTGTATATTCTTGTATCTGATGGAATTTTTGTAATAACAATGAAATGTTCTTCCGTTTGCGTTCCATTTTGTCCTGTTCTCAATTCTATCCGTGCTTCCCTTCACGGGGAAGTTCGGGTCGTCTCAGTTTGGTATCAGAGCTTTGGTTTACAGAGCTCGAGAACAAGACACATTTGAACCATACGAAAGAATTCATCAGATATTGGATTAGAAATATCAAATTAGAATGACTCGTTAGAGATAGGATCAGTAGTATCCTAGAACGAGTGTGAAGAGTATATTTTTCAAATGAAAACAATTTTATTTTGAAAATTTAAATCATTTTAAAACGTATTTGATTATTTATTTATTTTGAATATGGACAATCGAGTATATATAGATTTCGCGTATACGCGTCATGAACGTATATTCGAAGTTTTAATATGCAGGATGGATATAGAATCACATTATAGACACCCGGGGATAATTCTGATGATGTGGCCACATCATCAGTATTTATATTCGTGTTTCGAAGGTATGATTTCTATATATTTCCATTAGACTGGTGTGAGAACCAAAACTAATATAGCTAGAATACATTATTGTGAATTGGCATCAAAACATGATTTTTTGTATGTATAAATATCAGAATTATGAATTTGAAACTTTAATTCACTAATTGATTGATGTTTGTGTTGTTTGTTTATTTGTTTGATAATTTTGAACCGTTTAGCCTAATTGAATCACATATTGAATTGTATTGGAAATTGGTCGCATTTGCTTGCATATACATGTACTTACATTGAATAGGTCATAGCAAGGAGGCTAGAGCAGAGAATAAAATTGGTTTGCCTGACAAATAGGTACATGTTTATCATAATTTACTGTTTTGTTTGGGTAATGATGATTTTGTGAGCCTATTGGCTAGCCGCTTGGCTTTTTCTTTTTCTTTTTCTTTTTGAGATCAGAAGGCCTATATGGCAATTTCGGGATTTTCCCGTGGCTCCCGGTGAAGGGGAGGTTATGGAGAAATTTTTCGAAAATTTAGGGTGTTAGCCAAATTTTTGAAGAATTTGAAAATTCTCAAAAGCTGAAAAGTTGGAGAATGAAAGCCAGATCGAACGTAGAGTTGATTAATCAAACCACTTTCGACTTTGTTTCTTTTCGGGGACGAAAAGTTTTAAGTGGGAGAGATTGTAACAACCCGAAAATCTGGGCCAGTTTAAAATTTTTATTTTGGCAATTTTAGCGAATTTTGAACATTTAAAATGAATTATTTTAAATAATATCGACGAGAAATTTATTTTGAATAGAATCGAATGTATATATTTATATACGTCATCGTTAGAATATAATATTTATATATAATTATAAATAGAATTGAAAATGGCGCATTAGTTCGATAATTCGATTTCAAACTTCTATTGAACATACCGGGTGCAAAACAAACCGAATTTTGGTGAAACCAAAAATAATGGAATCTAATTGTGACTATCTTTCCAACGAATCCGAAAAATTGAAATTTCATAGCGGGATCAAAAGATATGTCCAGTTGAAAATTCTGAATAGTCGCTATGGAATTCAGGCCCTTAAAAATAGACATTTTGCAAACGACCTCGGATTTCGACGAAACCACTTATGTTGGGTCTGTGATGTCAAATTATTGCTAGGTTTCAAATTTCATAATTTTCTGAATCAATATGCGAGCGTGGCAAAGGAAAACGCGTTTAACCAGTTTTAGTTGATTTTAATCGACTGGAAAATGGCCATTTTTCTAACAGTCTCAGAATTCGACGTAACTAGTTTTGTTAGGACTGCATCGTCAATACAAAGCTAGAAAATATTTTTCTGGAATTTTTCGAGTTAGTATGTGACCCCGGTAAAATGAAATGCGCGTTCAAATTCAATATATAGAGTTATATGTTGATTTTGACGAAAACTGATCGAAACGATCGAATCAACCTACGATACATATCCCATTGTGTTCGGAATGGAGGTAATTAGCTATGGACGACAGGCGGTGGGCCTCGTTTAGAGGTCGAAAATAAAAGTTGCTTTTTGGGAGATAATTAAATAAAATAAATAAAAAATAAAACTCTCTTTCTTCCCTTTTAACTCTGCCCCCCCCCCCCCCCCGTTCAAATTCATTTCAAATTGAAATAGGAAAAAAAAGAGGAAGAAACAGGAGGAGCGTCGCCGCTCCTCCGACGAGCGCGCCACCGCGCAGCAGGCGCGACAGCCTTCCACCCTCCTCCCTCCTTCTCCTTTCTTCTTCGATTCACCCGATCCCCTTTTCCCGCTCAGCCCTACCCAGCTTCACCGCATCGCACCCCTCCGCGTCCACCTCAGGCGATGCGCGCCCCCCTCCCCTTCTTCTTCTACTCGATTTCAGCCCCCCTCATCAGAAAACCGACTGCCATCCAACCCTAGAAGCCGCCACCTCCTTGAAGTCGCCACCCACTGGCCAGTGAACCCTCCTCTGTCGATTGAAGGCAACCACCGCCGCCTTCTTCTTTCCCCTGCTCCTCGAAAAACTGTGAGTTTCCAGTCCTTTTAATTTTATTTTATTTTATTATATAAAAAGCTGATTTATAACATATATTATAGCAAAGAAAAGTGGAGGTTTTTAACAACATGAAATCGAGCTTTTTAACATCGCAAAGTTGAGATTTTTAGCAATATAAAGCTATGATTTTTGTTTATATGAAATACGTTTTTTATTTTAAAATAGAAAAGATTAGATTTTTAAAATAGAAAAGATTAGATTTTTGAAATTGAAAAGGCGAAATCTTTATATTTGAAAAGGCGAAATCTTTATATTTGAAAAGGCGAAATCTTTATATTTGAAAAGGCGAAATATTTATATTTGAAAAGGCGAAATATTTATAATTGAAAAGGCGAAGTTTTTATATTGAGAACAGCGATGTAAAAATAGAATTTTTATCTATATAATAGCGGTGTAAAAATAGAATTTTTATCTATGTAGTAGCGGTGTAAAAATAGAATTTTTATCTATATAGTAGCGGTGTAAAAATAAATTTTTTATCTATATAGTAACGAGGACAAAATAAGAATTTTTATCCATATAGCGTGATTATAAAAACAGGATTTTTATATACATAGCGAAGTAAAAATTCAATTTTTATATATTGAATAGCGAAGTAAAAATTCGATTTTTATATATTGAATAGTAAAGTAAAAATGTGATTTTTATATATGTAGTGGCTACGGGCAACGAAAGTGACAAAAGGCGAGAACAGTGATGATTTCCTACATTAGAAGTGTCATGAAGTTGGGATAGCAATTTGTGAGAACTTCTCACTCTTCAATTCCTTTTTCTAGTTATATATATACTAGGATGCAGACGGTGCTTAGTAGCACCCGACACCCATCGTCCACAGACAATGGACGGCATGTATGCTTGATTGATGCGTTGTGAAAATTGTTTGTGATGTTGATGTGAAATCGATAACAAAATGTAGATAGTTGAAATAAATTAATTATTGTTGAAAATATAAATTTTAACGTGAATGTGAATAAATATTTATAAATAAATCGGCCGATTTGTTTGTATACACTGATTTCACTGATATTGATTGAGATGATAAATTTTACACATTGCCCAACTGCATAAATAAAAATCTGTGTTTGTTGATTTGAAACCCCACACGGGTGTTGGGATGATATTTGAGTACACTAATCCCAATTATTTAATTGAATGTCGATCGATTGGTCGACAGGCTGTGTAAGCGTTAATTATTTATATTTGATGCTTATGCAGTTGTGTGGTGCACCTTGGATGATGGTTGATTGTTTATCATTGCAATTATATACATGTGTTGTATGGGATCCATATAATTAACATTATATGGTGATTGATTGGGCCTCATTCCAATCGGGAAATTAATGAATGTTATAAAAGAAAATTCATGTGTTGAATATGAAAATAGTCATGTGTTGATGATGTTCATATGTTGAAAATATTCGTGTGTTGAGTAAAATATTTTATACAATAAAATTTACATCTTTATCATATTTAAAATTAGAACTACTTTACGGTTGGAGTCTAATTAAAAATCAAACGATAGATACCATGATTTTATAAAATATTTTACATAACAAAAATAGTCGTGTGTTGAAAGAAATATAGATTCATGTGTTGAATAGAATAAATATTCATTTGTTGAATAGAATAAAGAAGTTTTTGAAAAATATAAAGCCGTGTTGATTAGAGACGCGCTATTTTGACGTGAACAAAATTTATATCGATTTTATTCGTTTTATAATGAATATTGAAAAGTGATTTCAAAATTTAATATTTTGAAATGAAATTCAAATTAAATTAGATTAAAATTCAAATTGAAATTTTATTGAATCAATTTGAAATGAATTCGAATCGAATAGAAAATGAATTCGATTCGAATTGAATAGAAAGTGAATTTGAATTCGAATTGAATATAAAGTGAATTTGAATTCGAATTGAATAGAAATGAATTCAAATTGAATTAAATTGAAATTGAATTAAAAACGAATTGAAATCGTTTTGAATGAAATTTAAAACGAACTGAAATTGAATTGAAATTAATTTGAAATGAATTTGAATTGAAGTAAATAGAAGGTAAATTCAAATTGAATTGAATTAAAATGAATTAGAATTTGAATTGAATTGAAACGAATTTGAATTCGAATTAAATAAAAATTGAAATGAATTCGAATTGAATTGAAATCAAATTGATTAGAAATTGAAAATAGAGTCGAAATGGTTTTGAAAACGAATTTAAAACGATTTGGAAAATACGTTTTAATCGTTTTAAAAGGAAATCGACGAAATATATATAATATATATATTATATATATATATAATGGCCTGAATAGAACGCGCCGCGCCGCGGCAGTTCGTGAATTTCGACCATTGACTTCGAATTGACGTTGCGGGAGATCCGACCGTCGGATTCTCCTAAAACTGGAACCATTGGGTTCGTATTGAAAAGAGATTTCCAATGAATATTAGAAATTTGAAATCTAACGGTTGGATTTGAAATTATGTCCAAATCAATTTCAGAAAAGGTCGCTGTAAGTGCGGTTCGATGGCCATTGATGGAAATCGGCTGTACGGGCCTTGATAAAATTATTAAAAATATTGATAATTTGTGTAAAATCATAATATGTGAATTGGAAAGAACTGAGATGAAAAACTCCACATTTGAAAAGATAAAAATATATTTTTGTCGAAATGAACTAGTTTTGAACTAGAATTAAAATCAATTTATTTTTGAAATAAATAAATTGAATTTGAAAGTGATTTTAAAAAAATAATCAATATTCCCAATACATGAATTGGACTGGAGTTGAATCGAAATTATCTTCGGAATGTTTCGATATTGGATTCCGGGGTTATACAGATATGGTTATGGGAATTTGAAAGATATTTTATATCGATATTTCCAATACAATATTTGTTGGTTTCAGGATTTGATATCGAATATAAGCCGGTATATTTTCTATTCAGATCTTTATATTTAATATCAAATGTGATTTGGGTTTGTCGTGAACCATGTTTTAGATGACATTGGTTCTTTAACCCAGTTAAATGCAGGATATTGATTTTTGAAAATATTAAAACTAAGTGGAGTTGGAATGAATCTTTAATTAGATTGAAATGTTAATTGATAATTTAAATTATCAAATCTGAATGGTGATCGAGAATGGAGTACCACCAGCTTTGCTCCAATGCGATAGTTAAATTTTTAATTAGATTTAAACGTGAAATGGTAATTAATTTTACCAATAGCACCGTGGTGTTAGATATGGAGTATTACCAGTTTTCTCCATGGGATATATAGGTTGGGATTGGGAAATAAAATAAATAATTACTTCGGTGTGGTTCGTTAATCCTGACTAGTTTGAAATGATATCCAAAGGAAGATTATAGAATAAATTTAGAAGAATTTATCTTGGATTAAATTAATGGGAACCTTTCCCTAAGAATGTGATTTTGTGAATAAAAGAATATTCTGAATTGGAATGAGGCGTTCGTTGTGTTTGTTTAACATTTGTTTACTATATACGTGGGTTATTCAGAAAGGCCGGGGTTATACCCATTCTGAATAACCGATTCGACGAGATGTCGAAGATGAAGACGGTGGTTGAAGACCGGAAGTCTTCACATCGTTTGGGTTATTACTGATGATCTCGATTGGGCTGTACACCCAAGATGAGGGAAACAGTTGGTGATCGTCTAGACGTACTTGGAGATGGATGGATATGCGAGGAAAGTGCCTCCGGTTTCGTTCAGACCCAGAACGAACTTGTAAATGGATTGTGTGTCTGACATTGGATTTTATTCTGTGTTGGTTGATCTCTATTAAATATACATCTGTTTGGCGGCGGAGAATTTATTCTCTTGCTTAACGCCCTTCTCTGAGATGTATGAGCTCGGAGGTTGTATATCGATGGACATCAGTCGCATGGAGTGAATTTCCAGTGTGGCACGCGTAAGTGGCAATTGATTAAGGCTTCTATTGAAAAGCAAAGTCTTGTGGTTGATGATCAAAGCACGGCCTGTGTGGCGTAGCTTTGTGTATAATGTGAATTCGCGAGCCTCACACCTCGGTATAAGTCAAAAACGGGATACCGACCCAAGGAGTGCACGATGTTTCTTTCTAGCTATGGTGGTGTCAGTGACCTACCAGCCCTGACATTTATATACTTTTCACCTGTGTGGTTGTTGGAATGTGAGGCGCCTCGGATATAGGTCTGTAAGGACCGGGAAACATGTGTTCAGGAACTGCCAATCCTCAAAAGTAAGAGAGGACCGGCCTTGGAGGTTCCAAAGGATCATAGTGGGGTCCTGAGGCATTTGCTAGAGTGTCTCGAACGTGGAGAGGAGCTTGCCCCTTGCCTCGACTCATGATGGAATCCAATTTCCAATACGTGTGTTTCGGTTTTATTTGTAGAACCGAGTATGGCGACATAGTGGTATGGGTCATTCATGCCGCCTATGATTGAAATTGTTTTGACACTATACACTTATTATAGTATCAAATAATGTGTTTTAAACGTATCAAGCATGCTTTGGCTGTTATAAGGTAAAAACCCTATCCTTCGGCTTGCGTTGCATTGTGTGATGGGACCTGGGACTTATAACAGCTTCATTTTTCTTTATTTTGCATTGCGCTGTTTGTTCTATGCACTGGTATTCTTGGGAGGAAACCCGTTCCGTGTTATACGGCGTGGTCCCTTGATTTACCTAACTTTAAAAATAAAGATTAATAAATGTTTTAGTTCTCACACCAGTCACATGACTGACCAGGAGTTTATTGTTTTAACCTAAACTTTGGGTGCCCCTATTTTCCACACGGGCAATTAGTAGTTTTGGTTTTGCAGATTTATATCCACAGGGTCCTGATTTACAGCTGGAACGATGCTCGGAAAGCTCTGTATCCGTGTATCATTTTAAATTGTGTTTTGTATATTTTTCCGCTGTTATGTAATTTATTGTAATCTCTGATATTTATCGAATGTATTTTATTCATTTATACTCTATATATTCTTGTATCTAATGGAATTGTTGTAATAACAATGAAATGTTCTTCCGTCTGCGTTCCATTTTGTCCTGTTCTCAATTCTATCCGTGCTTTCCTTCACGGGGAAGTTCGGGTCGTCTCAGTTAATTAATTTGAGCTAATCAAGTTATATTTTGAAGCAGGATATTTCAGAAGTAGGAATTATAATGCTATAGTTATAATCAGTGTTTTCAATAAAGAAGTGGATTCGTAAGTAGAATCTGAGAGTTTCGTAAGGAAGTTTGTCAACGATTTGAAAGGTGAACTTTGTCTATTTCGAGTTTAGAAATGTTGTTCAATTAAGGTCTGAGAGGTAGTTATATCCCAACTTGATTGACTTCATTTTTAACTAAGGAATGATTAAGGTTCGATAGAGAAGGTTGGTTAAGTGAATTCAGTTAATGAAGGTTATGGTTTGAGTTGGCATAACGATGTTTTATTTAAACATCTGTTTAAACCCAAATGAAGGAACTTTGGAAATGTTTTTCCAAATAAGAATCAGAAATGTTTTCTAATACAGAAAATAAGAAATGGAAATGTTTTCCAATGGTAATAACTTATATTTTCTAAATTTAGGAAACAAGAAATGTTGAATATATGGAAACAGGAGATGAAAAAATGAACTAAAGAAATAAATGATGATTGAACGATAGAATTTCCATCTGGAAATAGTATCGTTATTTGTACACATGTTTTCTTTGATAGTTAAATCACCGACTATCGAAGTTTTTGATCATTTTTCCATTTTCAATACGGAGAGACCAGGATCAGATATATTATCTGAAAACCACTCCGTATGGCATTAGCGTTGAGATCAAATATGAAGAAGATACTTAAAGATGGAGTTATGCAAGGGTTGTCCTGTTTACAGGATAGTACCTTCGGTCTGTCCAATCCCAGTACGACCTATATGGAAGAATGTCAGACAGAGTATATTTAATAGATCATGTAAGTTGATCTCTTCAAACGTATTTACGTTTGGTGGCGAAGGAATTCATTTCTCTTAGCTATATACCCGTATTATTTTTGGGGAAATCAATTTGTGAATTGGCGGGTATGACGATGTGACATTCAAAGTGAATAAATTTGTGATCTGTCAGAGATAAGCATGGCCTCTAGCCTCACAACCGAGAAATGACAAAAATCGGGTAGGCAGCATGGCTAGGTGGTTGGCTGCCAAGTAGCGTGTATTATCACCTATCTAGAGATATTCATTTCATTCTTAAATCTATTCGATGTTGTCCCATTCGGGAAACGGTTGCTGATCC
The DNA here is from genome assembly GCA_030737875.1 of Allium sativum. NCBI lineage: Eukaryota > Viridiplantae > Streptophyta > Magnoliopsida > Asparagales > Amaryllidaceae > Allium > Allium sativum. Next base: position 711,664,859 of record CM060919.1, on the reverse strand, counting down.
CAATCGTTGGTGATATACATTCGATACACTCAAGCGAAATGAGTGGTCGGTCATGTGTGGCCGGGTTGCAAGATGTTCTTGTTGAACCCAATGTATTCCTCTCTAGAGGTATACTATCGAAAGGTAGTTCCATACCTTGTCATAGTTGGTAATCCATTATCCAATAAGTGCTCGCGGTTTTGATTGTATACTATATATGTAAAAGTGAGATGAAAGTGTTTCTGCTAGATGATTATTATATTGTGGTCGATAGACATTATTATAATATCAAAAGAATTTTGATATAAAGACTATTTTGGATTCTCATAAGGGAAAAATCTGTTCCGTTATACGGTGTGGTCTTATGAGATATCTTTTAATTGCTCAAACTGTTTTAAATTGTTTTACTCACACCAGTCACATGACTGACCCAGAGTTTATTTTGTTTTGTTTTCCCTAAACTCTTGGGTGCCCAATTTTGTATGGGCAGTCAAGTAGTCAGGATTTTACAGATACACTTGGAAAGCTTCAGCAGCAGGCTTCAGCAGCGTTTATATAGATATTGATTATTTCCGCTGTGTTGTAAGTGTTGTACTTTGATAATGATTTGTATATTCAAGTACATTCTTTTATTTCAAAGTTATGTTATATTTTATTCGTTCCGCTGTGAGATTCGTGTTACTCTGATGTTGTATGTTCTTCTTCTTCTTCTATTCTAAGTTTCTATCTTATCTATTCTCACCATCTAATTTCTTTCATGGATTATCCGGTGTTTCAGATGCTTGAATAGTCGACATAGTGTTGTATGCCGATATCCAGGATCGCAAATTCCCCGGGTCGTTACAGACATGATCCTTCTCAAGCTCCAGCTCAACATGACCCCGCTCAATCGTACGCGGCAGGACCTTCTGAACCTCCCCTGACGCAAGATTAAACTTCACCATGAACATTTTCATAATTTTTGTATTAGCTTATGTTTGTAAGCGAGACATCTGCACTTTGGATTTATGATCGAATTTTATTTGGGTTCATGTTTATGTTTGTGATCGAAATTTATTTAGACTTGTGCTTATGTTTATAATCGGATATTAAGGTTGTTTTTACGCATTTATGTTTGAAGTTGATACATATATTTGTTTATGTTTTAGTTGGGTTATCTTATGTTTGAAGTTTATTCAGAATGAATGTTCAAATGGAAGAAAAAAAACTGCAATGGTACAATAATTTTGGTGAAGAGAGCTTGCTGGAAAGAGGCAAGTAGTAGAGGTGCACTGTAACGTCACGGAATTTTAGCGACTTAATAATTAATTTATTTAATTATTATAATATATTGGTATGGTAATTTAAATAGTTTGAATTCAATTGTTCCAAATATTTGACTAATATAAATGATGGATTAACAATTTTAATTTCAAAATGTTTGGAATTAGTTGATTTAGCAATACTATGCGAATTGGATATTTAAAGTATTTAATTCAGTTTAGAATTGAATTATATTAACGAATATATTATTTAAACGACGGTTGAATGTATTAATTATAATATAAATTATAATCGAGCTCGTAACGTCGTGACAGTTCATAATTCGATGTTTTGAACTTTAAACAAATACATAGGGTTCGTTATAAGTCAGATTTCTTCGAAACAAGAAAGGTTGGAATCTATTGAACTGTAATTTTCTAACAAAAGTGAAAATTTGAGATTTCGGTATATAGATTGTTAGTTATGTCCAAATCAAATTTTGAAATAGTCGCTATGAAATCGTTTATATATTATAACGATTTATTTAATTATAATTAAATATTGGTTTCGAATTTGGACAAGATTTTCAAGACATATTCTCAATTTAATTTATAGAATTTTCTTGTAATTTTTATTTTTGGAAAAAAGCAACTTTTTATTTGAAGTATCTAACACCCTATATCAGCATTTTGGGGTTTCACCGAATAAGTTATCTTGTCTATATTATTATATTTTTGGAGTCGTGGCACATTGCTCGACACAGCCGTATTTTTATTTTTGTCCATAGTAGTTCATACGTGAACAAAACTGTATATATCGGGGTACATTACTTTTTAATAAAAACAAAACATATGTGCTTCCTATAACCCGGTCTACGTACCTGGCATGTAAATAATTGTTTTACAGCATGAATAAAAAGAAGAATATAATATAAAATAAATACGTATATATATAATCAAAAGCAAGGCTTCGATGCTAAGGAAACCAAAAATTTACATTGCTTTGATTCTAAGGAAAAATATAAGTACATACACAGCCTACGTTGTCTACATCAAAGCCTATTCTTTCTATTCCGCATTTACGATCTGAACCTTGTGAAATTTCTTACCCGTGAAGTAATCGATAACTTAATACTTAAGTAGTTCATCTATATATACTAAAGCTTACCCATCCACCTTTCGTTTTCCTGAAGCAAAAACATTATAGGAAAAATGGCAACTATAAAATCAAAGCAAATTAAACCTCCTGAGAGAATAACGAAAAAAATACGTGACTCTTTTCTTCTTCTGGAATCATAACATGTTCTGTCTTCCACTAAAAATTCTGAAATAGTACTCCTTGAACTCAGCAAAGCAAGATCTTAATTTTTCTACCTTATGTTGGAATGTGATGTAGAGAGGAGGAGAGAGATTAAACGTAGAATAATTGAAAGATTACATTTTTATTTTCTCACTTTTCTTTCATCCAACTTCTTGATTACGAATGAATGAGTACATCTGAATTTATATTAGGAAAAATCTCTAGACTATTCTTTTCTAGATTCTTCCTAAATTTTATACTTTTTAAATATTTCTTCACATTACATATTTATTTATTCTAGATTTTCCCTTTCCACAAATGCAAACATAATCTCACTAATAATTATTTCCATTAATGCAATAAATGTTTCCTTAAAACCAAGTTTATTTCCAACATTTCCCCTTAAACTTGGTTTTATTCCTCCAGGTAGATTCCTTGCACTTCTCTTTGATTTGTGATGCACTTCTCATCACCTTCAATTGTTGAAGCACGTATCTTCAACTCTTGTTTTTTTCTTTTTTTATTTGTGATGCACTTCTCATCGCCTTCAATTGTTGAAGCACATCTCTTCAACTCTCTCTTTGAATATTGGAGCACTTCTCTCCATGGTGCACTTCTCACCCATAACTCTAAAATAAATTCTCTTCCACAGCCACTTGTGCCATGTTCTTTTTCTCTTCATCTTATGCTAAACCATTCGACGGCCATTTGCCACCTTCTGTATCTCCTTCGTGCATTGTCACCCTGCTCGCTGTTTTCTTTAGATCTCAAAGCATCCACATCCAGATCTCCAAATTTGCAGATGCATTAGCAATTTTTATCGGCTTTATTTTTTTTATGAAACAAAGCAACAAAATAAAAAACTCATTGAGAATCTTTTCTCCCTATCCTCTATAACCTAGCTCTGATACCATGTTGGAATTTGATATAGAGAGGAGGAGAGAGATTAAACGTAGAATAATTGAAAGACTACATTTTTGTTTCTTCACTTTTCTTTCATCCAACTTCTTTATTACAAATGAATGAGTACATCTCAATTTATATTAGGAAAAATCTCTAGACAATTCTTTTCTAGATTCTTCCTAAATTTTATACTTTCTAAATATTTCTTTACATTACATATTTATTTAGTCTATATTTTTCCCTTTCCACAAATGCAAACATAATCTCACTAATAATTATTTCCATTAATGCAATACATTTTTCCTAAAAACCAAGTTTATTTCCAACATTCGCGTAGCTCGAACATGTTTTCTCGCATTCCATAAATTGTGCAGCAGCCTTGGGTTGACTTGTATCGAAGATGATGGGGTTCGGAGGAGGAATCAATGGTGACGTGGCTCCTCTAGTAGGCGTGGGTCTGATCGGAGAAATGAGGTCGCAGGATGATAGACGAGTCGTTCCAAAGGAGGAAAGAGGCCATCAAGTGGGGAAGTATGGTAACCAGAAGGTGGTGCGAAATGGGAAAATATAGGCAAAGAAGGGAGTGTTGGCTGTGTCGATGGGAATGGCTGTACAGTGATTACACGATGTGGCTGTTGAGTGTGTTTCATGGTGGAAGAAAGTAGAAAGAAGCGGTGGAGTTAAATGGATTGTGTGTTACATGTGTATCTTGTTTTGTTTAGAGGTGAGTAATTTTGTTTGGGGAAGAGCAGTTTGAAGGGGAGGGGCTTTCGAAGTTAACAGGAAGCCGAGAGTTTTATTTTGGAGAAGGAAGTAGCTTATTTTACAAGACAGGGGGTGTGCATTTTTGGTACATGAAGTGAATAATGGTTCTGGAGGGAGGAGCGCAAGTTCTACTTTGGAAGAGAGGTCTGTAGAAAACGAGTTGGTGGAAGAAGAATGCTATTTAAATGGGCATGGATTTTAAATCAGAAAATGGGCCTTTTTTAATAAATCGAAAAGCCCATTGAATAAAAGAGAGAAAAAATAATAATAAAAGAAAGATGGCATGCACAAACGTATGGTTGGGCAATGAAGAATTGTAGCCAGGAGGATCAACAATTGAGTGCGAGCCAAATTGTTGGGTAAGTCCATATATATATATATATATATATATATATATATATATATATATATATATAAAGAAATATATATTATTTTTAGAGAATGTGAATGCTCGCTTGAACTTGTAAAATTAATAGCCTTTTCGTATGTTACCAGAATTCCGAATGGTCTATCACGTTGGAATCGTGTGGACGTAGGCTACACAATGGAATGGGTGTGGAGCCATTTGGAGCTCATTTGAATTTATGGTGGAATAAAATGCCTAAAAGGAACTGTTGAATGTTTATCGTTATTCAATGATAACCGACCAAAGTTAGTAAACTCACTAACTCTGTCCAGTTTATAATTTATAAACATTATTTAATATTGTTAAAAATGATTGAATGTTGTGTATGATGATTGTTTGGATGATTTGCTCATAAATTGGTTGAATAATATATATATATAGTTATACATATATGTCGTTAGTTTAATACAGATTATATTTATTATTTTATTTCAGATTTAATCTGAAACGGGTATTATTCATGTTGATTAACATCTGTGGATGCAGGGAAACAGGTTGGAGGAATCCAATTGGATTCCTCCAACAATTATTGTTGCTCTCATATATTATATTATATGATGTGATAAATAATCTATGATTTATTATTGCGTGATTGGGATGCTTGAATAACATTGACCTGAAATAATTGGTATTTAAATACCTTAAAATTTATTCGAATATACTAGAAAAGAAAATTGGGGTTTTAAAAAGGAATTTCTATTTTAAAAATAGAAATCGAATTTCAAATGGATTAGAATAAAATAACTTGTTTTAATTATATTAAAACAAGAAGTTGGTTTGTAAACGATATTTAGAAATGAGATGAAGTAATTATTATAAAATAATTGGGAAGTACATATTCAAGAACGAATATTAGAAAGGGAAATGGAAATTGTTTTCAAAAGAAAATGATAAAATTCATTTCGATGTTCGAAAGTGAATAGAAGTAAATAAAACCATAAGGGTTTGTAATTAAAATTCGACGATGTCGAATAATTTATTTTTAGAAATTATATATTATATAAATTTGGTATTGATAAGATAACTAAGATTTGGTTTTGAAAATAATAAATTATAATAGAATACGAAGTTGAGATTTAATTATAAATTTGATTTATAATTAACGAGAAGTTTATTTATAATCAAAGTTTATAAGGTGGAATATAAAAGTGACTTTACAAAATAATCCGATAGATGGAATTCTAACCTAAAATTGATAAGTACTACATAAATCAAGATTTATTGGATATAACGAGTCAAAATTTCTACAAAGAAATAATAGTCACGTGTAAAGGTGAATAATGATTTAGAAGCTAATGTTTTGCAGATTTAAAATGGAGTTAAAGAAATTAGGAACTGTTGATGACTAGTTAAGTTGAACGGCTTTCTAGGTATCGATCTGATGTTAGTTTCGGCCTTCGAGATTGGTACTTAGGGAGTTGTTCTCTTACTGATTTATGGTTAGGGACTGATGGATAGTGATGCATGAAAATGGAAATATTTTTCAGTGTTAATAGTGTGTATTTTCGAAAAAGGGGAAATAAAGAGTTGTGAATATATGGAAATGTTTTTCAAGAAAATTATGAGAAGCAAAACGGATTTTAAAGGAATAAATGGGAAATTATGAAATGAAGTGATGATTGATCAGCAAGATTTGCATTTGGGAATACGACCATTGTTACATGTTTTCCTTTGATAGTTAAATAACCGATTATCAAACTTTTTGACCATTTCCGTTGTCAATACAAAGAGACCGGGATCTAATTTATTATCTGAAAACCACTCCGTATAGTCATTATCATTTCGAATCAAATATATCAAAGACAATTGAAGATGGAGTTTATGCTGGGGTTATTCTGGGGATCCTAGGTAAATTGCCTAAGATGGATTTACAGAATAATTCCTTCGGTTTGTCCAGTTCCAGGACAACGGACGAATGTCTGATAGAGTATACCTAATAGATCGTGTAAGTTGATCTCTTCAAACGTATTTACATTTGGTGGCGGAGAAATTCATTTCCCTTAGCATATACCCGTAATATATTTAGGGAAATCAATTGGTGATTTGGTGGGTATGACAATGTGGCATTCGAGTTAGACGATAGTGTAATCTGTCAAGTATAGGTTATGACCTCAAGCCTCATTAACCAAGAAATGTCAGAAATCGGGCAGGCAGCATGGCTCAGTGGGTAGCACCTAATTAGGGTATAGTGTCACCATCTAGAGAATATTCATATTTGTTACTTCTTTCAATTTTGTATCTCCCGGGAATGGTTATGCTGGTATACCAACCGTAAGGTGACAGTATATTCAGAACATTCAAGCGAAATGAATGGTCGGTCATGTGTGGTTGAGTTACAAGATGTTCTTGTTGAACTCTAGTGTATCGCTTCTAGAGTACACTAGTCGGAAGGTGGTTCCATACCTTATCATAGTTGGAAATCCATTACCCAATAAGAGCCCGGGGTTTTTAATTGTATATTATATATGTAGAGCGTGAGATGAAAGCATTCTACTAGATTGTTATATACTTGATTTAGACATTATTATAATATCAGATAATTATTGATTTTAAGAAATGTTTTGGGCCATCGTAAGTTAGAAACCATCTGTGTTTATGTATGGACCAGTCTTGCGATTTTCCTTTCTTTTGAAAAGGATTTTGAAAAGTTAAGCTAAAATGATTAGAGTTTACTCACACTAGTCACATGACTGACCCAGAGTTTATTTTGTTCTGTTTTCCCTAAACTCTTGGGTGCCCAAATTTGTATGGGCAGTCAAGTAGTCGGGATTTTTCGAATATACTTGGAGGAGGTCGGAGCAGGAGGCTTCAGAGTTAGATATATATATAGAGTTTATTTCCGCTATGATGTTATGTGAATTTGGTATGTATATACAGTTACCAGTATGTATTTCCAAAGTTGTTATATAATATATTTTATTCGTTCTGCTGTGAGATTCGTGTTACTCTTATTCTGTTCTGTGGTGGTCTTCTTCATCTTCTATTCTAACTTTCTTTCTGTCTATTTCTCACCCTCTAACTTCTTTCTATTAATGATACGGTATTTTCGATTCTTGAATATTCGACATTGTGTTGGTGTCGATTTTCAGGGTCGAAAATCCTTGGGTCATTACATGCACCTTACAGGTGCGCCTTGACAAAATATTATAGGGCGCACTTGATAAGTGCACCCTTGTAAAAATAAAGGGGTGCACTTACCAAGTGCGCCCCCAAGTATTTTTTAATCCAGTTCCACCTCATCACGGAGGTGGCAATAATTGGCCTATTTCTGCTAATGGTTTTGAAAGTAGCCTATATCTGCTATATGTTTTAAAAGTTAGCCTATTTTGAAAATTTGTCTGTATTAAATATTAAGCGCAGATGGTATAAAATATCTTTGTCCACTTCTATCTGAAAATGCAACCAAAATACTATATGAAATAGAAAAATTAGTATAAAATATCTAGAGACTTTTAAGGAGAGAAGAGATAAGGTAGAGAGTCAAGGAGAAACCTTAAAAGGTTCTGCTTTGCTAAAATTTAATAGATAAATAGATTGGTTAAAATTGATGTATGTTAGTGATTCATTCGGCAAATATTACAAATATAAATAAGTTAAATGTAAAATGTAACGACCCAGAAAATCTGAACCAATTTAAAATTTTTAAAATTGGCTAAAATAATGGATTTTAAATATTTAAAATAAATATTTTAGAAAAAGGCAATGAAAAGTGAGTTGAATCGACAATTGAAAACGAATATAATTAATTATAATTATAAACAAGGCCTGAAATGGCGCTGTAGTTTCAAAAATTGAATTCAAATTTTGTTGGACTGTACCGGGTGCAAAACAAAACGGATTTTAGTGAAACCAAATATATTTAAATCTGTTAGTGAATACCTTTCTAACGAATCTGAAAAATCGAATTTTCATAGCGGAAAGCAAAAGTTATGGCCGAATGAATTTTCAGAACGATCGCTATGAAATTTATATAGCCCGTGAAATTGGTCATTTTGCATACGATCTCGGAATTCGACGAAACAACTTTTGTTGGATCCGGGATGTGAAGTTATTGCTAGGTTTCAAGTTTCATAATTTTTGAAGCTAGTATGTGAGCGTGGCAAAGGCACTTGTGTTTTGGTCAATTACAGTTAAATTGGATCGACCAAAAATGGGCCTTTTTGCAAACGGTCTCAGAATTCGACGAAACTAGTTTTGTTGGGACTGTATCGTCAAAACATAGCTAGATTTATTTTTCTGGAATTTTTCGAATCAATTTGTGACCCTGGCAAATTGAAATGTTCGTTCAAATTAAATATTGAATATTTTATATTTTAATTTGAAGGAAAACTGACTGTAACGGTCGAATTGGCTAACGAAACATGTTCCATTGTGTCCGGAATGGGGGTAAAACGCTAGGGACGACAGTCGTTGGGTTTGATTTCGAGTTCGTGGGCGAAAACCCTATTTTAAAATTTAAATAAGTATGGGCCAATCAAAATTTTCAATTCATTAAAAAAAAAAAAGCCAGACTCTCTCTCCCCGATAGCGCTCAACGACGGAAACCTATTCAAACCGTCCTCCTCCGATTCCGGCCGCCTCAGCCCCCGATAGCCAGCGCCACCACCTCCTTTCGAAAGAGCTTCCCCTCCCCTCCAAATCAAGCCCCGCCTCAACCCTCATCTCCGCGTCTTCATCGAGAATCGAACCCAGGAAGGTTCGAACTTCCCGCCGCCGCCACGAGCACTGGGCCCCACCGAGTTCAACCTCACCACCGTGCGCCTGGGCGCCACTCCTCCCTCTTCGACACTGTATATCCCGATTCCCTTCTAGCTTCACGGATTCGATGAAAACCTTAAACCTAGTTTGGAACCAAGTAAGAAAACATACGGCTGTGTATATTAAACTGAATTTTTACACTTTAAAGTGTTGCAAAACTCGTCCATCTTATAAAAATCGTATCTTTTTGCTATGTGGGCGAAATTCAGTGAAACAAGAGGCACCGGGACCGTGAGGACGTCTTCTACATTTTAGAAGAGACCGCATATTTTTCTGAGCCTTTTGCTATTTTTGGTGGAGTGGAACCCAATGTGAGATTTCTGATTAAAAAAAACAATATGGAAAACGACGATGTATAAATTATATAGTCGATGTATGAGTTATATAAGCATTGTACACCTCATGTATAAGCATTGTATAAGTTGTATGTTCGATGTATAAGTTGTATATGCGTTGTAAAAATTATATATGTATGGAAATAAAAGTGAATTGCTATATATATATATATATATATATACATATATACGCCCCTCGTCCATAAACCATGGACGATATTTATTGGTTGTGATTGTTGTGAAAATTGATTGGTAGCGAATGGTTGTTTGGGATTGTTTGTGGTTGATATTGATTGATTGTTGTTGAAAAATACCCGTTTGTGGTTGAGAAATATTTGGTTGAAACCACATAGGATTAGTTTGTGGAAATGAAATAAAAATATACATGCCGCCTGTGTACGAATTAGATGCATGATCCCCATTGTCAAAAACCGCGATGTTTTAAGGTAGAGCGAGGAGCCGTACTAGGGACGGTCCCGGTTTTAACTACCCTGCCGTTATGCTGCCGAAATTTTGAATAATATTCAAGTGTTTGAATTATTTTCATTTGCTGAAACTATATTTATTCATTGAATAGAAAACCTTCATGTGTTGAATCGATATTCATTCGTTGATTAGAAATTCATGTGTTGAATGGTATTCGCGTTTTAAATATAAAAATCACATCTTTATCTATATATAGAAACTATAGAAAACCATCATGTGTTGAATCGATATTCATTCGTTGATTTGAAATTCATGTGTTGAATGGTATTCATATTTTGAAATAAATTGTTTGATAATAAAAATCACCTTTTATCGACTATATGAACTATGTAAAATAATCTCGTTTTGGAAGAAATTGTTTTATAAGAAAAATCCCATTTTTATCACCGATATAAACTATATAAAATAGTAGTGTTTTGAAATGAATTGTTTTACAATAAAAATCACATTTTTATTATATACACGAATTGTTGAAATGTGAAGTGTTAAAAATAGCCACTCGTTCAAATAAATATATATGAGTTGAAATATTCATTAATTAGCTAATGATATGATTTTTGCCTATGCATGCAACATTAGAATGAATGATGCTTTTAAACCAAATCGAATCCAATATGAAGTTGAATAGAAAATGATAAGTGGTAAGAACTATATATATGTACATGCATATTTATTGAACAGGTTATAGCAAAGGGGCTAGAGAAGAGGAATAAAATTTTGTTTCCGACAAATAGGTACACATTTACTGTTTTGTTTGGGTGATGATTTTATGAGCCTGTTGGCTGGCCGCTTGGGTTTTTATTTTTCTTTTTGACATGAGACGCCCGTGTGGCTATTTGGGAATTTTCCCAGCCCTCCCGTACAAAGGAGGTTATGGCGAAATTTTCCAAAATTTTAAGGCGTTAGTGAAATATTTGAAGTGAAGACAATATTGAAATTGTTGAATGAACTATATTTATATAAATATAAATAAAATTAAAACGAAACGAGGCCGTGCAGTTCGAATTTTGAAACCGTGATTTCAAACAACTAGTGCGGGAAATCCGACCATTGGATTTTCCCGAAACCGCAACCGTTGGGTTCGCCTTGGAAATATCTTTCCAACGGCACCAACTTTGTAAAAATCCAATGGTTGGATTGTCTGGAATGTTTAATTCAAATCTAAAGAAAAACAGCGCTAGAATCGATTATATTTATTTATATTTATAAATATAATTATATTTAATCGAATAACGACGCTGCAGTTTGTATTTTGAAATCGAAACTTCAAACGATTGTACCGGGAGATCCGACCGTCGGATTTTCCCGAAACTGGAACTGTTGGATTCATTTTGAAAAGACCTTTCTAATGATGTAAATTTTGTGAATATCCAACGGTTAGATTTTCAAATATGTGTAAATCAAATCTGAAGAAAAACAGCGCCATGGCCGCGTTATGGCCCGAAGCGTCGTTTTGAATAAATTTTCTATTTTATAATAAATAAAAATAGCGATAAATCGTTATAAGATATTATAAATGTTATGGAATGGAAATAAACTGAATTTGCTCGATTTATGTGGCGTTTGATGGTTGAATGTGTCTGGTGTGAAAATTACATTAAAGAACAAAATTGGTGTTGTCGAATGATTTAACCATTGAAATAAATTGATTTGAAATTCTAAATATACGTGAATTATTTGAAAAGGCCGAGTTAATTCTCATTTCAAATAATTGACCGACGATTGAAAGTCGAAGATGAAGACGAGGGTCGAAGACCGGAGATCTTCACCTCGTTTGGATGGTAACCGAGGTCCTGATTGGGAGGCATCCCGAAATATGGATAATGAGTGGTGATCATCCAGACGTACGTGGTGATCGATGGGTTGGCGAGGTATTTAGTGCCTCCGGTTTCGTTCAGACCCAGAACGGACTTGTAAATGGACTGTGTGTCTGATATTGGATTTTATTCTGTGTTGATTGATCCCTATTAAATATACATCTGTTTGGCGGCGGAGAATTTATTCTTTTGCTTAACGCCCTTCTCTGAAACGCACGAGCTCAGAGGTTGTATATCGATGGATATCAGTCGCATGGCATGAATTGCCTGTGTGGCATGCTAAGATGCGGTGATCAGGGCTTCTGTTGAATAGAAAAGTCTTGTGGTGATGATCAAAGCACCGCCTGTGTGGCGTAGCTTTGTGTATAACGTATAATCGCGAGCCTCACACCCCGGTATGAACCAGAAACGGGAGAAGGACCTCAGGGAGGGCATGCGTTTCTTTCTAGCTAGGGTGGTGTCAGTGACCTACCAGCCCTGACATTTATATACTTTTCACCTATGTGGTTGTTGCTGTTGCGAGGCACCTCGGTTAGATCGGACGATCCAGGTCCGATGGAGCCATTCGTTGGCTCATTTACACCCCAAAGGATGGGGAAACGCAGTGTTCAGGAATTTTAATCCACATCGGTGGACCGGCCCTGACGATCCAAAGGCTTGACTGAGTACTTGCCTGTGGGGCGGGCTAGAGCGTCTCGAATTCGGTAAGGACTATCTTTTGCCTTGGTTCATGAAGGAAATCCAATTTCCAAATACGTGACTGTGCGGTTTTGATTGTATACCTATATATGGCGACATAGTGGTATGGGGCATTAATGCCGTCTATGATTGATAGTTATGATTTGAAATTGTTTTTCAAAACATATAAACACTAGCAATAATATCAAATGCCTTTGTTTTATTCGTATCAAGCATATTTTGGCCGTTATAAGGTAAAAACTCTATCCTCCGGTTTGCGTTGCATTGTGTGATGGGAACTGAGTCTTATAATGGCTTCATTTTTTATAAAATACATTGCGTTGTTTAAAAGAAAGATTTATTTTAAAGCACTGGCAATCCAATGGAGCAAACCCGTTCCACGAAAGTGGCATGGTCCTGTGATTAGCCAAATTATATATGTGTTGAGTAGATTTCTCATACCTGTCCCATGACTGACTCGTAGTTTGTTTCACTCTCAAACTCGGGTGCCCCTTTTTCTACACGGGCAGCCTTGTATTCAGGTTTAGCTGGTTATTTCAGGATAGCTGGAGCTGAAGATGGATTCTATCATTTATCTCTTTTTATGTTGTTCAGCTCCTATTGTACATATTTTGTTTGTTTTCCGCTGTAGACATTTATGTGTAGCTGAACTGTATTTGTACTAAGTAAGATCCTGTATACTGTGTAACTCTGATGATTACTTTTATCCAGTATATTCTATTGTTCTTTATCTGGTATATTTATTTATTTCTGTTCTGCTATTATCCGTTTCTGTTTTATATTCCAAAGATTACCCTTGTCTCCGTGAGTACGGGATTTGGGGTCGTCTCAACGTGGTATCAGAGCTTTGATTAAGCTTAGTTCTGGAATATAACATTGGAACGAACTCGTCAGAAATAGAACCAGTAGTGTTCTAGGACGGGAAACTCAATACAGATAGGATCCGTAATATCCTAGTATGAGTAAAGCATAATGAAATTACACCTCGATAGACACATTTACATTTGAAGTATTTGTCTCTATATTTTAAATTATCTTTTCTGTGACCTGACACTTTATCTACTAATTGCAGAAGTACTAGAAAAATGAGTGTCAAAAACAGGAGAAATGCAGAACCCGGTCTAGAGGCTCTATTAAAGAGATATCGAAATCTGAACGGAGCACAGTTCTCGGGCAATGAATCTATAATTCAGACTCAAGCTTGGGTGAGCTCTGCAGAAAGAATTTTTGAGCGTATCCAGTTGAGAGATGATCAGAAAAGATTAGTAGCCTCTTGGGCGCTCAAAGAAGAAGCTTTAATCTGGTGGGAAGCAATCATCAAAGATAATAGGCAAAGAAACCAAAGAGCTGAGGAACAAGAAGGTTCACTTAGTCAAAGTGCAATGGAGTGGAGATCCGCGAGATTGTACTTGGGAAACTGAGGAGAGCACTCAGAAAGCCTATCCCAGATGCCGAGTAGATATCTCTGATTGACTCCGGTGCAAGGTACATTTACCTTACTTTGCATTACCATTTAACTCTCTACTCTTTTGTTATTTCCTTTCCATGGATGTGAACTTTTAAATTCTATGGTCTGAATGATTTTAAAAAGTGTATAGGAATTGATTAGTATATTTTTGAAAGGTCGAAAACAATTGGGTTGGTTGTTGTGTTGTGTGATTGTAGATTTATCAAACCACTTTCGACTTTGTTCCTTTTCGGGGACGAAAAGTTTTAAGTGGGGGAGATTGTAACGACCCAGAAAATCTGAACCAATTTAAAATTTTTAAAATTGGCTAAAATAATGGATTTTAAATATTTAAAATAAATATTTTAGAAAAAGGCAATGAAAAGTGAGTTGAATCGACAATTGAAAACGAATATAATTAATTATAATTATAAATAAGGCCTGAAATGGCGCTGTACTTTCAAAAATTGAATTCAAACTTTGTCGGAATGTATCGGGTGCAAAACAAAACGGATTTTAGTGAAACCAAAAATATTTAAATCTGTTAGTGAATACCTTTCTAACGAATCTGAAAAATCGAATTTTCATAGCAGATAGCAAAAGTTATGGTCGAATGAATTTTCAGAACGGTCGCTATGAAATTTATATAGCCCGTGAAATTGGCCATTTTGCATACGATCTCGGAATTCGATGAAACCACTTTTGTTGGATCCGGGATGTGAAGTTATTGCTAGGTTTCAAATTTCATAATTTGTGAAGCTAGTATGTGAGCGCGGCAAAGGCAATTGTGTTTTGGTCAATTACAGTTAAATTGGATCGACCAAAAATGGGCCTTTTTGCAAACGGTCTCAGAATTCGACGAAACTAGTTTTGTTGGGACCGTATCTTCAAAACATAGCTAGATTTATTTTTCTGGAATTTTTCGAATCAATTTGTGACCCTGGCAAATTGAAATGTTCGTTCAAATTAAATATTGAATATTTTATATTTTAATTTGAAGGAAAACTGACTGTAACGGTCGAATTGGCTAACGAAACATATTCCATTGTGTCCGGAATGGGGGTAAAACGCTAGGAACGACAGTTGTTGGGTTTGATTTCGAGTTCGTGGGCGAAAACCCTATTTTAAAATTTAAATAAGTATGGGCCAATCAAAATTTTCAATTCATTAAAAAAAAAGCCAGGCTCTCTCTCCCCGATAGCGCTCAACGGAGGAAACCTATTCAAACCGTCCTCCTCCGATTCCGACCGCCTCAGCCCCCGATAGCCAGCGCCACCACCTCCTTTCGAAAGAGCTTCCCCTCCCCTCCAAATCAAGCCCCGCCTCAACCCTCATCTCCGCGTCTTCATCGAGAATCGAACCCAGGAAGGTTCGAACTTCCCGCCGCCGCCACGAGCACTGGGCCCCACCGTGTTCAACCCCACCACCGTGCGCCTGAGCGCCACTCCTCCCTCTTCGACACTGTATAGCCCGATTCCCTTCTAGCTTCACGGATTCGACGAAAACCTTAAACCTAGTTTGGAACCAGGTTAGTAAACATACGGCTGTGTATATTAAACTGAATTTTTACACTTTAAAGTGTTGCAAAACTCGTCCATCTTATAAAAATCGTATCTTTTTGCTATGTGGACGAAATTCAGTGAAACAAGAGGCACCGGGACCGTGAGGACGTCTTCTACATTTTAGAAGAGACCGCATATTTTTCTGAGTCTTCTGCTATTTTTGGTGGAGTGGAACCTAATGTGAGATTTCTGATTAAAAAAAACAATATGGAAAACGACGATGTATAAATTATATAGTCGATGTATGAGTTATATAAGCGTTGTACACCTCATGTATAAGCATTGTATAAGTTGTACGTTCGATGTATAAGTTGTATATGCGTTGTAAAAATTATATATGTGTGGAAATAAAAGTGAATTGCTATATATATATATATATATATATACGCCCCTCGTCCACAAACCATGGACGGTATTTATTGGTTGTGATTGTTGTGAAAATTGATTGATAGCGAATGGTTGTTTGGGATTGTTAGTGGTTGATATTGATTGATTGTGGTTGAAAAATACCCGTTTGTGGTTGAGAAATATTTGGTTGAAACCAGATAGGATTAGTTTGTGGAAATGAAATAAAAATATACATGCCGCCTGCGTGCGAATTAGATGCATGATCCCCATTGTCAAAAACCGCGAGGTTTTAAGGTAGAGCGAGGAGTCGTACTAGGGACGGTCCCGGTTTTAACTACCCTGCCGTTATGCTGCCAAAATTTTGAATAATATTCATGTGTTTGAATTATTTTCATTTGCTGAAACTATACTTATTCATTGAATAGAAAACCTTCATGTGTTGAATCGATATTCATTCGTTGATTAGAAATTCATGTGTTGAATGGTATTCGCGTTTTAAATATAAAAATCACATCTTTATCTATATATAGAAACTGTAGAAAACCTTCATGTGTTGAATCGATATTCATTCGTTGATTTGAAATTCATGTGTTGAATGGTATTCATATTTTGAAATAAATTGTTTGATAATAAAAATCACCTTTTATCGACTATATGAACTGTGTAAAATAATCTCGTTTTGGAAGAAATTGTTTTATAAGAAAAATCCTATTTTTATCACCGATATAAACTATATAAAATAGTAGTGTTTTGAAATGAATTGTTTTACAATAAAAATCACATTTTTATTATATACACGAATTGTTGAAATGTGAAGTGTTAAAAATAGCCACTCGTTCAAATAAATATATATGAGTTGAAATATTCATTAATTAGCTAATGATATGATTTTTGCCTATGCATGCAACATTAGAATGAATGATGCTTTTAAACCAAATGGAATCAAATATGAAGTTGAATAGAAAATGATAAGTGGTAAGAACTATATATATGTACATGCATATTTATTGAACAGGTTATAGCAAAGGGGCTAGAGAAGAGGAATAAAATTTTGTGCCCAACAAATAGGTACACATTTACTGTTTTGTTTGGGTGATGATTTTATGAGCCTGTTGGCTTGCCGCTTGTCTTTTTCTTTTTCTTTTTGACATGAGACGCCCGTGTGGCTATTTAGGAATTTTCCCAGCCCTCCCGTACAAAGGAGGTTATGGCGAAATTTTCCAAAATTTTAAGGCTTTAGTGAAATATTTGAAGTGAAAACGATATTGAAATTGTTGAATGAACTATATTTATATAAATATAAATAAAATTAAAACGAAACGAGGCCGTGCAGTTCGCATTTTGAAACCGTGATTTCAAACAACTAGTGCGGGAAATCCGACCATTGGATTTTCCCGAAACCGCAACCGTTGGGTTCGCCTTGGAAATATCTTTCCAACGGCACCGACTTTGTAAAAATCCAACTGCTGGATTGTCTGGAATGTTTAATTCAAATCTGAAGAAAAACAGCGCCAGAATCGATTATATTTATTTATATTTATAAATATAATTATATTTAATCGAATAACGACGCTGCAGTTCGTATTTTGAAATCGAAACTTCAAACGATTGTACCGGGAGATCCGACCGTCGGATTTTCCCGAAACTGGAACTGTTGGATTCGTTTTGAAAAGACCTTTCTAATGATGTAAATTTTGTGAATATCCAACGGTTAGATTTTCAGATATGTGTAAATCAAATCTGAAGAAAAACAGCGCCACGGCCGCGTTATGGCTCGAAGCGTCGTTTTGAATAAATTGGCTATTTTAAAATAAATAAAAATAGCGATAAATCGTTATAAAATATTATAAACGTTATGGAATGGAAATAAACTGAATTTACTCGATTTATGTGGTGTTTGATGGTTGAATGTGTTCGGTGTGAAAATTACATTAAAGAACAAAATTGGTCTTGTCGAATGATTTAACCATTGAAATAAATTGATTTGAAATTCTAAATATACGTGAATTATTTGAAAAGGCCGAGTTAATTCTCATTTCAAATAATTGACCGACGATTGAAAGTCGAAGATGAAGACGAGGGTCGAAGACCGGAGATCTTCACCTCGTTTGGATGGTAACCGAGGTCTTGATTGGGAGGCATCCCGAAATATGGATAATGAGTGGTGATCGTCCAGACGTACGTGGTGATCGATGGGTTGGTGAGGTATTTAGTGCCTCCGGTTTCGTTCAGACCCGGAACGGACTTGTAAATGGACTGTGTGTCTGACATTGGATTTTATTCTGTGTTGATTGATCCCTATTAAATATACATCTGTTTGGCGACGGAGAATTTATTCTTTTGCTTAACGCCCTTCTCTGAAACGCACGAGCTCAGAGGTTGTTTATCGATGGACATCAGTCGCGTGGCATGAATTGCCTGTATGGCATGCTAAGATGCAGTGACCAGGGCTTCTGTTGAAAAGCAAAGTCTTGTGGTGATGATCAAAGCACCTCCTGTGTGGCGTAGCTTTGTGTATAACGTAAAATCGCGAGCCTCACACCCCGGTATGAACCAGAAACGGGAGAAGGACCTCAGGGAGGGCATGCGTTTCTTTCTAGCTAGGGTGGTGTCAGTGACCTACCAGCCCTAACATTTATATACTTTTCACCTATGTGGTTGTTGCTGTTGCGAGGCGCCTCGGTTAGATCGGACGATCCGGGTCCGATGGAGCCATTCGTTGGCTCATTTACACCCCAAAGGGTGGGGAAACGCAGTGTTCAGGAATTTTAATCCACATCGGTGGACCGGCCCTGACGATCCAAAGGCTTGACTGAGTACTTGCCTGAGGGGCGGGCTAGAGCGTCTCGAATTCAGTAAGGACTATCTTTTGCCTTGGTTCATGAAGGAAATCCAATTTCCAAATACGTGACTGTGTGGTTTTGATTGTATACCTATATATGGCGACATAGTGGTATAGGGCATTAATGCCGTCTATGATTGATAGTTATGATTTGAAATTGTTTTTCAAAACATATAAACACTAGCAATAATATCAAATGCCTTTGTTTTATTCGTATCAAGCATATTTTGGCCGTTATAAGGTAAAAACTCTATCCTCCGGTTTGCGTTGCATTGTGTGATGGGAACTGAGTCTTATAATGGCTTCATTTTTTATAAAATACATTGCGTTGTTTAAAAGAAAGATTTGTTTTAAAGCACTGGCAATCCAATAGAGCAAACCCGTTCCACGAAAGTGGCGTGGTCCTGTGATTAGCCAAATTATATATGTGTTGAGTAGATTTCTCATACCAGTCCCATGACTGACTCGTAGTTTGTTTCACTCTCAAACTCGGTTGCCCTTTTTCTAACGGGCAGCCTTGTATTCAGGTTTAGCTGGTTATTTCAGGATAGCTGGAGCTGAAGATGGATTCTATCATTTATCTTTTTTTATGCTGTTCAGCTCCTATTGTACATATTTTGTTTGTTTTCCGCTGTAGACATTTATGTGTAGCTGAACTGTATTTGTACTAAGTAAGATCCTGTATACTGTGTAACTCTGATGATTACTTTTATCCAGTATATTCTATTGTTCTTTATCTGGTAAATTTATTTATTTATGTTCTGCTATTATCCGTTTCTGTGTTATATTCCAAAGATTACCCTTGTCTCCGTGAGTACGGGATTTGGGGTCGTCTCATAAAATTACGAAATTATTTAATTATATAGCATAAAAGGAAAAACTGAAAAGAATTTTGCATATATATATATATATATGTTGTGGAATTATTGACGTTCAATTTTTTATGATATAATATGTGGTGAATTCTTGATATAAATGAATCGTAACTTATTTACACATTAACTTTGTCATTATTGTTGATATGTATAGTTCATATTACATGATTTATACATCTTTATAGTTGCATGGAAAACTGTTGTGAAAATTGCGCCTTTGCGGAAGCGACCAGGATCTTATTCACCCTATTACTTAAAGATGATTTCTATGGAAACAAACACAGATATGATATCACACGCGCAAACACAACACCCAATCACCTTCTTTATTGATTCACGAAAACAAATTTTGTTTACACTCACTGGTTCAACAACCAACAATAAACAAACTACAAGAATCAATAACCTTATTGAGAAAGGGAAAGAATATCTAGATGACTACAATTTTGTTGGAGAAGGAGAACAATGAAGAACGATGGCTAACCCTTGGATTAATTAATTCGGTGTCAATCCCATGTCTTTAATCCAACCCTAGATGCTGCTTTTATAGGAGAATAGGAAGCCTGGTAATATACCCAATTTTCCCCATCATTACTTGCAGAATAAGTCACAGAAAGACCAAGTCAGAAACAAAGAAAAAACCCGCTCAGACGTCTGACCAAATTATGTCAGACGTCTGTCCTTGATCTCGGGTTACCAAAACCATAACAACTGATGTCTGACCAAATGACGTCAGACGTCTGTGCTGAAAAGCAGCACAAAATCGCTTCTCCTTGCCTTCTTTGTGCCGCTGCTCCAACTCCTCTATTGCCAAGCACATCCGTGCCTCATCTTCATCAACATATGTGATTTCATGTCTGTAACGACCTGGAAATTCCGAACCAATTTAAAATTTTTATTTTAATTATTTTGACTAGAAAGTGTGGCAGAATTTAAAATTTTCAATTTAAATGATATTTAAAGCCAGTGAAAATAACCAATTTTCAAACGACCTCTGTTTTCGACGAAACCACTTTCGTTGGAACCGGAATGTCGAATTATTGTTAGGTTTCAATTTTTAGAATTTTTCGATTAAATATGTAAGCGCGGCGAAAGAAACTGTGTTCGGTCAAATACAGTTGAAATTGAACGACCTGAAAATAGCTATTTTTCAAAAAGTCTTGGAATTCGACGAAAATAATTTTGTTGGATTCGTATCGTCAAGACATAGCCAAAAATATTTTCTTTGGATTTTTCGGAGTCCGTATGTGACCCCGGTGAATTTTTACAGACCGTAGAATTAATTGAATAAATTATTTATATCTTAAATTAAATAAAAGGGGCTGAGACGACCGAATGGGCCGACGAAACCCATGCCATTGCGTCCGGAGCATAGGCTATTTGCTAGAGACATTTTCTGTTGGGCTGAAATTAACACGGTTTGAAAGAATTGGGTTTATTTGAAAATTTACACTTAAACTAATATAAAATTAGGAAGAATATAACCCTAATCTAATTTCACTGTTCATCTTCAAAATCGGCCGCCGCCACCCATACTTTCTGTCGAAATTTCCTCCTCCATTTTCTCCCACCTCCCTTCGAATTGGACCCAAACCCGAACACCACTCCGACGAGCTTCCCTTCCTCTTTCCACCAGTACCAACCACAGCCCACCTCGTCGCCTGAACCCGGAGAACCGAGCCCCTAAAGTGCGCAGCTTTGCACCGCCGCCACGCCCAGAGGGGCCCACCGAGCTGCTCCTCCGCCCAGGCGCACGTGAGCCGCTGATAGCTCTCCGGTGTGACAACCTCCGTTCGTCCTCCTGGTGACTGTGCCAGACGAAAAGTCAAACCCTATTTCTGAACAAACGTAAAAAAGGCTACGGCCTTGATTCTGAGTGGAAGAAGAAGGTGGTTTTTGCCTATTTATTTAATTAATTAATAAATTATTCCATAACTTCGTTCAATCATAACTAATTCGTTTTACATCGGAATTCGATGATTTCAGCAACGTTGGGATCGTATTAACCAGATCTACATTTCTACACTGAATCGAGACCGTTCTGAACAATTGGAATTTTGGCCAAAATCTACAACGAAAGTGAGATAATCTAATTCTTTAATAATTAAAAATTTAATTATAATTGTTATGTGATTCCCTGTATGTAATCTGCTATGTGGTGATTGAGATTTATTATCTGTCTATGTGATTGTGATGATGTAAGATATCATGTTATGGTCTGTTGTTTAGATCTACACTTTTCGATGTGATCTCAATAAAGTTCTTATCTTTATTGTTCTTTTTTTTTTTTATAAAAGTAAAAATATCTAATCTTTGTTTCGTTTAGTTTATTTATAAATTAAAGTTCTCTTTTAATCTTTGATTTTGTTTATGAAATAAAGGACAAGCTTCGATCTTTATTTTGTTTACAAAATAAAATACAAATCCTTGCCTCCATTTTGTTTACAAAACAAAATACCAAGTTCTATCTTAAATTTTGTTAACATAATAAAAATTAAGTTTTATCTTTAATTTTGTTAACAAAATAAAAAGTAAGTTTTTCCCTTAAATTTTGTTAACATAATAACTAGTAAGTTTTTATCTTTATTTTTTTTTTATAAAATAAATAACAAGTTTTAATCTTTATTTTTGTTCATGAAGTAAAATGCAAGTTTTTAATCTTTACTTTCATTTGCAAAATAAAAATGAAGATGAGACCTTTATTGTGATTCATCAAAAGTACACCAAATCATATATTGTATTGTTTGTGTTAATGACACAAAACCCCATAGTTGGGTTAATATAATTGCGACAACATAAAAATGACATTGTTGTGTTAATTTAGTGATATGACACAAAACCCATAGTTGTGTGAAAATAATTGTGACGACACAAAAATGACATTGTTGTGTTAATTTAGTGATATGACACAAAACCCATAGTTGTGTGAAAATAATTGTGACGACACAAAAATGACATTGTTGGGTTAATTTAGTGTAATGACACAAATAACTTTGTTGTGTTACCTTATCCTCGCGTTCTGTTAACACCTTGAGATTTAACCATGATATTAGAAACATGATATTAGAAGACTTGATATTTATTTTTGTCTACATCCCCTTATAAATAAAAGATTTAAACATGAAGCATGGTATAGGGATTTATCTACATTTTTATGTGAATAAAGAGGTATAAAATGTGACAGTTAGTCATTTACATTCCTTTGTCAAACTTAATAAGTAAAAGAATTACATTTTCTTTGCAAAGTAAAATAAAGAAAAGGATTGCATTTCTTTGTAGAATAAATAAAGAAAAGAATTGCATTCTCTATGTAAAGAAAAATAAAGAGAAGAAGAATCATTTTTCTATGTATAGGAAAAAAAATAAAAGAAAATAGAAACTTACATTTTCTAAGATAAAGAAATAACATTGGAATATCTATAGTTTCTAATGACATTGGAATATCTACATTTTCTAATGATCTTGGGAAATTTACATTTTCTTTGTAAAATAAAATAAAGAGAAGAGGAATCATTTCTTTTTTTGTAAAGGAAGATAAAAGAAATTAGAAACTTACATTTCTAATGTGAAGAAAATAGAATTTACATTTCTAATGTAAAGAAATAAGATTTACATTCTTTGTAAAAGTAAAAGTAATAAAGGATTTACATTTTTTTAAAATGAAGGATAAGAGAAATCAGAGAATTTCCATTTTTAATATAAAGGATAAAAGAAATTAGGAATTTGCATTATTCTAATGTAAATAAAAGAAAATAGGAATTTACATTCTTCAAAGGTAATTGAAAGAAGTAGAGAGCTTACATTTTCCCAATATAATGAAAGAAGTATAAAACTTGCATTCTTCAATGCAAAGAAGAAGTTCATTTTTATGTTTCAAAAAAAAAAAAATAACAGAAAAAGGGAACATGTTCATGTTATAAAAATGAACAAAGAAAAAGGCACATTTTATGTTATGAAATAAATCAAAGGAAGGTGTATTTTAAAAAAAAAAAAAAAAAAAAAAAAGAACTAGAGAAAGTGTCATCTTTAATATGAAAATATACGTTGTTGAAAACATTATTTTTGTCGCATTAGAATTGGCGATTAAAAATATTAATTTTATAAAATAGAAAGAATGGATTTTAAATAGTGGGAATCGCCAAATGGTTTATATATATTTATATAATATAAACTAAACGAAACACGCGCTGCAGTTCGCGTTTCGACAATCGTACCTTTACACGATTATACCGAAAGATCCGACCGTCGGATTTTCCCAAAACTGGAACCGTTAGGACCGCTTTGGGAAGAGCTTTCCAACGATATGAATTTCGCCTAAATCCAACGGTTAGATTTCAAGATATGAGTAAATCAAAATTGAGTAAAAACAGCGCCAGGGCCACCCACCGACCCGAAGCGTCGTTTATTTATTTTGAGCTATTTTTAAGTAAATAAAAATGACTATAAATCGTTAGGAATAGTTATTAACGATATGAAATGATTTAAAAGATAATTTATCGAATAATTATTTGAAAAGGCCGAGTTTAACTCATTTCAAATAATTACACGACGAGTAAATCGAAGATATGGACGACGGCGATTGAAGACCGACGTTCTTCACATCGAAGGGGTAATTTGTATCGAGGCCTTTGATTGATTTGCTCCCATGACGGGGCTAAGATAGGAGTTATCCGGACGTAGTGTTGATTCGTACGGATTTGGCTTTCGCTCAGACCCAGAACATAAGCTTATAATGGATGCGTGTCTGACGTTGGAATACATACCATGTAATTAAATTGATTTCTATTAGTATATATCGGATTGGTGGTAGAGAATTTATTCTCTACTTAAACACCCTGGTATATATTAGTAGTTGTTGATAGCATGGCGTGAATTGTCAAGGTGGCACGCCAAGATGCAGTGATCAAGGCTTTGTTGAAAAGCAGGCCTTGTGGCTGATGATCAGAGCATGACCTATTTAGGTGTTGCTTTGTGTATAACGTGACTTCGCGAGCCTCACACCCCGGTATGAGTCAAAAACGGGATACGGACTGCAGGGAGTGCACACGTTTCTTTCTAGCTAGAGTGATGTCAGGAACTTACCAGCGCTGACATTTTACTTATGTGGATGATGGATTTTGAGGTACCTCGGGTTTATAGGTTGTTAGTGGCCATATGGAGGTTCAAAGGAACCGGGAAACGTGTGTTCAGGCATAACCAATCCACCCCCAATAGGAGTGGACCGGCCCTGAAGATCCAAGGGTTCGCCAGAGTCCGAGCCCTGAGGCATTTGCTAGAGTGTCTCGAATCGGAGAGGAGCTTGCCCCTAGCCTCGACTCATGATGGAAACCAAATCTCCAATACGACATTACGGTCTTGATTGTAAACTTATATACGGCGACATGATATATGGTACCCATGCCGCCTAGGATTGATATTTATGATTGAATGTTTTATACAAAACATATACACACTTATGTCAAATATCGTTTATTCGTATTTATCATCATTTGATCATTATAAGGGAAAACCCTATCCTCTGGTTTGCGTTGCATTGTGTGATGGGACTTGGGTCTTATAATGATTTCATTTTGTTTATAAAAAGCATAGCGATTTTCACGATTCCTTATATTCATGCACTGGCGATCAATTGGAGGAAACCCGTTCCGCGTTAGCGGTGGGTTCCTTTGATCAGCCTCTTTAGTGGTTCAGACTAGATAGATTTCTCATACCAGTCCCATGACTGACTCGAAGTTTGTTTCACCTTTGCAAACTCGGGTGCCCTCTTTTCACACGGGCAGCCAAGTGACAGGTTCTTAGAAGACATTCGCTGGCTTGAAGATTCCTTGGGAAGAAGAAGACGAAGACTTTCTCTTATCATATTTCTGCTTTGGGACATTATTCTATCCTTGTATTCTGATGTACGTTTGGGATTGAGACTTATTTTCCTTATTCAGACTATCTGTTTTTGGCTAAGTTGTATTCTGTAAAACTGCGTACTCTGTTGTTTTGGATATTGTGATGCTGATGACATTTTATTTCCGCTGAAATGTTTATGTGCTATGTTCTTTTCTCTGAGATCTGTTTATTGTCATAATTATGTTGTATTCCAAAAAAATGATTATCCTTGCTTTCGGTCAACGGAAGTTTGGGATTGTCACAGTTGGTATCAGAGCATAAGGTTAACCTTAGCCTCGGAGTATAACATATTTATGTCAATTCGTCTAGATAGAATCCACATATTCTAAGACGTGTAGCTCGTTAGAGATAGGACTAGTAATGTCCTAGAATGAGCACAGCAGAATAGCATATATTTATCAATTATTACATCATTATCTTTTCGTTTTGTCCTCACCTTATCTTTCCTTAAAGATTATCATTTCTATTGGTCTGACTCTTTCCTTGATGGTACAGACTAATTTATAATGAGCTCTGGAACAAGGAGTAGAGCTGGAGCTCGAGGTGGAACTCAAGGTGGAAACCGAGGTGGCAGAGGAGGAGGTCGAGTTCCCGCTAGAAATGAGACCGAGCCTATACAGCAGCAGCCCAACCCTACAGTCATACCACCACCTCCACCCCCTCAGCCATTTGACTTGGACAAGATGTCCAAGAAGTTCAGGAACTTAGGGGGCGTGCACTTCACTGGACGTGAGACGGCTATTCAGGCGGAGTCTTGGTTGAAAAATTGTGAAAAGATATTAGAAGGATTGGAGCTTGAGGACCAGCGTATGCGTTATCTGGCAGCATGGCAGTTGAAGGAAGAAGCAGAGCATTGGTGGGACACTGTTAAAATCTGTCATGATGTGCCCAATATGTCGTGGGCAAAATTCAAAGAGCTTTTCAATGAGAAGTATGTCCCTCCTCAAGCAAGGGAGCGCCTCCGAGAGCAATTTGTCAACCTTCAGCAAGGAAACATGACCATTTCTGAATACGTGAGGAAGTTTGACGAACTCTCACGCTATGCTCCGGGGCTTATTCAAGACCCAGTGGAGAAGAATATGAAGTTCATCAGGGGCCTCTCAAGGAAATACGTGGACCGAGTCACAGGCCATATCAAGCTTCCCTTTCATGAAATGATTGAAATGGCATGCCGCTATGAAATTAATGATGAAATTGCACAACAGGATAAGGCGAAGAACCAGAACAACAACAAAACGGGGCAGGTGGACAAGAAACCAGAGGGAAGCAATTCTTCTACTGCAAAGCCACAGGGGAAGAAGCGGGACAGGAGCAAGTTGGTATGCTTTAACTGCGGAAAGACTGGGCATTATGAGTCAGAGTGTAGAGCGCCCAAGAGAGTCAAGAGGAATGATTCCGCCCAATAGAGTATTCAGAGATGTTCTAAATAAATTCGTGCTAGTATTCATCGATGACATTCTCATCTTTTCTAAAACCACCGCTGAGCACGAAAAACATCTGAAGGAGGTCTTGGAGATTTTGCGTAAAAATGTGCTGAAAGCTAAATTCTCCAAATGCATTTTCTGGCAAGAAGAGGTAAAATTCCTTGGCCATGTTGTTTCTAAAGAAGGCATTTCAGTTGATCCAGGGAAAATTTCAGCCATCCAAGATTGGAAACAGCCTCGAACCCCCACAGAAGTCAGAAGTTTCTTAGGACTGGCTGGCTATTATCGAAAATTCGTAAAGGATTT
The DNA here is from genome assembly GCA_030737875.1 of Allium sativum. Lineage (NCBI taxonomy): Eukaryota > Viridiplantae > Streptophyta > Magnoliopsida > Asparagales > Amaryllidaceae > Allium > Allium sativum. Next base: position 711,637,468 of record CM060919.1, on the reverse strand, counting down.
TTCGAAATTATCTTGTCCATTGACGAAGCTGACCAAGAAGCATACAAAGTTCATTTGGACACCCGAATGCGAGGAGGCTTTCCAAGAGCTGAAACGAAGGTTGACCACTGCTCCAGTGTTGACCATTATTGATGGCAATGAGGATTTGGAGGTCTGGGTAGATGCTTCTAGGGAAGGTCATTCTCCTTATCTAAATTAACATGTTTGAGATAACATTTTCCATTTAATGTTAAATCTCATTTTAACGTGTTTCTCCTTTTTCTCTTTAAGGTATTGGTGCGGTGCTGATGCAAAGAGGCAAAGTAGTCGCATATGCTAGCCGCCAATTAAAAGAGCATGAGAAGAAATATGCCGTTCATGACCTTGAGTTGATGGCCATCGTGTTTGCCATGAAGATATGGAGGCACTATCTCTTGGGCGAGAAGTTCAAGCTTTATACTGATCACAAATCTTTGAAGCATCTATTTTCCCAAAAAGACTTGAACATGAGGCAAATACGTTGGGTTGAGTTTCTTGCACCCTATGACTTGGATATTTTATACACTCCAGGGAAAGCCAACGTTGTGGCCGACGCACTGAGTAGAAAGAATGCTGACAGTGTCAATCTCATCCTTGCCAATCTCATTATTACTCCTACTCTGATTGATAAGATTTCTGCACTTCAGAGGGATGATAAGTTTATTCAGAAGATTAGCCGAAGAATTCGAGATGGCGAAGCCACGAGTTTTCGAATTGATGACAAAGGGGTTCTAAGGCTACAAGGTCGGATTTGTGTCCCGTACATTCCTGAGCTCAGAAGGGAAGTTATGGATGAATGTCATAAATCCAAGCTAAGTATTCATCCAGGGGTGAGTAAAATGTACAATGACCTCAAACGCACATTTTGGTGGAAGTCTATGAAGAGAGACATTTCTATGTATGTTGCTAGATGCCCCACTTGTCAGCTAGTGAAAGCCGACCAGCAGAAGCCGGCAGGATTGTTGAAACCGCTGAACGTTCCAAGTTGGAAGTGGGAAGAAATCTCTATGGACTTTATTGATGGCTTACCCCGTAGCAGAAAAGGGAATGATAGCATATGGGTGATTGTAGATCGCTTGACAAAGACTGCCCATTTCATCCCTGTCCGGTCCAATAGAACAACTCGTAGCTTGGCACAACTTTATTTAAAGGAAATAGTCAGACTACATGGAGTACCCAAATACATTGTCAGTGATCGGGATCCATTATTCACTAGCAAATTCTGGGAAGCTTTTCAAGAAGAGCTTGGGACAAAATTAAGTCTGAGCACAGCCTATCACCCTGAGACTGATGGTCAGACGGAGAGGGTGAACCGCATTTTGGAAGATCTGCTGCGAGCATGCATACTAGATTATGGAGGCTCATGGGAGGATCATTTGCACTTAGTGGAGTTTTCTTATAATAATAGCTACCAAGCTAGCCTGGGAATGTCGCCATTTGAAGCTCTATATGACAGGCCATGCAGATCTCCAGCGTGTTGGGTGGAGCAAGGCGATCGATTAGTCTTGGGCCCCGATATGATCAAGGAAGCATCAGATAAGGTGGACATGATTAAGAAGCGCCTATTAACTGCTCAAAGCCGACAGAAGAGCTATGCAGACAAGGGAAGAAGACAGGTAGAATTCTCGGTTGGTGATCGAGTATATTTGAAGGTGTCTCCATTAAGAGGTGTGATTCGTTTTGGGAAGACTGGGAAATTGGCGCCAAGGTTCATTGGTCCATTTCCTATTCTCGAAAGGATTGGTACTCTTGCTTATCGACTGCAGTTGCCCGATTGGTTGTCTGGGGTGCATGATGTATTTCATGTGTCTCAACTCCGCAAGCATGTGCATGACCCTGATTTGATTGAGGATGAATTGAATCAACAAGTCTTGGATATCACTCCGAATCTGACAGTGAGGAAGGAGCCGATAAAGGTTATTGGCATGGAAATTCGGGTACTGAGGAACAAGAAGATTCCCCTAGTCAAGGTGCAGTGGAGCGGTGATCCTAGGGACTGCACTTGGGAGACAGAGGATAGCTTCAGAAGGGCTTACCCCCATTGTAGAGAGGATATCTCCGGATGATTCTTGTGTTAAGGTACATTTACCACAAATCACACTTCCGTTTATTCCCTACCTTACTTTGTTTCCTTTTCGAGGACGAAAAGCTTTTAAGTGGGGGAGAATGTAACGACCTGGAAATTCCGAACCAATTTAAAATTTTTATTTTAATTATTTTGACTAGAAAGTGTGGCAGAATTTAAAATTTTCAATTTAAATGATATTTAAAGCCAGTGAAAATAACCAATTTTCAAACGACCTCTGTTTTCGACGAAACCACTTTCGTTGGAACCGGAATGTCGAATTATTGTTAGGTTTCAATTTTTAGAATTTTTCGATTAAATATGTAAGCGCGGCGAAAGAAACTGTGTTCGGTCAAATACAGTTGAAATTGAACGACCTGAAAATAGCTATTTTTCAAAAAGTCTTGGAATTCGACGAAAATAATTTTGTTGGATTCGTATCGTCAAGACATAGCCAAAAATATTTTCTTTGGATTTTTCGGAGTCCGTATGTGACCCCGGTGAATTTTTACAGACCGTAGAATTAATTGAATAAATTATTTATATCTTAAATTAAATAAAAGGGGCTGAGACGACCGAATGGGCCGACGAAACCCATGCCATTGCGTCCGGAGCATAGGCTATTTGCTAGAGACATTTTCTGTTGGGCTGAAATTAACACGGTTTGAAAGAATTGGGTTTATTTGAAAATTTACACTTAAACTAATATAAAATTAGGAAGAATATAACCCTAATCTAATTTCACTGTTCATCTTCAAAATCGGCCGCCGCCACCCATACTTTCTGTCGAAATTTCCTCCTCCATTTTCTCCCACCTCCCTTCGAATTGGACCCAAACCCGAACACCACTCCGACGAGCTTCCCTTCCTCTTTCCACCAGTACCAACCACAGCCCACCTCGTCGCCTGAACCCGGAGAACCGAGCCCCTAAAGTGCGCAGCTTTGCACCGCCGCCACGCCCAGAGGGGCCCACCGAGCTGCTCCTCCGCCCAGGCGCACGTGAGCCGCTGATAGCTCTCCGGTGTGACAACCTCCGTTCGTCCTCCTGGTGACTGTGCCAGACGAAAAGTCAAACCCTATTTCTGAACAAACGTAAAAAAGGCTACGGCCTTGATTCTGAGTGGAAGAAGAAGGTGGTTTTTGCCTATTTATTTAATTAATTAATAAATTATTCCATAACTTCGTTCAATCATAACTAATTCGTTTTACATCGGAATTCGATGATTTCAGCAACGTTGGGATCGTATTAACCAGATCTACATTTCTACACTGAATCGAGACCGTTCTGAACAATTGGAATTTTGGCCAAAATCTACAACGAAAGTGAGATAATCTAATTCTTTAATAATTAAAAATTTAATTATAATTGTTATGTGATTCCCTGTATGTAATCTGCTATGTGGTGATTGAGATTTATTATCTGTCTATGTGATTGTGATGATGTAAGATATCATGTTATGGTCTGTTGTTTAGATCTACACTTTTCGATGTGATCTCAATAAAGTTCTTATCTTTATTGTTCTTTTTTTTTTTTTTATAAAAGTAAAAATATCTAATCTTTGTTTCGTTTAGTTTATTTATAAATTAAAGTTCTCTTTTAATCTTTGATTTTGTTTATGAAATAAAGGACAAGCTTCGATCTTTATTTTGTTTACAAAATAAAATACAAATCCTTGCCTCCATTTTGTTTACAAAACAAAATACCAAGTTCTATCTTAAATTTTGTTAACATAATAAAAATTAAGTTTTATCTTTAATTTTGTTAACAAAATAAAAAGTAAGTTTTTCCCTTAAATTTTGTTAACATAATAACTAGTAAGTTTTTATCTTTATTTTTTTTTTATAAAATAAATAACAAGTTTTAATCTTTATTTTTGTTCATGAAGTAAAATGCAAGTTTTTAATCTTTACTTTCATTTGCAAAATAAAAATGAAGATGAGACCTTTATTGTGATTCATCAAAAGTACACCAAATCATATATTGTATTGTTTGTGTTAATGACACAAAACCCCATAGTTGGGTTAATATAATTGCGACAACATAAAAATGACATTGTTGTGTTAATTTAGTGATATGACACAAAACCCATAGTTGTGTGAAAATAATTGTGACGACACAAAAATGACATTGTTGTGTTAATTTAGTGATATGACACAAAACCCATAGTTGTGTGAAAATAATTGTGACGACACAAAAATGACATTGTTGGGTTAATTTAGTGTAATGACACAAATAACTTTGTTGTGTTACCTTATCCTCGCGTTCTGTTAACACCTTGAGATTTAACCATGATATTAGAAACATGATATTAGAAGACTTGATATTTATTTTTGTCTACATCCCCTTATAAATAAAAGATTTAAACATGAAGCATGGTATAGGGATTTATCTACATTTTTATGTGAATAAAGAGGTATAAAATGTGACAGTTAGTCATTTACATTCCTTTGTCAAACTTAATAAGTAAAAGAATTACATTTTCTTTGCAAAGTAAAATAAAGAAAAGGATTGCATTTCTTTGTAGAATAAATAAAGAAAAGAATTGCATTCTCTATGTAAAGAAAAATAAAGAGAAAAAGAATCATTTTTCTATGTATAGGAAAAAAAATAAAAGAAAATAGAAACTTACATTTTCTAAGATAAAGAAATAACATTGGAATATCTATAGTTTCTAATGACATTGGAATATCTACATTTTCTAATGATCTTGGGAAATTTACATTTTCTTTGTAAAATAAAATAAAGAGAAGAGGAATCGTTTCTTTTTTTGTAAAGGAAGATAAAAGAAATTAGAAACTTACATTTCTAATGTGAAGAAAATAGAATTTACATTTCTAATGTAAAGAAATAAGATTTACATTCTTTGTAAAAGTAAAAGTAATAAAGGATTTACATTTTTTTAAAATGAAGGATAAGAGAAATCAGAGAATTTCCATTTTTAATATAAAGGATAAAAGAAATTAGGAATTTGCATTATTCTAATGTAAATAAAAGAAAATAGGAATTTACATTCTTCAAAGGTAATTGAAAGAAGTAGAGAGCTTACATTTTCCCAATATAATGAAAGAAGTATAAAACTTGCATTCTTCAATGCAAAGAAGAAGTTCATTTTTATGTTTCAAAAAAAAAAAATAACAGAAAAAGGGAACATGTTCATGTTATAAAAATGAACAAAGAAAAAGGCACATTTTATGTTATGAAATAAATCAAAGGAAGGTGTATTTTAAAAAAAAAAAAAAAAAAAAAAAAAAATGAACTAGAGAAAGTGTCATCTTTAATATGAAAATATACGTTGTTGAAAACATTATTTTTGTCGCATTAGAATTGGCGATTAAAAATATTAATTTTATAAAATAGAAAGAATGGATTTTAAATAGTGGGAATCGCCAAATGGTTTATATATATTTATATAATATAAACTAAACGAAACACGCGCTGCAGTTCGCGTTTCGACAATCGTACCTTTACACGATTATACCGAAAGATCCGACCGTCGGATTTTCCCAAAACTGGAACCGTTAGGACCGCTTTGGGAAGAGCTTTCCAACGATATGAATTTCGCCTAAATCCAACGGTTAGATTTCAAGATATGAGTAAATCAAAATTGAGTAAAAACAGCGCCAGGGCCACCCACCGACCCGAAGCGTCGTTTATTTATTTTGAGCTATTTTTAAGTAAATAAAAATGACTATAAATCATTAGGAATAGTTATTAACGATATGAAATGATTTAAAAGATAATTTATCGAATAATTATTTGAAAAGGCCGAGTTTAACTCATTTCAAATAATTACACGACGAGTAAATCGAAGATATGGACGACGGCGATTGAAGACCGACGTTCTTCACATCGAAGGGGTAATTTGTATCGAGGCCTTTGATTGATTTGCTCCCATGACGGGGCTAAGATAGGAGTTTTCCGGACGTAGTGTTGATTCGTACGGATTTGGCTTTCGCTCAGACCCAGAACATAAGCTTATAATGGATGCGTGTCTGACGTTGGAATACATACCATGTAATTAAATTGATTTCTATTAGTATATATCGGATTGGTGGTAGAGAATTTATTCTCTACTTAAACACCCTGGTATATATTAGTAGTTGTTGATAGCATGGCGTGAATTGTCAAGGTGGCACGCCAAGATGCAGTGATCAAGGCTTTGTTGAAAAGCAGGCCTTGTGGCTGATGATCAGAGCATGACCTATTTAGGTGTTGCTTTGTGTATAACGTGACTTCGCGAGCCTCACACCCCGGTATGAGTCAAAAACGGGATACGGACTGCAGGGAGTGCACACGTTTCTTTCTAGCTAGAGTGATGTCAGGAACTTACCAGCGCTGACATTTTACTTATGTGGATGATGGATTTTGAGGTACCTCGGGTTTATAGGTTGTTAGTGGCCATATGGAGGTTCAAAGGAACCGGGAAACGTGTGTTCAGGCATAACCAATCCACCCCCAATAGGAGTGGACCGGCCCTGAAGATCCAAGGGTTCGCCAGAGTCCGAGCCCTGAGGCATTTGCTAGAGTGTCTCGAATCGGAGAGGAGCTTGCCCCTAGCCTCGACTCATGATGGAAACCAAATCTCCAATACGACATTACGGTCTTGATTGTAAACTTATATACGGCGACATGATATATGGTACCCATGCCGCCTAGGATTGATATTTATGATTGAATGTTTTATACAAAACATATACACACTTATGTCAAATATCGTTTATTCGTATTTATCATCATTTGATCATTATAAGGGAAAACCCTATCCTCTGGTTTGCGTTGCATTGTGTGATGGGACTTGGGTCTTATAATGATTTCATTTTGTTTATAAAAAGCATAGCGATTTTCACGATTCCTTGTATTCATGCACTGGCGATCAATTGGAGGAAACCCGTTCCGCGTTAGCGGTGGGTTCCTTTGATCAGCCTCTTTAGTGGTTCAGACTAGATAGATTTCTCATACCAGTCCCATGACTGACTCGAAGTTTGTTTCACCTTTGCAAACTCGGGTGCCCTCTTTTCACACGGGCAGCCAAGTGACAGGTTCTTAGAAGACATTCGCTGGCTTGAAGATTCCTTGGGAAGAAGAAGACGAAGACTTTCTCTTATCATATTTCTGCTTTGGGACATTATTCTATCCTTGTATTCTGATGTACGTTTGGGATTGAGACTTATTTTCCTTATTCAGACTATCTGTTTTTGGCTAAGTTGTATTCTGTAAAACTGCGTACTCTGTTGTTTTGGATATTGTGATGCTGATGACATTTTATTTCCGCTGAAATGTTTATGTGCTATGTTCTTTTCTCTGAGATCTGTTTATTGTCATAATTATGTTGTATTCCAAAAAAATGATTATCCTTGCTTTCGGTCAACGGAAGTTTGGGATTGTCACAATGTCACAAATCACAACACTCCACCTTGATATGAAATCTCATCACATCAAACTAACTTCCAACACACAAGTCATCTAGCTCTTTCAACGACACCTACTCTCAATTAAACCATTACAAACACAAACCACCGCCTGCCAAAGATGCATCTTCCCCTCGAGATGCACCACGCAACACTAATGGTATAAAAGTGCTTGTAATACCACAAGGATCTCCACCTTGTGGATTTTCTGCATCGACACCCGTCTATTACTTGATCTGAGCTCCTTCCTTGATCACCCCGGATCCCTCGAGCATCATCAACATGAAGACCCCTGTCTAATACATCAGCAGTGACCAAATTAACCTCTCCACCTTGCTGTGGACTAGGTTCTTCAACTGTCACTCGCTTTCCACTGTCGACCATAGAACCAACCAATCTATACAGGTTTCCTGCCTCCAAGACACCTCTCATCACAACACTACCACCCTTCCTCACTCTCAAAGCTCCACCTCGAGTATCGTAAGTGCAACCACGGCGATCCAACTGACTGAGAGAAATGATGTTATGCAAACTCGCGGGCACATGTCTAACTCTAGAGAATTCCCTCACCACGCCATCATGCATATGAAACCGAATAGATCCAATACCACAAACTGGTAGCTCTACTCCATTGGTTGTTCTAATCACGTCGACATCCTTCTCATAAGAAGAAAAACACTTCACATCCTTACAAATGTGAAAAATAGCTCCTGAATCCATCTTCCAAGGATTAACTTCGCTAAACAGGACATCACTAGAAGTATCGCTAATGGAACTTGCAGCAATATCTGCCTGTGCCTCATTACTTCCATCACCATCTGCAACCTTCTTCTTATCCCTCTGATAAGCATAACAATCCTTGCGTATGTGACCTTGCTTACCACAATAATAACAAGCACTTTTACCATTAGCCTATTTCTTCCTCCTTCTCGTATCTTTCCCCGAGTCCTTTGCTACCATAGCTTCACCTTGAACTGATTTAAAACCTAACCCTTTTCTCCTTGGTTCCTCATTCAAAAGGCTGCTTCGTACCGTTTCCAAAGAGATGGCTCCACCAGCATTTGAGTTACTCAATAAAACAACCAAAGTCTCCCCCAACTTTCTGAAAGCGAACCCGTCAGCAAAAGAGCCTGCAAATCATCATCAAAATTGACCTTCAGATTTGCCAATTGATTGATCACATCTTGAAACTCATTCAGGCGCTCTGCAATAGACTTCTCCTCTCCCAATCTCAGCTGAACAAGCTTTCGAACCAGAAAAGCCTTACTTGTAGCACTCCTCGACTCATACAAAGATACCAACTTATCCCACAAATCCTTCGCGGATTCACAATTAGCCACATGATGGAATACTGAATCATTAAGGTACTGCTGAATCAAGGCAATATCCTTCTTATCCATCTTCTTCCACTTTCCCTAATCCACACCTGAGGGCTTCTTCCCATCTCCATCAATCGGATCATGAAGATCATTGAGGTAAAGAACATCCTCCATCTTAGGCTTCCAAATCTCTCAATTTCTTCCATCAAAAACCGTCATCTTCGGAAATGCCATCATATACGACATCAAAAAAATTGATTTTTCCAATCCAAAATCACTCTAAGCTTTGCGATGATTTAGCTTCGATACCAACTGTTGTGAAAATTGCGCCTTTGCGGAAGCGACCAGGATCTTATTCATCCAATTACTTAAAGATGATTTCTATGAAAACAAACACAGATATGATATCACACGCGCAAACACAAATTATTCCACCCAACCACCCACTTTATTGATTCACAAAAACAAATATTTTTTACACTCACTGGTTCAACAACCAACAATAAACAAACTACAAGAATCAATAACCTTAATGAGAAAGGGAAAGAATGTCTAGATGACTACAATTTTGTTAGAGAAGGAGAACAATGAAGAACGACGGTTAACCCTTGGATTAATTTTCGGCCTCAATCCCATGCCTTTAATCCAACCCTAGATGCTGCTTTTATAGGAAAATAGGAAGCCTAGGCAAATACCCAATTTGCCCCTTCATTACTTACAGAATAAGTTACAGAAAGATCAAGTCAAAAACATAGAAAAAACCCATTCAGACGTCTGACCAAATTATGTCAGACGTCTGTCTCTGCTCTCGGGTTACCAAAACCCTGACAACAGACGTCTGAACGTCTGTGCTGAAACACAGCACAAAACCGCTTCTTCTTGCCTTCTTTCTGCCGCTGCTCCATTTCCTCTATTGCCAAGCACATCCACGCCTCGTTTTCATCAACGTATGTGATTTCATGTCACAAATCACAACAAAAACTACATTTTTCTAATATGAGTGTGTGTGCATGTGCGTGTAGAGAGAGAGAGAGAGAGAGAAAATTGACGTATATTTTAAAGAGCTTTTAGAAAAATGGATATTTAGTATTATTTAAGTAATCAGAATTTAAGATTTCATGAGTACTTTAAATATATGGATTGAAATATATAATATCACGAAATAATTGAGGAGTTTTAACAAATAATTGTAGAAATGTTAAAATGCAGGCATTCAAAGCGGAAATTGACTTTTTAGTTTATGATAAATTTATTGAGATAAATATATAATATGTTAAAAAATTTAATATTGTTTATGTACACTGTTTAAATGATGTAACTTATTTAACTTCATATTCAGAAGAAAAAAAATACTTTTGTCATTTTTGTTAATATGAACATGGTGTACATTTTAAAACATCACACTTTTAGCGTTAATTAGATGCATAAATTAACAACAATTTATTGGCTGAATTCATTTGGTAAATTGAAAATTCTCATAACTAATTTAAACATATTGACTTAAATGTATAATGATATATGATATAGTGCAGTGTTTTGTAAATAACTAAATAAATTTTATAATATAGGTGTTTGACATTAATACTGCAATGCAACACATGATAAATATATTGTCGTAAATGAGTCCAACTTTGAACTTATGATAGCTACAGTTAATTATGTGTATGTTTTATGTTATTTGATTGACATGTTTATATACTTGATTTTTCTTTTATTTTCGTTAAAATGAATATGGTTAATCTTGGTGAGAATTATTAGTCAAATCAACGAATAATTGTTTGTTAAAGTTATTTAAATAGTTTTAATATTATGTAATTATTTGTAAATATAGTTCTAAATGTAAAATATTTCGAGAGAGACTTCAATGTTTATAGAAAATTTGAAACGCAGATATTTGAAGCTAAAAAAGCATAATTTTGTCATTTTTAGTATTTAAAAGAAATATTATTTAATTAAGTTTGTTTAAATTACTTAATTTTAGGTTTTATGACTAATTTAAGTATATGGACATAAATATCCAATGTTAAGAGCTAACTGTTAATAAATAATTGTGTAAACTTTGACATGTTCATATCAAAACGTAAAATGATGGAAGAGGTAAAATTATTTGAGAGAAATAATAAATATAGTGTAAAGTGATAGACTAATTTAAAAATAAATTATTCGGAGAGAATTAAGGAGAAAAAAATAAAACTTCCCGAATTAGAGAGAAAGCTTTAAAAGGTTTTGATTTACTATTAGTTAATAGATTGCAGAATGAATTATCGAATATGTATTTTCAATCCGATAACGTTTGAATTAATGCTATAAATGAAAGAATGAAGATAGGGAAACAAAAGGACGTGGCTATTTGGGTTTTTTAATGGAAAATGTTGAAATTTATGGGGTGGTTTGAAAGTATCTTCATAAATTAAGGAGAAAGCTGAATTTGAAATTAAAATTATTTCACTAAGTCGAATGTTTCAGTTATAAGTTTGATAACGAATATTATTGACTTGCCCAAAATGTATTTCATTATTTAAAGAAAACTAGTGTGTAACTCGTGCGCTGCACACGATAATATTACTAAAAGAAATCCTCTTATTAAAAATAGTATTTATTATCTTAATGTCAAAACGAGAATTTGTTATGCAATATATGATAAATTCTGATGTGAAATACATAAGCGATTAATTAAATTTATTATCATTTTTTGTGTGTAATTTATGTTCTTTAGCTTCTACAAACAATATGTATCAATTTTTTTTAATATAGATACACATGTTAAATTGATATATGTTAGTAATTTATTCAATGAATTAACAAATATTATATAATATAATGTGTTTATAAGTTAAATATAACATTTCAAAATTAGTTTAACTGTATAGCATATCATGAAGAATTGAAAAGAAATTTACAAAAATGTATAAATTTGTTATGGAATTATTGAGTTCAAAAGAATTTTATGATATAATATATGGTAAAATCTTGATATAAATGAATCATTACTAATTTATAAATTAACTTTGCTTTATTGTTAATATACAGAGTTCATGTTATATGATTTATACATCTTTATAGCTATATGAAAAACTGTCTTTTTTAATATGAATATATATAGTTAAATTGGAGTATATATTTAAGAACCATTAGAAAAATGGACTAAATCCTCTCTAAGATTATTTAAATAATTAGAATTTAAGATTTCGCGAGTAGTTTAAACATATAGATTGACATATAAAATATCACGAAGGAATTGAGAAAGTTCAGTAATAATTGTAGAAACGTTAAAATAGAGGTATTTAAAGAGAAATTTTTTTTTTTTATATAATTTATAATAAATTTATCGAGATGATTGTACAATATATTCAACTTTGTATTTTTGTTTACATATATAATTTAAACTATGTGACTTATTTAACTTTATATTTAAAAAAAAAAAACAAATTTTGCTGTTTTTGTTGATATGATTATGAACATGGTATACACTTTAAACCATCACACCTAGCATTCATTAGATGAATTAACAGTAACTTATTAATTGAATTCATTTGTTAAACTCAAAATCACATAATTAATTTAAACATATTGACTTAAATGTACAATGTTAAGTGATATTATGCGGTATTTTGTAAATAACTAAATAAATTTTAAAATGTAGGCGTTTGACATTAATATCACAATGCAATGCACGGTAAATATATTGACGTGGATGAGTTCAACTTTAAACTAGTGATAGTTATGTGTTTAAGTTATGTTATATGATTGACATGTTTATATATTTGATTTTTTTTTCATTTTTGTTAATATTAATATGGTTAGCTTTGATATGATTTATTAGGCGAATCAATTAATAATAATTTGCTAAAGCTATTTAAATAGATTTAATATTGTGTAATTAATTGTAAAATATGGTACTAAATGTTGAATGCCAGAAAAGAATTGAGAGCGACGTAAATGATTATAGAAAAATTAAAGTGTAGGTATTTGGAGCGAAAAACATAATTTTATCATCTTTAGTATTTAAAAGAAATATAAGTTAATTTAGTTTATTTAAATTACTTAGATTTTGGATTTTGTAATTAGTTTAAATATGTAAACTTTAAACAAGAAAATAGTGTGAAGGAAAAAAAGAAAATAGTGTAAACTTTGAAATGATAGTGGGCCCCTGAATTCAAAGTTTAGTGTAAATTTTTCCTTGATACTAAGGTTTTGGTTGACTGTCCTTATGTGTAAAGTTTTGTTTGACTTTGTCCTTATGCTAAAAATCCCCCTGCTAGAATTAAGGACTGCTTTACTATTATTTAATAAATATAAAGACAAAATATATTTTTTAAATAATTTTGTTTGACTTTTTAGTGGATAAATGTTGTATTTAATTTGTGATTTTATGGCACATGTCAACACAACCAAATTTCAAACAGTATATTATAAGTTGTCCAACAACGGTATCTAATTCATTTTTATAATCTAGAACATTTATTTCCATAACCCTAAATACAGTGCAGGAAACGAATGTCATGTAGGTAGATAGTTGTGGTAGCTTTAATTCTTTATAATATAATTTGGAAAATTAGTCTTCCATGGTAGTAAATAAATAAGACGCAGAAGAAGAATGTCTTGAATAAACGGGAGGCATGCACCAAGTCAGCTCCTAAAGATTGATTCTATCGTAATATTTACTAAACACGTGGATATTCATTCTTCTCCATATAAATCTGAGTTGGAATATGCAACCTTATCCCAATAATAATAAATACGATACGTCATAACGTTTCTCCTTTTAAGTAAAGAAATCAATAGCAGGGTTTCCCATTGGAACACAGTACACAATTACTTCATAAATCGCAATGGAAACGAAAATTGTGATAATTCAAGCACTAATGAATTGCTAATGAATTTGAGTTTCTTGGTCAAAGAAGAGACATGAATAAAATGGACTAATTATCCATTCATGCTAATATTTTTATCACGGTATTTAGTAAAGAAAATGTTACCATATGCCTTGAGAGCACACGTTCAGATTTGTGCCATTGCATAAACGACACCTTTGAATTCTACTTATTTTTGTTTGTTTTAAGGGAAAATTAGGTAATTAATATAAAATTTTCTATTATTTAATACATAAATATTATCTTTATATGTGGAAATTAGGTTGAATGACTTCTTTTTATAAGATAATTAGTTTTACGGACAACACTTCTAAATAATAAGTTTTAAAACATAATTTCACTATATATATATATATATATATATATATATATATATATATATATATATATATATATATATATATATTTAAATTGTGCGTGAAAATGATAAATTCATTTATTATTACTTCTATATGGCTGGAATTGATATACTTATTTAACTTTTTTTCAATAGATTGCTCTTAAAGTTAACTTTTCAAAAATATTGTTTTTAAAACTTATTACTCTGAATAAAAATGCTCTTTGAGTGATAGTCCACATTTTTAGAATATGTCATTAAGACATACATTAACAAAATTCATTTAAGAAATGTATGCATTTTCATGCTGCCGTGTGTGCAATCTTATCCAAAAAAATAATAAATAAAATGCACTGTAACGTTTTACCTTTGTAAAGAAATTTAAAGGAGGTATGTTCATCTAACCATATCACATGCTATAAATACCATCTAAAATCTCTAGCGTTCCACTCCTCTCTTCTTAGTCATTTTCATAGATACCAAATGAAAATGAAAATGAAAATTTCAACATTTTGTTTCTTCTTTATAATCTCTCTATTTTCACCGTCCATAGCTTTATCGAAACCACCACCGTTTTCTTGTGGGTCACCGAAATGGAAAAACGTTCCATTTTGCAACTTTACATTGCCAATCGAGCAAAGAGTGAACGATATTATTTCAAAGCTGACATTAGAAGAGAAAGTATCACAGCTGGGGGATGTTGCGCCTGCCATAGATCGGTTGGGCATACCGGCTTATAAATGGTGGTCGGAATCGCTTCACGGGGTTGGAGATGGTGGTAAAGGAACGCGATTTAATGGAACCATTACAGCTTCTACAATATTCCCTCAAGTTATTCTTACTGCTGCTTCTTTTAATTCCACTCTCTGGTATCGCATTGGCGAGGTATTACTTCTTCTTCCTTTTCTTTTTTTAACCAACAACATGACGAGTATTTATACGTTGCATTCCTCATTCAGTAATGGCTCCAGAAATGGAAGAAAAAACAATAATGAACATTTAGCACACTTTATGTTATCCCACATTTTGGTGGTAGACTGCTGACTGCTGTAGAAAAAATCGACTTACACTGTTACACTTACCCATACAGTTTATCTAGTATTCAAGGTTACCTCGTTGATTTGTTGAAATAAATTTGTCATACCCAACTGAACTATATTTGTTGAAATATGCAACTGTGATTCACAGTCCCAATTAATTTATATTACTAACACAGTATCATTTTTATTTTTTTATTTTTTTTTCAATTTTTTTTATTGGTTTGAAACCAAGTGAATGATTTATTGAAGTTGTCAAATTGTTTATTAATTTTATTCTCAATTATACACAGGAATCATCTGCAGAGAAATGGTGAAAAAAATATTATAAATTAAAATTTAGTTTTACATAAATCAATAAAATTTTCCAGTATAAAATGCTTATAGTTCAATTATAATTATTACAATTTTGATTATTGTAGAATAAAAATTCTGATAAATGAAATAGACCAGCTTGTAGTAGCACCGTGCGGTGGACTCAACTGACAGTGACCGGGATAAGCTATTTACATACTGGTAAAATTGAACACCTAATTGAAACAAAATAAAAGGATGGAGTAAATCAGGGAAATGTCTTGGTAGCTAATAATTAACTTAGACATTGTCATGCTCACCTGTAATTAAATTGTACATAACTTATTATGCATATACAGAAGCCCTAGCGCAACCAAAAATTAAATACCACTGGCTTTTATTGCATGAGCAATGCCTACAGCCTACCTTAGTTATTGAAAACATGTATAATTTTGTAGAAGTGTAATCCTAATTCAAAACAAACACAATATAATCCACAATTCATATAAATGAAGGTCATCGGAACAGAAGCACGTGCTATGTACAATGTTGGACAAGCAGAAGGGCTCACTTTCTGGGCACCAAATATTAATTTGTTTCGGGATCCAAGATGGGGCCGTGGCCAAGAGACTCCGGGCGAGGATCCTAGAGTTAACGGAGACTATGCGACTGTTTTTGTTAGAGGGCTTCAAGGTTATTCTATAAAAGGAGGGTCCTCAAATGAGCTGAAAGTTTCGTCTTGTTGCAAACATTTTACAGCCTACGACTTGGATAGCTGGAAAGGGGTAACTCGCTACGTTTTCAATGCACAGGTACACTTTCTATTATATGAAATGCTTCTTTTTTTCATTTCAACTTTATCTTAGATGAAGGCTGCTTAAAATATTGAAGGTGGTTCTGAAAGCTGTTGTTAATTGGCCAATGAAGCAACAAAATGTGATGAGTTTTGTTGAGAGCTAAACTCATGTGAATATAACATGACTTCAATATATGTCTGTGATTTTGGTTGCAGGTATCGGCACAAGATTTGGCAGATTCATATCAACCTCCATTTAAAAGCTGCATAGAAAAAGGTGGAGCAAGTGGGCTTATGTGTTCATATAATCAAGTTAATGGAGTGCCTACCTGTGCTGATTTCAATTTCTTAACTAAAACTGCCAGGCAAACTTGGGGGTTTAATGGGTGAGAATTTCATATAAGAGCTATGATTTTACCAGAGGATATTGTCAAAAGAACCCTACCAATTGACAGAATCCTTATTTGTTTGTTTAGAGTAGACCGCCGTCTACTTGCTGGCAACCATTTCTTTATATTCTGCCGGCACAGGCTTTTTTCTATACTGCTTACTAATTTAACAGATAATTTTGCTACGTCTTAATTATACAGATATATCGTCTCAGACTGCGATGCAGTTTCCCTCATTTACGATCTTCAAGAATATGCAAAATCTCCTGAAGATGCAGTTGGCTATGTTCTTAAAGCTGGTATATAAATATAAGTTAAATTTGTTACATTGCTCTTACCCGATAGGTACAACAAAATTCGGAGCATGTTTTCTCATAAGCCTAAGTAATTCGCATGGAGGAGCATATGTATTTGGCTATATATATATTACTAACAATATGTTTGGTTCTTTTAGGAATGGATGTAAATTGTGGTGATTATGTTCAAAAACATGGTGTCTCAACTGTGAAGCGAGGAAAAGCAACAGAAGGGGACATCAATCGTGCCCTCTACAATCTCTTCTTAATAAGAATGAGGCTAGGACTTTTCAACGGCGATCCTAAAAACGGTCGCTATGGTCATATTACTCCTGACCAAGTATGCTCAAACATGAGCAGATACTTAGCACTTGACGCAGCAAGACAAGGCATTGTCCTACTAAAAAACACAGCTAATCTCCTCCCCTTATCAAGTACAAAAACATCATCCATAGGCATTATAGGACCAAACGCTGATGCTGTCATGTTAGGAAACTATGCCGGTCCTCCTTGCCGACAATCAATCACACCATTACAAGCAATTCGAAATCACGTGATCAATACACAATTTTCACAGGGTTGTGAAAATGTGTCATGTGCAACTGGTTTGATAGATGAAGCAGTGAAATTGGCAAAGAATGTTGATCAAGTTGTTATGTTTATGGGATTGGATTTGACTCAGGAGAGGGAAGAGGTTGATAGAGTGGACTTGGCTTTACCTGGAAAGCAGGAAATGTTGATTAAAAAGGTTGCTGAAGTTGCTAAAAAACCAATTATATTGGTACTTCTTTGTGGTGGACCTGTAGACGTTAGCTTTGCAAAAGATGATGCTAAAGTTGGAGCAATACTGTGGGCTGGTTATCCAGGTCAGGCTGGAGGAATGGCACTTGCTGATGTTATTTTTGGCAAATATAATCCAGGTAATTTATTTCTACTTTGTGCTACCAAGTTTTGCACATGAGTACATACCAACTATTTTGACTAGTACTTTGGCACATCTATTCACCTGAGCACAATTGTTATGTAATGAAGTTTGAGTCATGAAATAATCAAATATGCTTATATACATCAAAATTTACAGGAGGGAGATTACCTGTAACATGGTATCCACGGGAATTCGCAGAGATTCCAATGACGGATATGAGAATGAGACCAGATCCTGCTTCAGGATACCCAGGCAGAACGTATCGGTTCTACACTGGTAAACCTGTTTTTGAGTTTGGATATGGGCTCAGTTACTCCAACTTCACTTATGAAATCACAACCAAACGTCTGGGCTCTGCAATTCATTTAAACATAACAGAAGGCATGTCCTTGTCTAAGGAGGATTCTCCCAACGGTGGTGCTAGCTATGCTATATCAGATATGATGCATGAAACATGTAAGAAACATAAATTCGAGATTGAAGTGAAAGTGAGCAACAATGGGCCGATGGATGGAAGTCATTCAGTCTTGCTGTTCTCGAGAAATGATGGTGATGTTAAAGGCAGACGAGGAAGACCCATCAAACAGTTGATAGCCTTCAGAAAAGTAAACATAAAGAGCGGAAAAAGTGAGCTTGTGAAATTTACATTGAAGCCTTGCGAGCATTTGAGTAGAGTTGGAGAGGATGGTAGGAGGTATATTGATGAAGGGTCTCATATTTTGGTGGTTGGTGATCAAGAATATGAAGTTAGCTTTAAGGTTTGATGTTTTGAGATTCACGGACAACGTAATCAATCATTCAATGAATACTAAAATTTTGTTTCAGTTGGTTTATATGCATTTGTCGAATGGATGTAAAAGATATTTTCGATTTTATTGACATTAAATTGTACGAGTATTTGATTTAGAGAAGAATGAGATCTAAATCGAATGAATTCAATATTTTACACAACGGTACTTCTATTCAGGTGTTAGACCAAAAATTGGTTTAACACCCAAATTGATTAAAAGCAAATAAGATGAGATAAAAATAAAAATGAACACACAGGATTTATAGTGGTTCGGCGAAGAAATGCCTACGTCCACTTATCTTTCACTATATTCAATGATTCAGTTGCAAATACAATGTAATTTTCACTTGATTTCACTCACAACTCGCTTATATTCACTCAATAGACTAAAACAAGTAATGAAAGAAGATTTGGATTCTCCGGGAGTAATGGAGTTCGGGTTATGGAGGTAGTTGAATTCTCAAAGTGCCTAAAAAAGATCCTTTTCTTTGTCTCCAGACGGGGTATTTATAGGTGTGAATTTGCTCAAAACCCGATCCGGATCGGAGCCACGTGTCGTCCATCCCATTAGCCTCGGGTTCGGATGGATTACTATGCTGACAACGCATCAAAATAGTGAACGTTATGGGCAGGAACTGGTCATAGCCGATCCGGATATCCAGGCGCTTATGCAGGGGGACAGTATGGAAAATGGGTTCGGGTAGGAGGTATATGTATCAGGGGTTCGGATCGGGATATCCGATCCGACCCGAATTGACTTGGTGACAACTCTCTCTTCTCTTTATTCTGCTTTTCCTCTGAACCATCTCTGTAGCAGCTGGGTGGCCTTCCGATCCATCTTGAAGAAGACTGCCCTCCGATCCGAACATGCGCTCTCTGTTTTCAACAGCAATAGCTCGCCGCTCCGAACATGAGGCTTTATCCGATCCGAACTGATACGTTGCTTTAACCCGACCCGGATGATTGCATCTGTTCGATCGAGGCTGTAGCGTCTCCTCCGACCTGAGTTGTGATGGTCTCTCCGATCCGAACCGAAGTCTTCTAATTTGAAATGCTCTCCAATGCTTGATATCTTGACTTTGTGTTGCCTAGTTCACAAAGTAGGCTAACACTTTGCCCCCTAAAAGGATGCTTCTATTGGAAATGGAGCATGCTTTGATTGCCATTGCACAACGCCTTCATCCTTCCTTTTGAATATGCATGTCAAGCTGTCGCACTTCATTCCGTTCGGTTCGGATTCCGACCCGGACGGATTTCTGCTTTGGGTTCCGACCCGAACGGATCTCTTTCTTCCTTTACTCTGCAAGGGATTAGTGGGCCAAGCTGCGTCATTGGGCTTTTCGAGCCGGTCCGATCGGGAATACGAATAGTCAGCTTGCTTTTTATATAAATTCACTTCATTTCCCTTCTTTTCTTTCATTCACTGTTCTTGCTCGTCCGAACAGACTCCACATCGAAGCCTTAGCTTTTCCAAGAAACTTTAAAATTCTCGCTTCAATCTTTGAATCAAATACATAGGTAGTCTTGTAATCTTGAATCTCGCTGCCATAATCGCTTTTAATTTACATCCGCGGTTAGTTTGAACGATTCTAGCAAAGTAATTGACTGGTTCCATCGCCACAGCTCCCTTCATCCTCCGCCTTCGTCGTTAATGGCATCGACGCCATTTCGAGGCGTTAGAGGAGGATATAGAAACTCGTTATTGAATACTTGAGTGTTTAATCTCTCGATTTTAATTAAGGCTTGGGAATTTGAGTTGGGTTCGCTATTTAAGAGGAGGAAGAGGAAGGAAATTGAAGGAGATCGGTTCGGGTAGGGGAACGGTAGGAGAAAAAAGGGAAAGAGAGAAATTCATAGATCCGGACCGGGTCGGGGCAATAGGACAAGGAAATGGGACTTAACTCGTTTGACCGGGTCGGGTCGGAGCTAGGAATAAAATGGAGGTTAAGACTTATGCGCCCGGGTCGGACCGGGTTATGAAACAAAAGAGAGAATAGCAATATGGTTATCTAGGTTAATCCGACCCGCCCCGAAAGTCAACCTCCGAACCGATCCGGATATTTCTCTCTGAGTGTGAGCCTTTGCTCATCCGAAACGAACCTGGTGTCTGCATCCGAACCAAAAACTACTCAATCCAAAACACAAACTCTCGTCCAACTATTTAAAAGATATTACTTCCAACTTCACGAACAGTTAGGATAGTGCCTTGCGGACATAAGTGAACATTAAGAACTACTCTGACTATCACTTTCTCTTCAAAGTTTCGTCTTACATTGTTGCACTTTTACTTTGCATTTCTCACATTTACTGCACACATTTTAGTTCACACATATACACAGGGGGGTACGGGCTAATTTACTCTAATCCGTGCTATTGCTTCTTCAATAGTTCTACGACGATGAGGCCCAGACGCTCTTCCAGACTAGCTGAGAGGAAAGAAGCCCCGGAAACTTCTAACAAAATCACTCTCGAGGATATATCTTCTTCTTCGGATCCAGAATGGGACAGCGAGGGTCCAGATTACGGGGTTGGACATCGGGAAAGCGACGAGGTGTCTTCAGAGAATGAAGTTTCTCTGGGTTTTGAGGAGGAAGGAGGGATTGGTGACGACCGAGCCCCTGATGAATTTGAATCGGCAATTATATTGGAATCACCTCCAGACTCCGTTGAATCAACAATCGACAACGATCGACTTGTCCGAATTTGCTTAAAGTACGGAATAATGAAAAGGGACACTCTAGTGCCTTCGCGCTCTGATCGTCCCCACAACCCTCCAGAAGGATATATGACGGTCACTCGACTGATGTGCATGGTCGGCGCCATTCCTCCATTCTCTCCCTTCATCGTTGACTTTTTAAGACAAATGCGGATTGCCCCCATGCAATTGCACCCCAATTCATATGCCTATTTGCACACCTTGTACATAGCATATCGTGAAATCTTAGGCATAGAGCTCACGTTCGATGACGTTCACTTCTTCTATAATTTCAAGCATCGGACTCGAGAGACTCCATCCTTCTGCTACTTTGAATCAGATCCAAAAAGGAAGATAATCTCTGCACCATTTAGCAGTAAAGCTGGAGATTCCAGACTAGAATGGTTCTACGTGAAGCGACAGCCTGGATGCGCCAGGAGGTGGACAAAATCAAGTAAAGCACTGATTTTCTAAATCCAGGCTCTATACACTTGAATCATCACCTTGACTTGTTTTCCTTTTTGTTGCAGTCGACAACCCCAAGCAGATATCAGATCAGGTGTTCTTTGACCGGATGCACCGACTTCTTAATGGCGATCAGAAGTTCTTGACTATCGACGAGGCCCTTAAAGACGAATACCTTCACTTTCATGGGCTGTTATCTGTTTTTCGTAGCATTGGTCATGGGACGGTTCCATACGCATACATTCCTCCAGTGGAGGTAGTCCCAGAGACAGGAGAAGGCTCAGGAGTTCCTACAGCGCCCCTTCAAACTTCACCTTCTCCATCTTCTACACAAGATGATGAATTGGCTAATCTGGCCGAGAAGCATCGTGAAGGATATACTGCCCCCGAGGAAACTACTTCTCTAGAAAAGTCAAAATCCTCCCAAGAGTCGCCGCTTCATGCTTCCGAGGGGGATGTCCCTAGTACTGATGAGCAAATATTTCAGGGTTTGGGGGATCTCCCCTTACCTGAAACTATATACACTTCAGAGGATTTCAGGAAGGATCCTCTAGTCTTCACCTCTTCTGAAGAGACCACTCCCGCTAAGGCCAAAGAGCCTGCCCGTACTAGTCTAGCTTCAGACTCGGGTTGGTTGGGGGGGGAACACACCACTTAGGATGCACTTTACTCAATAGCATTAGCATTCATTGCACCTCTTTCTCCGTGAATCCATTAATTCTAAATTTCGTTTGTCTTATCGTGCAGGTACGATGTCTCGATCCTACTACGATATCAGGAAGCTTCGCCGTAGCATGTCCAATCCTCCTCAGGATGTCGAGTATGATCGCCGGGATGATCGTGGTAGGGAGGAGAGAAGACCTTATGATCCCTATCGCTCTCGACCCTCACGTTCCCGCTCACCGGTTCGACCAGAACAAGAGAAATATAAGGGCTATCAAAGCCGCAGGGAAGAGGACAGACCACCATCTAAAGACTCCACTTCTTCCCATGAAAAGCGCAGTAGAGAGAGAACTCCTCCAAAAGAAACTGGGTCTCGAAGCAAGCACAAGGTCCCTGCTACTAAACGACCTAGGACAGACAAAGAGATTACCGAATCCTCTTCACACAGGGACACCGAATTATCGATCCCCGCTCCTCCCCCACTAGATGCGGCAACTGCGGTAAAGCGGGCATATTTGGTGGAGCAATTTCCCGAGCACTACTTCGAGACTTTGACTTTTTTACCTGCCCTTGAACCTATTTCATCTAATTGGGCAGATGTGGCCAAAGCAAAAATTGATACAGTGGAAAAACAGTATACTGAGATGTTCAAATATTCACGCAATCTTTCTAGAATCATCCGCACTCTAATCACAAATACTGATTCGATGCAAAAGACTGCGGAAGAGGATGCTAAGGCCTTAAAAGCTCTAGGAAAAGATTTGGAAGACACTCAAGCTCAGCTAGCGGTCGCTCAAAGGGACGCTTCTAATTTCAAACAACAATTCGAGGACATGCAAAAGCGTTATCATGACTTGCTTGAATCTCACACTCAGGAGCGCTCTGAATTAAAAAAGCAAGCTGACGAGGCCAAGTCAGAAGCTGCTAAGACACGCCTGGCTTATGCTGAGCTTGAACGGAAAAACGCCGAGTTAGCAAAGAGGAGTGCTGAATTAGAAAAGAAGAATGCCGACTTGGCTTCAAAGCTGCTGGAGGCAGAGAACAGAGCTACCCTGGCCGAGGGCAATGTGGAGTGTGCCATCAAATCTGCGGAAGAAGCCCGCAAGCAATTATCAGAGGCGGAGGCTGATATTCAGGGTTTCGGCGAACTAATGATTGAATTCTTCGCACATATTATTCGTCGTCGAAACATTTCTTGGATCGAGGACTATCCATCCACTCTAGTTCAAGTGTGGAATCAGATCATCGAGTGGGAAAAAGAGGAACTTAAGGTCGATTCCATTGACGAAGATAAGCTAATGGAGAAATACTTGAGGGATGATGAACCGGAACGCCTAGCTGAAGGGCGTCGCCTTATTGCTGAGGCCATGGAAGAAGAGAGACGGAAGTCTAAACAAAAAACTGTTCTCGAAGCTGGCTCCTCTTCTTCTGCCCCTGCAACTTCTGAAGTAGAGGGGTATGATCCTGAAAATCCGGGAATTCCCCGAACAACTCTGCTATCCCCCATTCCTGAAACAGCACCAGAAGTAGTAATCACCCCTGCCGAGAGGTCTTCGGAAGGTATCCCTACCTTTTCTCCTCAATTTGCCAAGGCTATTTCTACCTTTCGCCACGTGATTGAACAATCGATGAAAGACCCATTGTTTTCGCCTGAGTTGATAACTGTTGCTTCTCATTCTGTAGGTGTTGAATCATCTGAAAAGACAGATGTAACTCAAGGAGCCACCGTTGGGGCAAAGCCCGCGGAAAAGGCCAAAAGAGGGGAAGACAAGGCTGCTTCTATAGACTCGGGAGAAGGAAGTGAGCCGACTAAGGCCACCACCCCCCATGATGAAGAAGTGATAGCAGCTTTAAGGGATGATGGCGGTGACGAGGGTCAGGAAGAAGAACCAGAAGTTGCAATAATCAGGGAGTCAAAAAGTGTTGATGACGTCACCTTGGCTGCAATGAAGGCTGACCAAGACAAGCGCTTGCAATTAAAGGCCGAAGAACTAGACCCTGAGGCCCTCAAGCCCCTCGCAGTCGTGGATGCGGGATCAAGGTTAGTTGTTAAGCTCTCAACTAGATCTATTACAGAGGAACTCGCTAAAAAATCTTCTCTTGATTCCAGCGCTCCGCCCTCCGGGAAGAAGTCTACTGGCTCCAGCACCGCATCTTCAGGAAAAAAGAAGACAAAACGAATCTTGACGGAGGCTGAGAAAGAAGAAAAGGACGCGGAGAAAGCCGCCAAGAAATCCAAGGCTCATTCAAAATCTAAATAGTGGATTGCCTTGTATCGTTTTAGCATTTAGTGAACCAATAATTGCTGCTACAACAGTAGCTCCTGCACTTTCTTTTTTAGCTATTTCCCTGTACAAATTCATTCATTTGTAAATAAGAACAACTCATTTTTTGCAATGTTTGTTTGTTAGTAGTTCTACATTTATGTAAAAATGCATGTCTATAGTTATGAAACGAAGTTGTGAAGGGGGGAAATATGCGTATACATACGTGTCCCCAGTCAATTCCCACAAATTATTTAATGCTTAATCAAGCAATCTGAATGCTCCCGATCCTCTGACGGGATAGCACTTCCTGTGTCGTCAGTACCTGTCGTTTTTTCTGGCATTTCTTTTATACTCTCTCTCTTTCTCTTGAGAGTTAGAGTTTGAGCTCAGTCATCTATTTATTCCCCGGTCTTTCAACGGGGAAAGATTTCTTTCTCAGCGCTCAGTCGGAGACGCCTTTATACTCTCTTTCTCTCTGGAAAGTTAGAGTAGGAGGAGAATTTCTTTTTCAGCGCTCAGTCGGAGACGCTTTTATACTCTCTCTCTCTCTCTCTCTGGAGAGTTAGAGTTAGGGGCAGAATTTCCTTTTCAGCGCTCAGTCGGAGACGCTTTTATACTCTCTCTCTCTCTCTGGAGAGTTAGAGTTAAGAATGTCGTTTGCTCATTCTTTTATGTCTTATCGCACAAATAGTCGTTGTGCTTCTTTTTATGTCTGAACTGTTTTCAACCTTTTTAGGTTGTGAGTTATCCTGTATCTTATAATCACAACAGAATAACTGATAAATGTATATATGTAATGCATAAAAGTAAATAACACACAGTATTTTTATAGTGGTTCGGCTGAGTCGTAGCCTACATCCACTTTATAGTTCTTTATTCATATTGTCAGATTTTCCCAAGGCAAGTCGTGCCTTATTACAGAGTTCATAAGAAAAATAACACAAAGTACAGCATTTCTAATCCAAATATCGCATTAAGTGCTGGGCATTCCATGCTCTGGGGACTTCTTCGCCATCCACGGTTGTTAACTTGAAGGTTCCTTTTTCAAGTTTCCGTTGAATGACAAAGGGTCCTTCCCATTTTGGACCAAGGTGAGGAAGGGATGGAAAGACTCTTTTTAGCACCAAATCTCCTGGTTCAAAAGTCCTGAGGCGAACTTTTTTGTCGTAATAGCGTGCCATCTGACGTCGATGTCTTGCCGCACGCAAATCTGCTTCGTCCCTTTTCTCTTCAACTTCATCAAGAGACTCAAGTAAAAGCGCCCGATTTGTCATCGGGTCATAATATGTCACCCTGTGGGAAGGAACTTCTAGTTCAACTGGAATTACAGCTTCTGAGCCAAAGGAGAGAGAGAAAGGGGTATGACCGGTGGCCGTTTTAAATGTTGTTCGATATGCCCACAAAGCTAGGGGCAATTCATCAACCCACTTTGCCTTTGCACGCTCTAATCGTTTCTTGAGGATGGATTTTATTACTTTGTTGATTGCCTCTACTTGCCCATTCGATTGCGGATAGGCAACTGCAGTATATCGTTTGTCTATCTTATACTTCTGGCTGAAATCTCTGAATTCAGTACTATCAAATTGGGTCCCGTTGTCAGTTATAATCGTTCTTGGGATCCCGAACCGGCATATAATATTTCTGACCACAAAACTTATCACCTTTCTTGTTGTGATCTTGGTCAAGGGCTCAGCTTCCACCCACTTCGTAAAATAGTCCACGGCCACTATTGCATACTTAGCTCCTCCTTTAGCAATCGGTAGAACTCCAATGATATCAATTCCCCATGTGGCAAATGGCCAAGGACTCACCATTGATTTAAGTTGGGTTGACGGTGCCCTGGGGATTTTGGCGAATCTCTGGCACTTATCGCAGCGTCGTGAATAATCAGCTGCATCTTTATTAATTGTAGGCTAGAAGTATCCATATCGCAATATCTTCTTTGCTAAAGTTTGACCTCCTGTATGATCTCCACACTCACCTTCGTGTACTTCTCTTAGTACACGCTTGATGTCGTCGTGTGCTATACATCGTAACAGGGGCATAGAAAATCCTTGCCTATAAAGAGTATCATCTTGTATGACATATCTGGTAGCTTTGCGAACTACAGCTCTTTTCTCACTCTTCTTTGATGGGAGTGTCCCATTCTTAAGGAAATTCTTAATTGGAGTCATCCACGACTCCTTCTCTGGTTCCGCTTCAAAAGCGAATTCAATTTCCATTGACTCAAAGCTTGGCGATTCCAATGTTTCAATTGGAATTATTTCAGTCTCTTCTGGATTGTCAGAACTAGCCAGCTTTGCCAGCCTATCCGCTTTCTGGTTTTCAACTCTGGGAATGTGTGTTATGTTGTACCGCTCTAAGCTATTCAATAGCTCCTTCACTTTCTTGAGGTAGGCGATAAGTCGAGGTCCTCGAGCCACAAATTCCTCTCGCACTTGGCAAACAACAATTTTAGAATCACAGAATATATCTAACATTTTTACTTCGAGGTCTTTAGCAAGCTTCAGCCCGGCAATCAGGGCTTCATATTCAGAATCATTGTTAGTCGCCGAAAATTCTAATCGCAGGGCGTAATATAACGACCGTCCTTCGGGAGTGACTAAGACGATTCCAGCTCCGGACCTTCGGTCGTTCTTGGCTCCATCTGTATATAGTTTCCATGGATCTATTTTTAACTCATCCTCGGACTTAACCACTCTATCATCGACTACCTCCTCCTCTGGAATGGTGAATTCCGCAATAAAGTCTGCTAGAGCTTGCCCCCTGATTGACTTTCGTGGTTGAAAATTCAAATCAAACTGACTTAGTTCTATGTTCCATTTGATCAACCTTCCCGATGCTTCGGGTCTCTGCAACACCTGCCTTAAGTGTTGGTCGGTGTATATGGTTATTGGATGAGCTTGGAAATAGTGACGAAGTTTTCGGGATGCGATCAGGAGACTGTAAGCAAGCTTCTCAATTTTTGGGTAGTTGCGCTCTGCCGCTGCTAATTTCTTGCTTACATAATACACTGGCCTTTGTACTTTGTCTTCTTCTCGAACCAGGGCTGTGCTAACAGCGTGAGCCGAGACTGCCAAGTAAACAAACAATTCTTCATGATCTACGGGCTTTGATAAAATCGGCGGCTTCTCTAGCAGTTCCAACAGATTTCGAAAGGCCTCAACACAATCCGGAGTCCACTCGAAGTTGAATCTCACACAACTCATATCCAACCCGACCCAAACCACCAACCCGACCCAAACCACATAAACCCAACCCAACTCATTCTAGTTCGGGTCGAATATGAGTTACAATTTGTAACCCATGCTATATACGAGTCGGGTTTGATATTTTGTTCAACCCAACCTTATTTTAACCCAACCCAACCCTATATTAAAAAACTAATTTAATATTAGCCTACTTAAAATTAGAATAATATAGTCCTGGAATAATGTTTATTTATTCTATAGTAAATACACAAATAATATATTTCATATCAATCCAAACCAGATAGAATTTGACAAATATATTTTTAAGAGCATTTCAATGTATTTTAAAATGAAATACTTGTTCTATTATGTAGTAAAAATTAATTTCATATGATGTGTTTTACAATGAAATTTTAATAAAATATATCATATAACGAATCAGTTATTTTAAATGCATTATGCCAGGTAAAATTTAATATATTATGCTGAATATTTTAGTATAAGTTTTAAAAAAATTCCTTTATATTCTCATTTTTTTATTATATTCAAGCAACCCAATCCAACCCTACTAAACCAGACCCAATCCATACTTCAACCCAACCCATATCCAACCTCATATAGGGTCGGATACGGGTTGAACTATCTTACACCCATACCTATGCGGGTCGGATGTAGTATTTGGTCTAACCCAACCCAACCCATACTTTGTGCAGCCCTACTTCTATTGAAACATTGTATATCTTTTGCGTAGCGGGCTTTGGCCCATTAATCTTTAGCCTGCGTATATGTATGGATATATGAGATCTGATTTCGAAATATTTTTGTACAAATTTTTGAGCAATCTGCGGTCAGCAGCCTTAGTTACTTTGAGAAGAAGGCTGCGTGGTTAATGGACCTTAAAAAACAGTGGGCCCAACCATAAAAAATTCCCTTCGGGTGTTCAACGCCTTAGCTCGGTCTGCTATTTATATTTTCACGTTCTTAATTTGCCTTGGTATAACAAAATTATTATTATTCAAGAGTTTGTTTTGTCCAAACTGATGTTCATGAACGAGAAGTAGGTGAACGGGTGAATGGCAATTAAAGAATCACACGCAATTGGTGACACAATGGATCATCACTTGAATTCCACATCTCCATGTAAGAATTAAAAAAAATCTGATGGTCGAGACTGTGCGTTTTTCATTTTTGAATAGATGATAATGTATATGTGGATTGAACATCTACAAAATCTTGTTGGATTTCGATTAGTTTAGCTCACGTTACACTGGGATGGTAAAGAAATGCTGCAAAACAGGATGTATCCACAAGTTAGGTTAAGTCATACGAGCAATACATGACTGGGAAAAGTGACTGTATTCAGCAAAAGTCCTGTATAGTGGCATCTTATGAACTTAGCTTTACACCAATTTGAATGATACCTTTCACACATATTAATTACATATAACAACAACTGACCACTCATTGCCTATCGTTACACCAAGTTGAATGATTGCCTAGCGTTGGTTATGCTAATTAACGCTCCAATCTGAGCGTAGATTTATTTAAATTAACATCTCCTACAGTGATGATAATTATTTGCTATTCAGACATTTGCAATTCTTGTACACTGCCAATCTATTCAGTCTCAAAATACATAGTTATATACACTGGTTACTTTACAATTTTTGAAATTTTAATCATTATTAGCAAATTTTAATCATTATTTGCAATTCATATCTTTAACTTTTTTAAAATCACGTACACATCTAATTTTTTATTTTAATTATTGTTTGTAATTTTACCTCAAACATCATGTGTGACTGATTTTAATATTTTTAATTGTCGCATAACATTGAGTAAGTTATCTATTTTATTATTAAAGGGTATAAGTGGAAAAAATAGTTTAAAATTTTAATTTGGGGAGGGGGGGGGGGGAAGGGGGGTGGGATGAAAAGCAAATACTGGGGTGCCAATAGTCGGACCCTATATGTATATGGTCTTTATCACTGTTGGCTGTGGCTTTATTATTTCCCCTCAGCACGAGCTAGCAGTTCCTTCTCTTCATCCTCTTCGCTTTCGTCGATAATTCTCAAATCGTATCTCAATCTATTGAAGTTTTACGGTGATAGTGATTTGTTAGGCACATCAGCGCATTGATAAAATGATGAGATG
The DNA here is from genome assembly GCA_030737875.1 of Allium sativum. Lineage (NCBI taxonomy): Eukaryota > Viridiplantae > Streptophyta > Magnoliopsida > Asparagales > Amaryllidaceae > Allium > Allium sativum. The sequence goes on along the minus strand of CM060919.1, from coordinate 711,607,484 downwards.
TGATTTATCTTTAGTTTTCCCATGCTTGCTTGCTTGCTTGCTCGCGCACAAAGTACATGTAACGACCTGTATTTTTTATCAATTTAAAGTATGGATTTTTGAAGATTAAATATTGAACCTAGACCTGAAAAACTATTGAAAATGAATTCTAACTTTGTTTTTTATTTTCGTGAAGTTAAAATAAGATTAGTGAAATTTTGAAATTGAACTAAAAATAAATATTAAAATTCGATAATTTAATACTATTTTAATATCCTATAAATAAACAATTTTGGACATAGTCTAAGAATTCGATGAAACCAGTTTCAATGGATCCGTATCTGTGAAATATAGTAGCATTACAAAATTTCGTATTGATTGGACTTACGCTTTGATCGTGCGAGTTGAAAACGCGTAGAGATCATTTAATTAAATTAGATTTAAATTAATCAGTATCGGACGATATTAAATTTTGAAAATATTGATAAAATAGGTATAATATGGTTTGAAATGGATTTATGAGGTAATGAAACTGTTTATAATTTTTTATAGTTAATCTATATCAATTGAAATACTAGTATTATTTACACTAGTTTTAAATTAAAAATTTAAATTGTTATGAGAATAATAGTTTTTAATAGCTATTTAGACACCACCATTAGTATTTTAATTAGCTAATGGCGTCTTAATTAACATGTTAACGTGCATTAAGTATTTAACGTAGCCAAACAACTCAAAGAGAGAGCAAGTGATTTTTTATGCAAGCTTATGTCAAAAAGTAATTTAATTTAAAAAGAAATCAGCTTTTAAGCACCATTTCCTTAACCCTCTCTACATTAGACAACTTACACTCTCTCACTACACATGTCACCCTCTTTCAAGTTGCCACCTTCATAAATTACTTAGCATGTTGTTAGAGATAATTTCATTTCATTTGTTTTCATTTTCATTTCTTCCAATTTAGTCTTCTTCTTCCTCCACAAAACACCATCTCCTTCCGCCCCTGACCATCACCCCCTACCCACGTCGTGCGCAGCCCCCTTCCCCTTGCCGTGAGCCCCTCATGGCCAAAGATCCCTTCTTTCTCTTCTTAAAGTCCAAAACTCCTCCTTTACTCCATTTTTGCAACACCCAAACACTTCTACGTCCTCTCACCACCACTATCACCTCCATCCCCTTGGTTGTGCCTAAAAGCTTAAAGATCTCACCTTTCCTCTCCAAAATGCAAGTAAAAATATATACTCTAGTATACATAGTGTTCGTGGAGGGTTCGAAGTAGAAAAGGTGATAACTTAGTTGTTATGTGGAGTTTGAAGCCGTAGAGAAGCTAAGGAAATCCTACACTAAAGTTTGGACAATTGGAGAAAGAATGGTAAGCGAATTTTGCTCATGTTTGGTTAATTATAATAATTAGTGTAGGTAATTATGTTAGGTTTAGTAATTGCTAATTAGTTAAGTGATTATGGGTTTAATGATGTTAATGGTTAAGTTAGAAAGTTAATTACTTGGTAGTTTAGTAATTAAAGTGGATACCTTAATGATTATGAAGCTAAACCGTAAATAAATGATAGGTTAATTTGGTTGATAACGTGGTTGTTATGGATGGATGAATAGTGACATTGATGTATATTGATGTGGCATTGGTTGATAACTTGATGTAATGTGTGTTGACACTGATTTGGTTTGCTAATTATAGCAATAAAGTATTTACGATAATTAAGACTTAAGTTAAAGTGTTAATGACCTTCACACTTATGTTAACGATGTATTAAACCCATATAAATTGGATTACATGGTGATTGATTAAGTCTCATTTCATTTTATTGATTTAATTGAATATTATATTCATTTAATAAATGAAGAAAATTAAAAAATTTAATTTTTAATCCAAAACGATTTGGAAAGATATCTTAAGTAATTACGAATAGTTTTCATAAAGGTGGAAATTTTATTTGAATAAGTTTTCAAGTAGTTAAGGCATGTTTCGAAATTGAAAATTAATGGTAACTTTAAAATGTGAAGTTCGGTTTAGATATGAAGAAAGTGTTTTAATTTGATTTTATTATCCAAACTATCTTTTTTTTATTAACTTCAGGAATGTTTGGTTTTCAAAAGATGATTTATGAAAAATAATATTATTTTAATAATATTATAATATTTAAATAATGAGATATTTGAATTTAAAGTTAAATATTGGAAATATAGTTTTCAAAGTTATTATATATATATATATGTTTTATATAATTAATAAACTATTTTGAAAGCAATTCGACTTGAGTTTAAATATAATTCGAAATTTGGCCTGAATAGGACTAGTCACGCAACGAAAGTTCGTAAATTTCAACCTTTGACTTCAAATTGATGTACTGAGAGATCCGACCGTCGGATTTTCCCGAAACGAAAAACGTTTGGTTCGAAATGAAAAGAGTTTTCAAATTCAAAAGAAAGTTTTATAATTCAATAGTTAGATCTTTAAATATGTCCAAATCAAATTTGAATAAAAATCGTGCTAATGGAGTTCAAGACTCGAAATTGGATTTTTATGAAATAAGCTATATTAAAATCATTTAAAATAGAGATAAATTATAATAAATGGTTTGTAAGGGAATTTGGATTGAATATATTAAGTTTTAAAAAGTTAAAAAGCTATTTTATGAAAGTGAGCTACAGTAGCAACGTTGTTTGCGATGGTTTTTGGAACGTGTTGAAATAAAAAGGTTTTGACATAACCAATATTATCCAAAGGTTTTGCAAACATATCTAAAGGATTTTAAGTTATTTTGGGATTTGAGAAGTATGTAACAAATTCAAGTTTTCCAATTAATGAATTAAATTAGAATTGAATGGGAATCGATCTGGTAAGAATTGAGATAAGTCTTTGTGGATGAGGACCGTTACTGGTTAAGAAATGGCTTTACCGTTATTCCGCATTTTGTATTAGTCTAATACGAGAATTTATATCGATAATGAGCTAATATGATTTCCGTGAAGATTACATTGAGAATGAAAGTATGGTTTTGGTTTTATCTTGAACGATGTCTTAAATAACGTTGTTCTTTAAACCATTTAAAGGAGAAGATGATTTCCCAAGTTAAGTTGAAGTGAAATCTTTATTTAATTTGACTATAAAGGTTTAATGGAAGAGTTTCCCCTAGCAAACGATAATGGAACAAAGTTTAAGGATCGCTTAAAAGAAGATAAGCGTGTTTTTCACGTAAAGATAAGATTGAATCTTAAATAAGATTTTTGGATAAAGAAAGAATTTTGAACTCAATTGTTTTATCATTGAGATTGGGTGATTTTTTGGGTGTTTGATCTGATGGTTTAGGCCTTTGGGGTCATACACTTGATGGATTATTCTCTTTGAATTATGCAATCAAGAACTAATGTTGGTTAATGAATGGTTTCCCTAATGATATGAATAAGAAATCATAAGTACAATTTTGGGCTAGAGATATGATCAAGGAAAGATAAAGTAATTTACCCTAATCAATGATCAATGAATGGGTTAGGTTTGGGTAAATATGTTTTCCCGTAAAGATAAATGAAATTTTTAATCATATTTGGAATGAAGGAATGGAATTAATAAAGGTGACTAAACTTTCCAAAATACGAGGGCAATTGGATATTGAGTACTGCCAGTTTGGCTCCGTGGGATGGATAGGATGAGAATAAGATAATGATTTGAGAAATTACCTTTTTGCGAGGTTCAATAATCTCAATAAAGCGTAGAAACCTTGGTTTAAGTTAAAATTTTGAAATGAGATTTTATAACCATTTGAAATGATTTCCAAGGAAAGATTTAAACAAGAGTTTAAAGTATGTAAATCTTTGATAAGATTTAAATGAGTATACACAATACAAAGAATGTTGAGTAAAAGAATATTCCAAAATGGAATGAGACTCATGATATTTTTGTACATCTATTGATTTTAAAGATGTGCTAGTTATTCAGAAAGACCGGTTTCAACCCATTGTGAATAACTGTATGACATAATAAGAGCGATTGAAAATGGCGATGACTATGATTGAAGATCGGAGATCTTCACATCGGATGGATTTCTCGTTGATGTCTCGGGTGGTCACCCATTATGAGGTTATATTGTGACAACGATCTGCCCGTACTTGAAACGATCTGGATTGCAAGGACTTTCGCACCTAGGTGAAGGCGTGGAATAAAGTGCCTTCGGTTTCGTTCAACACCTGAATGAACTTGTAAATGGATGTATGTCTGACGTTGTATTTTATTGCATAATAAATTCGTTTCTATTAATGATATGTCAACTAGGTGCCTAAGGTTCTATCCTCTTAGCATAACATCCTCCTCTGGGACATATGTACTCAGAGGGTTATATATTAATAGATGCCAATTATATGTTGTGAATTGACAATGCGGCGTGCAAAGTGCTGAGCTATTGATGATCAAAAGCATGGCTGTGTGGAAGCGTAACTTCAGGCCCTTACAACCCGGTAATGAGCCCAAACAGGATGAAGTACCACAGAGTTAAGGACATACGTTTCTTTCTAGTTTAGAGTGATACTATGGTATGAAGCCCAGACAATTTACTTAGTGGATGATGGGTTGAGGCCTCGAATAATCGTCGATTACGACGGGGGATGTTATGATCAGAAGAAACCGGAACTACACCTGGTATAAGTGGGTCGACTCTGTCGCAACAGAGAAAGGGAATCATCTGTTGGTCCCTGTAACATCCCGCTAGAGGTGTACCTGAATCGATTAAGGAACATCCTTTTCTTTGTTCATTGTTGGAATCCAACCTCCAATACGAACCTTTACGGTTTTAGTTGTAATCTATGTACATAGGCGTAATATATGGGTACCTACGTCGGCTAAGCTTTATAAATTTATTTTGAAAAGGTTTTCAAAGATAGACATTAGCGATAATATCTAATCATTTTTACGTATCAAGCATATTTGGTTACCATAAGGTAAAACTTGTTCCTTATGGTGTGTGTTTGCATTGTGTGATGAGATACGGGTCTTACGGTAGCTTCATTTTTCAAAAAGCGTACACGATGTTTTGAAACCTTTTTGATGATTGTTTGTGATATGTATGGCTTGTTATCTAGTTCTTAAGCTACTTAATCTAAGTCTGACTTGAGTGTTTTGGCACTCGGGTCAGATCCGAGTGTATTTCAGGTTTATACATGATTCGAGGAGTTTCCAAACGATTCCAGAAGCTATTGATCTTTGTCAGAAGACATGGCATATTCTATTATCTATACTTGGGGGCCGTAGTTGTATTATGTGATGCTATTGTTTATAACTATCCACGGTATGTTTACTCTGATTATTTAAATGTTTTTCCGCTGTAAAGTTATATTGAATATTATATTTTGTTCTACTCCGCTGTAAGATTCCATTCTTGTCTCTTGTTCTATTCCGCTTGTTGGATCTAGATTAACCTAAGAGGGAGATAAATATGGTTTACTGCTTTGCAGTTAAAGCCCCACAAAATCCCCTCTATAGCCCGTAGCACCCTTCAACCGCTACGCTATTTCTATTTAGCGCCGATGAACAGTAGATCCGCTTAAGACCCCGCTATTTTCCGCTGCACCTGCTAAATTAACGCTTTATGGCACCAGATTTAGCAATAATAATATATGAAGCTTGATTTGACTAGTTCTCTTTAAAAAAAATCTAAAGTTAGTGTAAAAAGTTAATTTTAACACATATGTATCTCGTATATGGTAAAAATCTATTATAGTCATTAATTCTAACGTGTGTAACTATGATATTCTTTGATTTTATTACATAAAATTAATAGATATTGGTTTCTTCAACACAAATGATATGAGAATGATGATTAACTAATTTTAAAATACTTATTTTTACATCAAATGCACCTTTTTGGACCTCCTCTATATCCCTGTTATTTCCCCGCTACAACTTTTTGCACCTCCACCGCAATAAAATCGCTAAGCGCTTTAACTGCATAGGTTTATTGAAAATTAAAAGCAAACATAGAAGAATAAAGATATTGTAGAAAAGATAAATCACGCATAAGATTTACCCAGCTTCGGCAAACCCTGCCTACTGCTGCATTCCTAAGATATCTGCTAGGTATTAAAACAGATTCTCGCTTACAAGACCCTCTAAAATCGCAAACCTACTGTTGCTCTAATCATATGCTCAAAATCTTGACATGACTTAAAATCCTAAGTAGTAATTTTCTTAACTACAAAATCCTATAGCTAAATATCCCTAGTTTATAAAACTAGTAAACATATGAATCGGTTTACAACAAAATTTAAAATAATACAAAAGGCTAGAAAAAAACCCTTTAAAAGTTAAAACACTTATAAAAGAAATTGGCCCGCTTTGTATATCTTTGTCACCTGTGATATCCAAACGAATTCTTTTAAATGGTGCCTTAAGAATTTTGTGAACCAGGGTTTTTCAATCGGCTCCAAATCGTGGTTGATGGATCGATTTTACTTCAGGCAATATTCGAATTAATGGACGTTGATAGACTTTACGATCTCGAACTCCAATTTCTCGCTCGATTTAACACAGTAAAATTTATTATTTTTGTTTGAATACTTGAATCGTTTTTAGTGGATTGGGATATCTTCCAATGAGGAACTAGGTGCATTATATAGGGTTTTTCATCCCCTAAAATCTCTGATTTCAATATTGACTTGCTTTGTTTGGTATCGATGATTCCTGGAAACCCCGATTTGATTTTTAAGCCTGAATTTTATGATGAACTTGGTCGAGTTCTTGTACCTCTGTGAATTTGGTGAATTGATTTTCAATATCCAATTTTCCAAAAATAACATAGGTCAGCAGTGCAAAAATGAATTGATTCCTTGTAAATGTATGACACATGCATTTTGGCGAAAATTTTATTTGGCACATTGATTCATTCCTTTTTTTGCACTAGTCAATGTAGATTCCATGCTTAGTTGCATGATGTTGTGTTAAACCTTGAAGTAATTTTCATGTCATGCACCATTGGGATTAGCATGCACAGTTGGAATGACCCTGATTTTAATATTGAGATTTTGGGTATTTTTTTTTTGCATGCCAATCTGAGTGTTTGTTTTCATGTATGAAAATGTTTGGCCTAAATCAGAGCCGTTACTTGTTAACATAATACACAGGATCATAAAATTTTACCAATGTAAATATATCAGTTTGTAAAAAGTGTTTTGATATATATATATATATATATATATATATATGTGAGTGGGTGTGTGTGTTGAAGATATATATATATATATATATATATATATATATATATATCCCTCTTGCTTATAATCATAGTCTAGAAGTAAAGCAAGAGTCATATTAACCTTTCTTAGATCAATATAATCACACAAATTCTAATAGGATATTTATGTGAACATTGCCTATCTCATGTACTTGTACTACTTACGATTTTGATAAAATTATTGATGGAATAACAAAATGAATTAATATTTATAAATAAAAATACATACAGTTATGCTGTATACATATAATAATAATAATAATATGTACACATTTTGCAAACTAAATCTTCATTTAAAATAACAGCTCTTTTATAAAAATAATAGGGTTAGATTCAAACTATAGTTGTGCCATGTACATGATTAAATTCTTGAATTTCTTGATGCATATGCAATACTGGAGGTTTGTGCTGAGCCAAGTGGTTCAAATGAGCATCATTTGAAATGAGACTTGAACAAATAGATGCATCAATAATCCAGACATTTAAATATGCATACAAACACACTAACCTTGTCTAATGACTCTAGATTGACTAATACATAGTATTAGTAAATCTTCTATAATTCTAAATATATTTTTCCCAATTTCCAATTAGTAGAATATAATTAGGAATACAATAATTCCAATCCAGAAATTAGCTAATACATTAAGTTTTGCCAAAACCATACCAAGCCATACCCAGAATAACCATATATATATATATATATATATATATATATATATATATATATATATATATCTCATCTCCTTAAATAACTGAAATAAAATATTTCTTAGATATTCATGCATATTTAAACATTCAGAAGCTCTTATGTAACTAAGTTATGCAAGACAGTTACCATGAAAACAAGCCATAACTCTAATCCAAATTAGCACCTTCATTATGTGAAAAAGCAATTGAGGCTGCCTTATCATAAAATGAGACATCCCATATGCCATGAGCAAGATAGGGTCATACTAATGTGTTTGGTATGAGCAACTTCATTCACAAATTAAATGATAAACTGAGAGGAAAAGATATAGAAATTTTAATTTGAATAGCATTTTCTCATGTGTGCAGGTCTGGTTTCATTGTGCATGTCTACACATTACCTTTCAGATTTTATAAGTAATTAAATATAAAACACATACAAATGCATATCATTATTTCAGTCATATAATGAACATAATAAAATCATTCTGGTTAAGATCATCTAATCATATATACTTGCCATCAGATTGTCTTGAGTACTTGGAAAATGCAAGTTCCCTCATCATTTTTCCTTTATGGATTAATTAATCCTAGTCTCATTTGCGTACATGAATCACTAGGACACATTGTAATGATCTAATTCACACCATTACATAAAGATGTCAGGACTTAATCATGCTATGTGCCAAACTTGTAGCTCAAGTACAATCCATACAGCAACCTTCTTGACCAACATCCCTTAATTTTAGTTACTTAGTGTTTTTCTTTGTTTATTTTTAGCATCTATCAAACTGAATATGATGCAATATCTCAGCCATAATTCATCTCATGATGCCATATACTAACTATAATCAAATTTACATAAATAGCCAAAGCAACCATCCAACCAGTAAAACAAAAAACCAATTATACAACCAACAAGAAGTCAAATAGATAGGTTTTCATAAAATATGTATTCACACACACACACACACACGCACACATACACACACACACACACACACACATATATATATATATATATATATATGGCCTTTTGCATCTGATGTTGGTATATGGCTTTCCTGGAGTATTTTTAATGGTTTATGCCACTATGAATATACTGGTTTCAGGGAGTTCAAAACCCAGCTAAAACAATGCTTTTAGCATTTTGACAAGAATTTAGCACTTAGAAAAATTCTTTTGCACCCTTAATCATTAAACATTGAGCCTCAGCACCTTAACATGTGTATATTGCAGACCATATTTTCTTTTCATGATGGTTTACCATATATCAGTATCATTTTCATAACCAGTTGAGCTTTCAAAACACTTTTATTCCATATATCAGAATAGCTTGAATATATTTAAGCAAAGAACTTGAACCCATGTTATAAAATCAAGCAATACATAAAAGCATCCTTACATACAACTAAACAGAGGATTTACTCATGGTTTAAAACCAAAACTATACTGGATATAAAAGATATTGGTTGCCTCTTTTTTTTAGGACTTAATGGCAGTTATTATGAGTGAGATTACTCACCAAAACCTTCTTCCTTCCATGCTAAAAACAAGAGAACTCTTGCCTTTCTCCCTAAGCCTTTCTCCTTTGTATTTCAATATGTTATATAAATTTTATCTTAGTTTACTAAGCGACTGAATTCTGCCCGAATACCCGCTACTTATATTGTTCCAATTCCTAGGATTTTGTGCTACCTAAAGTTAGTTTTACCCTCAACAAATTATACCAAATGTGTGAATAGTATCCATCTTATCTTTGCCTTATTTTCTATTAATGACCGGGGTGAAAAGCTACCAAACAAAAACTGAATTACTTTCAAAAATAAAAAGAAGTTGTTTTCATTTAAAATCATTACCCCCGTTTCTACCATGTCATGACAAGATAACAATTTGAGTATAGTTTTCTGAATCTGTCTATGCACATATTTAAACTTGTGCAACTTATCTTTCTATATACATGTATATGTATTTCAGACCCTTAGCTACACTGCTTACGAACTAGATCATTATAATTCAATTCAAATGAAAAATATGTACGTATGCATTCCATATTATTTTCATAGAGTTCATGGATCTGCCTTGTGCATGACCTTGGTGCTCACACGTACACACACACATAAATGTATATATACACAGAGACCAGAACCTCACCAATTCCATTTAAATTCAATTTTTTTTAACAAGATTAAAATAATTTTACTAAAAGCTTTGGGTCATTGAGATACACACCTTTTAGGAATTATGTCCACACAATTTTCTTCATAATTGAATAAAATTATCAATTTAACTTAGAGATTACAACTCTGATCAAACACATTCAGCCAAACAATTAAATTGAGCTTAGCAAACATAAGACACATACTTATGAAATAATTTCAAAATTAAAGACACCTTTAATTTGCAAATAGCTTAAGATAATTCACCCTAATTATATATTCTATGTCCCACATGCAATCATTTGGATCAAGACTCCACTGCACTTTCACAAGCTTCAAAGTTTTGTTCCTTAATTTCTTTATTTCCTTAGCCAAAATCCCTACCAGTTCTTTCTCATAAACCAAGTCTGATTTCACTTGAACCTGAGATGGTGTTTCCATGATGTCATTCTTATCATGAAACCATCTCCTCGACTGTGATACATGAAAAAATTGTGCATCCCTTGCATATCTTAAGGCAATTCTAATTTGTTTGCAAGAGAGCCAATTCTTTCCAGAATTTTATAGGGTCCTATATATCTGGGTGTAAGCTTTCCTTGCTTTCCAAATCTTAATACCTTTCTCATTGGTGAAATTTTAATGAAAACAAAGTCTCCTACCTGATACTCAACTTGTTTTCTTTTTCCGTCTGCAAATTTCTTTTGCCTATCTTGTGCAGTTTCCATTCTCTTTTTAATCAGTGCAATCTTTTCAGTAGTTTTTTTATATACTCTAGTCCTAAAATTTCTCTTTCTCCAGTTTCAACCCAACATATAGGAGATAAACATGGCTTGCTATATAAAGTTACAAATGTTGCTATTTCTGTGGTGCTTGGATAACTGTTATTATATGTAAATTCTGCCAGGGTGAGATGACCTTACCAATTAACCCCAATTCCAATATACATGCTCTCAACAGATCCTCTAACACCTTGTTAAGCACTTCTGTCTTCCATCATATTGAGGATAGTAAGTTGTGCTCATGCAAAGCTCACTCTCCATGGCCTCTTGGAAACTTCTCCAGAACTTTGATGTGAAGATAGTGTCTCTATCACTCACAATGGTTTTAGGTATACCACGCAACTTCACTTTCTCTTTCATAAATACTTGAGCCAGTTTTGGTGCATTTCTTTCTGATTTAACAGGAATAAAATGTGCCATTTTGGTCAATCTATCAACCACTACCCATATGCTTGTATTTCCTTTTTTTGATCTTGATGTCCTCCAATTTCCACTAAGGTATGCTTAATGGCTGAAATAATCATGATGACTTTTGTGTCTCTACCTTTACTTCCTGGTAGACCATACACTTCGCCGCAAATTTTGCTACATCACTTTTCATTCCTCTCCACCAATAATCCCTTTTGAGATTCTGATACATCTTTGTATTTCCTAGCTGTATGGAATATTACTTCTATGATACTCATTCAATATTTCCTCCTTTAATTCTGAGTCTTCAGGTAACCAGATTCTATTCTTATTTCTTACATATCCATTTTCATCAATGTGCAAGTTTAACACTTTTCCCCCTTTTTCTATAAGAGTCTTCTTTTCAAATATACTAGTGTCTTGATTCTGCATACTCCCCACTTTCATAACTAAGTTAGATTGTAAATTATCAGGCTAAGCTTCCCCACATTTTCTTGTGCACCATGCATCTCCATGTTCATGTCACTATTTTCCTTTATTTCCAAATCAGTAAGCAACATTAAATCCTTGAACTCTTCTATCACTAATAAACTTACTTTAGCATGCTGTCCACTCAAAGCATCAACTACTTTATTTGCTTTTCCTAGTGCATAAAATATATCAAAATCATAAGCAGTTAGAAATTCAACCCATCTATGTTGTCTGATATTTAAATCTTTTCGTGAAAATAAATATTTCAAGGACTAATGATCAGTATAAAACTCAAATTTAGCCCCTAGCAAATAATGTCTACAATGCTTCAAAGCGTACACAACTGCAGCTAATTCCAAATCATGTGTTGCATATCTAATTTCATGGGGTTTCAGTTGCCTTGATGCATATGCCATTACTTGATCTTGTTGCATCAATACTTCTACTAAACCATATCTACAAGCATCTGTGTACACCACTAAATCACTATTTCCCTCTAGCACTTTAAAAATTGGAGCATTCACTAATGCCTCCTTTAAATCTTCAGTAGCTTTCTCATACTTTTCCGTCCAAACATAAGCTCGTTCTTTCTGGTTAGATTAGTGAGTGGTGTTGAAATCTTAGAAAAACCTATAAAAACCCTTCTATAGTGTCCGGCCATCACTATGAATGACCTTACCTCACTAACTTTTTTGGGTCTTTTCCAAGTTTGTATTGCTACTACCTTACTTGGATTCACTAAAATGCCTTGTGCAGAGATAACATGTCCAAGAAAATTTACCTATAGCCGAGCCATGCTTCTTTATTTTATGAAAGAAAACAAGTCAATCCAAACGAATAAATAAAAAATTTAATCCCACAATAAAGAAAAAGGAGAGAGAGGGATTCGAACCCTCGATAGTATCAAAACTATACCGGTTTTCAAGACCGGAGCTATCAACCACTCAGCCACCTCTCCCAGAGGTAATCTCCATTTTATTCCTACGAATAGAACATGACCATATGAGATGATACACTAACTACCTGTATGTAGAAACCTCCCGGATTGAAATTTACCTCTTATCTCCAAAATGTACACTTGGAAAATTTTGCTTTCAAATCATTTGTCTTAATCTGCTTAAAACTAAATGCAAATGTTTTTTTTTTTTTTTGCTCTTCCACTGTTTTTGAATAAATCAAAATATCATCTATAAAAATCAGCAAAAATTTATCCATATAATCTCTAAATTTCCTATTCACTAAATCAACAAAATATGATGGTGCATTAGTTAATCCAAATGGCATAACCAAAAATTCAAACAACCTATAGTTAGTGTTAAATGTTGTGTACTAAATACTAGATTTTTCCACTTTCATTGGATGAAAACCAGAGGCTAAGTCAAGCCTGGAAAATATTTTTGATCCTGCTAATTGATCAAAAAGATCATCAATTCTTGGTAATGTATATTTATTCTTAATGGTTAACTTATTTAATTCTCAGTAATCTATGCATAACCTTAGAGAACCATCTTGCTTCTTCACAAGCACCAGTGGTGCACCCCAGCAAGAATTAATTGGCCTAATGAAGCCTTTCTCTTCTAATTCCTCAAAATGTTTCTTTAGTTTTATCAACTCACTTGGCCCCATTCTTGTGGGTTTCTTAATCACTGGACTTTCTCCTGGAAGCAAGTTAATTTGGAATTCCACTGGTCTATGGTGTGGGACACCCTTAATTTCCCTAAATACATCCAAATATTCATTTAGTATGGGTATTTTCTCAATTGAATATTCATAAGTTTCACTACTTAGCCCATATAAATAAAATGATCTTCTTCCTTTTGCAGATTCACAAAGGACAAAAACTCTTTGTTCCTTACTGCTTTGGAATGAAATGGTGGATGCCTCTAAATTGATTATAGCTTTATGTTGTTTTAACCAATCCACACCCAATATAACACTTATACCTGGGCAATTTAGAACATATAAATTAGAAATAAAAACATTTCCCCCTATAATTAACTCTACATCCACACATATTATATCCAAGTCACAAGAACTTCCTATGGGACTTTTGATGAGTAAAGGTTTTTCTACTAAGATGCAATTTAATTTTTACTTCTTAACTATGTCATGAGAAATTAGAGAATGAGTTGCGCATATGTCAAATACTACAGGTATAGGCATTTGGCAAATAAATAATGTACCTTCAACTTGTCGCATGGTTTCTGCATTAGATTCCACTACATATTTTCCTTTAGTCTTGAGAATTGCCACTTTTCCTTGTTGCTTATTCTCTAGACAATTCTTCTTCAGATGGCCTTCTTTTCCATAATTATAGCACTTGAAAGCTCCTCCTTTTAGTTTTAGACATTTTGGCTTAATGTTTACTTCCTTGCTACAGTGGTGGCACACTATTTTCTTCTTAGTTTCAGCTAGTTTAGCATTATTGGTCTTCTTGTTTCCAGTGTCCTCCTGTTTCTTATCATAAGGGTGATACCTTTCTTTACCCTTCTTGTTATTATTATTCTTGAAATTTCTGTATTTCTCCCTTTCTTTATCATGTTGTTCAAATCTCAAGGTTAGGTCTAATCAAAAGTATTATCAACATATGGTAACATAGCTTTACTTAAGCCTGATTTCAACCCCTAGATGTATCTACCATTTTTGGAAGCTTCATCAGCTAGTAACATTGCTCCATACTTGGATAATCCTTCAAATTTATGAGTGTACTCAATGACACTTAAATTCCCTTGCCAAAGCTTTATAAATTCTTCAAGCAACGCTGTTTTACCAGATGCAGGCACAAATTTGGCTTCAATTAGCTCCTTGAATTTATATCATGTAATGTCATTTTCAGCTCTCCCAGCTATGATTACCTCCCACCAACTCAAAGCTGCTCCTTTCAATTGTCTTGAAGCTACTTGCCTCTTTCTTTGGTCATCCAATTGCATGTCTCCAAAAATTCTATCCAAAGTTCTGAGCTAGACCTGAATTTCCATTACACTTTCTTTTCCTTCAAAGCTTTTGCCTCCTAGATTAGTGTAGGTCTTTATCAATTTTGAGATCTCTTCATGTGGATTTTTTGGCCTTTGCCCTATCCCTTCTCTCAAAGCATTTACCAATTCTTGCATATTTACCATAGGTGGCGCTCTTTTTCTTCCCGCCATGTTTCTTAGGTGACAACGGAAAATATTAGGTCAATCTTCTATTTGTACATATATAACTTTGTTTGATTTTCCTATATGATTAGCAACCAAGCTGTAACAACCCGGAAAATCTGGGCCAGTTTAAAATTTTTATTTTGGCAATTTTAGCTAATTTTGATTATTTAAAATGAATTATTTTAAATAATATCGACGAGAAATTTATTTTGAATATAATTAGAACGTATATATTATATACGTCGTCGTTAGAATATAAATAATTATATATAATTATAAATAGAATTGAAAATGGCGCGGTAGTTCGATAATTCGATTTCAAACTTCAATTGAATATACCGGGAGCAAAACAATCCGGATTTTAGTGAAACCAAAAATAATGGGATCTAATTGTGGATATCTTTCCAACGAATCCGAAAGATCAAAATTTCGTAGCGAGAATCAAAAGATATGTCCAGTTGAAAATTCTGAATAGTCGCTATGGAATTCAGGCCCTTAAAAATGGACATTTTGCATATGGCCTCGGAATTCGACGAAACCACTTTTGTCGGGTCCGGGATGTCAAACTATTGCTAGGTTTCAAATTTCATAATTTTTCGAATCAATATGTGAGCGTGGCAAAAGAAAACGCGTTTGACCAGTTTCTATTGAATTTAATCGACTGGAAATTGGCCATTTTGCAAACGGTCTCAGAATTCGACGAAACTAGTTTTGTTAGGACCGTATCGTCAATACGAAACTAGAAAATATTTTTCTGGAATTTTTCTAGTTAGTATGTGACCCCGGTAATTTGAAATGTACGTTTAAAATTCAATATAAGGATTTAAATTGTAAATTTCAACAGAAACTGATTGTAACGATCAAACCAGCTTGCGATACATATCCCATTGTGTTCGGAATGGGGGTAAAACACTATGGACGACAGGCGGTGGACCTCGTTTCGAGATCGTATGTAAAAGTCAACCCTTGTGCATAATTTAATAATTAAATAATAAAATAAATAAATAAAAAAACCTACCATCCCTCCTTTTCTTATCTGTTTGGCCCCCCCCCCCGATCAGTTATTCACAAAACAAAACAAAAAAAAAAGAGAAAACCTAATCTAAAATCGCGCCGCCGCCCCCGACCTGGAAGCCACCGCCGACACCGCCGACGTACCCTTCGCCGAAGCCTCGCAACCTCCTCCCTCCAGACGACGCTACCCTCGACCCAAATCGGAGCGCCTCATCGCGACATCACCGAGCGCCTCCACCCCACGAGCCACCGCCGACTCCTCCTCCTCCCATTCGAACTCGGTGAGCATTTTATTTTATTTTATTTTGTTTTGTTCTATTTTGTTTTACAGTGAATTAAAGAAAAAAAACTGTTTTTTTATATATGATTTAAAAACTGATTTTTGTTTTAAGTTTTTAAAACAGAATTTTTAAAAGAAGTAAGTTATAAAAACTGCATTTTTTAAAAGAAGAAAAAACTGCATTTTGAAAAAGAATAAAAACTGCATTTTAAAAAAAAAAGGATAAAAACTGCATTTTTATAAAAGAGTTTTAAAAACTGTTTTGAAAAGAAAAAACTGCATTTTAACTAAGGTAAAAACTGCATTTTTATAAAAGAGTTTTAAAAACTGTTTTGAAAAATAATTTAAAAACTGTTTTGAAAATAATTTAAAAACTGTTTTGAAAAGAAAACAAAAACTGTTTTGAAAAGAAAATAAAAACTGTTTTGAAAAGAAAACAAAAACTGTTTTGAAAAGAAGATAAAAACTGCATTTTTAAAAAAGAGGAAAACAGATTTGATAAAGGATTTAAAAACTGTTTTTTTAAAGAAAATAAAAACTGATTTTATTTTAGATAAGTAAAAACTGATTTGGTTTTTAAAAGTTAAAAACTGATTTCTTTAAAAAGTAAAAATCATATTTTTATTTATTGAAAGTCGAAGTAAAAATCATATTTTTATTTATTGAAAGTCGAAAGAAAAATCAGATTTTTATATATTGAATAACATAGTAAAAATTCGATTTTTACTTATGTAGAGAATACGGGTGAAAGCGACAAAAGGCGAAGATTTCTATAAAGGAAGAATCGTGTAGTTGGATAGCTATTGGTGAGGATTTCTCACTCTTCAATTTCTTTTTATAATTTTATATATGTGTTGAAAGTCGAAGTGAATTGCTATATATAAATACCTATATATATATATATATATATATATATACGCCCCTCGTCCACAAACCATGGACGATATTTATTGGTTGAAATTGTTGTGAAAATTGATTGATAGCAAAGTGAAAATATCGAATATATGAAAAGTGAAATTTATATATATAGCAAAGTGAAAATATCGAATATATGAAAAGTGAAATTTATATATATAGCAAAGTGAAATAACATATATATGAAAAGTGAAATTTATATATATAGCAAAGTGAAAATATCGAATATATGAAAAGTGAAATTTATATATATAGCGAAGTGAAAATATCGAATATATGAAAAGTGAAATTTATATATATAGCGAAGTGAAATAACATATATATGAAAAGTGAAATTTATATATATAGCAAAGTGAAAATATCGAATATATGAAAAGTGAAATTTATATATATAGCGAAGTGAAATAACATATATATGAAAAGTGAAATTTATATATATAGCAAAGTGAAAATATCGAATATATGAAAAGTGAAATTTATATATATAGCGAAGTGAAATAACATATATATGAAAAGTGAAATTTATATATATAGCAAAGTGAAAATATCGAATATATGAAAAGTGAAATTTATATATATAGCAAAGTGAAAATATCGAATATATGAAAAGTGAAATTTATATATATAGCGAAGTGAAAATATCGAATATATGAAAAGTGAAATTTATATATATAGCGAAGTGAAAATATCGAATATATGAAAAGTGAAATTTATATATATAGCGAAGTGAAAATATCGAATAAATTGAAAGTGAAAATATCGGATATATTGAAAGTGAAAAATATTCGAATTGAAAACAATGTATATGAAATATTCGAATTGAAAACGATATATATATATATATGAAATGAAAACGATGCATATGAAATATTCGAATTGAATTGAATAGAAAACGAATTCGAATTGAATTGAATAGAAAACGAATTCGAATTGAATTGAATAGAAAACGAATTCGAATTGAATTGAATAGAAAACGAATTCGAATTGAATTGAATAGAAAACGAATTCGAATTGAATTGAATAGAAAACGAATTCGAATTGAATTGAATAGAACACGAATTCGAATTGAATTGAATAGAAAACGAATTCGAATTGAATTGAATAGAAAACGAATTCGAATTGAATTGAATAGAAAACGAATTCGAATTGAATTGAATAGAAAACGAATTCGAATTGAATTAAATAGAAAACGAATTCGAATTGAATTGAATAGAAAACGAATTCGAATTGAATTGAATAGAAAACGAATTCGAAATGAATTGAATTGAAAACGAATTCAAATTGAATTGAAATTTGAATTGAATAGAAATGAATTTTAAAACGAATCTATAAAGAAGAATTCAATTGTGATTTGAATTGAAAAGGAAGTTGAAAATGTTTTGAAATGAATTCAAAACTATTTATATAATTCGTTTTAAATAGAAATCGACGAAATTTATATTATATATATATTATATATATAATATAATGGCCTGAATAGAACGCGCCGCGCCGCGGCAGTTCGTGAATTTCGACCATTTATTTCAAACGGACATTGCGGGAGATCCGACCGTCGGATTCTCCTAAAACCGGAACCGTTGGGTTCGTATCGAAAAGAGCTTTCTAACGAATATTAGAAATTTGAAATCTAACGGTTGGATTTGGAATTACGTCCAAATCAAATTTGAAAAAGGTCGCTGTAAGTGCAGTTCGATGGCCATTGATGGAAATCGACCGTACAGGCCTTGATAAAATTATTAAAAATAGTAATAATTTGTGTAAAATCATAAGAAATGATTTGGGAAGAATTGGGATGAAAAACTCCATATTTGAAAAGATAAAAATA
This sequence comes from Allium sativum, assembly GCA_030737875.1. NCBI lineage: Eukaryota > Viridiplantae > Streptophyta > Magnoliopsida > Asparagales > Amaryllidaceae > Allium > Allium sativum. The sequence continues at coordinate 711,588,586 of CM060919.1, read as the reverse complement.
GATTTTTATCGAAATGAACTAGTTATTAACTAGAAAAATAATCCAATGGTTAAAAATAAATAAATTGGATTAGATTTGAATTGAAATTATCAATGGATATTTTCGATATTGGATTCCGTGATTATACAGATATTGTGATGGGAATTTGGAAGATATCGATATCGTTATTCCCGATATGATATCTGTTGGTTTCAGGATTTGATGTTAAATATAAGTCAATACTCTCTCTATTTAAAACCTTATATTTAATGTCAAATTTGATTGATTGATGGTTTGGATTGTGCTCGACCAGTTTATGAGCAGAATATGCTTTTACATTTAGCATTGGGTTGGGTTGAAAATATCTGTGTGCTAACGCCTTGTGAAACACTTCACGATTTGACGATAAGGTGTTTAACGATGTTGTGTTCATTTCAAATTTAACGAATGATTGGGAAATGATATTTTTCTTAAGTGAAAAGAAATGTATTCCCGATTTTGGACAGGGAATGTTTTATAAAAATGTTTTATAAAACAGAAAGGATTTCGAGGCCCAAAACCCGATGATTTCTAAAATGATTTAGAAATGTATTATATGTTACATTGTGGTTCATCGCGTATTCGATCAGTTGCTATTAATGATGTATCTGTTTGGTGGCGGAGAATTTATTCTCTTGCTTAACACCCTTCTTTGAGACGTACGAGCTCAAAGGTTATGTGATTAATAGTGACTGATCATATGCGTGAATTACTGATGTGAAGTACTATATTTTGAAAGTTCTTGTGATTATTATGTTGTGAAATGATTTTCCCTACTTCGGGATATGAAATGATTTAGTATGTGGCTAAAGATTCGGGTAACCCTGAGACTAAAAGTATGGGTGAGAGGGCGGTGTATGCTCTCCATGAGTGGGAGGTGCATCGTCGGTGTAGCCTACTCCTACGTGGGGTAGGTGCACATATATATATCGAGTTGCGAGGTGCGTACCCTTTGCCTTGTCGATGGGGAGCACGATATTTGGTTGCATACTTGTTTGTATGCATTGTTATGTTTTGGAATTCACATTTCAAAATGATTTGATTTGAGATCCCGAAGTGAAATCTACTTTGATATAGAAAGTTAGATATGTATTTCAAATGATTTGAAATAAGAAATCGGGAATAAAATCCAAAGGAATAATTTCTGTAAATTGAATTGGATTTAGAAAATCTGAGTGTAGTGATTAATCTAAATGGGTAGATTGGGATATTGCATGTTGATTGATGCATAGTAGATCCATATATCTATATTGATTGTTGTTTATACACTGGCTTTCATGGGGGTAAACCCGTTCCGCGAAAGTGGCGTGGTCCCGAGATTTGCCTTATTTTTAAACAAGTTTAACAACTGTTTTTGAGTTCTCACACCAGTCCCATGACTGACCTGTAGTTTGCTTTTCCCTTGCGAACTCGGGTGCCCCTATTTTCCACACGGGCAGTCGAGTAGTTTTATTTTGCAGATGTATTGAGCAGGATTCTGGATTGAAGCTTTAAGCTGTGTCAAGACATTTACAGTCTTCCGCTGTGTAGTTTATATTTCCGCTGTGCACTGTTTTACATTTATGTAAATTTATCTTCCGCTGTGTATTATCTTCGATATACTCTGATATTCTGTACTCTGATGTAACATTATTATGATGTTTATTGAAGTCTTCTGTTATTTGTTCTGATGTGTTGTATACCCAAAGTTAGCGTATACGGGATTCGTACGGTCTTGGTCGATTTAGCGATCGATTAGGTCCGGGCGAAATCCGTGTCGTTACACAAGCACACATATGCAACCAGTCATACAAGTACAAAACAAATTATCCTACCATCCAATAATAGTTTACAAGCAATCATAGTCTGTGTTTTATGTCAACGCAGCTCTGATACCAAATGGAATGACCCCGATTTTAATACTGAGATTTTGGGTATTTTTTTGCATGCCAATCTGAATGTTCGTTCATGTATGAAAATGTTTGGCTTAAATCAGAGCCATTGCTGTTTAAAAAATACACAGGATCATAAAAATTTACCAATCTAAGTATATCAATTTATAAAAAGTGTTTTGATATACATATGTGAAGATATGTATATATCCCTCTTGCTTATAATAAGAGTCTAGAAGTCAAGAAAGAGTCACATTGACCTTTCTTAGATCAATATAATCACATAGATTCTACTAGGATATTTATGTGAACATTGCCTATTTATATACTTGTACTACCTACAATTTTGATAAAATTATTGCTAAAATAACAAAATGAATTAATATTTATAGATAAAACTGCATATAGTTTTTTTTGTATACATATAACAATAAAATGTACATCTTTTACAAACTTAATCTTCATTTAAACATCACAACTCTTTTATAAAAATAATAGGGTTAGATTCAAACTATAGTTGTTCCATGTGCATGATTAAATTCCTAAATTTCTTGATACAAATGCAGTACTGGAACCCTGGCTAGCAGATTTGGGTTTGTGCTGAGCCAAGCGGTTCAAATGTGCATCATTTTGAAGTATGAGACTTGAACAAATAGAAGCACCAATAATCCAGACATTTAAAAATGCATACAAACACACTTAACCTTGTTTAATGACCCAGATTGACTAATACATAGCATTAGTAAATCTTTGATAATTCTAAATACATTTTGCCCAATTTCAAGTTAGTAAATATCAATAGGAATACAATTCCAATCCAAACATTAGCTAATACATTAAGTTTTTCCAAAACCATTACCAACCCCCCTCCCCCCCCCCACATATATATCATCTTCTAACATAACTGATATAAAATATTTCTTAGATACTCATGCAAATTTGAACATTCAGAAGCTCTTATGTAACTAAGCCATGCATGCCAATTCCCATGAAAACAAGCCATAACTCTAATCCAAATTTTTAGCACCTTTGTTACCTGAAAAAGCAATAATGGCTGCCTCATCATAAAATTCCATATTCCATGAGCAAGACAGGGTCAGACTAATGTGTCTGGTATGAGCAACTTCATTCACAATTTAAATGATAAACTGAGAGGAAAAGATATAGAAATTCTAATTTGAATTGCATTTTCTCATGTTTGCAGGTTTTGTTTCATTGTGCATTTGTACACATTATCTTTTAGATTCTATAATTAATTAAATATAAAACACATACAAATGCATATCATTATTTCAGTTATAATGAACATAGTACAATCAATTTGGTTAAGATCATCTAATCATATATACTTGCCATCATATTATCTTAAGTATCAAGAAAACTCAAGTTCCCTCTTCATCAATTTTCCTTTACGGATTAATAAACCCTTGTCTCAATTGCATATATGAATCATTGAGACACACCGTAATGATCTGATTCACACCATTACACAAAGATCTCAGGACTTAATCAAGCCATGTGTCAAACTTGTAGCTCAAGTACTAGCCGTTCGGTAACCTTCTTGACCAACATCCCTTAGTTTTTGGTACTAAATGTTTTTCTTTATTTTTATAACATCTATAAAACTGAAATGATGCAGTGTCTCAATCGTATTTCATCTAAGGATGCCATATACTGACTATAATCAAATTTACATAAAAAACAAAAGCAAACATCCAACCAGTAAAACAACAACCCAATATACACACAATAAGGAAGTCAAACAGATGGGTTTTCATAAAATAAGTATATATATATGGCCTTTTGCATCTGATGTTGGTATATGGCTTTCATGGAGTATTTTTTTAGTGGTTTATGTTACTATGAATAAACTGGTTTCAAGGAATTCAAAACCCAGCTAAAACATAGTTTTTGCATTTTAACAAGAGTTCAACACTTAGAAAAATTCTTTTGCACCCTTAATCATCAAATGTTGTGCCTCACCAGCTATACATGTGTATATTGCAGCCCATGTTTTCTTTTCATGATGGTTTGACATATACCAGTATCATTTGCATAACTAATTGAGCTTTCATAACACTTTTATTCCACAGATTAGAATAACTTGAATATATTTAAGCAAAGAACTTGAACCCATGTTATAAAATCAGGCAATACATTAAAACATTCTTACATAAGACTAAACAGAGGATTACTTATGGTTTGAAACCAAAAATATACTGGATATAAAAGATATTGGCTGTCTCTTTATTTTAGGATTTAATGCCAGTTATTATGAGTGAGATTACTCACCATAACTTTCTTCCTTCTAAGATAAAAACCAAAGAACTCTTGCCTTGCTCCCCAAGCCTTTCTCCTTTGTATTCAAATATATTCTATAAATTTTCTCTTAGTTTATTAGGCAACTGAATTCTACCCAAATACCCCTACTTATATTGTTCCAATTCCTAGGGTTTATGTTACCTAAAATTTGTTTTACCCTCAACAAATCATACCAAATGTATGGATATTATCCATCTTATCTTTGCCTTATTTTCTATTAATTCCCGGAGCAAAAAAGGTACCATACGAAAACTGAATTACTTTTCAGAAATAAAAATAATCTGTTTTCATTTAAAATAATCTCCCCTTTTCTACCATGTCATGATAAAAATAACAATTTGAGTATAATATTCTAAATCTATCTATGCACATATTTAAACATGTGCAACTTAACTTTCTTTATACATGTATATGTATTTCAAGCACTTAGCTACACTGCTTACTAACTAGATCATTTTAATTCAATTCAAAAGAAAAATATGTATGTATGCATTCCATATATTTTTCCTGGAATTCATGGATCTACCTTGTGCATGACCTTAGTGCACACATGCACACACACACACATGCATATATATATATATACACACACACACACACACAGAGAGAGACCAAAACCTCACTAATTCCATTTAAATATAGCAAAACATTAATTTTAATAAAAGCTTTGGGTCATTGCAGCAGTTCATGATAATATACACACACACACACACACACACATACACATATGTGTATTAATTCAGTTACACCCTTGTTGTTTGCTGTGTTTGCCAGAGCTTCTCTGCTTTGTATACATGCATGCATAAATATGTCACTAGTTTTCTTCTTTGTGCCTTGTACTTGAGCCATGCATCCGCTCGAGCTTGTGCTTCACATGCCATCCATTTGATTTTGTATTTAAACTAGTTTCCATACATACGATTGATCTTGCGGTGCTTGTTGAGTCTTGGCTAGACTTTGATTTTCTATTTTTTTGTGTATGCTGGAAGAAACATGTGCAGTTGCATGTACATACCGCATGTAACAACCCGTATTTTAAACAACACGTTATAACTTAAAACAGGGCAGAATTAAATGTTAAAATCTGAATCAGGGAAAACGGGTTGCGCCATTGCGTTCGTCTCGGAAAAATACGCGAAATAGAGTCCGAATTTTCGTAAATCGGAGTCCGTATGATCAAGATATGGCCTCGCAAAGTTTCACGAAAAATTCAAATTCAAAAACAGATTCAAATTTTCAGAATTCAGGGTAGGCGGGGAAAATCCCGCCCAGACAGGTCTACAGGGGGGGTCAACACTAGGGTCGACCTCCCCCCCCCCCAACCAGGTCGACACTAGAGTCGACCTGGGGGTCGACCTGTGTGTCGACCTCCCCCCAAGTCGACTGGGGAGTCGACCTGGGTGTCGACCTGGGGGTCGACCTCCCTGGTCGGCCAGGTCGGCCTGGTGCACCTGTTTTGGCTCCTGGGTCTTGTTTTGGGGGCTTGTTACGATTTTAGATGGCTCAGATCTATCCTAGGGTTTATCCTATGGCTAAAACTAATCCTAAACACTATAAAAAGACCCTAAGACCTAGCTTAAATCATACTATTTCATTTTAGCCTCATGCAGCCGCCATTAAACCTCGAACTCTAAATTAAAAATACAAAGAACAAAATTATAGAAGACGAAGGACGATTCTTGAAGGCTACAACTAGAAGCTACAACAACTACGATGCTTTAGACAACGGATTTGGGGCTAATTGATTTGAAATTTTGATTTGGATTACTTGCTTCATATTGTAAGTTCTATGTCACTTTTTAGGCAAAAACGCTAAAATAACATGGACATGCTATGAATTGAAACCGGATTTAAGAACTATTATTAATCCATGTTTATATTGTTTAACTTTGAATCAAAATTTGGGAATATTGCTATGTTAATGTTGCAAGTTAAACTTATCATGATGTTGATGTTGTTATGAATCACTTGGGCTTAATTTTATTGCAAGTTGAACAAATACATGTCCATGGAATCATTATGTTCATTGAAATCCTCATGTTGATTAAACCATGCCTATGATGCTAATTAAACCATGTCTATGATATTAATGAAACTATGCCTGTGATGTTAATATACCTATCATGTTAAGGACAAATTGGGAATTGCTAGGTTATGATGAAAAGTTGGAATCATTATGTTTATAATGCTAGATGAGAATCATTATGTTAAAAAAATGCTAAATTGGAATCCACTATGCCTATTAGAATTACCATGCCTTTAATGTTTCATGTTTGTAATAAAATGATTATTATGCCCGCATGGATTACTATGCCTATGATGTAAAGTTGAAATCATCATGTTAAAACAAGTTGGAACCATTATTATGCCAAGTTATCATCATGTTAGTATTGAAACCATGTGATATGTTATAGCCTGTTTATTATGCAAGTGATGTTGGAATTGTCACATATGCCTATCACATGTTTGGTGTTATTCCCCTTTATCTCTTGAATTGTTTATGCTTGCGAACGAAGTACGTTTATATACGTTGGGGATACGATTGGGTAGAATAGGCAAAACTTGAATTGATTATAATCATAAACCGTGAAATTTGGCATAAGTAGAACATGAAATATGGCACGAAAACTTGACTTGAACATGCCATAACTTGACTTGAAACATGCCTTAGTTGGACATAAAATTTATATGAACATGCTATGAAAGTAGCATGAATTTGATAAGAACATGGGCATGACTTTAGAAAACAAGAAAGTGGCCAACTCGAGGTTGGGTTGAGTTTGTAGTGTAAATCTGCCCGGAACCGCCCGGCAAATCCAGTTGCTACAAACAATAGGATCCAATGTGGGTAGTTGGTCACATCGCGCTTGAACCCGAGGTTGGGTTGAGTTCGTACCGTAAACCTGCCCGGAACCGCCCGGCAAATCCAGTGGCTACGAACAATAGGATCCAATGTGAGTGGTTCGGTGCATTAACGAATCAATTAATGCCAATTAGGGTTAAGTCATGAACATGAAAAGACAACTTAACCAACTTGAACACGATTTGTAGGGCTAAAGTCATGAACTTGAAACGACAACACTTAGCCAACTTGACATGACACGTAAGCGGGTTAAGTCACGAATTTAAATGACATACTTAACCATCTTGACATGACTAGACTGGAAAAGGATTAAGTCACGAATTACATGACTTAATCGGTTAGGCGGGTTAGGTCACGAATTACATGACCTAATCTGTTAGGCGAAACCCTAGACACAACCCTTTTCAGCAGTAACCCTCTAGATGTATCAAGGTACCCTGGGGCTAGGCCGGGTGGGGCACGATTACTGGGCTGATTGTAAGAGGTGAACGACGGCAGTGGGGTATGCCAGTGTAGGTTCGGTGGGCTACGATCGTGCATGTATTCCGGGGCAGACACTGGGTATCCGTAGATTTATCTGTGCATCTTGAATCGTGTCAGGGGTTGACACCCTAGGGCTGATACACCCGAAGGTGGACCCAGCACAGGTGACTACATTCGTGATTAGCCGTATGACACGGACACTTGATGAGCTAGAACTTGTAGGGAGCCGATCGACTAGATAATCGCTCCGTAGGACCCCGTACTTGGGTCAGACCCCGTTTCAGGGTCATTTCATGATATTGGGCCGTGGGATTTATTTCATGATTAACTTGTGACATGGACTTAGTATACTAGTATAGTCGATGCAACGAATCTTGAACATGTGATGCTTTATTTGACTTGTCTTGACTTATCATGATCACCTTAGTTATCTTGCTCACCTTGACACCATTCTTAAGTTTAGTTCCAGTCCATACATGACCTGTTGTTTTAACCGTTTTTACACTGAAAGTCACTAGGACTTACTCAGTCTTTATGACTGACCCTTTTCCCTTCGCCTCTTTTTCTTTCGTCCCCCCCCCAGGTTCTCAGGAGGGAAACACTAGCTCTTAGCTTGGATATCACTTGCTTTGGCTCAGCATGTACGGTTTGCTATGGCTGCTTCTTTTTACTGCACTTGGGGAATAAGCTGTTTTTCTATTTTAAGTTATTGCTTCTTTGGCTATTATTACAAGACAGTTGTAATAAAGTTATTTGAAATGTTTGTAAAAGACATGGTTTATTTTGGAATGAAATGAAGTTCTGTTTTGCTCATAAATTCTTCCGCTGTTTACTTAATTATTTATTTATGTTCTGTCTTGTGATAATTCTGTGATGTTATCTCGATAATACCTCTCCAAAACTAGTGCATTCCCTTTGTGAGTGACCCTAGCGGAGGTGGGGTGTTACACCGCACCATGTTTTTCTCTTACCCTTAGCTTTGATACTAATTTGCTTGGCCATGCATATGTGCTCAAAACTATTGCAACCTTTGTTTTGTCACATATAACCATCCTTGCCTTGTTGTGTGTCCATCTGCCATTGCCAATCTTATGTGATTCCATATTGATGCTGCATACATGTTGTGAGTTTGTGTGACTTGGTTTGTGTACGCTGAAACCTGTTTTGTTGCATTTATGTGCTCATGGATACTTGTCCCATGCAATATGCATGTGTGTCAAGCTTCACCTGAACACATCATACATGGAATTTGAGTTTGTGTGTTGATCCATGGTTGGTCGACTTCTGAACAGTGTCTGCTATCTTGAGATTAGATTTTTCTTGTTATATAACTATGTACACATGCATGTATATATGCGCAAATGTGTGTTTATATATAAGTTTGTCTATGATTGTTGCCAGAAATATTTGATTTTGTGCCGAAGTGTATTTGACCAAATTGCCTTATATACCTTAAAAAAATATGTGTATATATGCATACATGTATTGTGCATAGGAATAGAAGTCTACCTTGTGGTATTTACAGTGAAACACTGTAAATATCACAAGTCGTATATACTTAATAATACACACACACATCAGCCCAAGTATAGAAAAATGACGAGAAACACACCAAAAATTCCAAGGAAAATAAAAATTTAGAATATATTTATATTTGCTCAAATTTATATATATTTTGTTCCAGTTTACTGTATGCGTGTATCTGTGATAGGTTTGCAAATGACTGGACAATATCTGAAGCACATTAAGATCCAGTAAGAGTGAATAAATGAATGTGAGAGAGTGTATAACTGAATGAGTGTGAATTGTAGTGAGGATTAATTGTATGTGAATGTAATAACTGAATGTATACAAGTGAGTTTTGAAAAGATTTACTATTCTAAATGTGTGAAATAAAATTTATTATTGAAAAATAAATATTTGTGTGAATATTTAAATTCTGTGCAGTAGTATTATCAGTCAGTAGTAATTTTTATTCTTGTATGAGATGAAATTTAGAATAATACAAGTTCAAACACATTTATAAAATAAAACATATTTGTTATCATCAAACGAAAAATCATATATTCAACAATCTCCCCCTTTTGATGATGACAAACATACACTTAAGATTTTGAATATAATAAATGTGTTTGATAGTGAAATATGAGAACTTCCCCTATACATGTTCTCCCCTTACAACAGAACCCCCCTACAACTGAAACCACACTTAACAAATTTTTTTGAAATTTAGGAAATATAAAAATCAATTAAAAACTTAGCAAATCAGATATGTCTGCATACTCACCAAAATCTTAACGCTTCTCCCCCTTTTGTTATCATCAAAAAATGGACATAATTGGGAAATAGCAAAGGATTTGGATTACAATCATAAATTCAAATCAAATGACAGAATCAAATACCGTAGATCCCAAAATAATCAAATGAAAATCATAACAAATCATAAGATAAAAACACATTTCACAATTCAGTGGGTGGATCGAAGGGTTAGTTAGTGCATACCAAGGAGGATTTCACATTTATTATTATTACTATTTTAAGAGCATACTAACCACACATAGCCTATTAGGATTTTTAAATGGGATCAGTGCATGTTAAAATATAAGTAATCTCTAACTATGCATGACCATATCTAGGTTTTTTTAAATGATGTTAGAGAAACACTTATTATACACAAAATCCCCTTAGTATATAAAAACATAATGGATGATAGAAAAATGGCAGAGACAGAAATAATTGTGAAATAAATTTCTAAATTAGTCATATTATGAAATACATTCAATCACACCAGGAATTTTGAGAATATTTTAACTATCTCATATTTTGAAAATAATATAGTCACAAATCTATCATAAATTTTTCAAAAACTGTACTTTCCTTAATAGTTCCCAGAAAATGGTTTAACTTGTAAGAAAATGAATTAGATAACAAAAAATCCAAGAATTTTTTTTTAACAAAAAGCAGTGGGGTTAATCAATTTCTATTATCCAAATCCAAGAGTAATCTGGAAAATCTATCTTCAGAAAGGGGTTTAGCAAAAATATCAGCAAGTTGAGATTCAGTTGGAATGAATTCAATAAAAATATCCTCACTAGCAATTCTAATGAAATGATGTATCATATCAATGTGTTTTGTGCATGAATGATGGACATGATTATTTGATAAGTCTATTGCACTCTTACTATCACATTTCAGAGGTACTCGTTTATAGATAAGGCCAAAATAAGAGAGAGTTTGCATCATCCATAAAATCTGCGCACAACAACTTCCTAAGGCAATATATTCAGCTATACTAATAGGCAATGCAACACAATTTTGTTTTCAACTTGACCAAGAAACTAGAGAGTGTCCTAACATAAAACAAGTTCCACTAGTGCTTTTTCTATAAGTAAGTGAATCAACATAATCAGCATCAAATAATTTAACTAAATCAAAATTATCACAAGAGGGGTACTATAAGCCATGTTTTTGTGTGCAAATAATATCTCAAGATTCATTTTGTAGCTTTTAAATTAGAATCTTTCGGGTTAGACTGAAATCGAGCACGCAAACAGGCACAAAACATAATATCGGGTCTAGGAGCAGAGAGATAGAGAAGTTAACCGCTTATACCGAGATATTTTTTTGATCAACAACAACAACTTTTTCATCTTTGTCAAGCTTAGTCGTCAGGCTCATTGGTGTTATCATTGGTTTTGCATATCCAATTCCAAATCTTTTTAGCAACTCCACCACGTACTTTGTTTGAGAAATGAAATTCCTTTACTACAATGTTTGATTTGAAACCCAAGGAAGTACTTTAGTTCACCTATCAAGCTCATCTAAAATTTGTCCTGCATAACTTTTTCGAATTTCTCACACAAAGCATCATTAGTAGCACCATATATAAATGATGTCATTAACATAATCAATTAAGAAATTATTACCATCACGTAATAGAAACAAAGTTGTGTCAGCGCATTCCTTTTAAAACCATTTTCCAAAAGATATGTACAGAGGCAGTCATACCAAGCTCTAGGAGCTTGCTTAAAACAATATAATGCTTTTTCTAGTTTGTGCACATGATTTGGAAACTCGTGACTCTCAAAACCAGGGATTTGTTTAACAAAAACTTCTTCTTTTAGCTCTCTATTTATAAAGGCACTCTAAACTCCATTTGCTTTAGTTTGAAACATTTAAAACATGCAGAATTAACAAAATTCTAATTGCTTCTAACATAGCAACTGGAGCAAACGTTTCATCAAAATCAATGCCTTTAATTTGATTGTATCCTTTTGCGACCAACCTAGTTTTGTGTAACAACCCACCCGGAATGGGCCTAAGTTTCAACCCAGAAAAGGCCCAATGAAACTTAGAGACATCCTTAATGGGTCGTTGGTTCTTATAAGGATTACATTTGCACTTATAATAATAACATAAATGGAAATCTCACATAGCGGAAAGAGAAAATATAATACATAAAATAAGATGTACCATTTATTTCAAAACCACATAAATACACAGTTATAGTTACATTGGTTCAATAGGTACATCAAATAGTTCATTCTCATAAGATTCCAAAAAAGTAAAGAAATAACAGTTAATAATATCAAAATAATTTAGTCTTCTTCATTGGCTTCAGTCACGACTTTATCCATGGCTTTACCCCATCTACTGACCTGTTGTATGTTAAGGAGAGGGAGTCAGAACATAAAGATCTGTGTGATTGAAATATAGTGTTACTTAATGTCCATACCCTATATTTTTAGCAGGTTGCATATGTCAAGGTACGTCTACATAGCACACAACAAACACCAAATTTCTAACCAATGGGGTGGATAACCAAGTCAATCGCCCATTAGCGTTTTTAGGGTAAAGACCAACGAATTGGCATTCTCGGTCACTTATGGCCCTATTAAAGGTTGATTCTTTCGATTTCTTACAACCTTAAGTCATACCCTTAGCCCTTTCAGACCACGTCCTAGTACGTCAACATGCTTAAGTCTATTATCTCATTTGTAATATGAGAAGTAGTATTGTGAACGTTACTACTTAACTGATATTACCCGGTAGGACACATATGTCGCTTAAGACTTCCCATAGACAATTGGTGAGCATGTAATGGCCATATTTTCTTTCAATTATCAGTCTGTCCCTAATTAGGCCCTTACAAGCTTCTAGAGGAAGTGGACATCCCTGTGAATTAGCCTACTTCGTTACCGTTTTATGCCTAACCACTTTTAAAGAAGTAGGACCCAAAGACCTACCTTAATTCTAATAAGGGTGGGTCCCATGACTTTGGTTCCTATGACAGCCCGTAAATCCATACCACCTTAGTTGACAGAAACAACAGCCATCCAACCCAAAATGCACATAAATACGAGACATTAGGGTTAAAGAAAAAGAACAGATAGAAAAAGAACAGAAATAACAACACGGAATCTCACAGCGAAACGAATAAAATATATTATATAACATAAACATTGAAATACAAAATTTTGCAACATATATACATACCATCATCAGAGCAAAATACAATATTTGATATAGCGGAAATAACTTTAAATAACTAATGGTGAAACCTCCTGCTTCGAGCTCTTCCAAGTGTATATGTAAAAGTCTGAAACATTTGACTGTCCGTACAAATTTGGGTACCCAAGAGTTTAGGGAAAATAAACAAAATAAACTTTGGGTCAGTTATAGGACCGGTGTGAGTAAACTCCAACCATATTGTTTAACTTTGAAAAAAATCCTTTCGGATAAAAGGATAATAGTATAACCAACCCACGCATAAACATGGACGATTTTCACCTTACTATAACCCAAAACATTTTGATATAAAAATCTGGTGGTATTATAATAGTGTCTAAACAAATAAATAACCAAATAATAGAACTTGCATCTCATGCTCTACATAATATAAAATCAAAAACCGCATGGCGCTTATTGGAGATTGGATTCCAACTATGACAAGGTATGGGACCACCTCCCGATCAGTGTACTCTAGAGGGGATACATTGGGGTTCATCAAGAACATCTTGCAACCTGGCCACACATGACCGGTCACTCATTCAACTTGAGTGGACCGAATGTATTATCACCCACGGTTGTTGGCCATCCAACCGTAATCCGTAAGATACATAATCGATAGAAGAACAAATGAATTTTTCTCTAGATCGGTGATAATACATCCTGCTTGGGTTTGACCCAACTAGCCATGCTGCTCGCCCGATTTTTTTCATTTCCTGATTATGAGGCTTGAGGCTACGTTAATCTTTTTAGAACATCTGGTCACCATTCAATTTGAATGCCACATCGTCAAACCCGTCAAATCACTAGTTGATCTTTCCAAAAATATTATGGGTATAAAAAGCTAAGAGAAACGAATTCCTCTGCCACCGAACGTAATACCTTGAAAAGATCGTCTTATGTGATCTGTTAGGAATACTCTGTCAGACATTCGTCCATACAAGTTGTCGTGGGACTGGACAAACAGAATAGCCCTTTCATTTCACTACGTCTTCAATTTTCTTCAGCATAATCTAATTAGCAACGCCTATGCCTATATGCAGTGGTTTTAGTTAATAATCCAACCAGACTCTCCGTATTGACAAGGATGGTATAAAACTTCGATAGCCAGTGATTTAACTATCGAAGAAAACAAACATCCATCAAACAATCCAATTATAAATTATCGATATCCAAGAAACCAAACTCAAGTTTCTATATTCAGGTCCGATTCACAAGGAATTAGATGATTTATAAAATATCGATATAACCAAATTCCAATTATAAATTCCTTTTATGAAAATAATTAATTAATTCAACATCTCTTATCATTACAAACTAATATCATCCCTTGATAATAGTGAAGTCGTTCAAGTCAGGGTATTTTAATTAACCCTCAGACCTTAATCGACAATGTTCTTATCTTGAGATGGATAAGAGTTTTTAATACACAACTGCCATTACTTACCATAAAAATCCTCTCTTCTATCTCATTTAAAAATACGATTTTTAAATTTCATTTCTTTGGAAAAATCTATTTCCAATTTCTCTAATGAAAATTACTTCATTACATTTATAAACTGTTAGGCTAACCTTTGGCAAGGATCGTCCCAACCCAAATTTTATCATTTGGAATAACACAGGACTTGAATGTGGGCCGACAAGCACTTGGATGAAGCGATGAAGCATTGCTAACTTGAAATTTGGATCGGATCTCACCCTTCTGGATCGGCTCGCCATCCTAGGAATCGCCTCCTTAAGACTTGCCCTCATCCTAGGGCTTGCCCCATCCTAGGGCTTGGCCCCATCCTAGGGCTCGCCCCCATCCTAGGGCTCGCCCCCCTAGGGGTTTCCCACATCCTAGGGATTGCCATCATCCTAGGGCTCGCCCCTTAGGGGTCGTGGTGGAACCCTGGACCATGACCCGATTGTGGAGCACATAGGGGTCACGACCCCCCTGGACTGGAATTGCTTTTGCTCATATATTGACCTATTCTCTTGGCTATTCCAACTCCTATGAACCTGGATCTCATTACACATGGCATGGCATGACTTTGAGAGGATTTCTCCATGTTTTCCACCACATTTTGAGATTCTTGGGATGTGTGTTGCGTGGCCCACGAACCGCTTGTTGTAGATGGCTATCAATACACCACTGGAAGGCATTTTCAAGGGGATTCTCTGGCTTTTTGGTATTAGCACTTCTCGGCTGCCATTACAAATGACACAAGGACATTGTGTCTTCCTCAAATAAAATTAACACCAGGATATCGTGTATAAACCTCTTTTCTTATTGTAATACAAGGATGTTGTACATAACTGGATCTCACGGAATGTGAGACGGCATTGTATTTGTAACTTCTTAGGATTTAAGAAGATATAAAGTGGACGTAGGCTTGGTTTGAGCTGAACAACCATACAAACCTCGTGTGTTCTCCGTTTTTACTGCTTTATCTGCATTCTATGATCTGAGAATTTTGATTGTGAGGTCTTCACATTGCATTTGCGTAACGACCCACATTCTACATATCATAGGATCACAAAATATTTATTTTATTTTCATACAAAGTCGTATGGTGGTGTAACTTTGGGAAACGACTATTGTGGTCATTTCCCATGTTCATGATTTTTGCCGAATTTTATATGACCGTTTTCCCCTTGGAGAATCTTGTTTTGCTTATAACTTTTGATTGGTAAGTAGTTTCGACCTGAAACCACTTCCATTGGATTCAGATGATGCTCACATTTCCGTAGAGTGGTCACATTAATCAAACAGACTCACCGTTTGGGAGATATGGATGAAACAAGGATTGGAAGGTGAAAAACTGTCTATGTGGGCTTAATAGGGTAATTTGTGGATGGGCCCATAACCCATTTCGGGATTTGGGTTATGGGGAAGCTGAAATGAGTTAGGAAACCATCTCATTTCATTTACTTAGCCGCCACTTTCATTTCTTCAAACCTAGAAATGGCCTCCACCTTCTAAACTACCTCCTAATCACTATCTAATCCAATATTAAGATAATCTACATCAAATTCAGGCGGATTAGCATAGAAATCAAGTAGAGCTGCTGTGTTGCATTGGGATTCGAACCAAATCAGAGATATTTTCAGATCTGAGATCTACTTGTGGCTAAGGTGAGTGATAAGCATATTTTTACATTGATTACGGCTAATTAGGGGTGATTAGTGATAATTTGCGAAATTATGAGTTAGAAAAATATGGAGAAATACGCATAAATTCTAAAATATTATTTTATGCCTCTGTTGGAAATTTGGGAACCAACGAGTTAACTTCATGAGTTGGGCTTTGCTGCGGGACGTGTGCAAAGGGGTTATCGATATCTATTGCCTTAGTTCACCACTGAGAAACGGATTAGTGGCTATGGATCAGCGCAATTGGATCATCCAGACTTCCAAGGGCAAGTGATTGTAACATGGCTATGGATCAGTGCAATCGGGCCATTGGACTCCCAAGGGCAAGGTGATCGTAGAAAGGGATTGGTGGCTATGGACCAACGCAATGGGTTCATCAAGACCCCAAGGGCAAAGTGGTCGTAGAAAAGGAATTGGTGATCAAAGTGGTGGATATCGTATACTTTACGCACTGAGTGAGAGATGTGAGGATGATTGCTATGATTGATGTTTGCTATCACCATGACATGCACACTCCTATTTTACACTTTATGTTAGTGTTACCTTATATTACTGTACATCTTGTTGTGCTAACTCTTTGGTTGCAGGTCCAGGTTCAGGTATGATTATTTATACCTGTTATCGTTTTGTTTTGCTGCTATCGCTCATACCAGACTTTTGTCTGATTCAGATTTTTATGAATCTTCTTATTACTCTGGGTGCTTCTAAACGAGCAAACTAGAGACAGGTTAAGTGGTATGCACGAGTAGCTGTCCGGAGACGAGCAAGAGGGCTCCCACGTACTATTCACATATATTCTCCCTGTGTTGTTGCTGGTCACTACTTAGGGCATTAGTGGTGTACCTTTTCTATTTTTTGCTTTAGAGACAGTATTTTGAAGTTGTAATAATGGTTTGGATCATAAGTTATATTTTGGATTCCGCTAGTATGATGGTTTAGTTTTCAGCTTATGTGCTGTCTCGCCTGTTTTATGTCAAGTTATGTTATTATTATACTTTATTCCATGCGCTGTGAGATATGCTACAGGTTCTTGGTGATTCATAGTTTCAAATCCCTTTTCCTTTGACGACCGTCCCGTGCTAGTCGGGCATTGGCACAGCGCATTTTTGGGAAATGTCGGGTGGTCCGGGGCGTGCCATCACACTTGGTATCAGAGCCTAGGTTGCGTAGTTAATCTAGGGGAAGACGCCAGGGAGAGATAAAATATGTATATAAGAGCGCATGTTTGTGATATTTTTGTTTTCAAAAACTATATATATATACTATTAGTATATCTAAGGAAGAAGTCGCACTGCACTGGCACCACTAAGGAGATGGTTAATCGTTTTCTCTTTGCAGATTGGACGATGAGCCGAAATATGAGGAGTACGGGTTCAGGGGTCAATAATAGGAATGTCATTGATATGAGGACAATGTTTACTAGCTTCATGAGAGAGATGCTTCGGGATGTTCAGGGAGCAGTTCCTAATGCTACTAACGGTGGTGGTGCAACAGCGCAGACGCCTAGGACCGATTTCGCCAAGCTCAGCAAGGATTACATTAATCTTGGTGGAAAGCCGTTTCACGGAACAGAATCAGCAATGGAAGTTCAAGATTGTCTTGATAGTTGTGAGCGCATCTTCGAGGATTTGGGGATCGAGGATGCAATGAAGAGAAAGTTAGCATCACGTCAACTGCAAGGATGGGCTATGAATTGGTGGAATGCTATTTAAGCAACTAATCTTGAGGATCAAGTTACTTGGAATCAGTTTAAGACTCGCTTCAGCGACAAGTTTATCCCAGCTGCTCAGAAATCAGAATTTTTTAGGAAATTTTTGGAGCTTAAGCAGAATGGTAGGGCAATCTCGGAATATATTGTTGAGTTCGATACTTTAACGAAGTATGGATTGTCTCTTATCGATATTGCCAAAACGAAGAACGAGAGGTTCATAACCAGCTTAGATGAGTATTTGGGGGAAAGACTCATAAACCACATCGATGAGACCTTCGAATCTATAGTCGAAAAGGCATTGAGGTCGGATAGTCGTTAACCTAATTCTAAGGCCGAGGTTGTTATTACATCTGCAGGGCAGCCAAAGCCGCAGCCAAGCGGAGGAGGCAAGAATAATTCGTAGAATAAGAGGAAATAGAACAAAGCTAAGGATGGTCAGACGAAGAATAAGAAAGATGTTGAGTGTTATAGTTGTGGAAAGAATGGCCACTATGCCAAAGATTGTCAAGAAAAGGCAGCGGGTAGGAAGTGCTTCAATTGCGGCCAAGTGAGACATCACAAGGATAAATGTCCACTACCTCCTAAAGAGAAGTAGATTATGAAAGCACATGCTATCAACACTGTTCCTTCTTTGTCAAATGCCCCAACTGTGGCGGAAAAAGGAAAGGGTGTCATCATTCAAGGTATGCTTTCTATTTATGATGTTCCTGGTCAAGTACTGTTTGATACTGGGGCTTCCCATTCCTTCGTATCTAGTGACCCGGTAGATAGGTTGCGATTGGAACCCGAAATTGTCGATAGATCTTTAGTTGTGACGAACCCGATCAGTGGTTCGACTAGCCTTAGTATGATTTGTCGTAATTTGGTCTTATCGAGTCATGGATGTATGTTTGCATGTGATTGCTTTGTTTTGGGTTTTACTGGGTTTGTCATTATTTTGGGAGTCGATTGGCTCCAAAAATATGGGGTGGTGGTAGACTGTGAGGTGTCTTCGGTGACCACTAGAGCAGATGATGGGTGGAGGGCACTGTTTGGTAGCCTACCCAGTTATGGGGTGATGGCTAGTTTTCTAAATTTCCTCGACATCCCGCATGATGTGTTGTCAGATGTGCCTATTATTGGTCAGTATCTGAACAACTTCGGGAAGTGACCGGACTTCCACCACTCCAAGAGATCGAGTTTTGGATTGATTTAGTGAAAGATGCCAGACATATAGTGATGCCTCTTCGTCGCATGGCGCCAAGGGAGAAGCGAGAGCTTGGGGTGCAAGTAAGCGATCTTTTAAAGAAGGAATTTATTAGAAGAAGTGTTTCCGAGTGGGGAGCACCAGTTGTATTTGCTACCAAGGCCGATGGTTCCCTTCGATTATGTGTGGACTATCGCGAGTTGAATAAGGTGACGAGGAAGAATAAGTATCCTCTTCCATGGGTAGACGATTTGTTTGATCAGTTGAACGAAGTGAGAGTGTTCTCCCTGTTAGATCTCACGACAGGTTTTCATCAGCTCCGAGTAGCAGCTGATAGTGTACCTAAAATGACATTTCGGATGCCGTCTGGATTTTATGAGTTGTTGGTCATGCCATTCAGGTTGACCAATGCACTAGCATATTTTGTGGATCTTATGAATAGGGTAATTAGAGATCAATTGAATAAGTTTGTTATTGTGTTCGTGGACGATATCTTAGTTTATTCAAGGATGGAGGAAGTACACAAGGAACATTTGAGGACAGTGATGGAGGTGTTGAGGAAGCACCAACTGGTAGCGAAATTTTATAAGTGTCACTTCTGGAGGAGGGAAGTGAGATTCTTGGGCCATGTTGTTTCAGAGAGTGGTATAGCCGTGGACCCTACGAAGGTGGCTATGGTACAAGATTGGTCTACGCCAAAGAATGCAACAGACGTGAGAAGTTTCTTGGGATTAGTTGGATATTATCGTAAGTTTATCCAAGACTTCTCCAAGATGGCGGCACCGTTAACTCAGTTGACCAAGAAGAATCAAGCTTTCGTCTGGGACGAAAAGTGTCAGTACGCATTTAAGATTCTAAAGGAAAAGTTAACGTATGCACCAATGTTAGTTATTCCTAAAGGGAATAAAGAGATGACAGTATGCACGGATCCCTGTGGTATCGGACTAGGTATTGTACTGATGCAAGGAGGTAGGGTTGTAGCTTATTCAAGTCGGCAACTGAAACCGCATGAGAAGTGATATCCTACCCATGATCTGGAATTGGCAGCGGTCGTGTTTGCATTGAAGATGTGGAGACACTACCTCTTGGAGAAAGATTCAAGTTGTTTACTGATCATAAGTCGTTAAAGTATCTTTTCACCCACAAGGATTTAAACCTTCATCAACAGAGATGGTTAGAGTTCTTGGCTTCATATGATTTCAATACCGCATATACACCCGGGAAGGGCAATGTGGTAGCCGATGCATTGAGTAGGAGACATGCTAGTTCGAGGGTTATATTTCTTGAATGGAAGAAGCTAGAGTATATCGCGAGATATGATTTCAGACCTAAGTGTGAACTAGATCTAGAGATGTTAGCAAATTTGACGATCATATCGACTTTGATTGAGCAGATTGGTTCTAGTCAGAGGGACGATCCTAACCTATTAGAAATCATCTCCAAGATAGAGATGGTTATTGATGGTGAGGAAATGAACAAGTACAGACTTGATAGAGAAGGATGGCTTTGGAAGAATGGGAGGCTGGTTGTACCCAACGTCAATGGATTGAGAGATGAAGTGCTTAGAGAGCGTCATCACTCGAAACTGACTATACATCCTGGTGGTAACAAAATGTACCGAGACATGAAGTAGACCTACTGCTAGGAAGGAGGGATGTTGGGAAGTTTATATCCAAGTGCATGAACTGCCACAAACATCCAATTATCAATCATAGGTTTTCAAACACATCATATATGAAATATATATTTGGAAACAAACAATTATAAATTTTGAGGAATCCAGTTGGATCCCTCCAACCTATTTTTCTGCATCCACAAATGCCATACAACGTAAATAATACCCATCCTGCTTCAAGGCAGGATATCGCGGTATAGAAGTTCATCCACTCAATATATCATGGGGCGATAGGGTCATCCGCTAATGATACTGCGTGCATCCGCTGTAACGAACAGGAATTTTCGACCCCGAAAATCGACATAATACCCATGTCAACTATTCGGGCATCAAACATTCCAGATCATTAATAGAAAGAAGTTAGAGGGTGAGAAATTGAAAGAAAGTTAGAATAAGAGAAGAAGAATATAAATACAACATCAGAGTAAATATGAATCTCATAGCGGAACGAATAATTATATTATAACATAACTTTGAAATAAAACCAGTATCTGTATACAATACCATTATCGAAGTACAACACAGTGGAAATAAACAATAGCTATATAACCCTGAAGCCTCCTGCTCCATACTCTCCAAGTATATCTATAAAATCCCGACTACTTGACAGCACATTCAAATTTGGGCACCCAAGAGTTTAGGGTAAAACAAAACAAAATAAACTCTGGTTCAATCATAGGACTGGTGTGAGTAAAATCCAACCACTTGGTTTAACTTTTGAAATCCCTTTTTAAAAGGAAGGATAATCGTAAGGCCGATCCACACATAAATAGAGATGGTTTTTACCTTACGATAATCCAAAAGGTTCTTTAAAAAATACTCCTATGATATTATAATAATGTCTGAATCAAATAAACAGCAATATAGTGGAACGCTATCATCTCACGTTCCACATACATAATATGTGATCAAAACATGGGCGCTTATTGGGTAATGGATTCCAACTGGCAAGGTATGGGACTACCTTCCGACAGTGTATCTCTATAGAGGAATACACATGGTTCAACAAGAACATCTTGCAACCCAAGCTAAACATGACCGGTCACTCATTTCACTTGAATGTACCGAATGTATTATCACCAACGGTTGGGATCAGCAACTGTTTCTCAAAAGGGACATCATAAAAATAGTTTAAAGAAGCAAATAGATTTTCTTTAGATCAGGTGACAATACACCCTAATTGGGAGCTACACACTTTGTAATGACCCGGGTTTTTTCGACCTTGGTTATCGCCATAAACTCAATGATGACTAACCAAACATCGAAAAATACCGGATGATTAATGAAAGAAATTAGAGGGTGAGGAAAGATAAGATAGAAACTTATAATAGAAGAAGAAGAAGAAGAACATAACATCAGAGTAACACGAACCTCACAACGGAATGAATAACGTATAATATATAACATGTCTTTGAAATATAAATCTGTACTTGAATATACATATCATTTTCAAAGTACAGCACTTACAACACAGCGGAAATAAACTATAGCTATATGATCCTTAATCCTCCTGCTCCAGCTCTTTAAGTATCTGTAAATCCCGACTACTTGACTGCCCGTACAAAATTGGGCACCCAAGAGTTCAAAATAAACTCTGGGTCAGTCATTGGACTGGTATGAGTAAAACAGTTTAAAACAGTTTAAGCAGGTAAATGATATCTCATAAGACCACGCCGTATAACGGAACCGGTTTTTCCCTTATGAGAATCCAAATTATCTTTATATCAAAAACCTTTTGATATTATAATAATGTCTATCAACCACAATATAATAATCGTCTAGCAGAAACGCTTTCATCTCACGTTCTACATATATAGTATACAATCAAAACCGCAAGCACGTATTGGGTAATGGATTTCCAACTATGACAAGGTATGGAACCACCTTTCGCTGGTGTACCTCTAGAGAGGAATACACTGGGTTCAACAAGAACATCTTGCAACCCGGCCACACATGACCAACCACTCATTTCGCTTGAGTGTATCGAATGTATATCACCAACGGTTGGGATCAGCAACCGTTTCCCGAATGGGACAGCATCAACAATAGATTTTTAGAAGTAAATGAAACTGTAGATCAGGTGATTATACACCCTACTTTGGAGCGACCGACTTAGCCATGATGCTTGCCCGATTTCTGTCATTTACCAGATGTGAGGCTAGAAGCTACGCTTTATCATCACACCAGATTCACTTCGAACGCCACATCGTCAAATCCATCAAATCACCGATTGACGTCCTCAACAATACATTATGTGTTAGCTAAAAGAAGTTTCCTTCTCCGCTTCCACTCTTGGTATGGTTGGAGAAATCAATATATGTGATCGTCTGGTATACTCTGTCAGACATCCATCCATACAAGTCATCCAGGAACAGGATGAATCGAAGGCACCATTCAGTACATCCATCTTAGGCACTGTTATCTAAGACTTATACAATAGCCCTTGCACTTTACTCCGTCTTCAATTATCTTTGGCATATATGATTCGCAACGCTTATGCCAATTCAGAGTGGTTCTTTGGATAATAATCCAACCGGTCTATCCATATTAACAACGTTAAAATGGTCAAAACTTCGATAGTCTATGATTTAACCATCAAAGAAAAACAGGTGTGCAAACAACGATATTATTTCCAAATGGAAATTCAATCAATCAATCATCAATCATATATATATATATATATATATATATATATTTCCTTATTCTCTATGTTTAGAAAATATACGTTATTAACACTGGAAAACATTTCCACTGTTTATTTACATATCACTATCATTTCACAACTATCAGCCCCTGACTGTAAACTAGTAGGAGAACAATTCTCTAAGTATAAACCCCGAAGGCTGAAACCAACATCAGATCGATATTCAGAAAACTATTCAACTTAACTAATCTCTAGTCAGTTTCTAATCTTGTTTAACTCTATTTCTTTACCTCTATTCGATTTACTCTATTTGATTAACTCAAATTCGAATAACTAATATTCGATTAATTCTTATTGATTAATTCTTGTTGATTAACTCTAACTGATTTAACTCTTTTAACTCTATTTGATTAAACTATATTCGAATAACTCCCCTTTAACTCTATTTATTTATCAAATAAATATCTCCTTTTAATTCTATTTATTTATACAAATACATATCTCCTTATCTCATCTTATTTATTTTACAAATAAATAATCCATTATCTTATCTTATTTATTTACTAAATAAATAAATTCACTTTATAAATATTCTATTTATAAAGATTTCCTTCATTTATAATCCCCACTTAAACGTATTTCCTATTTATAAATATTCCATTTATAAATATTCCTATTTATGAATATCCTATTTATAAATATTCTCTTTTATAAAATCCTCTAATTTTATAAATATCCTCTTTTCAGTATTCACTTTGACAAATTCCCCTTTTCTCCAAATCCCGGTATGTTATGGTGCTTAACATATCAAATTACGATGTCCAATATCGTCCATACACACACAATTAACAACAGGTTATAATTCATATCATATATCGAAATATATGAAAAACAATAAAATAACTATTGAGGAATCCAGTCAGATTCCTCCAACCTGTTTCCCTGCATCCAAAGATGTTACATAGTAAAATCAACATCACTTTCAGTTCCATATGATATATTTTGATAAACAGGATCCATATACAAATTCAACTAACTGACTAGCAGTTCAATCAAACAGTCGACACACAGTCAATCAGCCAATATTTAACAGTTCTAAAAATACAACATGAAATTATAAACTGTTCAGAGTTAGTGATATTTACTCACTTTGGACGATCATCGTTAATAACGATAACCATTGCTTGATTCAGACGGACAATTTATTTTACAATAAATTGTAACGAGCTCGGATTCGCTCCCAGT
The DNA here is from genome assembly GCA_030737875.1 of Allium sativum. NCBI lineage: Eukaryota > Viridiplantae > Streptophyta > Magnoliopsida > Asparagales > Amaryllidaceae > Allium > Allium sativum. The sequence goes on along the minus strand of CM060919.1, from coordinate 711,563,925 downwards.
CAGTTCCATTGTGTTGTCATCGTCCATACGATCCCAACGAATCTTGTTTCGCTGAGTTTCGATCAAGTATGAATAAGTTATTATACTTTTAAGTTAACACAGATTTAATATACACAAATTTCATTTAAGTAAAACTTTATTGGGCTCACCCCATTTCTTGGCCCGTTCAACGTTTTAAATACCCATCCCGTTTTAGACTTCTTCTTCCCAAATCTAGAGAACGCGAGCTCCAGGTAAAACTTCAACCGCCATTATTCACGTTGACCACCTCGTTCTATCCTTCCTCTTCATTAAATTCGAAACAAACACCACCATAACCTTCCACTCTATAATCCCATCAAACTCCACACCATATTAAATCTCTCGCACCATTTTGCTTTTGCTGTTCCTTAGCCCGGAACTGACGCACTCATCCCATACAAGTTCGGACGTCAATCTTCTCCAAACCCACTCAAAATAATTCAACAGAAACCACTACAAATCATCTCATCGACCACCCTCCCTTCCTCATGTATTTGCAACCGCATACGCAGTTTCTCAGCCACCCAAACTCGCGCTCATACTTCCCCTACCTATTCGGACTTCTAGTTCGAACCCCAAAAATCTGCACACATACGGCACTCGATCCAAGAGACCCAAAAACCCACCTTGTTTCACAAACGCCCTCCACTGTTTCATCACGGTTTTCCATTGTTTCATGACTTTGCAACCTTCCCGCTAAAACACCTCGCATCAGTACAGATCCCGCGTCTTCACTACCTCCGTACTTCGGCCAACGTCCCATGATACAGAGATCCGGCTTCCCAGACCCGTGAGTATTCTTCCCCATACACAAACGTATATTGCTCCCATATATTTCCCCTTTGGCCATCGTTTCCACCTCCGCTCGATCTGCTTCAGCTCACCACCCTAAGACTCGAGACAACAGGGTTTTAACATATATCTGTATTGGGTTATTTAGTAGAGAATATGTTTGTTTGTATTTTGGGGAAGCCTACAGAAACTCGGTTTACAATTCAAAGAAAAGAAACTGGCGGCTGTGCTTTGATCCAAGAATTCGGTTTATGATGTTATAAAGGGTATTATATAGGGTTTCTTTTTTTTGATTTAGAGGATGACCTCTTTCCACGTTTTTTTCCCTTTTTGTTTTGTGGCTGCCGTTTCCTTTTGATGTGCAGAGAAAAAGATGTGTTGGTGGCCTTGTTTATGTTCACAAATTTTGTTTATAGCTTTTGTTTTATTAATTTATATAGTTACGTACCGCTGCGGACAGAAATTAAAACACCATCGTGATGAGCGAGGTGTCCCGACTCCAGAAATATAATAATATCGGTAGGTTAGCTTATATTGTGAAAACCCTAAAATCGCTGATTAAGGGTGCAAAATACTACAAATAAAAAGTCGTTTATTTAATTAATCAAAAATTATAATAAAATTCTAAAAATTAAATTATCACTACATCTCAAAAGAACCTTGTCTAAATTCGAAACTGGTATCTAGTTATATCGAATAAACCGTTACGGTCGATAAACGATTCTACAGCGACTATTTTAAAATTTGATTTGATCATAAATCAAAATCTACACGATGAAATCCAGTTTTTTCTCTTCCATTAGAAAAATATACTCCACCAGCTCCACACGTTTCTTGTTTCACAGAAATCCGACCTAAAACGGCTTCTGTATATTCGCTTAAAGTTCGAATCGACAAATCGCGAACTGCCGCGCCATTTTGAGCTCGATTATAATTATAATATAATTTATACGTTCAACCATCGTTAATTAAATATATTCGTTATCGTAATTCAAAATTTAAACTGAATTATATATTTTGAATTGCCCAATTCATACCATATCGCCATTTCAGCCCATTCTAATTATTTCAGAATTAAATATATTATTTAATTATTATTTAAATTAAATATTCATTCTTATTTAATTCAACGACCATTATATTCTCTAAATCACTATTTATATAATTAAATAAATTAATTATAATACCCCTGAAGATGAGGGTCATTGCATTTTTCTCCACTTAAAATAATTTCGTCCTCGAAATTGCTAAGGTAGAAAACAAACCCTATTGACTGGTTAAACTTATCTGTTTACTTCTTAATTTCAGTTTCAACTGAACCAATCTAATTTCAATTAATTCTTATCAACGAAAAATTTCAAAAATCCTGAAAATTTTCTAACGCCTTAACTTTTCAAAAAATTTCGCTATAACCTCCTTTGTACTGGTCAATAAGTCAAACTCTAACTCGCCTCTCTGGGCCTTCTCCAACCCAAAAGAAAATCAAACAGCCAAGCGGCTTGCCAATTCGGCTCATCAAAATCTCATACCATATGAAATATAAACTTGTACCTTTTTGTCGGGCATATCAAATCTATCACTTCCATATGCTATCAACTCAGCATATACCAATGTTATCCCAATCAAATTCTGATCAATATATCCTCACAGCTATTCGCTTAAACAAGCCAAATACCATTTCAACTCAAATCCATTCTTGATTCCGACCTATTAACTTACCAATCCAGTATACTTAACCAAGTTAAGTTCCATCCACATTTTTCATTAACTGGTTAATTTCTCTCGCTAGTTACTTTTATCTCATAACTCAGATTTTGATTTTCATTTCAAAAAATCAATCCATTTACACACCTAAGTCCTAGTATATTCAAAATCCAATTTTCTCGATATCGTTCCATTTCAATTCAATTTTTATTACCACTTAACTGGCTTTATTTTAATTCCAATTGGCTTTCCTAAATTTCTGTTCAAATTTAGTTTTAAGTCAAACAATATTCCCCTAGGAATTTTTAAACAGTTTACTCTTTTCAAAAATCAAATTTTCCTTTTTGAAATTCAACACAACTTGTTTTTCCCAAATCAATTCAAAAACAATGTCTTTGGTAGTAATCTGTCACTTACAACTCGAAATTGAACACCGATGATGTCATGATCATCATCGGAATCTATTTCCAGCTTTCGAAGTGAGTTCAATACTATATCGCTTTTCAAAACCATTTCTAGCATTTCCACTTTGAAATTCATCTCAAAACATCCTTTTACAATGTTGGAAACAATTTAAAATCTCCCAGGATCTTAAAATTTACATATATTTAATCCAAGTCTATTTACAAACCCTGTTTCAAATTTCCAGGGTTTTAATTTCAATTCTGATTCAAATTCAGATTCAATTCATCTTATTTCATATATTTTACTTATATGAATTCTAATTGGTTATTTACATAACCATTTCGCATTTTTATAATCTTACTCGATTATAATAACAAACAATATATCCAATATATATATCAAAATATACTTTAGGTAAAATTATTTTCATTTACCCTCTTTTCAAAACATATCGTGCCGACCCATCGTATTCGAGTGTTTATAAACTCCTACCGATAAGTGGATCAAACTGATCGACCAGAACCCATAAACGACTCAACCAATAAATCTCCACAATATAAAACAATTTTTATATCAATAACAAATACGCTCACTCGTATATATACACTCAACTCAATCTAGGGTATTACTAACCCCATCTCTACTGAGTCACGCCACAGAGCAAAGGTAATTCACTTAACTTAAGCTCTGATACCAACTGTAATGACCTGGGTTTTTGTCGACCTTGGTTATCACCATAAACTCAATGATGACTAAACAAACATCGAAAAATACCGGATGATTAATGAAAGAAATTAGAGGGTGAGGAAAGATAAGATAGAAACTTAGAATAGAAGAAGAAGAAGAACACAACGTCAGAGTAACACGAACCTCACAGCGGAACGAATAACATATAATAGATAACATATCTTTGAAATATAAATATGTACTTGAATATACATATCATTTTCAAAGTACAGCACTTACAACACAGCGGAAATAAAGTATAGATATATGATCCTGAAGCCTCCTGCTCCAGCTCTTCAAGTATCTGTAAATCCCGACTACTTGACTGCCCATACAAAATTGGGCACCCAAGAGTTTAGGGAAAACAAAACAAAAAAAACTCCGGGTCAGTCATGAGACTGGTATGAGTAAAACAGTTTAAAACAGTTTAAGTAAGTAAATGATATCTCATAAGACCACGCCGTATAACGGAACGGGTTTTTCCCTTATGAGAATCCAAATTATCTTTATATCAAAAACCTTTTGATATTATAATAATGTCTATCAACCACAATATAATAATCATCTAGCAGAAACGCTTTCATCTCACGTTCTACATATATAGTATACAATCAAAACCGCAAGCACGTATTGGGTAATGGATTTCCAACTATGAAAAGGTATGGAACCACCTTTCGCTGGTGTACCTCTAGAGAGGAATACACTGAGTTCAACAAGAACATCTTGCAACCTGGCCACACATGACCGACCACTCATTTCGCTTGAGTGTATCGAATGTATATCACCAACGGTTGGGATCAGCAACCATTTTCCGAATGGGACTGCATCAATAATAGATTTTTAGAAGTAAATGAAACTCTAGATCAGGTGATTATACACCCTACTTCGGAGCGACCGACTTAGCCATGATGCCTGCCCGATTTCTGTCACTTACCGGATGTGAGGCTAGAAGCTACGTTTTATCATCACACAAGATTCACTTCGAATGCCACATCGTCAAATCCATCAAATCACCGATTGACGTCCTCAACAACAGATTATGTGTTAGCTAAAATAAGTTTCCTTCTCCGCTTCCATTCTTGGTACGGTTGAAGAAATCAATATACGTGATCGTCTGGAAATACTCTGTCAAACATTCGTCCATACAAGTCATCCAGGAACAGGATGAACCGAAGGCACCATTCAGTACATCCGTCTTAGGCACTGTTACCTAAGACCTATACAATAGCCCTTGCACTTTACTCCATCTTCAATTATCTTTGGCATATATGATTCGCAACGCTTATGCCAATAAAGAGTGGTTCTTTGGATAATAATCCAACCGGTCTCTCCATATTAACAATGTTAAAATGATCAAAACTTCGATAGTCTGTGATTTAACCATCAAAGAAAAACAGGTGTGCAAACAACGATATTATTTCCAAATGGAAATTCTATCAATCAATCATATATATATATATATATATATATATATATATCCTTATTTTCTATGTTTAGAAAATATACGTTATTAACACTGGAAAACATTTCCATTGTTTATTTACATATCACTATCATTTCACAACTATCAGTCCCTGACTGTAAACTAGTGGGAGAACAATTCTCTAAGTATAAACCCCGAAGGCCGAAACCAACATCAGATCGATACTCAGAAAACTATTCAACTTAACTAACCTCTAGTCAGTTTCTAATCTTGTTTAACTCTATTTCTTTACCTCTATTCGATTTACTCTAACTGATTAACTCAAATTCGAATAACTAATATTCGATTAATTCTTATTGATTTACTCTAACTTATTAACTCTAGCTGATTTAACTCTTTTAACTCTATTTGATTAAACTATATTCGAATAACTCCCCTTTAACTCTATTTATTTAACAAATAAATATCTCCTTTTAATTCTATTTATTTATACAAATACATATCTCTGTATCTCATCTTATTTATTTTACAAATAAATAATCCATTATCTTGTCTTATTTATTTATTAAATAAATAAATAAATAAATTCACTTTATAAATAATCTATTTATAAAGATTTCCTTCATTTATAATCCCCACTTAAATGTATTTCCTATTTATAAATATTCCATTTATAAATATTCCTATTTATAAATATCCTATTTATAAATATTCTCTTTTATAAAATCCTCTGATTTTATAAATATCCTCTTTTCAGTATTCACTTTGACAAATTCCCCTTTTCTCCAAATCCCGGTATGTTATGGTGTTTAACATATCAAATTACGATGTCCAATATTGTCCATACACACACAATCAACAACAGGTTATAATTCACATCATATATCGAAATATATGAAAAACAATAAAATAATTGTTGAGGAATCCAGTCAGATTCCTCCAACCTATTTCCCTGCATCCACAGATGTTACATAATAAAATCAACATCACTTTCAGTTCCATATGATATATTCCGATAAACAGAATCAATATACAAATTCAACTAACTGACTAGCAGTTCAATCAAACAGTCGACACACAGTCAATCAGCCAATATTTAACAGTTCTAAAAATACAACATGAAATTATAAACTGTTCAGAGTTAGTGAGATTTACTCACTTTGGACGATCATCGTTAATAACGATAATCATTGCTTGATTCAGACGGACAATTTATTTTACAATAAATTGTAACGAGCTCAGATTCGCTCCCAGTCAGTTCCATTGTGTTGTCGTCGTCCATACGATCCCAACGGATCTTGTTTCGCTGAGTTTCGATCAAGTATGAATAAGTTATTATACTTTTAAGTTAACACAGATTTAATATACACAAATTTCATTTAAGTAAAACTTTATTGGGCTCACCCCATTTCTTGGCCCGTTCAACGTTTTAAATACCCAGCCCGTTTTAGACTTCTTCTTCCCAAATCCAGAGAACGCGAGCTCCAGGTAAAACTTCAACCGCCATTATTCACGTTGACCACCTCGTTCTATCCTTCCTCTTCATTAAATTCGAAACAAACACCACCATAACCTTCCACTCTATAATCCCATCAAACTACACACCATATTAAATCTCTCGCACCATTTTCCTTTTGATGTTCCTTAGCCCAGAACTGACACACTCATCCCATACAAGTACGGACGTCAATCTTCTCCAAACCCACTCAAAAGAATTCAACAGAAACCACTACAAATCATCTCATCGGCCACCCTCCCTTCCTCATGTATTTGCAACCATATACGCAGTTTCTCAGCCACCCAAACCCGCGCTCATACTTCCCCTACCTATTCGTTCTTCTAGTTCGAACCCCAAAAATCTGCACACGTACGACACTCGATCCAAGAGACCGAAAAACCCACCTTGTTTCACAAACGCCCTCCACTGTTTCATCATGGTTTTCCACCGTTTCATGACTTTGCAACCTTCCCGCTAAACCACCTCGCATCAGTACAGATCCCGCGTCTTCACTACCTCTGTACTTCAGACCACGTCCCATGATACAGAGATCCGACTTCCCAAACCCGTGAGTATTCTTCCCCATACACAAACGTGTATACTGCTCCCATATATTTCCCCTTTGGCCATCGTTTCCACCTCCGCTCGATCTACTTCAGCTCACCACCCTAAGACTCAAGACTACAGGGTTTTATCGTATATCTGTATTGGGTTATTTAGTAGAGAATATGTTTGTATGTTGGAGAAGCCTACAGTAACTCAGTTTGCAATTCAAAGAAAAGAATCTGGCGACTGTGCTTTGATCCAAGAATTCGGTTTATAATGTTATAAAGGGTATTATATAGGTTTTTTTTTTTGATTTAGAGGTTGACCTCTTTCCACGTTTTTCCCCTTTTTGTTTTGTTGCTGCCGTTTCCTTTTGATGTGCAGAGAAAAAGATGTGTCGGTGGCCTTGTTTATGTTTACAAATTTTGTTTATAGCTTTTATTTTATTAATTTATATAGTTACATACCGCTACAGACAGAAATTAAAACACCATCGTGATGAGCGAGGTGTCCCGACTCCAGAAATATAATAATATCGGTAGGTTTGCTTATATTGTGAAACCCTAAAATCGCTGATTAAGGGTGCAAAATACTCCAAATAAAAAGTCGTTTATTTAATTAATTAAAAATTACAATAAAATTCTAAAAATTAAATTATCACTACATCTCAAAAAAACCTTGTCTAAATTCGAAACCGGTATCTAGTTATATCGAATAAACCGTTACGGTCGATAAACGATTCTATAGCGACTATTTTAAAATTTGATTTGATCATAAATCAAAATCTACACGATAAAATCCAGGTTTTTCTCTTCCATTAGAAAAATATACTCCACCAGCTCCACACGTTTCTTGTTTCACAGAAATCCGACCTAAAACGGCTTCTGTATATTCGCTTAAAGTTCGAATCGACAAATCGCGAAATGTCACGCCATTTCGAGCTCGATTATAATTATAATATAATTTATACGTTCAACCATCGTTAATTAAATATATTCGTTATCGTAATTCAAATTTTAAACTGAATTATATATTTTGAATTGCCCAATTCATACGATATCGCCATTTCAGCCCATTCTGGTTATTTCAGAATTAAATATATTATTTAATTATTATTTAAATTAAATATTCATTCTTATTTAATTCAACGACCATTATATTCTCTAAATCACTATTTATATCATTAAAGAAATTAATTATAATACCCCTGAAGATGCGGGTCATTACACACTTAGTCATGCGACCTACCCGATTATTTCATCAGTTCCTGGTTGTGAGACCTAAGGTCACAATGTATCTTTATGATAGATCACACATATATTTATTTTGAATGCCATATCATCATACTCGCCAAATCACAAATTGATTTCTCCGAAGATTCCATGGGTATACAGCTAAGAGAAATGAATTCCTTCGCCACCAAACGTAAATACATTTGAAGAGATCAACTTACGTGATCTATTATATATACTCTGTCAGACATTCTTCCATACAAGTTGTCCTTGGACTGGACAAACTGAAGGCACTATTCTGTAAACCCATCTTAGGCAATTTCTACCTAGGATTTGCCAGAACAGCCCTTGCATAAACTTCGTCTTCAATTATCTTCATCATATTTGATTCACAACGCTAATGCCCATATAGAGTGGTTTTCAGATAATAAATCTGATCCCGGTCTCTCCGTATTGACGATGGAAAAATGGTCGAAACTTTGATAGTCAGTTATTTAACTATCAAAGGAAAACATCCTTACACACAACGATCTTATTTCCAAATGGAAATTTTATCGATCAATCATAAATCAAAATTTTTCCATTTAAATTGATTTATCATTAACTTATTCATTTTTCCATTTCTCGTTTCCATATATTCATAAATTCTTATTTTCTAACTTTAGAAAATATACATTATTAACATTAGGAAACATTTCCATTTCTTACTCACACATTGCTATCCTTCCATATCTATCAGTCTCTAACTGTAAGCTAGTAAGAGAATAACTTCGTAAGTATCAACCCCGAAGGCTGAAACTAATATTAGATCAACACTCAAAAAACCATTCAATTTAACTAACCTTAAGTAAGTTTCTAATTCCCTTAACTCCATTTCTTAATCTCATATCGAATCATTTCTTATGTTATTCTCGAATTCCGTTCACGAATCTACTTCTTTTATGAAAAACATTGATTATAACGATAACATTACAATCCCTACTTCGAAATACCTAACTTAAAAATATGACTCGTATTCCTTATTTTAAATAAATAAATAATTAATTAATAAAATAATTTTTGGTTAAAAATCGGAAAGTATATAGTACTTTCCTAAATTCGATATAATCGAATTTCAACGTATAACCCTCTTTTGAAAAGTCCCTATTCGATAATTCCATTTCGAATATTATTCGATTAACAATCTGAACTTCAGAATAATTTACCGTTTTAGGTCAAATCAATTTCTAAATTCATTTCTGAATTTAGAACTTCCCAACAATTACCAATTTCCTTTTATAACTATTTTAAATCTACAAAACGTTTTCTTTTAAATCGATATTCAATTTAAAACATGGATATTAATCCTTTACAAAAATTTGGACTCGTTTTATCAAATCAAAACTTGATTTCATAATTTAAATACCAACATAGTTTCAAATTCCAATTCTCGAGTCATTTTATAACTTCTTATTTGCATTTCATTTTATTTATCAAATCTCGTTTACATGTCATCTTCATAGTTGATTTTATTTAATAAGTTTATAATTCTCTGTCGCCTTTATATTTGATTAAAATATACCGGTTTCCAGCCGAATATTAATTATCTTGTCAAATCCCGATTTATTCAATATATAGATTCTTAAAATAAATTATTTCATAACACTTGGCCTAGTCAAATTCTAATTACAAATCTTTATGGATTTTATTTTAATCCTATTCAAATTTCGAACATCGAAATAAATTCCATCGTTTCCTTTCTTTTTAAATAAATTCTCAATTTCCCGTTTTGAATTCGCTACTGAATTTACAATCCAAATTTTCCATAGATAATTATTTTTATTTCATTTATAAACATTATTTATAAATCACACTACTTGTTTTTATTATTAAACAAGTAATTTATTTCTAGCCCACTCGAAATTCCATTCCTATTTTTAAAATAGATTTTCCCTTTTCAAATTCATATTCCATCCTTCATAATTCCCTTTATAAAGGGTGTTAAACTGATTTTTACTTCTCTATATAAATTCAAACTTATAATTTCATTTATCCAATGATACATAATTTTCTTAATTTATAAACATCATTTAAAAATTATTCTTGCTAATTTATTTGTTAAAAACAGATTTCTATTAAATATTTGCTTTAAATCTATTCTCCCATAATTCTTTTATAACTGGAAATTCCCTTTTTAAAATTTCTATTAATTTTCCAAATATTTCTTTTTATAAAATCCATTGATTTTATATAAATTTATAAATTCATTATCCACTTCAAAAGTTCCTTTTTATATTCCAATATTGCTTATGGTATTTTAAATACCGAATGAAAAGGATCAACGTCATCCAAACACACATAATCAATAACAGATTATATATCACATCATACATCACAATATATGAAAAACAGTAACATAAATGTTGAGGAATCCAGTTGGATCCCTCCAACCTGTTTCCCTGCATCCACAAATGTTAAACAACATAAATAACACGAATTTTATATCAATATGAATATTCTGATAACAGAATCAATATTTAATTAACGATATATATGTATATAACTATATCTATATTTTCAACCAATTAATTAGCAAATAAATCCAAACAACCATCACACAACAATCAATCATCATTTATCAATACTAAATTATGTTTAAAAAATATAAACCGGACCGAGTTAGTGAGTTTGCTCACTTTGGTTGTTAATCGTTAAATAACGAATAATGGTCGATATGTCCATTCAAGTGTTTTATTCCACCATAAATTGCAACGAGCTCCCAATACTCCAAACCAGTTCCATTGTGTAGCCGTCAATCATACGATTATAATGGATCAGTCCACTCGGAAATCTTATACAGTATGATCGACATATTTAATTTACATGATTATATAACAATTTAAATAGTTATAAATTTAAGATTATGGTTATTGGGCTTTACCCTATTAACCCCTGGCCCAAAACAAATTTAAACTTCACCAGTTTAATTACTTCTTCCCCGTCATAAACTTCCGTAGCTTGCTCCTCTATTTCAAGCCATGACTGCCCCCGTTTATAGTGACTCCATCCTCTTATCTCCTCCTTCTTTCACCAAAAAATCAAATTGAATATACCAACAACCTTCTCTTCTCTATCTCTATCTACCCACAGCAAAAACATACAAATCGCATTTCTCTCCACCGTCGCGGCTTCCAACTAATGGCTGCCTCTATAGGAACACCCACGATAAAAATATGCACCGATCCCTTTGAAAATTTGGTAGCACATTCTAGTCGACCTCACGAACTTAGTTGTACCCACAAAAACCCATCCAATCTCCCTAGTCTCGACGTTGTCCAACCTTAATCTAGTGCTCAAAATATGGACATCGAGAACGTTGATTGCACCACTTAAAATGGGTATCACAATGAAGATTTCTCGTTGTTAAGTCCAAAGAGATAAATTTCAGAATTTATGGATTTGATTTGGATTTTCTAGAATTTTATAAAGAAGGATTTTCTTCACGTTTTGAAATATGGAAGCGGCTATGAAAGCATTGACCACCAGAAAAAGTTAGAACGCAGGTTTAGGGATGCCAGGGTATTTATTGGATAAGGAAATATTTTCATATTAATATTTATTTTAATGCTATCAATATTTGTTATTAAAAATCTCTATTATCACATACAATATCCAAATCCGACAAAAATGCACATGCAGCTACGGTTCGACATTACAGACCCAACGAAACTTGTTTCGTCAAATTCCGAGTCCGTTTGCTCACACAGTGTAATTTTAAAGTCAAATTATTGACCATATGTAATTTGAAATTTGAAATACTGACTCCAAAAATCACGAAATTTGAAATTTAACGATAATTTAATATTCTGGATCTAAAAAAATTAGTTTCGTTGAAAACGAAGGTCGTTTGTAAAATTGGCTATTTTCTAAGGTCTTACATAATATTAAAATATTCAAAAACAATTAAATTAAATATTAATAAATAAATATTATCGTATATACGCACATAGAATATCATATGACACCAAAATAAACATATTTGGATTTATAACTTGATATTTCAAAATCCAAGTCAAATCGATATTCAATTTATATTAAAAAATCCTTTCATAATATAAATAAATCATTATAATTTATAAATGCATTCCATAGCGACTATTTTAAAATTTGATTTGGACATAACTCACAATCTACAAGATGAAATCTCATTTTTTTCTTTTTCATTAGAAAAACATCGTTCAATAGATTCGAGCGTTTCTTGTTTTAAAGAAATCCTACTTATAACAAATCCTGTATATTCATTTAAAGTTCAAAACGTAATATTACGAACTACCGCACCATTACAAGCTCATTTTTAAATTATATTACAAATAAATACGTTCTAACATCATTTATTAAATAGATTCGTTATTATGATTTGAATCTAAACTTAACCAGATCTGTTATACTATCCACTTCACACAATATTGCGAATTCTACTATTTCCGACTATTTCAAAAATTTAAAATTTATTATTCCCTTATTAATATTAATTAAAATTTCCAAATTATTTAATTAAACAACAATTTGAATCTCTAAATCACTATTTTAATAATTAAATAGATTATTATATCGCTAAAAACCCGGGACGTTACATTCCTTCCCCCTTAAAAGAATTTCGTCCTCGAAATGACTAAGTTGGAAAAATCCTGCCAACCCTACTAACTAGATTGAAAATATTTTGGTTTACTAATTAACTTTAGTTTCAACTGAACCAATCTCTACCAATTAAAATATTAATTCATTTTAAATAAATAAAATTTTCAAAAATTCTGAAAATTTTCTAACACCTTAAATTTTAAGAAAATTTCACCAGCGTCTCCTTTGTATGGCTCAATCAGTACAACTACAACTCGCCTCTCTAGGCCTTCTCTAATCCAAAGAAAATCAAATAGCCAAGCGGCTTGCCAAATAGGCTCATAAAATCTCATACCCAATTAGAATATAAACCGGTACCTTTTTTGTCGAGCATTGAACTCTATCTCTTCATTTATTACCAAGTCTGCATATACGTACAAATGCATTCCTAATCAATTCATCCCCAACAAAAATTATTTGCTTATACACAAGCCATATTCCATTTCAAATTCAAGTTCCATTCTTGATTCCAAACACTTGACTTGCCCATCCAATACAATTTCAAAATCCTATCTCACAAATCCAATTTTTCTCGATATCATTCTAATCAAATTCAATTTCCACTTAACTAATTTCAATTCAATAGCTTGCTTTCACAAATTTATATTTAAATTTGTTTTTAATTCAAAAAATCTCTTTCGAGATTTTTAAACAACTTAGCTTTTCTAAAATCAAATATTTCCCTTTTGGAATTCAAAACAACTTGTTTTCCCAAAAAAATCGAAAACAATATCTTTGGTAGTAATCCTACAAACTCGAAAATGAACACTGATGATGTGGCTAGCATTATCAGGGTTATTTTCCAGCGACTGAAGTGAGTTCAATACTATACCATTTTCAAACTCATTTTTTATACTTCCATTTTGAAATTACTTCAAAATACCCTACTCAATGCTTGAAAATGTTTCAAAATCTCCAGGAAATAAAAATTTCCATCTTCTTAACTCAAATCCATTTAAAATAATTCTCCAACTTTCAAGAATTTTAAATTCCAATTATGATTTAAATTTAGATTTAATTCATCTTATTTCATATAGTACACTTATGTGAATTCTAATTGGTTATTTATAGTCATTTCAATTATAATCTAATCTGATTATAATAACGAATAACACATCCGATATACGATAATAATTTCAATATGTATACTCTCTTTATATCAAAATATATTTCGGTAAAATTATTTCATTTACCCTCTTTTCAAAACATACAGTGTCGGTTCATCATATTCAAGTGTTTAGAAACTGTTAAAATCCAAATTAGATCTCAACATCAAAGGTGCAAAAATTGTACTTCACCTATCGGTAAGAAAAGGGGTCACAATTCACAAAAAAAAAGTGAAGAGACACAAATTTTATAGTGGTTCGATCTTAGGAAAGATCTACGTCCACTTTCTCAACAATTTCCATTATCACTTCAAAGGTTACAAGTCTAGGATCATTCAAAGGTACATTCGTATTGTTCATTACTCAATAACATCACTTTAATCAACATAACTCAATGGAAAAGTAGGCGAATTCCACAATATGCAAGGAGAATGGTAAGAAATCTTTAATCTCTAAAATGCTTGATTGCTTTTGGTAGATTTCATGATGAATTTCATGTTTAATCTTCAATTGGAGATGCTAGAAGAGATGGAAATCACTTAGAAATGCTTAGGAATTAATTGGGCAGCCCTCCGAGGTCATGGAATTCGGCCCCCCTCAATGAAGAAATGTGGGGGGTATTTATAGGTGAGATTCAGGCCAAGTGGCAAAGTCGTAATTATCTCCTACTTTCCTTAGGCCGTCAGAGCGACCTAATTTAGTCTGGTCTTAAGACGGCACGAACTAAAGCCAGGCGGGGAGAGCTAGAGCAGGGCGGAATGGCCAAGACAAGGCGGAGCGACTCAAAAAGCAGCAAATAGGAAGCAGCACGACCCAAAACTACTAGATAGAAGGCGGAGTGGTTTAAAGCTTTCAACGGGTTAAAGAGGCATGACGACCGTAGAGCCTAAGGAAGCTTCAGTAGGTTAAATGCTTGGCAGCCTAGAGGATTTGAAGTGTTAAGGACTAATCACGAGCTATGAATAGGGCGACCCGAAAAGCTCGGCGACCCAAACCGCTTGAACTGACTAGAGCACTGTAACGATCTAAATACTTGTAATGGGCTAAACTAATGAAAAGCTCTGTTATGACCTAAGGGCTTATAATGACCCAAACACATTTATTTCCTTTGATCCATATTGTATGGATTAACATTTCCCCCTCGAAGTTTGTATTTATTGAAAATAATACAGGCTTTGACTTGTACAGTTCTGACATGTGTTAGGTCGTGTTAATCCTTAGATCGCGCTACATTTTAGATCGTTTAATGCTCTAGGTCACACAGTTTCGTGGATCGCTATCGGGCCTTTAACTTGAACTTGGCCCATCTACTTTTTACCCATATATATTCTTTGACTTAGGCCGTCATTCCCTCTTACACTTCCCTTCTTGCTTCGAGCTCATTAATGGCAGCTCTTTGAGGTCAAATTTCAACCATCGTTCTGGAGCAATCTTCGATTCAGAGTATCATTGCTTATTCCAGCAATCTCAACTTCAGCAAATTCGATTTCTTTAGAGATTCTACCAACGATCAAGCTGCTCAAATTCAGAGTTCCAAGATTCAGGTTTTATTTTGATTTTAAACTTCGAGTTGGTTTTAAGGATTGTTGTATATTTGCGATGATCTTAGCTCGATTCCATGTGCAATTTTTTGTAATTTGATCATGGCTTTTGCTGATAAATGATGAGCACGCCGAATTGATGATTTTGCATGGTAATTTTCAAATCCATGACTTATCATTTCTTTAAAAGTTGAAGCGCCTTTGTTGATTGTTTCAGATCATTGTACTTTAGCAGCTTATAGGAAATACTCTTGATTAGGTCGCTACAATCACTTTAGGCCATAGATCGTGATCTCAATCTAAGTCGCTATAATAACTTAAGGCCTTAGGTCGTTATTTCAATCCATAGCTTTGGGTCGTTTTAATCTTGAAGCTCTAGGTCGTTCACGACCTAAAGACATAGAAATAGAAAGATGATCCAAGGAACTGGACTATTATTGCGACCTAAAGCTTCTGGCTATACAGAACGACCTAGAGCCTGAAGCTACACAAAAAGACCCAAATACTTAAGGTTGGTGGGAACGATCTAAACGCCTTGAACAAGTTGCTTTAAGCCTTCAAACTTTCGGTTCATACTTTATGCACACTAGATGCTCATGACATGTAATCTCTATTCATCCCGTTGTTTTGTTTTAATATTACTTAATCATGCTTGAGCCCATTGCATTCTGGCCTGCTATTTACTTTCAAACACCATTATTTGTGTAGGATGTCTACAAGGATTGGGGAGATCTCGAGCAAGGGCAACCTTTGGAAACGCCAAAGATCAGACAAGCTCCCTGTGTCTGATACTCAGACCACTTCCAACCAACCTTCTTTGGCTACTTCCTTTGTTGCCTCGACCCTAGCCGACCTTCAAACAATCATAGACATGCCTTGTTATGCTCCTGAGCCGTGAAGATCTGAACTTGATGAGTGATTCAAGGGTTGGTATTTGGAGGGGTTGCACTTTGACCAATTTGACCTAGATATATACCCATCTGACAAACGATCAGTCCCTGAGGATCTGGTCACTCTAAAAAATCACTCATTGGTGCAACTTGAAGCTACTAGGAATTGGATGGAGATGCATTTTGAAGATATTGGAAAGTATACTACGCGCAAATTGGGTTCCTGGAACACCTTTGCTTGTGATCTCCAAAGGCTAAAAAGGGAGAACATTGAATGCATCACTACCTTGGAGAGGGACAAAGCCGCGCTTATTCAGGCTCTCATGTCCCAGGATAAGATTATTGCAGAATTAGCAAATCTTGGGAACAAAACCAGAACTGACCAGTACTGCTCCTTCCCCCTGGTCATGTTGGGCAATGACCTAGTGATGGAAAGAAGAAACTCTCTTGTTTGACCTTTGTTATTTTCTTTTATGCACTATGCTATTAGACCGGTTGTATATGCGGGTGTCGGCCCTCGCCTAATACTTTTATGCTATTTCGTGTCCGAAACCTCTGTGTTGAACTTGTGATGTTGTGATGGTAATGCATTCCGCTTGTTGTACCTTAAGCTTCCATTTTAATTAGCTTTGTCGTACTTTTTGCTTTGCATTAAGATCCAGCAATGGTTTTTGTCATGTTGGGACGAACCATACTTTGAGCTAATGTGCTTCGCATCACTTGTTTTACAGAAGAGGGTGAGCAATTAGACAGCATTGGACTTATACATCACTATCGATCGTCCATATCGATAGTGGATTAGTTAATCATTAATAATGAATTATAGCAAACTTTATTTTGAAATGAATAAAATGTTTGTATTAATCTAATGGTTTAGAACTCATTGGAAATTATTTGCACGAACACAGTATTCTGATTCGAATTCGCATTAATGCTTAAAGTCAGCTAATAAATCTAAAACTGACTGTAGGTTTCGAGCGTTATCACTTTAAGGACTCGCATTTGTGATTTACTCTCCACCCCCTTTTGAGTATCTTGAGATTCGTGCCCCTTGTTTGGGGAGTTATTGTCAGTTTTTCCCATGGGAAGTATTTTGGATTTCACACCCGTGTTCGAGCTAAAATCTAGCACTTATTGCATTTGAGATTTCAAGTTAATTGGTTTAATATGAACTTCGTCTACAATCTAACTTGGTTAATTCATGTTTTGGAGACTTTCATTGCTCAATTACACTGACTAACGCAAGCGCTGGTAGATTGAGAAGGAGTGCCCCGAGAGAGGACTTTGGTCAGAACCCCAATGTTTGTCGTTATCGGATCAGGTGTTTCCTGATGCTGACTATCAATTGGGTGTCCCTGGAGAGGTCTTTGGTTAGGGTCCCAATTTTTGTCGTGATCGGATCAGGCACTTCCTAATGCTGGCGATCAATTGGGTGCTCGTTACTTTTCCCACTTGAGGTTTTAAATTTTATGCCAACAGATTGATCATTCTTCACATCTGACTTTTTCAGATGCTATGCAAATGGATTATACTTTTCACATTTGGAGATTCCAGATGTTACACAAGTAGTTTATCATTGACTTTTTCAGATGCTAGGCAAATGGATTATACTTTTCACGTCTGGAGATTCAAGATGTTATGCAAGTGGATTGATCATTCTTCACATCTAACTTTTTAAGATGCTACACAAATGGATTATACTTTTCACATCTGGAGATTCCAGACGTTACGCAAGTGGATTGATCATTCTTCACATCTGACTTTTTCAGATGTTACGCAAATGGATTATATTTCTCACATCTAGAGTTTGCAGATGTTACGCAAGTGGATTGATCATTCTTCACATCTGACTTTTTCAGATGTTACACAAATGGATTATACTTTTCACGTCTGGAGATTCTAGATGTTACGCAAGTGGATTGATCATTCTTCACATCTGACTTTTTAAGATGTTATGCAAATGGAATATACTTTTCACATATGAAGATTCCAGATGTTACGCAAGTGGATTGATCATTCTTCACATCTGACTTTTTCAGATGTTACGCAAATGGATTATACTTTTCACATTTGGAGATTCCAGATGTTACTCAAGTGGATTGATCATTCTTCACATCTGACTTTTTCAGATGTTACGCAAATGGTATGGGTGGCTGTTATATCGATTCGCGGGGCAACAATCAGTTTCTTTGTTGGATTTTCGACTTGGAAGGCTATTTCTGTTTAGAAACTGTTGCTATGAACTTCTCACTTCAGGAAGTGCCCCTTCGATAAAAGCTACAGCTCGCATGTTTGTTCTCCATGGCGGTTGTTCGATGTCTGGATCTTCACGACTTTCCCATTCACTTTTCAAGGCAGTGCTTTTCTATCTTTGTATTTGTGCATGTCGATATTTACAGCATTTAGCTCTTGAACTAGCGTTGTTGGGGTCGCGATGTTAAGGGAACAAGCGCTTTACAGATTGCCTGCAATATGAAATCATCTTTTAAGAAAGTTTTGATTTAACATATACTTTTGCAAGCGAGGAATCCATTCAAAAAAATATGCTCTTAGTCATAGAGCCAATGTTCGGCGCATCACTTGCAGATTATTACAGACTATTTACAAGAAGTTTTGAATATAACAAAAAGTGAAATGCGAAGTAAAGCATGAACTAAAGGAGAAAATAGAGCATGAGGTAAAGAGGTGGCGATGTTGATCTCTTATTCCGTGCCATTGAAATTGAAGCACAATCAAGGTGATTAGTTGATGATCGGCTTTGGAATGGTTTGAACAGAAGCTCTATTGTTTGGACCGAACTGATCATTTGATGCCCCTTGCCCCTTTGGGAGTTGCTGAAGGATTCATGGCATGCAGATTCTTTACATACTGTTGCAACCCGTTTTTCCTAACCAACTCCTCAATGAGGTTCTTTAGTTGTCGGCACACATTAGTGTGATGACCAGGCTGGTTGTGAAATCTACAGAACTTTCCCAAGTTTATTGCTTTGTCGCTTATCCTTATCAGATTTGGCTTAGCATACTCTTCAGAATTCTTTGTTGCAAGATAGATATTCTCAGGAGTGTCATTCAAAGGTGTCAGCTCTGATGAGTAGAAAAGGCAGGACTTCTTATTAGCCTTGTTGTCATTCCCATCGTTAGTGTGCTTCTACCCCTGAGTACTCTTCTGACTATGTTGGGTGGAAACATTTTAGGGAGCCCCGAGAAGCAAGTTAGCATTTATAATTTGTAGAGGCAAAGAATTAGTGTCGACTCTCATGTACTCTTCGGCCTTTTTATAAACTTCTCAAGCGTGTTTGGTTTTTTCATCTCATGCGAGGTTCTGGATTTCTCACTTTGGACAAAGCGACGTTGAATCGATTGAGAAAAGATTTAACAGATTCCCCTAGATTTTTCTTCATTGCTGAAAGCGTTATAGCATCCTTGGCTTCAGTAGCATACGAGCGGAACTGCTCCTTGAATTTTTTGGTCAAGTCAGAGAATCGGTCTATGGATTTACGTGACAACTTTGTGAACCATAATGATGCAGCACCTTCTAAGTAGAGAGGAAAGTATGTGCATATCATCTCATCACTCACCTTAGCTGCACTCATATGCCATTCATATTTGAACAGAAAATAGTTTGGATCAACAAGGCTATTGTACGGAGGCAAAGCCGGAGGTTTAATTTTCTTTGGACACTCTGCTTCAAGAATTCTTTTAGTGAATGGAGTTCTATCGGGAGAGAAGTCCCATTCCCTTTCATTGCCATTGCCAGCTTGATTCTTCTTCATGACTTGTTCTATCATGTTAGAAATGTACTCTTCTGTGTTATGACACTTTGCAAAGCTGAGCTCTTTACCAACGTTCGTCTAAGCATGCGATCCTGGTTAGAGAGTTTAGGTCTTTTACCTTCCCGATGAGGATGTGCCATTGTGACGGGATTGGTAACCTTTTGACCTTTCATCTCAGAACGATTCTTAGCTTTTGCCTTCAAGTTTTCAATGTTAGCTTCATCCTTGTCACTCACTCAATCATTATCGTTTTCCATGTTGTCGTGGTAGTTAGGATCAAAAGTGGACGATTTTCCATTTTCTTCGAGATCAACATGGACTTTAGAGGGGATGGATTTGGTCAAGCATTAAGGATGGCACCAAGTTTCTCCATCATAGCTTTAGTAGATTCATCCATTCGTTGGTTCACGTTGGCAATAGCGGCATTCAACTCATTTCTAGTCACACCAGCTCCACTTATCGAGTTTTCACCAACATTGAAACGGTTAGCAAGCGGTGTTACTTCATTAGCAACATTATTGATATCTACCACGGTTTTACTAGTAGCTTTCTAAGATTTTGCCTTGATTTCGGAGGAGGATGCGATTTAGAAATTCAATGCAAGGCTTTTAGACTTAAGAAGAGTGTGAAGGAAGGAGATGCAAACGTGGCCCCACGGTGGGCGCCAAATGTTAAAATCCAAATTAGATCTCAACACCAAAGGTGAAAAAATTGCACTTCACCTGGGGCCACAATTCACAACAAAAGTAAAGAGAAATAAATTTTATAGTGGTTCGATCTTAGGAAATATCTACGTTCACTTTCCCAACAATTTCCATTATCACTTCAAAGGCTATAAGTCTAGGATCATTCAAAGGTACATTCATATTGTTCATTACTCAATAACATCACTTTAATTAACATAACTCAGTAGAGAAGCAGGTGAATTCCACAATATGCAAGGAGAATGGTAGGAAATCTTCAATCTCTAAAATGCTTGATTGCTTTTGGTTGATTTCATGATGAATTTCATGTTTGATCTTCAATTGGAGATGTAGAAGAGATGGAAATCACTTAGAAATGCATAGGAATTAATTGGGGAGCCCTCCGGGGTCATGGAATTTGGTCCCCCTCAATGAAGAAATGTGGGGGGTATTTATAGGTGAGATTCAGGTCAGGTGGCAAAGTTGTAATTATCTCCTACTTTCCTTAGGCCGTCGAAGCGACCTAATTTAGTCTGGTCTTAAGATGGCACGAGCTAAAGCCAGGCGTGGCGAGCTAGAGCAGGGCAGAACGGGCTAAGACAAGGCGAAGCGACTCAAAAACCAGCGGATTGGAAGTAGCACGACCCAAAGCTACTAGATAGAAGGTGGAGCGGTCTAAAGCTTTCACCGGGATAAAGACGCATGACGAACGTAGAGCCTGAGGAAGCTTAAGTGGGTTAAATGCTTGGCGGGCTAGAGGATTTGAAGTGTTAAGGACTTATCACACGATAAGAACAAAGCGACCCGAAAAGCTCGATGACCCAAACCGCCTGAACTGACTAGAGCATTATAACGATCTAAATACTTGTAATGGGTTAAACCAATGAAAAGCTCTGCTGCGACCTAAGGGCTTATAATGACCCAAACACATTTAATACCTTTGATTCATATTGTATGGATTAACAGAAACTCATACAGATACAATGGATCAAACAGATTGATCCAAAATTCATAAACAACTCAACCAATAAATCTCTACAATATAAAACAATTTTCATAAAATCTACAAAAATGTTCTGTAGTATATTTACACTCAACTCAACCTAGGGCATTACTAACTCTATCACTATTGAGTCACGTCACAGAGCCAAGGAAATCACTTAACCTTCAGCTCTGATACCATTGTAACGAACATGAATTTTCGACCCCGAAAATCGACATAAAACCCATGTCAACTATTCGATCATCGAGCATTCCACATCATTAATAGAAATAAGTTAGTGGGTGAGTAATAGAAAGAAATAAAGTTAGAATAGAAGAAGAAGAATATAAATACAACATCAGATTAAATACGAAAATCACCGTGGAACGAAGAAATATATTATATAACATAACTTTGAAATAAAAACGTACCTGTATACAATACCATTATCGAAGTACAACACTTACAGCACAACGGAAATAAATAATAGCTATATAACGCTGAAGCCTCCTGCTCCAAGATCTCCAAGTATATCTGTAAAATCTCGACATTTGACTACCCGTACAAATTTAGGCATCAAAGAGTGTAGGGTAAGACAAAATAAAATAAACTCTAGGTCAGTCATGGGACTGGTGTGAGTAAACTCCGACCACTTGGTTTAACTTTTTAAATCCCTTTTTGAAAGAAAGGATAATCGTAAGATTGATCCACACATAAACATAGATGGGTTTTACCTTACGATAATCCAAAACATTCTTTAAAATCAATACTCTTCTGATATTATAATAATCTCTAAATCAAATAAAT
This sequence comes from Allium sativum, assembly GCA_030737875.1. Taxonomy (NCBI): domain Eukaryota; kingdom Viridiplantae; phylum Streptophyta; class Magnoliopsida; order Asparagales; family Amaryllidaceae; genus Allium; species Allium sativum. The sequence continues at coordinate 711,541,141 of CM060919.1, read as the reverse complement.
AGAAATCTAGTGGAACAATTCATCTCACATTCCACATACATAATATATAATCAAAAACCATGGGAGCTTATTGGGAAATGGATTCCAACTGGCAAGATATGGGACCACCTTCCGACAGTGTATCTCTAGAGAGGAATACACCGATTTCAACAAGAACATCTTGCAACCCAGGCTAAACATGACCGGTCACTCATTTTGCTTAAGTGTACTGAATGTTTATCACCAATAGTTGGGATCAGCAACCGTTTCCCGAAAGGGACAACATCAAAATAGTTTAAAGAAGCAAACAAATTTTCTCTAGATCAGGTGACAATACACCCTAATTGAGAGCTACCCACTTAGCCATGCGACCTAACCGATTTTTTTACCATTTCCTGGTTGTGAGGCTTCAAGTCATGACGTATCTTTTTGACAGAACACACATATTTTACTTTGAATGCCACATCATCATACCCGCCTAATCACAAACTGATTTCTCCAAAAATACAACGGGTATACAGCTAAGAGAAACGAATTCCTCCGCCACCAAATGTAAATACGTTTGAAGAGATCAACTTATGTGATCTATTAAATATACTTTGTCAGACATTCTTCCACACAAGTTGTCCTTGGACTGGACAAAACGAAGGCACTATTCTGTAAACCCATCTTAGGCAATTTCTACCTAGGATTTCCCAGAACAACCCTTGCATAAACTTCATCTTCAATTATCTTCATCATATTTGATTAGCAATGCTAATGCCCATATGGAGTAGTTTTCAGATAATAAATCTGATCCCGGTCTCTCCGTATTGACGACGGAAAAATGGTCTAAACTTTGATAGTCGATTATTTAACTATCAAAGGAAAACATCCATACACACAACGATCTTATTTCCAAATGGAAATTTTATCGATCAATCATAAATCAACATTTTTCCCTTTAAATTAATTTATCATTAATTTATTCATTTTGCAATTTTCCGTTTCCATATATTCATAAATTCTTATTTTCTAAATTTAGAAAATATACGTTATTAACATTGGAGAACATTTCCATTTCTTATTCACGCATCACTATCCTTCCACATCTATCAGTCTCTAATTAAACTAGTAAGAAGACAACTTCCTACGTATCAACCCTGAAGGCCGAAACAAACATCAGATCGACACTTAGAAAGTCATTCAACTAAACTAATCTCCAGTTAGTTTCTTATTCCCTTAACTCCATTTCATATATTTTTTATCAAATCATTTCTTACGTAATTCTCGAATTCAGTTTACGAATCCACTTCTTTTATGAAAAATATTGATTATAATGATAACACTACAATTCCTACTTCAAAATACCTAACTTAAAAATATAACTCGTAATCCTTATTGCAAATAAATAAATAATTAATTAATTTATTAATTAAATAAATCTTGATTAAAAATTGGAAAGTAAATAATACTTTCTCAAATTCAATATAATCGAATTTCAACGTATAAGCCTCTTTCGGAAGATCCCTAGTCGGTAACTCCCTTTCGAATAACCTATATTCGATTAACGTTCCGAACTTCAGAATAATTTACCGTTTCAGGTCAACTCAATTTCTAATTTCTTTTTTGAATTTAATACTTCTCAACAATTACTAGTTTCCTTTCATAACTATTTTAAATCTGCTAAATGTTTGCTTTTAAATCGTTATTCACTTTAAAACGTGAATATTATTCCTTACAGAAAACTGGACTCGTTTTATCAAATCAAAACTTGATTTCATTATTTAAATACTAAAACAGGTTTAAATTCCAATTATCGAGTCATTTTACAACTTCTTATTCACATTCCATTTTATTTATTAAATCTCGTTTACATGTCAACTTCATAGTTGATTATATTTAATAAGTTTATAATTCTCTATCGCCTTTATATTCGATTGAAAAATATTGGTTTCCAGCAGAACATTAATTATCTCGTCAAATCCCAATTTATTCAATATATAATTTCTTGAAATAAATTATTTTATAACATTTGGCCTAGTCAAATTATAATTAAAAATCTTTATGGATTTTATTTTAATCCTATTCAAATTTCGAACATCAAAATAAATTCCATCGTTTCCTTTTTAAAAACAAATTCCCATTTTCCCGTTTTAAATTCACTGTTGAATTTACAATCCAAATTATCCACTGATAGTTATTTTTATTTCATTTATAAATATTGTTTATAAATCACACTACTTGTTTTTATTGTTAAACGAGTTATTTATTTCTAGCCCATTCGAAATTCCATTTCTATTTTTAAAATAGATTTTCCCTTTTCAAATTCATATTCCATCCTTTAAAATTCCCTTTATAAATGTTAAATTTACACTCCATTTTCAAATATCGGTGTTAAAACCGATTTTTACTTCTCTATATAAATTCATACTTATAATTTCATTTATCCAATGATACATATTTTTCTTAATTTATAAACATCGTTTATAAATTATTCTTCTCAATTTATTTGTTAAAAATAGATTTCAATTAAATATTTACTTTAAATCAATTTTCCCGTAATTCTTTTGTAACTGACAATTCCCTTTTTAAAAATTCTATAAATTTTCCAAATATTTCTTTTTATAAAATCCATTGATTTTATATAAATTATTAAATTCAATTTCCAATTCAAAAGTTCCTTTTTATATTCCAATATTGCTTATGGTGTTTTAAATACCAAATAAAAAGGATTAACTTCATCCAAACACACATAATCATTAACGTATTATATATCACATCATATATCACAATATATGAAAAACAATAACATAAATGTGGAGGAGTCCAGTTGGACCCCTCCAACCTGTTTCCCTGCATCCACAGATGTTAAACAGCATAAATAACAAGAATTTTATATCAATATGAAATATTCTGATAACATAATCAATATTTAATTAACGACTTATATATATATATATATAACTATATCTATGTTTTCAATTAATTAGCAAATAAATCCAGACAACCATTACACAGCAATCAATCATCATTTGTCAATACTAAATTACGTTTTAAAAAAAAATTGGATAGAATTAGCGAGTTTACTCACTTTGGTCGTTAATCGTTAAATAACGAATAACGGTCAATTTGTCCATTCAGGGGTTTTATTCCATCATAAATTGCAACGAGCTCCCAATCACTCTAAACCAGTTCCATTGTGTAGCCGTCGTTTATATGATCCTAACAGATTAGACCGCTCGGAATTCTGATACAGTATGATCGAGATATTTAATTTACAAAATTATATAACAATTTAAATACTATTAAATTTAAGATTATAGTTATTGGGTTTTACCCTATTAACCCACGGCCCAAAACAAATTTAAACTGCACTAGCTTAATTCCTTCTTCCACGTCATAAACTCCCGTAGCCTACTCCTCCATTTCGTGCCATGACCGCACCTTTTACAACGACTCCATCCTTTTATCTCCTCTTTCTTTCACCAAAAAATCAAACTGAATATACCAATAACCTTCTCTTCTCTCTCATTATCTACCCACATCAAAAACATACAACTCGCATTTCTCTCCACCGTCGCTGTTTCGAACTAACGACCGCCTCGACAGGAACACCCACGACAAAAATATATACCGATCCCTTCGAAAATTTGGTAGCACCTTCTACTCGACCTCACGAACTCAGTTATACCCACGAAAACCTATCCGATCTCCCCTAGGCTCGACGCTGGCCAACCCTAATCTACGGCTCAAAATATGGACGTCGCGAACATTGATCGCACCGCTTAAAATGGGTATCACAATGGAGCTTTCTCGTTTCTTAGTCCAACGAGATAAATTTCAGAATTTATGGATTTGATGTGGATTTCTAGAATTCTTTAAATAAGGATTTTCTTCATGTTTTGGAAATTGCAGGCGGCTATGAAAGCATTGACCACCAGAAGAAGTTAGATTGAGGGTTCAGGGATGCCAGGGTATTTATAGGATAAGGAAATATTTTTATATTCGAATTTTATATTAATATTTATTTTAACGCTGTCTATATTTGTCGTTAAAAATCTCTATGATCGCATACAACATCCAAATCCAACAAAAATGGACATGCAACTACGGTTCGACATTACAGACCCAATGAAACTTATTTTGTCAAATTCCGAGTCTGTTTGCTCACACAATGTATATTTAAAGTCAAATTATTTACTGTTTTCACATTAAAATTCCACACGGCCACATACTTACTCCAAAAATCACGAAATTTGAAATTTAACAATAATTTAATCTTTCGGATCTAACAAAATTAATTTTTCTAAAAACGGAGGTCGTTTGCAAAAATGGCTATTTTCTAAGGTCTTGTATAATATTAAAATATTCAAAAACAATTAAATTAAAAATTAATAATTAAATATTATCGTATATACACACATAGAATATCATATGACACCAAAATAAACATATTTGCATTTATAAAGTGATATTTCAAAATCCAAGTTAAACGATATTCAATTTGTATTAAAAATCCTTTTATAATATAAATACATCGTTATAATTTATAAACAAATTCCTAGCGACTATTTTAAAATTTGATTTGGACATAACTCACAATCTACAAGATGAAATCTCGATTTTTTTTTTCCATTAGAAAAATATCGTTCAATAGATTCGAACGTTTCTTGTTTCAAAGAAATCCGACTTATAATGAATCATGTATATTCATTTAGAGTTCAAAACATAATATTATGAACTAGCGCGCCATTACGAGCTCGTTTTAAGTTATATTATAAATAAATACTTTCTAATATCGTTTATTAAATAGATTCGTTATTATAATTCGAATCTAAACTTAACCAAATCTCTTATACTATACAATTCACACAATATTGTGAATTCTACTATTTCCGACAATTTCGAAAATTTATAATTTGATATTCCATTATTAATATTAATTAAATATTCCAAATTATTTAATTAAACAACCATTTAAATCTCTAAATCACTATTTAAATAATAAAATAAATTATTATATCGCTAAAAATCCGGGACGATATATCCGTTAATGGTATCGCGGGACATATCCTATATATATATGTATATATATATATAATAGTCACAAACACCAAGCCTAAATAATAATATATATAGTAACCACAATTTATCAATAAAAAGTAATGCCATCAATCAACCAACAAACAACACATAAATATTTGTACTAAAAAAATTCGATTATAATAAATTATGATCGAACCAGAGAGTGAGTTTACTCACCTAATTTTTATTTTCCGAATATCCAGTTAAACATTGTATCTTCGCGGTTACAAATCTACTCAAGACATCCCAAATGAATTTATTTGCACACATGATTTATTTATTATAATTTAACGATTAATTGATTATAAATTAAATTGACTACTAACAAATAAATAAATAAATATATGCATTTTTAAATTGGTTAAAAATGCATACCTTACCGTCTTGACCGACCAATGAAGTAGCCTCAAAAATTGTTGATCAACCCCTATTTAAATTAGCCCGAAACTGCCTTTATCACCAATTCGACATTTTCTCGAACAACTCACGAACACTCCACCATTCACTTTTCTATCACTTACATCCCTTGTTTACCGCTGCCCGTGCTTTCTACATTACCCAAAATGACTCCACCACATTGCCAGTCCCAGTCATGACTTCCCAAAACAACATCCACGCACCTAGGAAAAAAAACATAATGTTTTTACCTTCTCATTTGTTACGACTTTGTCGCTTCCACTTTGGACTATTTCCTAGGTCGGCTTGACAAGTTCGGCAAAGTTAACTCCATAAGAACTGAACATCGCGCTCCCTGATCCTTTATTACTAATGCTTTTATCTGAGATATCATTTCACCAATCCTCTTCATATCAGCAAGGATTTCCATCCCTAGCTCGCGAGTTACCCAAGTCAAATCGCCTGATCATCATCTCACCATCCAAAACCATCGCAAATAAATCAAAATCCCCTAAAACACCAGATGCATCGAACCCCAACCATCGACTGACTCAAAGGTCGGCCTCCGCAGTATCAACCGCACCTCCTTCCATAGCTTCAAACTCGAACTTGGTGTCTTTGAAAACTGTTACTAGCACGACAACAGACGTTGCGACATCCTATCTAAAATCGTGAGTCCTTGAATCGTGAATTGGATTTGATTTCCATTTCGGTTTAGTTTCGATTCTTTTCTTTTTCTTTTTTTGAAACAGTGGATAGGCTCCTTGTTTGGGAAAGAAGAACGAAGAGGGGAGAATTGAAATTGGCTTTGGGTTTCAGTAAATGAAAAACAGTAAAGGGCGATGGCAAGATATATATACGCGAACAGGGAACAAGTGGTACAAGACCATTAAATTATTGTTTGCCTGATATTGAGTATGGGAGACAAATTTGTATGCTAATTAACAAATGAGGAAGACATCGTACAAAGATAGGTTTGCAAATTTCATTTTTTTTAGTTCGGACGATTTTCAATTGAAAAGATTTGAAATGAATTTTTATTTAATTTTTTAATCAAAATATATTGCGGTCCATAATTCGCAACCCCGAACCAATATCTACTTGTAACGACCGATGTTTCCAAGTTATAACACTATTCTGAACTCAATGGAACCGATTCTGAAATTTAATTTGACTATATAGAAGAGGGAACAATTTAAATTAACGATTTAAATTAAATTCGATTTTAAATTATGATTCGATTTCAAACAATTAAATACATTGATAATAAATTATTATTATCGTTCTAATTTATTATAGAATTTATATTAATCGACTAAAAAATTTTGATTCAGTTTTAAATCTGAATTCAATTGTTTATTGTTTCCATATTGGACAATTCAATATATTCGAAATTAAATCATATATTGATCATTAAATTGATAAACTCAATATAAAATTCGCTTATTACTCCAATTCAACATTTAAAATTAATTTAAATGTTCGAAATAAATCAATAAAAAATCCGGGACATTACAGTTCCTCATCAAGGAATTAATAAACCTTCGGAGGGATCCTAGTCCTAACCACTTAAGACCCAAACTAGATAAAAAAGGTAAGCCAGCCGCTTAAGACCTTCTCAAGGTGTAGTAATCCTATTTGCTTTCACACAGCAGACTTATATAGTTATATATATACACATTAGACCTCTCACATTACATCATATACCTGTAGATGTTGGATTTGTTGGTTGGTTCCGGGCAGGCTTTTACTCAAGTTGGTTTAACTTCGTGTCTAGTGTACTAATTTTATGAATGGCCCATGGCACTTAGACATCTCACAATAATTAGGCCTACTTGTGGTTGCTGGATATGTCGGTCGGTTCTAAGCAGACTTCTACCATTAATGGCAACTAAACTCGTGTTTATGTGTCACTTATTTATATATTTAAGCCATTCTATATATACGCACACACAAGCAAACAAATATATATATATATATATATATATATATATGTATGTATATTTGTTAAGTGGACATTTCAAATTCGAATCCTAACTAATCGCATTTATTACGTTAATACAACCTTAATTACGTTTATATAAGTAAAACAATAAGTGCGCCTAATTAACGCAAACTTTCTTATAGACGGGGAAACGTTGTAACGAGGTGGTAAATTGTCAGTTTATTCAATTTAAGGAATACAAGTTAGAATTTTCCATATTTTTACCGCTACAACATAAGCTTGATGGCATAATGAACATATACAAATAGCAGTGAATGGAAAACATATATACATAACAATTGCAACTTGTATCCTTGGCATGTAGAAATGATTTCAATACTAAATTAAAATTGAGTGTTACATACACCTACATATGTATGTTTATAATTCATATTTCACCCAATTCACCTGGTTTGGTGTTATGCACCTAAAATGTTTACCTTTGACTTATTTGAATTGTGAATGCGTTTAGATCCAACATAGGATCCATACCCAATTCAAACCATGAAACATTCAAATCCAAACCTTTTTACGATACAATCTAATGATAATAAAGGTGAATCACATAGAATATAAATAATCGTACAATACTAGTATTTACTTTTAATCCAATACAAAAACCACAATTCCAAAAACCCAATTTATCATGACAATTTCATACGTAATTACAAGATGGAAGATTTGGGGATTTTCATGATCATATTATTGAATATCCAAATCTTCCTAGGCATATCAATTCATATGACAAACTATTAAAAACATGAATATTCCTTTAAGCAAAACTAGATTCCACTCACAAATTAGGCTGAGATGTAGTATAGTTGCAAGATCTGCAACGATTCTTAATGTTCAAGCGAGCTCTGATTAACCTTCTAACAATATACATTTAAGAAACATACAATTAGAGTCTTATACATATATGTTTATGCTAAATTTTGAAATCCTAAACTTATGTAAATTGAAATAGAGAGATTTAGAATAGAGTTAGAGAAGTAGAAGTAACCTTCACCCTATTCCCTTTGCTTTTCTATGGAATTTAGCAGCATGGAGGCAGAGATGTAGAATGATTAGGGTTTCTAGTGTGTGGTATGAGGGGTTATTTATACTTGCTCTTGTGAGCATGAGCTATCAGATTAATTAAAATTAATCCAAGCCTTCCATATAAATATGACCTCTTAGAAAACCCTCATCCACGAAGGCCGATTGGGCATTCCAGCCGCCTAGCGGTCGACCGACGGTCGACACCCCTTAAGGGCGAGCGGTCGACCACTTTGTGGTTGGAACGCCCAATTCCGCTGCGTTGCTGAGCTGTTTATTTTACTGATTACGTTCTTAATTTGCTTCATTCTTTTCCATATATCTAATATACGTTGTCCCCTATATCTTATCTCAAAATTTCCCTCTTTTATTTTAAATTATAATTTGGACAATATATATAACATTCACATAATTATATATATATTCTGCATACACTATCCAAATTCATTTGTTCATAACTTTTTCACACATTAACCGTTTTCAGCATATTATATATGAAATCGATTTAGAATTTCACAACAAATCCAAATAAAAGAGTTTTATAGTCTAATTCCTAAACTTGCAAAATCTCAATTTCCATCTACATCATTTAATTGCTTGTTTTTATTTATTTATTTATTAATACTTATGAATTTAATGGGGTGTTACATTGTTGCCCCATTAAAATAGATTTCGTCCTGAAATCTGTTTAAGGGGCGAAAAATACAACTCGCTCGAAACATCCGTATTGTACACCCATGTTATTTATAATTCATCCATAAGCATCCATGACTCATAGTGATTATGAACTGCAGACTCACTAAAGTGGGCTCTACCCTAGCATGTAGGTGTAATAAGTGATGCAATATGTATGTAAACAACTGAAATATGCTATTTCTATATGAGTGTGTTGTGCAATGGTGTTGCATCCGTTTCCTAACATCCAATCTAACAATCACAATGCATCCATAAACGTTATTTTGAGGAAAAGTTACTTGTGAAAAGCTCTGGGTGATTCTGTCTCGTCTTATCCTCGGTCTCTCATGTGCTTTTTGCAGGGTCATATCCTTATTGTACTCGGACAAGGCGAATGGTATTGTTGCAGAATCTCTTGATTCTGTGCTCTACAATCCTTGCAGTGGCATGCGACACCCTGGACTTCAACTAGAGTTTCTCTATGTCCCCAATTTCATAAAGCTCGAGTCTGATAGCAGAATCATGAAGGAATTTCCTTAGACAAGATACATAAAAAACATTATGGATTCCCGATAGATGTTCTGGGAGATCCACTCGATAAGCCAAAGATCCTATCTTCTCGATGATACGAAAAGGCCCAATAATTATAGGAGCTAACTTCCCAGTCTTCCCAAACCGAAGTTTTTTTAAGAGGGGATACTTTTATGAATACCAAGTCTCCAATATTAAACTCAATATTAAAAACAGTCTTTTTAAAAGGTCCATCGCAGCACTCACAGGGTCTCGTCGTTTCCTTAGTGCCCAAAACCGAGGGGAGTTCACATATAATGTTTTCAAATAGCTTAATATTTTGAAGATTTTGCAAAAGAAGCATTTGGCAAATAGGTTGACATGAAGCATTACAAACAGTACATTTCATGTTCATTCTTTCAACGTATATGGTGGATAGTGGAACTCTTTTTCTGCTTTTTTTCTTAGGACTTACTTTTTGTATTACACTGCAACGCATTACACATAAGTGCAAAAGTTAATGCTATTAGAGCGTGGATAAAAATTAAGATTACCTATTTTATATCATACATAATAATTAAGACTACCTTTTTTATATCATACATATCATATAATCTACAGTAAAAACATACAATTATATCATATAATTTACTTCATGTCTTCACATTTCCACTAGTGGTGCTTTGCATTTGTCTGATGCTCCTTCCAAATGATCAATGCATGTCCCTGTAACTCTGAAAAAACACTATTTTTGTTACAAAATTATTTGTAGAATAGTGGAAATGTAAGAAGCAATGATCCAAGATTTCCTGCAATTTCCTTATTACTGTAACAACCATCTTCCTCATTAAGATGTAAACGGCTTCTCTTCTCAGACATGTTTCTAATAATTTTTCAAAATTTCAGAAAATAGTTAACTACAGTTATATGTGATAGTGGTGATATGAAAAAAGAAAAAAAAAATACAATTTTGTATACAATTAATCAACTTCACGAAAATAAAAAGTTTAAACAAACTACTTACTGTTATTACGTTGAATTACTCCGCTTAAGCTTGGATTTATATGCTAGGATTCTAGAAACAAGAAGACGACGGAAAACGCACAGAAAAAGAGAAAATAAGCACTTTTTTGTGTGGATACACTGACTAAAATTAAAATTTTAGTAAAAGTCAACAATCCTATAAAATAGGGTGGATTAACTTACTAATATCGTGGATTAGAATAAAAATTACCTTTTCAAAAGGATAACAAGAAAGTGTTCTCAGAACACTTTTTCCATCCAAGGCACTTTTTGTTGAACCTGCTGTCTTTGTGCATTTGTGGACTGAATTAATGCCTGCACAACATTACAAAAATATAAAGGCATTTTCAAATAATAAAGACAACTTTATTTACTACATATCAGCTGCAGTTATGACCACCAGCTATGTCGTTCAGGATCTAAAACTCAAAATAGCCCCTACAAATACATCAAGAACAAGATAGCCGAGATGAGAAAATGGGCGCTTGGAATAAACATTAAAGCATAATCATAAGTACACTTAAGCAAAATGACAGTTAGTAAAGCAAAATGATGGTTAGCAAAATCCCGAACTTGCAAACTTGCGAAGCGCGCTATCGTGTCCCTCTCACTCACTAATCTCCTCTTCAATCAAGAATCCCTTCTCACACTGAAACTCTCTCCGCTTCACTCCCGATTACTAGCGATTCTTCACTAAACACGATTTGCAAAAAGGGTGATTTCTCAACGAATCTCAAATCCGAAGGTGAAACATGAAATTTGTAAACTTGAAACTACAGGCACTCGTTCAATTTCTGATCTTTTTGGTGAAGCTTTGAGTTGTTTCCAATCCACACTTATGATTAAACTTATTGTTTTGAAAAATACTGGATCTTTATTTGTGGATATGGAAATCTGTAAATAAAAATGAGATTTTTTTTTTTTGGTTTTGAATGGGCTGATTGATAATATACTGTGATTTTGTTTCTGATGTGCCACTAGCATGTAGTGATACACGGGGATCTGAAATCTAGAAACTTTTTGTTTGCAAATAAGTAGGAAATTGCTGCAATATAATTCCCAATTTATCAGTGGCATCGGCTGCATTTAAAATATTCCCAATAAACTTGTAACTTACCACTATATGTAACCTTCTTTTGTTTACTGCTTTTACTTATTTGTGTCAAGGTTTAAATAGCTTTGTTTATTCATTTTAGTAGCGCTGCACAATTCACACATCAATTTACTTTGGTTTCTATTACTATTTTGATTTTACTTATCTATGTTAGGTCAAACTAATTACTTATATAGGTATTAATTTTTTTAGTCATTTTTTGAAGGGCATTGTTATTGACACTCCAAATATTGTTAGGCGGAGGCCAATTTTTTATTTTTTCAAAAAATTGTTAAGGGGAGTACCAAGGAGGAAAGTAGCCCCTTAACAAATAATTGTACTTTTACATTATTATCCATTTAGGCTTAAATTGGGTTTTTGTGATTTAGGAGACTTATGATTTTACGGTTGGCTAATTCTATTTATACACCAAAAATTGCTAAACATATACCAAAAAATATAATAAATTAATATACACCATATATTACTTTACATACACAGTTTCTTTTACTAAAATATCCATGTTTTCATCTTCTTTTTCTTTCCTTTTTAAAACTTAAAACACGGTTACCAAAAATTAGAAACTCTTTGCATCAAATTGAGTAAAATTTTACAAAATGAAATATACTTCTTGTACTAATATTGCAAATTTTATTAACTTTATGAAAAAAAATTCAATTTCAACAAAATTACTGTAATTTTACAAAATAAATCAACACTTCTTAATTAGACCATTATTTATGAATGTTTTCTTAATTGAAATTTTAGATTTCATGATTAAATAATCCATTAATATATCTAGTTTGTATCAAATTCCAATACTTTTAAGAATAATTTAATTTTTAATATGCAGAAGTATTGAAAAAGCAACTATGAGAAAATGGTAATTTAGTAATAAAATTTATGAAAAAAAATAATGGTGTATGTTAAGGAATTTTCGGTGTGTAAATAAAGTTCGCCTTTATGGTGAGTAATTTTTAGAAGTAAGGGTAAAAACGTAAAAAATAAAAAATATAGTCACCTACATTGATCCCTCCCTTAACAATTTAAAAAAAGTGGAGTGTCCTTAAAATTTGGCCTCCCCTTAACAGAAAATGGAGTGTCAATAACAATGCCCTTTTTGAATTATCTTTTTTATACACAATGCGCAGATGTGTTTAATGAAAATTATATTATTGAGTTGCCTTTCTTTTTGTTAACTTACAGATTCTAAGCAACTCCCTAGCCTTATTGTTAATTGAATACAACAAATCTGTTAATGAAGTTAACATGGAGTTTGTATAATCCAATCTTAAAGGATGATTAGATTATAGGTTTGGTGCCTCAGCTCTCAAGAAGTTTGAACAGAAGTTGAAATTTTGTGTTTTATTGTATGTTGTGTGTCTTACTTTATAATTTTGGAGGCATGTATGGAAAGGACATAGAAGTTGGAAGACAGTTTCTCTCTATAATCTAGAGCTAATGTTATTTTTTGGTGTTTACTTTAATTTTGAAAACGATTGCGATTTTGTACTTAATAATGGTCCTTTTATGAAGTAATGAAAACTTATTTTCATAAACATCTAAAGATGATCCAGGCTTGCTCGTTGATAAAAGATGACAGTTCAAGTGCATAGATTTAGATGGAAATAGAATCATCACACCCAATGAAATGCAATTCTTTTATGAAGAACAATTCCATCAGATGGAATGTATGGCAAAAGAACCTATGCTTTTGAAGACATCCTCAGTCAAATGCTTGACACGATTGAACCAGAGGTTCTTATGAACTTATGCGTATTTTTAGCAGTTTATATCAACTACTTCATGACATCTGAACAGTCTATGATTTGCAGAATGAAAGCTTCCTCACTCTTCGTGATTTAAATGGGTGAAAACTATTTGGAAATGTCTTCAATATTCTTTTCGACCTTGATAAGTTTGTGGCATTTGAAGTTTCACCACTTCAAAATAACACTCATTTATCCTTCTTTTTTTCATACAAAATAAGATGTAAAAATTGTGATATCATGTGATCCAAAAACAGCGTAATTAACTTCCTTTCCCCAACTTCCATAATTCTTTTCTCCAAACTTCCTCTTTACTTCCAATCTATTCCTGTCCACCATTACGTTTATTCTTTTCAGAGCAATTTCATTTAACAGTTCGACTTCGTGGTTGTTCATCCATAACTTTGCTTCGTGATTTTGGCCGTCTGATAGCGAATTATGGTGATTAAATATTTATTCTGCCCTCACGAATTCATTACATTTCAAACTATGTGTTATAATGTGTTGTGCATTTATGTTGCCTTTTTCCCTTTATTATTTTTCCTTTTGGTTCATGTGCTGTGGACATAGGTGTCCATCTTTATATCTGTTGCTATTCGCTTTCAATTACTTATAATAGTGCTTTTTTCCCCAAAAGTGATATTTTAAATATTTTTATACTTGGTGTTATTTTAAGGTATAATCATATGAAATCGTATGAAGTATAAATATTGATAAAGGTCAGTTTGATCTCACTGTCAAGGTGTCAGACTTGAATAACAAGTAACAGATTTTGACCTACCAAATTCTTTCATTCCAATTCAACCAATTTCAAACAGCTACATTGGAAAAGAAATATATATTTTTTAAAACTCAATATATGTTAATTGCTACCAACTATGGAAATCTCCTCCTCTACATTCAGTCTATCTATGGGACAGAGCCAGATGCATCGCATTCCTATCTTCCATTTGGATTGTAGGTGAGGTACCACTTAATTTTACATAATTAGTGATATACTTAATGTTTAATCATTAATAAAGCTGTGGTTTCCTTCAATTTTGGACTATGTTGTTTCCTTTATTTACTTACAGGTCTGATACATATTGTGATGTTAGAAATACTTGGTGGATGTAAGCCATATGAAAGGTTACACGAAAATTTTGAGACACTGTAATAGGAAAAACCTATTATATAAATTAATTACAAATAATATATATACGTATAGATGTAGACCTAGAGAGGTAACATGAAAATTTTGAAACACTGTAAGTGGAGACTGGTTAACACCTTGCATTGGTGCATACAACTGAAAGTATCTGGTCTACATGAAACAGCAAGACGGAGCTAGCTGTTTGAAACAACAAGCATGAGCTTGCTTGATGTGTTGTTTCAAACAGCAAGCTATGTGTTTCTCTAAATGGGAGTACAAGTCAGGAGACTGTTATAATATCGTAAAAGCGAACTATATAACTAGTAATATTTATACTTCAACGTAAGATAACTATATAACTTACCAAACTTGGACTGCAAGACGAACATTGACAGCTGTTGAGGCATCTTGGCTGACTTGTGAAAGCTAAACACCAAGGCTCTGAGTCATTGACGTGAATTGTTCAGCACTGACAGGATTCCGGTTTGTTGAAAGCCTAAAGTGCTTTCCAATTCAATGCAGGCATTCAAATACTTTACCTTGAAACCATGAAATTTGTAATTTAGCAGGTTACACTTACACATCAACAATTACAAATTAAAGATGTCTAATAATGATTTCTACAGCATTATATAGCAATCACTCAGTTAGATGAATTATTTTAGGCTGGTCAAATGCAATATGGTGAATCCACTGTGATACACCTCATGCTGAGAAGTGAGAAATTTGTTCAGATAAAAAATGGTTGTTGAACTACACAAAGTTCTTTAGCCTATCACTTTTGACAAAGATGCAGAGATTTTAACCTATTTCTGGTCAATTTTATGGAATTTCTTTCCTTGAAACTAAAAATTAGTAGTACCCACATAGCAAGTGTGTTTGTACATATATGAAACAGTAGGATTTGACATAAGCTCATGTTGAACTTGCAGATAACAGTTGGGTTTACAGGTTATTTGCAGATGAACCCTCACAGACAATAGATATGAGACAAATCCTCAAACTTAAAATTAGCAATATGAAATAAAATCAATAAACAGAATGGTGGAATCGAGGAGGCTTCTCGACGCCTAAATCAGATTTTTACCTATCAGCCGGTTAGCACGAAGGTTTCTAGGTTGAATCAATGAGGCTTCTGGACGCCGTCGACGGATGGGATAGATTTACGAGCAGCTTCAGCGAAAATTACTTCCATATGGGATTTTACTTGGTTTAAGTGTTTGATGTTCGTAAGCTAGGGTTCATGAATCAGGAAAATTAGGAGGAACCGTAACAAAGAAAGGAATATGTTTGGATTTAAAACAAGTAGGGGCATCAGTGGCGAAGGCTTAGATTCTGCTGGAACATCAGATTTCTATTGTACGCTCCATATTTTTATGAACAAGAATGTGTAGATTGCTAATGATGAATGTTAGATTATATTATTTCAACGGTGTAGATTGCATGGTTGTGGGTGCTGCAGAATCTAAAGCAATACTACCGTACTACGTGTTTACTTTGTGACCTTTGAGATGTAATATGTTCATTTTTGCTCAAGTTAAACAGCTTATGCGAGTTTTACTAAACCGAAAATTCTGAGTTAAATAATATCTATAAATATTGATCTTCATTTATTCAATATTAATTACTAAATGTAGATAATAAATATTAACTATATTTCACTAATTATTAAAAATTAAGTATAACGAATTGTTAAATATAAAAAAGTTATTATTGATTGTTTAAATTAATTAGTAATTATAAAATTATTTCTTAATGCAGTAATCTACATGTTTGCGAACCACAGATGTGTAAATGCACTTCATTTACGCGAATGCATGATGTAACATGATGTATGACTGATTTATATCTTGATCGGCACTGGCCAGTATTGCGCAACTAACCAAATAGATGGCAGAATTAAACATATGACTGCCTGTAAATTATACCACCAAACCCAAAGTTTAATCAAACAAGGAAAAAACTGGCAAAGTAGCAAAAATCACTAAAGGAACATCATGCAATCAGGACCAGTACAATACCAATTAGGTTCCACTAAAGACATCATGCAATTCAATACCAAAATGAAATTAGAAGACAACAAGCTAAGGAAAAGAAACGTATAACACGGCCATAATGGTAACAAATTAAAGCTTCATTGCTAATATCAACGCTAGATCCACTCACCCAATACCAAAGAATGCACCACCAAGAAAATAAATCCCAAAAACAAACTATAAGACAACACCAATAATTCACAGAAATCAATAGCATGCTCACCCTTCTAAAGAATCAAATCTTTTAACCTCCAAATCCATTAAGTGTTCTTCCCTGCCACTTCAAAGCGTATGCGACATCCGTGGCAGTAGCAGTCTTCCTTTTTGCATGCTTGGTATAAGTAATGGCATCACGAATCACATTCTCCAAAAAGATTTTCAAAACCCCTTTGGTTTCTTCGTAAATCAAACCGCCGATTCTCTTGATGCCTCCTCTTCTTGTAAGGCAACAAATAGTGGGCTTTGTAATTCCCTATATATTGTCATGGAGGACTATACGATGACGTTTGGCCCCTCCCTTTCCAAGACCATTACCTCCTTTTCCTCTTCCTGACATTTTGAACTCTAGAAATTGATTTGGGGATTTACTTGGGATTTGATTGCTCTGCGATTAACGATGGGTTCTCTCTAGGTTGGGTTCGAAACTTATGCGGTAGTAATCCGTGTGCTAAGTACTGAGATGTTGTACACTGTCTGATATTTAATCTTGGATGGTACGATGAAATGGTTCCTTTTTTCCGTCGATAGATAACTAATCTTGGATGGTGCTTTCTCCCACTGCTCATTTACATCAATATTTTGCTGGATTTAAACTTTTAAACCATATTAAATGCTACTTTTCTTAATACTTATTACATATTATTTTATTATTAATTATTATTAAACATAATTAATTATTAATATCATTAATATTTAATAACTAAATATTATAATTAAAATTAGAATATATTTAATTTTACTTTATCTTAGTCACAATTTATAGAAAATTTTAAAATTAGAATATAAAGTATTATACAATTTAAATTAGACTATTAATTGAACTTTTTCAATATTTTAAAGTTTAGAATTTTTGATTATTTCGTGTCAAATAATAATTGTTTTTATAAACTTTATGATTTATTTCAAATTTATTCAAGATGAATTCAATTTTTAAAAAAAATTCGAAATACAAAGTATAATTATCAACTATAATTATAAAATATAAGTATCAACTATAATTATCAATTGTAATTATTAAATACAATTATATAAAATTAATTATTGAATACTAGATACCATTTCATAAGTATAAAATTTTATTCTTAATTATTAAATAATTATTATAATAAACTGATATTTTCATCTTTTGCAAATCTATTGGAATTCTGAAGTGCCAGCACACTGAAAAATACAAACCTGGTGTGAAACAAAAGTACCTCAACTACAAACTACATACCTACTAAACATCTGATTCGAGGATAGTGAACAACCCTTGTCTTCAACAGAACGATATACATGGATGTAGCCCTTTAAAATAAAGACTAAGTTAAGGGTAAAAGGAGCTAAATCCGAGTCACAGATAAACTTCCTATCCCAAGAAGGAACAGAGAAAGTAAACGAGTTCTCCTTACCCTTGTCGCCTTCAGTAGCTAAGACAAAACCATCTTCATCACCAACAATATTGTAAAATAAACATCTAGCCTCGGTTTCTTCGTCACCAATGTATGAAAAAAAATACTATCTTATTCGGGAGAGTATCTCACACCCAAGGGAATATGGTGCCAAGCACATTCAACAGTAGACCAAATGACAGAAGGGGAGACAGTAGAAGGGGAGACAGTAGACTGGATAGGAATAGCATACACCAGAGGAGGAGGTGTCATAGGGGAAGTAACACGAGCATATGAAGTAGGGGGATCATGCGAAACAACAGTAGGATAAGAGATAGCATCAACAAGGTCCAAAGACCCCACAACATGAGCCATAAAGGAGGGGCGACACATACCAATAATCCATATACCATGACAAAGTTATTAAAACACTGGTTATGTGAGTGAAGATCACCCACCTGTCCATGTTCTTTTCTCTCAAACGCTTGTTAACCTTAGCTCCACAACAACTCTGTTCCTTCCATAGTTTTGCACATGAGCTGGAAAGAACAAATTCAAATTTTTGTGATTTTAGTAACTTACTAGATTTTCGTTGTTGAATTTAGAAATGAAGTAGATTTTTAGGTTTGATGGCTTCCAAAAGAAGTCTTTTTTTCCGTCTAAATTGAATGTAAGGTTCTGAACTATAATATAACCATTAGTTGTTACACATTTTAATAACATATTTTCACAAAAAGAAATAACAATAATAAAATTAAATTAGTACAAATAACTGCACTTTAACATCAACTTCAAATAGACAAGAAACTTTGTTTTTCCCACTTTCGGAACAGCTTTACACATAGGAGATGAATAAATGAAAATTAAACCTGTTTACATTGTACGGTACCCTTAACCAAAACCAAAAAGTTACTTTCCTCTACGTGCTATTTATATTTTTTTAAGGTATTTCCGTTTATAGTGTACAATCATGCACAAAACCGTTAATACGGTTTTACTATTACTATTGAATTACATAGTTATGCCCATATGTACATGAGATTTACTTGTTTATTTCAATTACATAGTTGATTAAATGACTGGAGAAAACTAAGCACATCCCCTTTGCTGAATCTGAATATGCTTCTTATGTTGATCTAATCGCAAAAGCGTATGGCATTCAAAAAGCTAAAAAATATGTAGATTAGCCACTTGAACCTTTCAAAAATCTATTTGTTTACAGTACTCTTCTAGAAAATTGCGTTAGCACTGGCAATGCCAACAAATCATATGAAATTCTCAACAAAATCGGAAAAGAAATGCTATGGACAGTCGCCCTGCGCGACTGTCTCATTGCGGTCGCAAACCCCACTAAAAAGAAAATAGTGGACTGTATAATTTTTAAACTTTTTTTAAATTTTGCAGAGCCTCTGAATTCCTTTTAGGAGGCCCGCGAGTGGGGAGGGACAGTCACGTGAGCGACTGTTCCTAGCAAAGCTCTCTCATAAAATTATATATTACTATAATGATTCGTCGATCCTTTTATGCATAAGTGATTATAACATGCATATTATAATGTTTTAATCAATAAGTTATATGATTTCAATAAATAAAAAATTAGTTCTTCATTTCTATCATGTTTCTTTATCATTGTAAGCAATGTTATTAATATTTTATTTACCATTTAATGGCAATGCCTCTTACAAATTAATTAATTATATATATGTAAATGGTATATGTTTCTATCATGTTTATATATGTACACACAATATGTCAGCTACACATAATTGATTAAAAAATGGGTTCACCGTTCCATTGATCTTTGATTTCCTTCTCCCATATATAAAAACAAAAGAATTCAATTGTCTTGACCTTTTGTGTTAAGTAACATCAAATTTTAGAGCATGGAGTATCTATCATTGTTCGTAAGTGTTTTGGGTTTGAGGTAAAAATCTAGATCTACACCTGATCCATGGACAGGTCTGGCGCGGATGCAGAAATGAGAAAATCCACCTCATTTTTGCATTGTGTTACATGTGTCTGCACACTACCCTTGACATTGTAAAATGTAAAGGCAGAGGTTAAGTGAAAACCCATGCAAGACAACAAAATGACTATTCGGTACAAGAAACAACAAATGCATCTCCAAAATTGCAATGGACCAAACTGCGGAAAACATCAGAGGAGCAAAACTTGAATTAAACTTGAAGCTTTTACATATGCAAAACTTGCAGTATAAAGAGAGTTATAAGTGTCGTGTAAGTAGTTATGAATAGAAGAATTCATACTTTGCATATCCTTTCTTGGTTTATTTTTCTTTTCGAACCTCCATGAAAACAGTAGAAAAATTGAAGTGGAACAGAATACAAATTGAAGAGAAAGCCCACCTCATTTGTCACATGTGTCTACACTACACAATGCTATAAATATAGTAAAGCCAGAGGTTACCTGACAACCCAAGAAAGACAAGGAAATGATTTTTTGGTACAAGCAGCAAATGCATCTGAATGCCTCCAAAATTGCAATGTACCAATATCCCAAGGCGCCGTTATCCAAATAGTGCTCACCAGAAGTGATTAGCTTTCAGATACAAAACTGACAACTACTGGGCTGAGGTGGGCGGTGCTCAATCTATAGTCTCGTACGTACTCCGCGTAACTCCTCAAACTTGCGTTCAAACAACCAGAAAATATGCTCACCCAAAATGTCAGCATCATTTGGTCGCTTAAAATGGGCGGTCATATATACACAGACCTACATCCACCCTTTTCCCTTCCACCTTTGTTTCTGACTTGTGGGCAAACATCTGAAGGAGAGCCACAGCATGCAAAACCCTTGGGCTGCCCTCAACACCATGGCGGAACATGATAACGCAGCCATAGTGTCAGCACTGACCCGTGTCTTATCCGACGCTGAGCCCGACCCAGCAGGTGCATCAACATCGAATTCAGGTCCCATTGTCCTGCCAGCAGTGGACTGCGCTCAGTGCGGCCTTTTCAACTGCAACGGCTGTGATCTCTTCACCGACCACTTTGAAACAAAATCAAGTGTCGGAAATGGGGTCAAGAGACAAAGGAGGGGGAAGAACAGGTTCAAGGGGGTGAGGCAGAGAAAGCCGGGTAAGTGGATAGCTGAGATATACGATCCAGCAAGAAAAGGAAGAAGATGCGGCTAGGGCTTATGATCAGGCAGCAATTCAGCTAAAGGGTGCTGCTGCCAAGCTCAATTTTCCACTCTCCACCCATGATCAGTTGGATGCTTCTTCTGCTCCCCAACTTCCTCTGGAGCAGCACAATCCGTCTACAGATGGTGCCGACGGCTAATATACTATATATGCACACTGCTTCCTCTGTGCTTAAATTTATATTTTATTTATTTATTCATTTAAAATATTATAAAATTTGATTTATTTTAATGTTATGTTTTGAAATATTTAATGGCATAAAACTTAGTTTTCTTTTCTACATAATGGCATAAATCAGTACGAAACAGTAAAACCCTAGTATAGCGCCAGTCATGGCTATGCAACTACATATGCTGGGTTAACAACTAGTCAGCATTTGGCATCAGATCAGAGTAACATATATAGCAGCCATGAAATTGTCTTGCCATTTTTTCAGTTATCTTTTGTGAACTTCAAGCAGTAGTCCACCGAGGTTAGACCATAACCAACCATCCGTTCTGTTCAGTTATTCTCTCTCATGTTCTGAAACTGGTCCAACGAGCCGAGCACCCAGAAGGGGAGAACCAGCCACAGGTCGGTTGAGGAGTGGGGGTACAACGGCAAAGATATTGCCGTTATAATATTACAACGGCAAAGTCTTTGCCGTTGTAATATTATAACGGCAAACACTTTGCCGTTATAACATTATAACGGCAAAGTGTTTGCCGTTATAATGTTACCCCCCAAAACCCTCGCCGCCGCCTCCCCTCCTCAGATCCATTTCCCTTTCCTCCTTCTTCAAACCCGAAAACCCATATTCCTCCCCCATTTTTCACCCAATTTTCTCCACCAATTCACCAATCCGTCAGTTTTTAACCAAATTAACTAGCTTGTGTGAGATATTAGTTCGAAAATATGGCTAGATTACTAAAAAATTTCGCCAAAAAATTCATGCACGGCGACGATCGTGGCGCCGGCGGGAGTGGTGAAGGTGGTAGTGGCCAACAGCCAGTGCTCGGAATAGAAGACTTACTTGTAACCGCCGAAAACATGGAGAACGAAGAAGCAGAGGTGCAACAGGGAGGCGGTCATCGGGGACGTGGCGGGCGTAGAGGCGGACGAGCAGGCAGGGCACGTAGGGGTGTTGGATCAGTTGCCGCTAGAGAGGGCCAACTCGATGGCTATGTGGATATGAACCTCAGCGCCGCGAAGCTTCCTGCGCTATCCAACTTTCGCATTCTTCCAGATGACGAAGTACACGTTAGCACGCAGTCGAGTTTGGCTGTAAGTATTTTTAATATTATTTACATAGTATTCTTTGAGTGTTATATATTGGGTAGATGGTATAACATTTTGTTGAACCGTTAACAGTCGCGGAATATACGTCCACGTGGTTCGTTAGCGACCACACTTAGATATTATCATGCACACTTGGCGGGTAAGGAGGGGGTCGCAGGACTGTTACATGCTCTTGGATTTCAATTTTTTCTAGGTAATATTATAGACCTTTTAATGAAATAAGTGGATAATTTAGTAGTCATATTTTATATTATTGTGCGATTTGCTATTTTAGGAATAAACCATGTTATAAATGCCGATGTCCAATTGTGTGCGGCCATTGCTCTACGGTGGTACAAAACCACCCACACATTTCACTTTCCTTGTGGTGAGTTAGGACTTACACCGCTTGATTTCTCCATGCTTACTGGTATTAGCATTGGAGTAAGTGCTTATCCCCAACTGCCTTATGACGATGGTCGATGGCGTGATCGTGCACTTGTTCATGATCTACTGCCTCATTTGGATGTTTCTGCTACGTCGTATCAGGCAGAAGGCGCTATTAGAGTGAGCGCGATCCGTGCGGCTATGGACAGGATACTCGAGCACTACTCTGTTGATGACGACTTGGAGCTTGCTCGATTATTTGTGTTATACCTTATGGGTAACCTTTTCTTTAGTTCTTCGAGCAGTAGCGTTCCTGTGGGGTTTTTTGCGGTCGCGGCTGAGATAGATGCCGATGGGGCGATTTTATATGATTGGGGCACACCTATCCTTGCATACCTATACAGATGTCTCGACATGCAGTGCACCATCACTGATTCTCAGGTTTCTTTATTTGGATTCTGGGAGTTGTTACAGTATTGGTACTTTGAGTACTCTAGGAACTTTCATTTTATCACCCGTATTGCTGACCTATCGACCTTTTTCCCCCGTATATGCTTTTGGACTGCGGACAACCGGGGGCCCAGAGATAATGAGTCACGCCATGTGTTTCCCGTTGCCCATAACCAGATTGAGCTGAGGATGTATAGGGATCAGATTCTATGGCATCCATTTGAGCAGAGTACATCCATCGATCTTGAGATCATACAGATTGCTAGGATGCTTGCCGGACGGAGATTTCCACTTATATCTTGTCCCGTGGCGCTAGGTGCTTATTGGTATCTTGGTGAGAGGTGCTGGAGACAGTTGTATGACTTCGATGCTATTCCGGATGATCCACACCCACATACTTATCGGTGTATGATTTACCCGACGGAGCAGCTAGATATAGCCAGGACAGCAGGCTGGTGGACGGCTGAGAGCTTTGTTATTATCGGGGAGTGTTACCTTACCTTCTGGCGTAGATTTTTCACCGGGTCCTCAGATACGATTACGCATGCAGCATCGATTGATTTAGTAGGGCCATCTGCTATACGACACGGCATACGTCCACCTGTTGTCGAGGATGTTACCAAGTCCAGTCAGAGTTTTCGTGCAGCTGATCATGTGGCGGCCGCCAGTCATTTTGGATGGACCATGGCAGTGCCCACCATTGGACCGGATCGTTACATTGACGTGTTTCATCCTCCGGCCCATCACGATTACCCGGATCCTACACAGGTATCATATCATGATCTGTATGATATGCAGATGGGGATTAGGCATACGGGCTATATAGAGCATAGGCGTAGCCTAGATTACTATGATGGTGAGCTACGTCGTGTTGCAGAGGAGGCACGACAACAGCAGGCGCATTTAGAGGCCCAGCTTGAGGCAGAGCGCAAGAGACTTCAGGACTTGCAGATGTATTACCACCATAGGTCTAGTGCTGGGTCCAGTCAGCCTCCAGATGTTGGTGATCATGAGAGACGTCATCGGCGCCGCACACGTCCACGTACACATTCAGATGACTCGGACGAGTGAGTTACTATCACTTTTATGTACTTTCACAGTTGTCAGGTGTGTGGTCCTACTGTTGGAGTAGACATTCTGCATTTTTTGAGTACCAGTGTTATGTACCAGTGTTATGTACTTTTGTTGTATTACCACTGTTATGCATTTTTTGGTCCTACTGTTATGTACTTTTGTTGTTCTACGTATTCCTAGTTGATAGTTGTCTGTTCTTGTTGTTTGAGTAGACGTTCTTGTATTTGTTCACTACCATGATTATGTACTTTCGATGTTTTACGTTTTCGCAGTTGTCAGTTGTATGTTCCTATTGTTTGAGTATGCGTTCTGTATTTGTTGACTACCGCTATTATGTGCTTTCGATGTATTTTGTGTACGTTTTGATTATGTTTCTGTGTAGAGACTACATTTGGTTATGTGTAGACACTGTATTTATGTGTAGAGAATGTTTTTGTGTAGAGCCGGTATCTTCTGTTGTTCTAGTTCCTGTAAGAGTTATTTGGAATGTAATAACGTTTGAATTTGATGTTGAACAAGGTTTCCCTCTTCTCGTGTAGAAATGCAAAATTCTTAAACAGCACGCCAACATAACAAGGTTTACATATAACTCCATATTCTACGCACAAACAGCAAAGTAAATAGACAGTAAAACAACAATAAAATCACAATACCATAAGCCTACTCAGTTCCATAGCGGGTCAACCAACTGTAGCGTAGTTTATACGCTTCGTAACCAACGAACTCCTCACCATACTCGAAAAGGTAACGAGAATCATATGTTGCTTGATTTGTTTTAAATATGTTCTCGTCTTCAACAGTTTCGATAATCTTTGTGTACCGATCACAAGCGTCTGCAAAATGACGATTAGCCATTTGGATTTCAACCGATGTTCGTGTAGTGGGCCGGGAACGATGGTTGTTGTATAGCCTCGTGATCATTGCCCATCTTTCTTCATATGTTAAACCCCCTCCACTTTGCATTAGCAACTCATCTCTCTTTTCAACCTCAATATAGGATTTTACGAGGGCCAGCAAATCCTTAGACGAAAAATCTGGAGTAGGAGAATTATTACAAGCACTATTACTAGGTCGTTGATTTACTGGAGAAGGACGCGGAGCTGTAACCGCTCGATGCTGAATCGCGACGGGCACCTCTTCAACTTGTGTATCATGAACTAAACCCTTTTCGTTATCGTTCACTAAGTTTCGTTCGTACTCATCAAAAATCCTTCCCATTTCTTCATCACTTATTTTTGAATTGTCCATGTAACCTGTGCATCAGTAGAATTAGTAGAGTAACTAGAAGTACGAATTTTGTTGATAATAAACGTTACCTTTAAGAAAACAAGAAAATAAATTTTCTCCCTTTACTCTACAACGGTGCTGCTTGAAGCTGTAGAAGGTATGAGATGGATTATCAGATATGGAGTACTTATAAGGGCAATGTACGACCAACATTTACAATTCAACATACTTGAATACGGTTTACAGGGTTCTCGTGTTATTATGGTTGATTCTGTACAATGTCCGGTCACATCATTGCAATTAAGCTCTCAGTCTGTAGCCACAGGGGGTCGTCCTCGATACACTTTATCACTAAAAAGCAGATTCCCTACAGTGTTCCCTACAGTCGTACCAGTGACCGGTTACATCAGTATTTTGTTTGTTTACCTACACAAGCTTTGAAAATCGCAAAGTGTAGCTAGTGACCATTCACACCATAACTAATATTGCAGCTATATATACATTTGTTACTTAGTCACAACTTACCGCACTCAAACACCTTCGTTCTCATTCTTAGAGCACATCCTTCTATTAGAACTCACTGAAGATGTCTTCGTGGTCATCTTCTATAGACTCCGAGGAAAAGGCATACAACGAAATGAGGCTACAGGAGCTTCAAGACGAATTTCAGTTCCTAAACCAAATTAGACCGCAAACTGAACCGTCGTACGAACAGCTGAACGTTCAACCTCCATATGAAACTCAAGTCCCACCTGTTCAAGTATCATCTGAACAAGTTGTCACTCAGTCAACTCAGGAAGCAGAGTTCTTTCGTGTACCACTGCAGGAACAAATAGTTGATTCCTATCCAGTTCATTGCTACTGCGGGTACGCGGTTGAAGTTGTGGTTCAAGCAGAGGGAAACAATATAGGTCGGCGCATTCAGCGATGCCCAGCCTTTCCAAATGGTTGCAATTACACGGAATGGATAGACCAACCTTTGTGTCCTCGGGGAATAGCATATTGTAACGAACTCGAACGGGAAAATAGACATGTTCGAAGTGATAATGAGCAATTGCGATTGAACATCAGGCGACGCCCGTAAGACTAAACGTAAAATGCATTTTAATGAAGTTACTAATTCCTACTCCATGCTTTGATTGAGCTAGTTCGCATGTACTATCGTCAGTTGTTGTGTCTGTATGAACTATTTCAATGGTGCCATCACATGAAATGTTGGCATTTACTATTAATCTCATGATATTACGTTAGATTCCCTACAGTGTCCGGTCACATCATTGCAGCACGATAAATGGTGCCATCACAAGAAATGTTGGCATGTACTATTAACCTCGTGATATTATGTTAGATTCTCTACATTGTCCGGTCACATCATTGCAGAACGAAAAATGGGTCGTCCACCAGTGCTTTAACCATTTCAATTCACGAAATGGTTACGAAAAATGGGCCGTTCCCAGGTGCCTTATTTCTGCTTGCGACATAATGAAAACAACTATAATATCATGACAACTAGTAGAACTATTGACAAACCATAATCATACAAACTTCAACAACTAGTACAACTATTGAGCAATTGAAACAACTGGAACAATGACAACTAGTAGAACAGAAGGAAATGCCAAACCATAATCATACAAACTACAACAACTGAGCACACCAGCATCAAATTCAAACACGTACACCTACCATGGTTTAGGGAAAGGACCATCTCTTGTCTTACCGGCATTAATCTTGCTCAAGCGTCTTATTTCTGCTTGTGCTTCGAGTGCATACTGACGTCCACGTTCGCAAATGGGAGGGTCAATCCACTCCTTAAAGCAACAACAATCAATGGCATCAGGATAATTCATGTGGTCGTTGAAGGCTTCACAACCGAAAAATCGACGACCGGCATTTGTTTCGGTCTCGTCAACAACAACGACCGACACTTGTCCACAATAGCAAACAGGGTTGGATCCAATCGTCCCTAGTGGCTCGGAAACCTTCCCTTCGCGTACAATTTCTTTTCCAGCTCTTTGATAAACAGAATGAGCATCGTCATTTGAATACTGTTGGTGTTGGGATAGGGGTTTCTTGCTTACACCTTTTTTTCCGCTTCGCTTGGGTGCAGAAGAAGACATTTTTTGGGTTGTACAACTTGAAGTTGAAAAGGTAGTGTGTTAGTGTGGAAGAAGGAGGAGGTAGGTTGATATATAATGGGAGGGATTGCGACCGTTTAAGTAGCCGTTGGGGCGCAACGGCTATAAAATAAAAAAGCAAATAGTTTGCCGTTATATTTTTATAACGGCAAACAATTTGCCGTTATATTTTTATAACGGCAAACTCCTTTATGCATTGGTAACTGCATCTCCTCCTACATATATCGAATGTCGTTTCACTAAAACCCTATCCATCTACTTAGAGCGTAGTCATGCCAATTTCTTATCCATCTTCTTACAATTACACGGACCTTATTTCTGGACCATCAAATCCTAATCCGTCCGCATCTAGAGAACCAACCGAGTGGTATATTGAAATGGAAGAGCGACACAATGACGAGGTGCGACAATTAGAGCTCGAAGCAGGAATGCACGAAATGGAAATAAGCAATCAGCAAGACAATCCAGCACGACAACATGACCGTAGGGCTAACCTTGTAATTCCTCGTGTAAGAGCCACGGTTGAAGAAGGCGAGGTGCAATCCGCAAATATTGTATGCTTTTGTGGTTTTGAAGCACCGCAATTAGTCGTCCGTCATGGAAAAGACGTTGGACGACGATATTATACTTGTCCAGTACGAAACAACGGATGCGAGTTCGGACAGTGGATAGATGATCGCTTTCCCCGTCGAGCAATTACGTATGCTTTGGAACTAGAGGAAGAAATAAGAAAGCTGCGAAATCAAGTTAACGACCTAAGTAATTCAAATTATCGACTCCAACGTGGATTAAATTAGGATTTAAATATTTTATGTTATGCTAATATGTACTGTATCGTTACGCATCCTATCACTTGTATCGTATCGCTTGTATCGTATCACTTGTATCGTTATTTGATGTTACTATGTTCTGCTGTTCTAGTTCCTGTATGTGTTGTTTGAAATGTATTAACGTTTCGTAACCAGCTGTAGTTGGTCGACGGACTGTAGCACATTGACTGGTCACGTCTTGCACAGTTCGCATAGTGCAGTCATCTTTTATGTGACAGTGGCGTCATGTCACTCTTTGTCGAGAGTTATTGGAATATAGTCCAGCTCTCAGTCTGTAGCCACAGGGGGTCGTCCTCGATACACTTTATCACTAAAAAGCAGATTCCCTACAGTGTTCCCTACAGTCGTACCAGTGACCGGTTACATCAGTATTTTGTTTGTTTACCTACACAAGCTTTGAAAATCACAAAGTGTAGCTAGTGACCATTCACACCATAACTAATATTGCAGCTATATATACATATGTTACTTAGTCACAACATACCGCACTCAAACACCTTCGAAAAATTATGAAATTTGCCACACTCACATATTGATTCGAAAAATTATGAAATTTGAAATCTAGCAATAACTTGACATCACGGATCCAACAAAAGTGGTTTCGTCGAAATCCGAGGTCATTTGCAAAATTTTCATTTTTAAGGGCCTGAATTCCATAGCGACTGTTAAGAATTTTCAATTGGACATATCTTTTGATTCCCGCTATGAAATCTTGATTTTTCGGATTCGTTGGAAAGATATTCTCGATTAGATCCTAATGTTTTCGGTTTCACTAAAATCCAGATTGTTTTGCTCCCGGTACATTCAATTGAAGTTTGAAATCGAATTATCGAACTACCGCGCCATTTTCAATTCTATTTATAATTATATATAATTATTTATATTCTAACGACGACGTATATAATATATACGTTCGAATTATATTCAAAATAAATTTCTCGTCGATATTATTTAAAATATTCTATTTTAAATGTCCAAAATTCACATCACAACAACTGGCCGAATTGACTACTCAATGGCAGAGCCATTATTGGCAACCAATTAGTGCCAACCTTTCACATCACAACAACAGTCCGAATTGAGTACTCAATGACAGAACCATTATTGCCAACCATTTAGTGCCAACCTTTCACATCACAACAACTATCCGAATTCTAGTTCCTGTATGTGTTGTTTGAAATGTATTAACGTTTCGTAACCAGCTGTAGTTGGTCGACGGACTGTAGCACATTGACTGGTCACGTCTTGCACAGTTCGCATAGTGCAGTCATCTTTTATGTGACAGTGGCGTCATGTCACTCTTTGTCGAGAGTTATTGGAATATAGTCCAGCTCTCAGTCTGTAGCCACAGGGGGTCGTCCTCGATACACTTTATCACTAAAAAGCAGATTCCCTACAGTGTTCCCTACAGTCGTACCAGTGACCGGTTACATCAGTATTTTGTTTGTTTACCTACACAAGCTTTGAAAATCACAAAGTGTAGCTAGTGACCATTCACACCATAACTAATATTGCAGCTATATATACATATGTTACTTAGTCACAACATACCGCACTCAAACACCTTCGAAAAATTATGAAATTTGCCACACTCACATATTGATTCGAAAAATTATGAAATTTGAAATCTAGCAATAACTTGACATCACGGATCCAACAAAAGTGGTTTCGTCGAAATCCGAGGTCATTTGCAAAATTTTCATTTTTAAGGGCCTGAATTCCATAGCGACTGTTAAGAATTTTCAATTGGACATATCTTTTGATTCCCGCTATGAAATCTTGATTTTTCGGATTCGTTGGAAAGATATTCTCGATTAGATCCTAATGTTTTTGGTTTCACTAAAATCCAGATTGTTTTGCACCCGGTACATTCAATTGAAGTTTGAAATCGAATTATCGAACTACCGCGCCATTTTCAATTCTATTTATAATTATATATAATTATTTATATTCTAACGACGACGTATATAATATATACGTTCGAATTATATTCAAAATAAATTTCTCGTCGATATTATTTAAAATATTCTATTTTAAATGTCCAAAATTCACATCACAACAACTGGCCGAATTGACTACTCAATGGCAGAGCCATTATTGGCAACCAATTAGTGCCAACCTTTCACATCACAACAACAGTCCGAATTGAGTACTCAATGACAGAACCATTATTGCCAACCATTTAGTGCCAACCTTTCACATCACAACAACTATCCGAATTCTAGTTCCTGTATGTGTTGTTTGAAATGTATTAACGTTTCGTAACCAGCTGTAGTTGGTCGACGGACTGTAGCACATTGACTGGTCACGTCTTGCACAGTTCGCATAGTGCAGTCATCTTTTATGTGACAGTGGCGTCATGTCACTCTTTGTCGAGAGTTATTGGAATATAGTCCAGCTCTCAGTCTGTAGCCACAGGGGGTCGTCCTCGATACACTTTATCACTAAAAAGCAGATTCCCTACAGTGTTCCCTACAGTCGTACCAGTGACCGGTTACATCAGTATTTTGTTTGTTTACCTACACAAGCTTTGAAAATCACAAAGTGTAGCTAGTGACCATTCACACCATAACTAATATTGCAGCTATATATACATATGTTACTTAGTCACAACATACCGCACTCAAACACCTTCGAAAAATTATGAAATTTGCCACACTCACATATTGATTCGAAAAATTATGAAATTTGAAATCTAGCAATAACTTGACATCACGGATCCAACAAAAGTGGTTTCGTCGAAATCCGAGGTCATTTGCAAAATTTTCATTTTTAAGGGCCTGAATTCCATAGCGACTGTTAAGAATTTTCAATTGGACATATCTTTTGATTCCCGCTATGAAATCTTGATTTTTCGGATTCGTTGGAAAGATATTCTCGATAAGATCCTAATGTTTTTGGTTTCACTAAAATCCAGATTGTTTTGCACCCGGTACATTCAATTGAAGTTTGAAATCGAATTATCGAACTACCGCGCCATTTTCAATTCTATTTATAATTATATATAATTATTTATATTCTAACGACGACGTATATAATATATACGTTCGAATTATATTCAAAATAAATTTCTCGTCGATATTATTTAAAATATTCTATTTTAAATGTCCAAAATTCACATCACAACAACTGGCCGAATTGACTACTCAATGGCAGAGCCATTATTGGCAACCAATTAGTGCCAACCTTTCACATCACAACAACAGTCCGAATTGAGTACTCAATGACAGAACCATTATTGCCAACCATTTAGTGCCAACCTTTCACATCACAACAACTATCCGAATTGACTACTCAATGACAGAACCATCATGTTGGAACCATTATTGCCACCCATTATTGCCTACATGTACTCTATGTCAGAGATATTTAGTTTACCATCCCTGCTTATATATATCTCTCGTTCGGATACGCTTAGAGATAACAACGAAACTCAACTTATAAAAAAGCAAGCAATGGATCCAAATCTATACTACCATTACTACAAAAACAAGAAGAATCAAACTGATAATTCCGAACTAGAAGTGGAGCAAGAGACGGAGGAGGAGCTGGAACAGCACGCAATGGTTGCGTATTCCAATTATTTCGCTGAAGGCTCAACTAGCAACCATCGGGGTAGCATGCATGGCCGGATTGACCGACGGTATAAGAGAGACTACAAGGATGGACATGAAAGACTAATGAGGGATTACTTCATCGACAATCCAACCTTTGATATAACTTTGTTCCGCCGTCGTTACCGTATGAGTCCGGCTATTTTCTCAAAAATATATCTTAAACTTCACCAGTCAAATCCATATTTCACTTATAGACTGAACGGAGCACAAGAAATCGGCCATTCACCACACATCAAAATCACCTCGGCGTTGAGGATGTTAAGCTATGGAACATCTGGCGATCAAATGGATGAATATTTCAGAATCGCAGCATCAACAGCAATAGAGTGTCTGAAAGAATTCTGTAAAACAGTTGTTGCAGAGTTTGGGAAGGAGTATCTACGGACGCCTGGACCTAACGATATAACCAGGATACTACGCAGGGCAGAAGCCAGAGGATTTCCAGGTATGATTGGAAGTTTAGATTGCATGCATTGGGCTTGGAAAAACTGCCCAACGGGATGGAAAGGAATGTTCACCGGACATAAGAAAGTGCCATCAATGATCCTTGAAGCAGTAGCAACAGACGATTTATGGGTTTGGCATGCTTTTTTTGGAGTCCCAGGTTCATTGAATGATATAAATGTTTTAAAACAATCATATCTTTTCACAGAACTTGCTAACGGATTGTCAACAGATGTTTCATATAAACTTGGTAATATCGAACACAAAACTGGGTACTACCTAGTCGATGGAATATACCCAAAGTGGAGAACTTTGATGCAAGGGTACAAAGTTCCATCAAATGATAAAGAAAGGTATTTCACTGAAAAAGTAGCTAGCTATAGAAAGGACATCGAACGTACGTTTGGTGTTTTACAAGCCCGATTTCATATTTTACGAAATCCTACTCGTTTTCATGATGCAAGAGTGCTTTCAGAAATCATGTATGCTTGTATAATAATACATAACATGATTGTGGAGTCTGAAAGAGGCGGATATAAGAATCAAAAGTCTAATTATTCTGACATGTTTACGGGCTCAAATGCAAAACCCCATAAAGATGTAAACTCAATGGAAGAATATGTTGATATGGTTCAACACATTGAAGATCAAGCTGCACACTTCCAATTGCGTGACCAGTTGGTGGAACATTTGTGGGCGCATAAAGGAAGGAATAGTCGGAATCAGTAGTTGGTACTAGAACTATGTATCAGTGTGTAGTCGTGTACTATGTATCATTTGAACTATCTATCAGTGCGTACTTGAGTCAATAAATGTGGTTTCCAATCATATTGTAGATTGTATCATTATTTCAACTCAACCCAACATATACAGCTCGTACATAAACAACAACTACTACATTAATACTAGAAACAGGTCACAATCATATTACAACTCACCCCAACATATATAGCTAGTACATAAACACCCACCAGCACATAAATACTACAAACAGTTCACAATCATATTACAACTTAACCCAACATACATAGCTAGTCCATATACGAGCCACTAACGCTTCCGCTTCTGCTTCCTTTGTTTTTTCTATACTCTCCAATCTGCTCGGCTACTAGTTCTTGCTGTAGAGGGGTAAGCTTACTAAAATCACATGTAATCATTTTAACATAATTATTCTCTCGCGCCAAAGCTTTCTGCTCCTCCAGCTTCTTTTCTTCCATGGCTTGTTTCTCCGCATGTTCTTGTCTGCGGAGCTCTCGATCATCCCTAACTACCTTTTGGAAATCTTCGTCGCTACGGTTTCTTTCCACCGAAAATCGAGCTCTATGCTCTTTTGTTGCCTTAGATGAACTCTCCATTGTTTCCATAAATCTAGCAAACTCTACACCTCGTTGCTCCAGCTGAATTGCCTTGGATCTGCCGACAGGTCGTCCATCACTACTTCCAAATAAAGGGTTTCTTTCTTGCGAACTCGGGCCACTTCCTGGACTAGAATCAGAGTAGTTCATCCTTCTAGCTTTGTTCTGCTGCTCAAACATGAAGTTGCTGGGGTTCTTCCACTTCGGCAACCTAGATAGAAGCTTATAACAGTCTTGGAATTTAAATGGATGACCATACTTTTGCTGGTAGGCCTTTCGTGACTCTTCAATCTGTAACACAAAGTGGATATTGTATGAGCGTATGTCATTTCTAACTAATCGATCATAGTATAGTAAGTTATTTTTCAAAGTAATCTACGCTACTTACAACGTCATAAGGTGCAGCACCGCTTTGCTGTCTGTTCTCCAAGGCTGTCAGTATTGCAAGATAGTTCTGACACGCGGCATTCATAACTCTATAACCGCCTCTAAGTGATGCCCATGTTCTATTCCTCGCTTCCAACGAATTGTAGAACTCTGCTACTCTTTCCCAAAATTTCTCACCTTTCATATTATTTCCAACAATGCTGTCTTGTGAAATGCGTATCCACGATTTAGCAAGTGAAACGTACTGCTCGGAAGTAAACTTACATTGTTTTCTTCTTCCATCCGCTGGTATATCTTCCCCTTCAGCATTATCATCCTCAATATCTTCTATTCCGTGATTCGGCTCCGATTCAACTTCGGTTTGGTGTCGTTTACTGAAAATGCTCCTTAAAGACTTCACCTTCTTCTTCTTCTTTTGGTTATATTCGGGACTGATAGGTGCAACGTATTCTTCATTCAATTCTTCAGAATTTGTAACATTTACTTCCTCATTTGCATCTTCCTCCTCCTCCTCCGTAGAAGTCCCAACATTTTCTTCGGTAGTAGGAGAGACATACCCATACGAAAACTGTCTTTGCAGATTTTGCATCGCTTCGCGGTCACGAACCTCGGTCTGTTGCGGAGTTAGGTGAGGTTGTTGACTTTGCTCGGTCTGCATCATCATTGACATATACGACGAATGATCGTCGTACACGCCTACCCCGGGCCGTCGTTGGTAAAACTGTGGCGGGACGGACGATTGGATGGGAGAAAAATTAGGATGATCGAGCGGTTGGTACGGTGGACGGTATGGATAATTTGAATACGGCGAGTAGCCATATTCGTGAGATGGCTGCAACGATTGCTGTTGTTGGATTGACCGTTGCATCGCATACGATGACGAGTGCGGTTGGGACATGAGTTTCTTGTTTATGGTTTTTTTTCCGCTTCGCTTGGGTGCAGACGAAGACATTTTGTTGATGAAGAAGTTGGGAAGGTGGAGTGGTTGTGTGGAGGAGGAAGAAGAAGGAGGTAGGGTGGTTTATAGGGAGGAAGTGAACTAGCCGTTTGGTTGCAACGGCTAGTTCTTATAACGGCAAACTGTTTGCCGTTATAAGATTATAACGGCAAACACTTTGCCGTTATAATCTTATAACGGCAAAGTGTTTGCCGTTATAATCTTATAACAGCAAACAGTTTGCCGTTATAAGAACCAGCCTCTGTTGGGTGAACCAGCCACGGAGGAGCTCAAAACTAGCCACAGACCAGCCACGGGTGAGTGAACAAGCCACACCTGGTTGCTCCGTGGCTTGTTTAGTAAGTGAACAAGCCATTGTTGGTTGTGCTCTTAGTTTATCAATCAACAGTAACATATGCAATCAAAATAGCAGTAGTCCACCACATGCAAGAACTAAAAATTGTAGCTGAGGAACGTAAGGGCTGCATGATGGCTGTACGAAACACATGCTGCATCCTGTATGCAAC
Organism: Allium sativum; assembly: GCA_030737875.1. Classification (NCBI taxonomy): domain Eukaryota; kingdom Viridiplantae; phylum Streptophyta; class Magnoliopsida; order Asparagales; family Amaryllidaceae; genus Allium; species Allium sativum. Next base: position 711,505,057 of record CM060919.1, on the reverse strand, counting down.
AATGTGCCAATTAACATAATATAAAAAAAATTCCTTTCTCCGAATGAACCTTCTGTGTTTCGTAAAGTAACCCTCCACGAACCCGGAATTGAAAGTATCACACCATCATCATGTAGAACTAAAAACATTCCGTTAGTTTTTTTTTTTGCTATGATGTCATGGTGCTAGGAAACACAAAATATGGTGTTTTTTGTAGTACAGTAAAACAATTAAATAAAATTAAGTCTTCGACACTATCGATGACAACAAACAAATAGGCAAAACCTCAAAATATTTGATTTTAGAAAAGTTCATTAAAGTCCTTATATGTTCCGAAGAAAGGGTTTTATGTAAACCATGTTTATAAAGACATGCCATAATAGGCAATGACTTCAAGGCTGCTTTCTACGCTTTTGGAAGCATAGGCTTCAATAAGAAGAGGCCTTCCGATTCCAACAAAAGACCTAAAGGCAAGAATTCCTTTCAGAGACACTATTCAAAACTTTTCTTTATAAGACATTTGTTTATAGAAAAGAATCCCCTTCAACTTAACCCAAAGAGTGTGTATGTGTGTGTCTATATATATATATATATATATATATATATATATATATATATATAACCAATAGCACCTCAAATAGTGCAGCACCCCTTTAGCCCTCTAATTTCCACCATACATTTCCGTTTCTCTCTCCTCCCGCTAACTCTCTCTCCCTCCACTAATTTTTTTTTTAATATAAATGTATGGCCATAAATGAGGTGCTCCAAATAGGGGTGCCATGGAACCCTCCTCATATATATATATATATATATATATATATACATACACACACACACACATATATATAGGAGCGTTCAATGACACCTCAAATAGTGAGCAACTCATTTGCCCCCCTCTCTTCACCTCTCATTTATTATAAATTAAGCTAGTGGAAGGAGAGAGAAGTAGGGAATGGAGGGAGAAACAAAATGTGTGGTGGAAATCAGGGGCATTTAGGGGTGCTGCACCGTTTGAGTTGCCACTGAACGCTCGCCATATATATATATATATATATATATATATATATATATATATATATATATATATATATATATTAGGATCAGGGAGCCCCCCTGAATTTCAGCCTCCCATTTGCACTTTAACCATAGCCACTCATTTATATTAAAGAATGCGAGTGAGAAGTGAGAAAATGAGTGGAAGGAGAGAGAGTGTGAAATACTTGGTTGTGGTTTGGGGGGCTTTTGGGGGTGCTGCACTGTTTAGGGTGCTCTCGAACCTGCCTCATATATATATATATATATGTGTGTGTGTGTGTATATATATATATATATACATACATATATATACACATATATACATATATATATATACATATACATACATACATGTATATATATATATACATACATACATACATATATCTTTAATAATAATTGGAATACCATTGATGTCACACTTTTTGTGTAAACACGAACTACCAATAATGTCCTTATGTGTTATAAATTTATTACCACTAAAATTTAGGATATAATGAATAAATTTCATTTTCTAATTCAAAATGCCCACAATAGATATTAGTATATCATAATTTCACTTATAATTATGATCTAACACATATACTTATTTAAAATTTATTTTTTATTGATTAATAATAGAAATGCCCACAATAGAACATGTACAGGTGTGTGTTCTTCACTCACACAACCAGCGTCACATTATTGTTTAATTTAAAATATTACTTAACTAAATAAGATTTAATTTATATAATATAATACATAAAACCATTATATAGTAATAAGAAATATAAAAGTTATGTAACAATAAATCCTATAAAACATGAATGTATAAATTAAAGGTAGGACTCTAAAGAAATCTCAATAGACTTAAGGAATAAATACATATGTATTGTACATATATCATTAATATAAATGTGTTAGTCACTTTGACTCATGAGGGTATTCGTAAGAAATACATTCTTCCATAAGTTGATATCACTCATTTTAATATATTGTTAGTTGTGAATCTTTAACCTAAGTTGTTAAGTGTTATCTATATGTTAATAAATCACTTACATACATCTTTCTCAAGCTACGAATTTTATGTGTAGCACTATTGAAATGTTGAATAGATGATTAAGATAACTGCACACATTTGTTGAGTTTTCCTTTAGGCATATACATTGGCCCTTGCAAAATGATCATAAATCCAATGATCCCACTTTACATATTTAGCTTTTCTTAAGGTAAAGGCAGGAATAGGACAAGGGAACATGAGTTAAAGATTATATGTGACATAACCGATAAGGTGTCATTCATCATATGTAAGACTATGATTTGTTGAGCTTTTCTCAATGTCAAAATCTGAAGACATACAAGTCTTAACACCCACTAAAGCCAAAAACTCATACGTTTTGTCTTAGGCTTAAAGAAACATAAAAAATTAGTGGGAGCCTTACTAGAAAAATGAAATTCTGACATTTTACTTGTCAAATGTTAAAAGAGCATATGGTGTATAATCTTATAATAATTTTACTAGTAAATTTTTGCATTTAAAATGATTGATAATGTTTATTAATTAATTTACTTATGTTGGCAATAAATTAAATTGCAATAAATGTCATTATATATTGTTTGTGTTAATTGCAATATATATTGCCTGATTTGGGCATTTGATTTAATTTGATATTGTATTATTATAATAAACTCAAATCTTATCTAGAATTATCTTATGGATAAGGATAGAAAATGTATAAATAAGGCTATAGATTTGCAATGTAATAAAGCAATCAAGTGATTAATAAAATTTGTCTTCCCCTAAAAATAAAAAAAATAAAAAGGAACCTTCATCAAAACGAACATCTCGGCTAATCACAATCTTCTTTGTAGTTGGATTAAACAATTTGTATGCTTGGTTCATTCACTATAGCCAATGAAAATGCATTTTTTCGACTTGCCATCCAACTTTTTTCTTGTTGCATTTGGAATATGAGAGTGGGTAACCCTCCTAAATATTCTTAGATGCTGAACATTTGGTTTTATACCATACCATGCTTCATGCGTTATGCAATTTTCTAAACTTCTTGTTGGTGACCTGTTAATCAAATAAACTGCACAAGAAACAGCTTCCGCCAAAAATGTTTAGGTAACCTCTTCTTCTTGAGAAGACATCTAGCCAACTCCATAATTGTTCTATTTTTTTCTTTCACACACCCCATTTTGCTGTGGAGTGTGACGGACTATCGTTTCATGCTGAATTTCATTGTTTAAACAAAACTTTTCAAAATCATTTGAAAGATATTCTCCTTCATGATAAGTTTGTAAAATGTTGATTTTAATCCCTGTAAAAGTGTCCACTTCTTTCTTGAAATATTTAAAATTATGAAAAGCTTCAGATTTTTCTTTGACAAAGTACACCCTAGTTTTTCTTAAATAGTCATCAGTGAAAGAAATAAAATACCGATTACCTCCTAAAGATATCACCGGTATCAGAGTCTTGTTCGATTAAAATGAACAACTCTTCATTTATTCCCTTTGTTCCTCAATTAACCAAAAAAAATTATGGTAAATGGAGTGTTCAAATAAAAGTTCTTGGATCTCAAGAAGTACGGGAGATTGTTGAAAGTGGGTATACCGAAGTTGAAGACGAGGGAGAATTAACATAAGCTCAAAAAGATAATTTAAGAATATTGATAAAAACAGACGAACAAGATTTGTTTTATATTTATCAAGGAGTACAAACATATGATGCCGCTTTTGACAAAATACAACATGCCACTTCTTGCAAAGCAAGCTTGGGAGACTTTGCATAGCTCATTCAAAGAAGATGATAAAGTAAATAGAGTTCGTTTGCAAACACTTCGAGGAGAGTTTGAAGGTCTACAAAAAAAGTATTCTGAACATGTTTCAGATTATTGTTCACGAGTTTTATCTATAGTAACAAATTAAAATGAATGGTGAAACTATGAATGATATTCGTGTCATTGAAAAAAATCTTTGTTCTTTGGACTATAGATCTGACTATATTGTTGTAGTCATTGAAGAGTCCAAAGATCTAAATTCCATGATCATTGATGAGCTCACAGGTTCATTTCAAGCTCATGAAGAAAGACTCAACCAAAAAAAAAAAAAATTGGATCAAGCACTTTAATCAAAATTGACTCTGAATAAAAAAAGGAAGATTTAAAAATCAAAGAGGTAGAGGACGTGGTCTGTAACACCCCATGTCCGTTAATGTCACTCACAAAGGGAATGCATTAAGTTTCATGGAACATTATAAGTAAATAGAACGGAATATTACAAGACAGAAAAAGTAGTACTTGAAAATTTTGTAATTTTATTGCAGCGGAAACAGAAATAAGTTTGATTACATTTCCAAATACCAAAATCAAGTACATAATATCAGTCTTGTACAAAACCTTTAGAGTACATAATTTTAAAGCCATAATCCCCAACAGAAAAATGCCATACGCAGAATCAAAGCCAAGTAATACACCTTTCAACTTCACGTTGGAAGAAAGAGATATCTGAACTAAGCTTGTGTATTTCCTCCCTAAGAACCTGGGGGGGGGAAGGGGGGAAACGGAAGAAAAGAGGTGAAACAAACTAGGTCAGACATAAGTCTGGTGAGTCCAGTGACTTTAACAATATAACCATTAAAGTAACAAGATAAGAACATAAACTGGAAAGCAAGAAATGACTGTAAAGTAAACAGGCATGACAAAGCAGACAAGATGAACAAGATATAATGTTGATCGCGCTTCTAATCACTACAAGATAACACTGCACCAATGCTAGTAACACCGTATCATTACTAGTTATACCGCACCCTTACTAGTCCCATACTAAAAGTTGATCCCTCTTACTGATCATGATAATGGTAGTTTCGTGTACTCCTAGCTGTTATCGTAGGTGCCCCTTTTTTTGCTCCTACCACCACGAGTTGTACCCACTACCTTCCTCTTCGATCGGCTCCCTAAGTCGCATATATTTATTACTTGTGTCATTCAACCTCGCTTGTATGTATTCATTACTTTTGTCATTCGGCCCTGCTTGTATGTAGATACCTGTGTTGGCCCCATCATGGGGTGTATCAATTCCCATGATGGCAAACCGACACGATTCAAGATGCATAGTTTATACTACTGTTGCCCAGTGCCTACTTTTTCCACTTCGGAGCACGTGCACGTCCATACTCCATCGGAACCTACACTGCTGCACCACCCGCCGCTATTTTGACCACTTATAATCATCCCAATAATCGTGCCTCACCCTGCCTAGCTCAGGGTACCATGATACATCTATGTGGGTTACTGCTGAAATGGGTCCCCGTTACTAGGGTTTTCTAACCAACATGTTATAATGGTTACGTGTTCTTAATTTAACTTAACCCCACCCATTTGCTTAATTAACATGTTGTACTGGTTAAGTGTTGCCTATTCATATGTTACTTAACCTTCTCACTGATTCAGGCATGTTTATTTAACATTTAAGTTTGTGGGCATATATATACTAATATTACCCACTTACCCAAGATTTACTTAACCCTTCCCCTTATCAAGTCCATATGTATAATTGGTTAAGATTGCCTTAACCCTATCCACTTTGTTCATGTAACATTGGTTAAGTTGTCTTCTTGTCCATGTTAACTTAACCCACCCACCTAACATGTAGATCTAAACATATGAACATATAGTTCTAAACATATGGACTGATATGGATCTAATCATATAAACATGTAGATCTAAACATATGAACATATAGTTCTAAACATATGGACTGATATGGATCTAATCATATAAACATGTAGATCTTAACATATGAACATATAGTTCTAAACATATGGACTGATATGGATCTAATCATATAAACATGTAGATCTAAACATATGAACATATAAAATATGATCTTACATATGAACTTGACTTGCATATAATCTTTCATAACTTGCATAGATTGAGCAAACTTGCATACATAACTTGCATACGTAATTAGGCATATGAATTAACATAGAACGTAACTTACATATAATGAATCAAATCAAGCATAAATCGAAATTAAACATAGTTTGCAAAGACATAGACTTTATATGATTTACAAACATTTTCATACAGTCCAATTCATAACTCATCACAATTACGTTTAAACAATTATCTTGTGAAAGTAGCTACACTCACTGAAAACGGATCTTGAATTCTGGGATCTGATTTCTAAAGTTGCTAAGCTAGTCCATTGATGTAGGCGTTGATTCATTCATTGTTGTTCTAGAATTCCTTTTCGCAATTCCTAGGCTTTCAATCTTTATCTCTTATCTTCTTATCTTTAATCCAGAATTTGACTTGTTCTGGTGGCGGCTAGGTTAGTTTGTAGATGAACAGCACGACGACATCATAGTTTAGGGTTGTGAGGTCTAGGGTTGAGGTTTGGGGGTGATTATATAGAAGTTTAGGATTAATATGGGCAACCTAGGAGTCATCAAAGCCATCCAAACCCAAGAGAGCCAACCAGAGCATGACACATATGCCCTAACCCTCAGAAAATCGTCACTTTCTACATCAACTCGTTGGAGTCGACTCCTACAAGGGGGGTCGACACCTATGTCGACACCCCTATAGGGGGTCGACACCTGTGTCGACACCCCTGGGGGGGGTCGACACCCTATGGCGGGACTTTTCCTGCTCAGCCTTCTCTGTAGATTTGGATTTCGAACTCGATTTATTTAATTATTAATTTAATTTAATTTTTGCTTAGACTTGAAAACTTCTAACCTCCATAACTTCTTCACACGGAGTCCGATTCACACAAACTCGGACTCTATCTCAAGTAGAATTCTGAGACGAACGCAATAGCATAATCCGTTTCACCCAATTATTCTTTTGAAGATTAATTATTGTTTAATTATCTCTTATGTCCCATTTCAAAATTACGGGATGTTACATTTCCCCCTACTTAAATGATTTCGTCCCTGAAATCTTCAAGTCAAGAAGAATGTGTATCCTACCATCCAACAGCCATCTACTCAACCATTCAACAATAGGCATCCATTGTCCTTAAAGAGGTTTCTAACGCTTTAAAAACCATATGCATAGTGTGTATATGTCCTTATCTAATGCAAAGTCAGGCGGTCTACTGATTCAGTTGACCTCTATAATGCGAACTATGTCAGTGCTATGAGTCCATCATGTATGCAATTATTCCTATTCGTACTTTATAACTTCTACATGAGTGCACAATCATTCATACAAATGCAACATATATATGATAACACATCAAGTTTCAATCCATATACAAATACATACATGCATATGCAATATGAAAGTGACTGAGCCAATCTAGTGTCTAATGTGTGTGTAAATGCATCTACGAGCAACCACTAGCAAACACTTGCATCCGCTAAACATAACATGTCTCAAACACATGTTTACAACCATAGGATCTTCCTACCTAAAGATCAAGAATGTAATCAAGAGGATACACTAAACGATAGGACAAGTCTAAACAAAGTGATAGAAAAAGGAGAAATTAAGAGTATACCCTTAAAAATGAAAGGGTACAGCGTACGCATCTTGTCTCCCATCTCCCAAGTCGCGTCTGCTTGATCATCTCCTCATTGGATTTTAACCAACTTGACCTCTCTGTTGCGTAACTTCTTGATCTACGATCCAAGGATGCATGTAGGAGCTCGTCTAATCGTGGCATCTTGCTCCACTTCCACTTCTCTAAGCATGCTCGGCCCCACTATTTCCGCGGTATCATGTAAACACTTCCTCACATGCATCACGCGAAACATGTCATGAACACTGCTAAGCTTTTTCGGTAACTTCACTCTGTTATCTGTCCAATTCTTTCTATAATGGGGGATTGACCTACGAACCTTGGTGCTAATTTCCCCACACTCCCTAAAGCGAACAACGTTCCTCCAGGGTGACACTTTAAAAAAAAACTTGTCTCCGACATCGAACTCAAGGTCAGTTCGTCTCTTGTCAGCGTTTGACTTTTGTCGGCCCTGTGGTGTCTTCATTCATCTTCGAATCAAGTCTATCTCCTCAAAAGTTTCCCTAACCATATCTGGCCCAAGTAAAATCTTATCCGTAGATTTCCACCAACAAGTTGGTGATCGACACGGTCGTCCATAAAAACCCTAATACTAGCTTAATAATTGTTGTTATAAGCAAACTCCACAAACGGAAAGTGCTCTTCTCATGTCCTGTAAAATCTAGGCATAACCTCGAAAGATCTTCAAGGATTCTATTCACCCTTTATGTTCGTCCATCCGTCTGTGGACGATATGTGATGCTCAAACATAACTGCGTACCTACTACCTTTTGCATATCACCTTTTCCTCTTGCATCGAAAACTGCTCCAAGCCATGCCTCGCAAGTACCGGTATATATAGTGAACGGTTTGCTCCCATCTAGCAAAGTCAAAACTGGGGCTGATACCTTCGCAAAGCCCTTAACGAACTTCCTATAGTAGCCCACCAACCCTAGAAAACTTCTTACTTCCGTTGCTTTTCTAGGAACCTTCCAATCTTGGATTGCCACCACCTTTGTAGGATCCACTGCTATCCCTTCCTTAGAGACCAAGTGTCCTAAAAATCTCACTTCTTTCCTCCAAAAATGACATTTGGAGAACTTAGCATTGAGTTGATGCGCTCTAGGGTCTCTAAGAATTCCCTAAGATGTAGGCCATACTCTCCCTCACTTCTAGAGAAAATCAAAATACTATCCACAAAGACTACCACAAACTTGTTTAGGAACTCGCTAAACACCCTACTCATCAAGTCTATGAAATATGTGGGTGCATTCGTCAAACCAAAAAAAAAGGTATGACGAGCTCTTTGAAGAAACTGTTAGGAGTCCTAAAAGCAGTCATATCTATGTTATCCTCAGCTACCCTCAACTGGTGAAATCCTGTAGCTAAGTCCAACTGCGAGAAAACCAAAGCATCAGCTAACTGATAGAACAAATCATCTATCCTCGGCAATGGGTGTCTATTCTTCTTCATTAGCATGTTCGGCTCCCTATAGTCCACGCACAATCTAAGCGAACCATCAATCTTCGTAGCAAAAACAACTGGAACACCCCATTCTGAAATGCTTTTTCTTATGAACCCTTTCTCAAGTAGCTCCCCTAATTTTTTACTGAGTTCCCTCCTCTCTCTCTCTAGGATCCATGTGGCGCACTAGCAATGCAACTGGCTTTTCATTATCTACAAAGTATATTCGGAGGTCTATCTCGCGCCTTGGGGGTAGACCCCAAACCTCATTAAAGATGTCACCATACTCATGGACTACACGAACAGATTTCAAATCATCGATGAATGCGTCAAGAGATTCTAGGTAGCTAAGCATCACTGAACCCATAGGGTCACAAGAAATATCAAGGGTCTTTCCACAACGAGTCAACAGTCTAACTACTCTCTTTTCACAGTCTTGTATGGCACCATGCCTGGCTAGCCAATCCATTCCTAGAATCAAGCCATAGCCCGTGAAACCAGGAACGAAGGCGTTGCATTCAAACCCAACGCTCAAGATAGACACTCTCAAAACCCGAAAAACCATAGATAAGTGAGACTAACCACCAATAGGATTTGAGACTACAATGGGATCCATAACTAGACTAATATTTAGGTGCAGTGTTTCAACTAACGAAGCAGATACAAACGATTGCGAAGCACAAGATTCAAACAAAGTTCGAATAGGATGACTGAAAAAGGAAAATCAAACTTTCAACAGAAATGCTTCTATCTCTCTCCTGTCCTGGTGCCATGAAAGCATGAACCTGTCCTCCGGAAGTAGGTCCCGTCCTCTGTTCATGCCCTTGTGCTTACCTCCTTGGGTAATCTTAAATCATATGTCCTGCCTCGCTGCAATGGTAACAACCATGCTTCTTCTTCTTCTTCCTACAGTCCTTAATTATATGGCCCGATATACCACAATAAAGACACCTTCTTTTGTTACGGGGGTTAATTATTCTTTCCACTTTCTCCTTTACCTTCTTCATGGATTAAAGCCATATCAACAAATACCTCATCCTTGGGTTGTGTTCCTCAGGATAAACTTCCTCATCGACCAAGCAACTAGCTGAACTTTCCTTCCATTGTCTATCTCCAAGATACCAAACGAGTCATTCACTTCCTTGAGCCAATTTATAGCCTCGACAAATGTCTCAGTCCCATGAAAAGGTTTTCCGCCCATCGCACCGAAGTCCTTCCATATCTTAGGAAAGGCATCTAAACGCGAAGAAAGTGACTCAAGAAGGAAAAAGGAAGAGATTCGAAACAAAGAATCGAAAGATAGATATATGGCTTTTAGGGATTATGTTTTTTATAGTAAATCTTTCTCTTGAAAACTCCTTTGAAACATGTTTTTGAAAATAATACTTTTGAAAATGGTTTACAAAATCTTTTATCAGTTCTGGTAACCTTCAGCTCTGATGCCACGTGTAACACCCCATGTCCGTTAGTGTCACTCACAAAGGGAATGCACTAAGTTTCGTGGAGCATTATAAGTAAACAGAACGGAATATTACAAGACAGAAAAAGTAGTACTTGAAAATTTTGTAATTTTATTGCAGCGGAAAAAGAAATAAGTTTGATTACATTTCCAAATACCAAAATCAAATACATAATATCAGTCTTGTACAAAACCGTCAGAGTACATAATTTTAAAGCCATAATCCCCAACAAAAAAATGCCATATGCAGAATCAAAGCCAAGCAATACACATTTCAACTTCAAGCTGGAAGAAAGAGATAACTTAACTAAGCTTGAGTGTTTCCTCCCTAATAACCTTGGGGGGGGGGGAAGAAAAGAGGCAAAACAAACTAGGTTAGACATAAGTCTGGTGAGTCCAGTGACTTTAACAATATAATCATTAAAGTAACAGGATAAGAACATAAACTGGAAAGCAAGAAATGACTGTAGAATAAACAGGCATGGCAAAGCAGACAAGATGAACAAGATATAACGTTGATTGAGCTTCTAATCACTACAGGATAATTTCTACACTGCACCAATGCTAGTAACACCGTATCATTACTAGTTACACCTCACCCTTACTAGTCCCATACTAAAAGTTGATCCCTCTTACTAATCATGGTAATGGTAGTTTCGTGTACTCTTAGCTGCTTTCGTAGGTGCCCCTTTTTTTGCTCCTACCCTCACGAGTTGTACCCACTACCTTCCTCGTTCGATCGACTCCCTAAGTCGCATGTATTTATTACTTGTGTCATTCGACCTCGCTTGTATGTATTCATTACTTATGTCATTCGGCCCCGCTTGTATGTAGATACCAGTGCTGGCCCCATCATGGGGTGTATCAATTCCCATGATGGCAACCCGACACGATTCAAGATGTACAGTATATACTACTGTTGCCCTGTGCCTGCTTTTTCCACTCTGAAGCACGTGCACGCCCATACTCCGTCGGAACCTACACTGCTGCACCACCCGCCGCTATTTTGACCGCTTATAATCAGCCCAGTACTCGTGCCCCACCTTGCCTAGCTCAGGGTACTATGATACATCTATGTGGGTTACTGCTGAAATGGGTCCCCGTTACTAGGGTTTCCTAATCAACATGTTATAATGGTTAAGTGTTCTTAATTTAAATTAACCCCACCCATTTGCTTAATTAACATGTTGTACTGGTTAAGTGTTGCCTATTCATATGTTACTTAACCTTCTCACTGATTCACGCATGTTTATTGAACGGTTAAGTTTGTGGCCCTATATATACTAATATTACCCACTTACCCAAGATTTGCTTAACCCTTCCCCTTATCAAGTCCATATATATTATTGGTTGCCTTAACCCTATCCACTTTGTTCATGTAACACTGGTTAAGTTTTCTTCTTGTCCATGCTAACTTAACCCACCCACCTAACATGTAGATCTAAACATATGAACATATAGTTCTAAACATATGGACTGATATGGATCTAATCATATAAACATGTAGATCTAAACATATGAACATATAGTCCTAAACATATGGATTGATATGGATCTAATCATATAAACATGTAGATCTAAACATATGAACATATAGTTCTAAACATATGGACTGATATGGATCTAATCATATAAACATGTAGATCTAAACATATGAACATATAGTTCTAAACATATGGACTGATATGGATCTAATCATATCAACATGTAGATCTAAACATATGAACATATAAAATATGATCTTACATATATGAACATGACTTGCATATAATCTTCATAACTTGCATAGATTGAGCAAACTTGCATACATAACTTGCATACGTAATTAGGCATATGAATTAACATAGAACATAACTTGCATATAATGAATCGAATCAAGCATAAATCAAAACATAGTTTGCAAAGACATAGACTTTATATGATTTACAAACATTTTCATACAGTCCAATTCATAACTCATCACAATTACGTTTAAGTAATTACCTAGTGAAAGTAACTGTACTCAATGAAAACGGATCTTGAATTCTGGGATCTGATTTCTGAAGTTGCTAAGCTAATCCGTTGATGCAGGCGTTGATTCGTTAGTTGTTGTTCTAGAATTCCTTTTCACAATTCCTAGGCTTTGAATCTTTATCACTTATCTTCTTATCTTTAATCTATAATTTGATTTGTTATGGTGGCGGCTAGGTTAGTTTGTAGATGAACAACTGACGACATCATAGTTTAGGGTTGTGAGGTCTAGGGTTGAGGTTTGAGGTGATTATATAGAAGTTTAGGATTAATATGGGCATTTAGATCAACCTAGGAGTCATCAAAGCCATCCAAACCCAAGAGAGTCAACCAGTGCATGACGCATATGCCCTAACACCTCAGAAAATCATCACTGTCTAGATCAGACTCCCTGGAGTCGACCCCTATAGTGGGGGGGGGGGGGTCGAAACCTATGTCGACACCCTTATAGGGGGGTCGACACCCTGTGGCGGGAATTTTTCCGCCCAGCCTTCTCTGTAGATTTGGATTTCGAACTTGATTTATTTAATTATTAATTTAATTTAATTTCTAGTTAAACTTGAAAACTTCTAACCTCCATAACTTCTTTATACGGAGTCCGATTCACGCAAACTCAGACTCTATCTCAAGCAGAATTCCGAGATGAACACAATGGCATAACTGTTTCACCCAATTCTTCTTTTAAAGATTAATTATTCTTTAATTATATCTTATGTCCCGTTTTAAAATTACGGGGTATTACATGGTCGTGGAAAAACTCAAGAGGAAGAGGAACATATGCTCATGGAAGAAGCGATTATTCAAGTAAGGAAAATGGAAGAGGCAATTATTGGTATAATCACAAATCAAGAGGGAGAAGACATGGAAATCAAAGAGGATGAGGCCATGGCTATTTTGAATGTTTTAATTGCCACAAACCTGGTCATATGGAAAATGATTGTTGGTACAAGGCGGATGAAAAACATGATGCTAACTTGGTATATGCAAACAAAATCAAGAGCAAAATAATGATGAAACTTTGTTGCTTGTATCTAAATGTGGGGATTTTGATGATGCCTAGTATATAGTGGTGTTAGCAAACATAAGATAGGTAAAAAAAATTATTTTCAAAGTTGTATGAAAATAGTTATGGAGAAGTTAAAGTCGGAGATGGAAAAACATACAAAGTTAGTGGCGTAGGTGAAATTGAATTCACAACCAAAACCGGAAGAATGGAGAAAATGTTTGAAGTTTACCTTGTTCCTGGTTTGAAAAATAACTTACTTAGTGTGGGTTTTATTTTAATGAAGGGATACAATATTCATTTTCATGATATGGCTTGTCACTTGTCAAAGAATAATCAGGTCATTGCTAGAGTTCAAGTAGCCTTAAATAATCTTTTTTCACTCACCCTTCAAAACCGAAACATGTCTTGTTTCTTTGGTGTCAATAAAAATGTCTCTAAGTTTTGGCATGATAGATATGATCATTTAAATTATGACAACTTGAAGATGCTCTAAAGAAAGATGATGGTCAAAGGATTGCCGCAAATCGATCGCCTTGATGAAGTTTGTCAAGAATGTCAACTTGCAAATTGGTCGCCTTGATGAAGTTTGTCAAGAATGTCAACTTGGAAAGTAGCACAGGTATCCATTTCCCAAACAATCTTGTTGGAGAGCAAAAAAGACCATTGCAGCTTATTCATTCTGATTGTTGTGGTCCAATTCCAGTGACATCTTTGGGAGGTAATCCATACTTTATTTTTTTCATTGATGACTATTCAAGAAAAACAGAGGTGTACTTTATCAAAGAAAAATCTGAAGCTTTTCAAAAGTTTTAAGATTTCAAGAAAGAAATGGAGACTTTTACAGGGCTTAAAATCAATAATTTACGAACTGATCGTATAGGAGAATGCCTTTCAAATGAATTTGAAAAGTTTTGTTTAAACAATGGCATTTTGCATGAAATGGCAGTCCGTCACACTCCACAACAAAATGGGGTGTGTGAAAGAAAAAATAGAACAATCATGGAGATGGCTAGATGTTTTCTCAAGAAGAAGAGGTTACCTAAAATTTATTGGGCGGAAGCCGTTTCTTGTGAAATTTATTTGATTAACAGGTCACCAACAAATAGTTTAGAAAATTGCACATCGCATGAAGCATGGTATGGTACAAAACCAAATGTTCAACATCCAAGAATATTTGGGAGTGTTTCTTACTCTTATATTCCAAATGCAACAAGAAAATAGTTGGATGACAAGTAGGAATAATGTATTTTCATTGGCTATAGTGAACGAACCAAGGCATACAAATTGTATAATCCAACTACAAAGAAGATTGTGGTTAGCCGAGATGTCCATTTTGAGAAGGTTCTTTTTTGAGAATTTGAAAGTTGAAAACGAAGCATTGTTGGCAATAAATTAAATTGCAGTAAATGTCATTATATATTATGTTTGTTAATTGCAATATATATTGCCTGATTTGGAAATTTTCTTTATATTTGGTATTGTAATGCTGATTATGGTAAACCCAAATCTATTCTAGAATTATCTTATCTAGAATTATCTTTTGGACAAGGATAAAACATGTATAAATAAGGCTATAGATTTGCAATGTTATAAGAAAAACAAGTAAGCAACAAAGCAATAAAATTATCTTCCCCTAAACTTCCTCTGTATATCCTCTTCAACATTATTTGTTGTCCATTTTGATGAAGGTTCTTTTTTTGAGAATTTGGAAGTTGAAAACAACAACATGTCCATTCCTTTTTGTAAAACCGAGGAAAATATTTTTTTAGATTTGGAAAATATGGAAAATGACACCATAGAAGAATAGGTTACACCACTTCCTTTACCTATTCCTTAGGCCATGAAACAAGTAGCTGGCAAATTAAAATTGGAATTAGCTCAATTCGCAGAGTTAGAAGCCTTTGCACAATTTGGTTCTGATCTCAATAAAGCTACTCAGAATCTATTGGCAAGAAACCGCAGCAGTTAAGTAAATACAACCTTCCAAATAGGAGCTGGCCAATCCATGAGTATACCATGAAGTTTATCTAGCCAATATTATGTACCAAGCTCTCCAAAAAAGATGAGAAGTATTCAGGAACTATATGATGCCATCGAAGAAGTTGAATCAAATAATGTAGTGTTCTTTGCCTTTTGTGCAGGGGAAGATCCAGTTTCTTTCAATGATGCGCATCAAGAGGAAAAATGGAGAAAAGACATGAAAGTTGAGATTGACTCAATTAAAAACTATGATACAAGGGAGCTTACAAATGTGTCACCACTTAAGCACTTTACTAGAGTAAAATGGGTGTGCAAAAAAAAGATAAATCCAAATGGCTCTATTAACAAGAACAAGGCTCCGATACCAAATAAAAATAAAATACCCAAATCAGGCAATATATATTGTAATTAACATAGGCAATATATAATGACATTTACTGCAATTTAATTTATTACCAACAATTCTTCCTCTATATTAAACTTGCTTCTTATCCCCAAACTTCTGCACTTCTTTGAAGACTTATGCGCTAAGTGCAATTATCAAAAATATCAGCTAGCTGATCTCTTCTTTTGAGAACATCTCGATTTTGATTCCTTTTATACCTCACGTGCTTTGGCAAGAAAAAGAATGATATGATTATACATTTGTTGATTGCATTGACTTTGTTATCCATCTTTGAGCTCTTCAAAGCAAATTCATGAGCCTTCATTATGCTTTTATCATTTCTTCAATATTCTGTGTTCTTTGCCTTTTTTGTTGGGGAAGATACAATTTCTTTCAATAATGCAAATCAAGAAGAAAAATAGAGAAAAACCATGAAAGATGAGATTGACTCAATTCAAAACAATGATACATGGGAGCTTACAAATTAGCCACCGCACAAGCATTACACTAGAGTAAAATGGGTGTACAAAACAAAGATGAATCCAGATGGGCCTACTAACAAGCACAAGTCAAGATTAGTCACAAAAGGAAACAAACAAAAAGAAGAGAACATTTTACAAAGGTGTTTTCTCCCGTTTCAAGAATTGAGCGTTTGTTTACTTATTTCTCAAGATGTCCAAAAAAATTGGAAGTTGTTTCAAATGGATGTAAAATCAACATTCCTAAATGGTGTTTTTAAGAAAGAAGTCTATGTCGATCAACCACCTGGATTCATCAAGAAAGAAGAAGAGAATGACGTAATCAAATGGCTGATATTTTGACGAAGGCACTTAGCGGGCAAGTTTTTAAAAGAAGGGCAGAAAATTTGGAAATAAGAAGCAAGTTTAATTTAGGTAAAGCAATGCTGGTAATAAATTAAATTACAATAAATGTCATTATATATTGCCTGTATTAATTACAATATATATTGCCTGATTTGGGTATTCGATTTATATTTAGTATTGTATTATTATGATAAACCCAAATCTTATCTAGAATTATCTTTTGGATAAGGATAAAACATGTATAAATAAGGCCATAGATTTGCAATGTAATAAAGCAATCAAGTAAGCAATAAAGCAATAAAATTATTTTCCCCCAAAAATTCTCCATCTCTCTTTTTCAATATTCTACAATTTATATGAACTGGATTTAAGAATAACAAATTAAATATGGCATATACTTAATATTCATATACATTCGAGCCTAATTTTACCTATTTGATGTCCTTAAATGTTAAGGATAGCTGAATGCACATAGTTCGTTATGATACTATAGCAAAGTTCTTATCTTGTAAGGTTTGAGTACTTAACCCAAAAAAAAAAAAAATATAGAAGTGTACATATGATTTAAGGAATGGTTGGGATAAAAAGAATAAATTATCACTTCGGCTACATAAAGAGACACCAGAAACTAGTGTTAATAATAATTGATACTTGATATTGAAATGAAAAGTACGATTTCTATTTTGAAATATATTTTCAAATAGAAAATTGTTTACTATGAGATTTATGTATCTATTTCAAAATATTTGACCAAAGAACACTGTACTGTGGGCTAGTTACGATATACGAAATAAGTAACTTATATCAGGTGGATGCTAGACCTATGCATTCAACATGCAATTATACTAACAACAAAAATAGTGGGAAAACGCCATATAATAACTATTATTTGTATTAAGGTATGGAAATAATTTCAATGATAGTTAGAACTGGAGTTCTGATTAACCTTTCCTTTAATTATAGAAAGGATTCCTCATGCTTTGGTGTCCATTCAAAGTTCGCACTTTCATGTTTAATTTGGTTAGATGGTGAGCAATCTTGGAGAAGTCCTGAATAAATCTTCAATAATAACTAGCTAATCGAAAGAAACTGCGAACCACCTTCGGAGTTCTTGGCTATTTTCAGTCCATGATGGTCATTTTTCAAGATCAATTGAGATCCCTTCTTTTGACACAACATGTCCAAAAAACCTCATCTTCTCTTCCCAAAAATGACATTTTAAAATTTTGGATTTTAGTACATTCCTTCTTAGTATTTTCAGCACAATCTTGAGATACCTCTCATGCTCTTCCTTCATTTTGGAGTATATGAGAATGTCATCAATAAAGACTAAGACAAATTTGTGGAGCACTTCTCTGAACACTCGGTTCATTAGATCTACATAATAGGCAGGTGTGTTATTTAGTCCAAAGGGCATAACTAACCATTCATTGAAATAGTTGGGTCCTCTACACAGTACAAGGAATGAATTCTTTTGCAATTCTCAATTTACGGAACCCTGTAGCTAGGTCCATTTTGGAAAACACTTGGGCACCATGTAATATATCAAACAAGTCATCCATGCATGGTAGAGGATACTTGTTCTTGATTGTCTATTTATTTATGTCTTGGTAATCCACATATAACCTTAAGGAGCCATCTGATTTTGCGACAAATACTACGTCTGAGTTCCAGCTTGAGCGGCTTGGCTAAACTAATCTCTTCTTTTAATAATTCATCGGTTTGGTTCCTTAACCCATTAAACTATTTGGGGGTTATTCTTCGAGAAGAATGAAAATCTGGTCTTGTATCGGGAAATAAGTCAATAAGAAACTCTATTCCTCTGTATAGAGCTATGCAGTTAAAGCGCTTAGCAGTTTTGTAGCAGTGGAGGTGCAAAAACGTATAGCGGTGATAAAGCGGGAAAATAATAGGGATATAGCGGAGGTGCAAAAAAGTACATTATATGTAAAAATTAATATTTTAAAATTTATTAATTATCATTCTCACATCATTTGTGCATAAGAAACTAATATATATCAATCTTATATAATAAAAACAAATATTACCATGGTTACACACATTACAATTGATGACTACAATATATTTCTACCATACATAGAAACTTATGTGTTAAATTATCTTTTCATGCTAATTTTGTTGATTTGTTTTAGAGAACTAGTCAAATCAAGCTTCATATATTAATAATCCTAAAGCGGATGCTATAAAGCATTAATTAGCGGGTGTAGCGCGAAATAGCGGGGCTTAAAGCAGATTTACTATTCATTAGTGTTAAATAGAAATAGCGTTGCTGTTGTAGAGCGCTATGTGCTATAGCGGGGATTTTGCGGAGCTTTAGCGGGGCTTTAATTGCACAAATGTAGAGGTAAACTTTTAACTTCTTCAAACACATCTGAAGAGTTTTCCATAATTGGTATCTCGTCTATACTTTTTTGTACGTAATTTAAGGATTACGTCTGAAAACATTTCATATTTATATTATAAACAAATGTGTCTCATAAAAATGTTACAAAATACAATTCTTGCGCCTTTTCCTCCAACTGCAAAGAACCATAAGTAGCTTAAAAGGACATAATTACTTCCAAGCTTGGGAATGCTTAGATAATTTATTCTTTAATGAGCTTGGATGATATCCAACTATTTATTTTTAAAGCACAAATAAGTATTGCTATTTATGTTCTGGGAATGGCTCAACCATACAAAATATATTTTAGAAATGGGCTGTGGATTTTTTCGGAAAAATCAGGGGCCTCATCCATAACTCCAAGTTTTCATTATTGAATTGTTTAGATATTTTAGAAATGGGTTGTTTTGCATCGGTTTTGCAAGAAACTCCAAGCTTTCATTATCTGATGAGCAATCAAGAAGTTTCTGTGCTTTATTTTAAGTTTTCGTTATTGACCATTATGCATTTTATGGTACACTCTAGCTTGAAAATAGCTAGCCAAGTCATTCAAAGTGTCGTTTAAATTTGTAATGTCATTTACTACGGTATAATTAACAGAGCATTAAGGTACCTCATAATGTTATTTATTTACTTTTTTCTTTTACAGCAATGTCAACAAATACTATTAAGGAAGCTAATGGACGAGATTCTATGTCAATAATGGACGAAAATCCTCCAAAAAAGATTAAGTTTAATCGAAATGGCTGCGCTGTTGTTACTTGCGCAACTCAATTTCAAAGTTCTATAGGCGACCTTGTGAGGACTTATGTACCGATTAAATTTGCTATGTGGAAATTGGTTCCAAAAACTATAAGGATGATATTTGGAAGAACTTATCGATGAGAATATTTTTCTTTTAAAATATATTGTATTTAATCATCTTGATTATTTTATTATAATGAAATTTGTATCAATAATTGCAGAGAAAGTACAAAGTGCCTCATTATGTTAAAAAATTATTCAAAAAACAACGCTAAGGATGTGGAGAAGGCATAAGAATACTTTGTGGAAAAATATTTAGATGTTAAATCAACAACAATTGCACAACGAAAAAATATTCCCCCAGGCGTAAAAAAGGAGGATTGGAAAGAATTTTGTTTTAATGAGAATGACGAGAATCAAAAGAAAATAAGAAAGACTGATAGCTTGAACAAGAAAAAAACTGTTTGTGGGCATACAAGAGGCCACAATAGTGCTGGAATTGTGGAGGATAAAATGGTATATCTAACTTTTCCATGCGTAATTTTTAAAGTCAGAGGGTTTTACTTTTTTGTCTGAATTTATTTGATTTTCATTTGGATGGCAGTCATGTACACATCATTGTGCGTATATATGCGTATTTCTTATACAATCAACTTGAGGGTCTTTCAAGACATATATATAGTCATATAATGTAACGTCCCACGTCCATTAATGTCACTCACTAAGGGAATGCATTAACTTTCATGGAGCGTTATAAGAGTATAGAACAAAACATCACAAGACAGATATATAAAATGGTACTTAAAAATTCGAAATTTATTCATTGCAGTGGAAAAACAAAACATGTATGGTTATAACATCAAAACCACATACTAAAGCCAAGTACACAAATATCCATCTTGAACAAAATTATTATCAGAGTACATAAAAGAAAAACCATAATCCCATTCCAAAATGCCATATGAAAGAGAAACAAAGCCGAGCTTTACTTTCAGCACATCCAGTAAAGAGAGAGAAATCCAAATCAAGCCTCGCTAGTCCCACCCTGAGAACCTAGAGGGGGGGAGGGAGGAAAGAAAAGAGGCGAAACAAAAAGGGTCAGACATAAAATCTGGCAAGTCCAGTGACTTTAACAATATAATTAGTAAAGTAACAGGATAAGAACATAAACTGGATATAAGAAATGACTATAACGTAAGCAAGTACGACAAGGTAAACAAGATGAACAAGGTATAACATCGATTGCTCTTCTAACCACTATAATGTATTTCCTGCATCGCACGCACCAATACTAGTTTCATACTAAAAGGTGATCCCTCCCTACTAATCATAATAATGGTAGCTTCGTGTACTCCTAGCTGCTCTCATAGGTGCCTACTTGCTCCTACCCCCACTAGTTGTATCCACTACCCTTCTCATTCGACCGGCTCCCTAACTCGTAGATACGCGCGCTAACCCCATAGTAAGGTGTATCACTCCCTAAAGTGGCAACCCGATACTACTAAAATTCACGGCTTATACCTACATGATGCAACAACGTCTTACCTACCAGGCCGGACCCATGCATGCACATGACTCCGTTGGACTTGCGTTGCCATCGCTCTTTACTCTTTTGACCTCTTACAATCAACCCCAGTAAGTGTATCCCGTCCTCGACCAAGTTCGAGCTCATATAGATACTAAAAATGGGTTACTGGTTGAAAAGGGTCCCCATACTTGACACAAGCTTCCCTCCTACGCTTGGTCCCCACTAGGATTTCCCACTTAACCCCCTTATTATTATTCCCATGTTTTCCCACATGTCTCATCTTGGTTAAGTACTTTAATTATGTTTCACATGTCACATATGTCACCCACTTAACCCTTTTATTATACCCATGTCTTACCACATATCTTATCTTGGTTAAGTGTTTATTAATTCATTATATCTGTAATTGTGCAAGACCTCCCACATTAGATTACCGTTTGTGGTTGCTGGATATGCCAAGCGGTTTCGGGCAAACTTCTACCGCCATCCGAATCTTACCTCATGTCTTAGCACTATTACGCTTCAAATTTCTGCCTTCGACCCCTCACATTAGATTGCTGTTTTGCTGTTGCTGGATATGTCGGGCAGTTCCGGGCAGACTTCTACCGCAATCCGAATCTAACCTCGTGTCTTAGGCGTTCATTATCTCTTCTTTTATTCAAGCCCAGTTTCAAGTTCTGAATTATAGCATATATTCCAATTACCCATAATCTCTAATTCAGGTTATGTTTATAATTCTAATCCAAGTTATGTCTATAATTCCATATGTAAAAGTTGTACCGAATTATCCCCCAAACCAATTTCATAATTATCAACAGTTCTATGTCAATTACTTTATTTTACATATTTCCCAAACATTTCACAATCGTTCAAACGTTATTCGTACGCAAATCTCAACTTAGGCTCAAAGTTAGCCTAGTTTCAAAAATAAAAAGGAAGAGAGGTAGGGAAGAGAATCAAAACATCAAGACTGGCATAAACATAAGAACAAGCATATGAAATATAAATAGGCATATAACGACAAAATGGATCAGAAAGGCATATGACAGATTTATGGGTATGAATCTGAAAGATTACAAACTTGATAAGATTCATCTTACGTGCAGGCATGTTCGTTAAATCCAATTTACAATCCTATCACAATTACTTTTTAATTTAATTATATGTGAAAGTAATGTAAACTCACAGCGATAAGATTCTTGGAAAAGAGAATTAGGTGTTGTTGTAGCAAATCTGATCTTGAATAACCTCTTTTTTGATTGTTGAAGAAGAAAAGCTAAATTAATTTGAGTTGGAGCAGCAGCATGGAGGCGCCATGGATTAGGGTTGAAGAGATTAGGGGTAGGTTTAGGTGTTTATTTATAGGTGTATTAGGTGAATTAGGACCTTTAGATTTGATTAGGAACCATCCAAACCACTCAAATTAGAAAAACACGTCATTGGGAAACTGCCCGGAATCAATTAGTCGACTGATCAATTTCAACCGCTCGACTGCTTTCACTTCTGTCTAAAAATGGTCGAATGGTGAAAAATGGATGGTCGAATGGTGAAAAATGGGCGGTCGACTTGTTTTACAGCTTTAAACTTTAAATCTTCCGAGCTTCATAACTTCTTCATACGATGTCCATTTTACGCAAACTCAGACTCTATCTCAAGCAGAATTCCGAGACGAGCGCTATGGCGTAAACCGTTTCATTTAATTCTTCTTATAAAAATTAAGTATTATTAAATTTGTCAGTTTTAATATTTTAAAATTATGGGATGTTACATTTTCCCCTACTTAAAGGATTTCATCCCCAAAATCTCCAAGTTAAGAAGAATGTATGTCCTACCATCCATCATCCATCTACTCATCCATCAATCACGGGCGTCCATTGTCCTTAAAATATTTCTATTACTTTCATGAACATATGCAAAGTGTGTGTATATGTCCTTATCCTAATGCAAAATTAGGTGGTCTACTGATTCAGTTGACCTCCTTAATGCAAATCATGATAGTGCCATGCGTCCATTATGTATGCAAAAGAATCCTAATGATATATATCATTTCTATATGAGTGCACAACCATTCATCCAAATGCAACATTCATATGATAACACATACAATATGCATCCATTAATTTAAATATACACACTCATCCATATGCAATATGGAAGTGATTGAGCCGATGTAGTGCCTAGTGTGTGTAAATGCATCCACAAGCAACCATTAGCAAACGCTTACATCCACTTGCATCCACCAAACATAACATGTCTCAAACACATGTTTACAACCATAGGATTTTCTACCTAAAGATCGAAGATATAATCGAGAGGATACACTAAACGATAGAACAAGTATAAACAAAGCGGTAGAAAAAGGAGAAGTTAAGAACATACCCTCAAAAAGAAAAGGGTATGACGCACGTATCTTGTCTTTCGTTTCCCAAGTCGTGTCTCCTTGATCATATCCCCATTGGACTTTAACCAACTTGACCTCTCGGTTGCGTAATTTCTTAACCTCCGATCCAAGGATGCATGTAGGAACTCTCCTAATCGTGGCTTCTCCTCTACTTCCACTTCCCTAAGCATGCTTGGCTCCACTACGTATGCGGTATCATGTAAACACTTCCGCAAATGCGACACATGAAATACGTTATGAACACTACTAAGCTTCTCAGGCAATTTTATTCTGTAGGCCATATGTCCAGTTCTTTCTGTAATGGGAAATGGCCCTGCGAATCTTGGTGCCAATTTCCCTACAGATCCAAAGCGAACTACGTTCCTTAATGGTGACACTTTAATAAAAAACGTGTCTTTAACATCGAACTCATGATTGGTTCTTCTCTTATCATTATATGACTTTTGCCGGTCTTGTGCCGCCTTCATGCGTCTTCGAATCAAGTTTATCTTCTCCGAGGTTTCCCTAACCATCTCGGGCCCAAGCAAAATCTTATCCGTAGATTGCCACCAACAAGTCGTGATCAGAAAGGTCGTCCATATAGAGCTTCAAAATGTGTCATGCCAATACTAGTCTGATAGTTGTTGTTGTAGGCGAACTCTACTAATGGAAGGTGTACCTCCTATGTCCCTCCAAAGTCCAAGATGCATAACCTTAAAAGATCTTCTAGAGTCCTATTCACTCTTTCTATCTGGCCATCCGTTTGAGGATGATAAGCGGTGCACAAACACAATTGTGTTCCTACCGCCTCTTGCTAGCTCTTCCAAAACTCACTAGTGAAAGTGGGATCTCGATCGCTTACGATACTAGAAGGTATGCCGTGTAGACGAACTATCTCTCAGAGATAAACAGATGCTAACCATGACGCAGTTCTTTTACTTTTAACGGAAATGAAATGGGCGCTCTTGGTTAGTCTATCTACTACTACCCAAATCTCCGTATTACCCTTCTTTTACCTTGGCAGCCCGCCAACGAAATCCATGGAAACGCGTCTCCATTTCCACACTGGAACCTCTAAAGGGTGAAGCAAACCACTAGGCTTCTTTTGCTCTGCCTTGACTTGCTGGCACACTAAGCATCTAGAAATGAACTAAGCCACATCCTTCTTCATTCCGGCCCAAAAGAAAACTCGGTTCATATCCCTATACATCTTGTCACCACCGGGATGTATGGTCATCTTAGAATGATGTGCGTCTTCAAGGATCGTCCTCCTCAAGATTTCGTCTCGTGATACGCAAAGTCTCCTTTCCCTATGCAACCAACCTTTTTCATATATATTATAACTACTAAGATGGCTTGAAGACTCCCCTCTTATGAGCTTGTCTACTATCTCTATTAGCTGTGGGTCATTTCACTGTGTCGCTCTATCTGTCCCAAAAGCGTAGATCACACCTCTAACAATGCCAACAAAACGGGTACATAATCGATAGAGGGTCTAAAGTCAAAGGTATTTATGTACTCTAAGCTCTGCCGCTCGATAAACAAAGGACTCAAAGTCAATCTCTTTCTACTAAAGGCGTCAGCTACAATGTTACCCTTGCCAGGGGTATATGCAATCTCAAAATCGTAGGATGCTAAGAACTCCATCCACCTCTGTTGTCTTAAGTTTAGATCTTTTTGAGAGAACAAGTATTTTAGTGACTTATGGTTTGTATACAACTAAAACCTCTCTCCAAGAAAATAGTGACGCCAAGACTTAAGCACAAAAACAATGGCAGCTAACTCTAAGTTGTGGGTAGGGTAATTCTTCTCATGGACCTTTAACTACCTTCCACCATAGCATATCATCCTTCCGTCTTGCATCAAAACTGCGCCAAGCCCTGTCCCTCAAGCATCGGTATACACGGTGAATGGTTTACTACCATCCGGCAAAACTAAAACTGGAGCTGTCGTCAATGCCCTCTCCAATCGTTGAAAAGCATCATCATAGTCAACATCCCAAGAAAAGGTCAAGTTATTCTTCGTCAACCGTGTAAGTGGGGATGATATCTTTGCGAAGTCCTTAATGAACTTCCTATAATAGCCCGCCAACCCTAGAAAACTTCTTACTTTTGTTGTATTTCTAGGAACCTTCCAATCTTGGATTGCTACCACCTTCGCGAGATCTACTGCTATCCCCTCCTTAGAGACCACGTGTCCTAAGAACCTCATTTCCTTTCTTCAAAAACGGCATTTGGAGAACTTAGCCTTAAGTTGATGTGCTCGAAGGGTCTCTAAGACTTCCCTAAGATGTAGGGCATGCTCTTCCTCGCTTCTAGGGAATATCAAGATATCATCCACAAAGACTACCACGAACTTGTTCAGAAACTCCCTAAACACCCTACTCATCAAGTCTACGACATATGCTGGTGCATTCATCAAACCAAAAGGCATGATGAGCCATTCAAAGAAACTGTACGAAGTTCTAAAAGCAGTCTTATCTATGCTATCCTCAGCTACCCTCAACTGATGAAATCATGTAGCTAAGTCCAACTGCGAGAAAACTGAAGCACCTACCAACTGATCGAACAAATCATCTATCCTCGGCAATGGGTGTCAATTTTTCTTCATGAGTTTATTTAGCTCCCTATAGTCCATGCACAATATAAGCGAACCGTCCGCCTTCATAGCAAAAACAACTAGAGCACCTCATTCTGAAATATTTCTTCTTATGAACTCTTTCTCAAGCAGCTCCCCTACTTGTTTACCAAGTTTCTTCCTCTATCTCGGAGCCATGTGGCGCACTGGAAATGCAACTGGCTTTGCATTATCTACTAAGTATATACGGAAGTCTATCTCATGCCTCGGGGGTAAACCCCAAACCTCATCAAAGGCATCATCATACTCACGGACTACTCGAACAGATTGCAAATCATCGATGGATGCGTCAAGTGATTCTAGGTAGCTAAGCATCACTGAACCCCTAGGGTCACAAGAAATATCAAAGGTCCATCTACAACGAGTCAACAATCTAAGTACCTTCCTTTCACAGTCTAGGATGGCATCATACCTGGATAGCCAATCCATCCCTAGAATCAAATCATAGCCCATGAAACCAAGAACGCAGGTGTTGCATTCAAACTGAATGCCCAAGATAGACACTCTCAAATCCCAACAAATCATAGATAAATGAACCGAACCACCAATAGAATTTAACACTACAATGGGGTCCATAACTAAACTAGTATTTAGGTGCAGTGTTTCAACTAACGAAGCAGATAAAAACGAATGTGAAGTGCCAAAATCAAACAAAGTTCGAACATGATGATCAAAAAGGAAAATCAAAATTTCGACAGAAATGTTTCTACCTCCTTCTTGCCCCGGTGCCATGAGATCATGAACCTCCGTCTAGAAGTAGATCCTGTCCTCTGCCCTTGCCCCTGTCCTTGCCTCCTCGGGCAATCTTTAATCATATATCCTACCTCACCGCAATGGTAACAACCAGGCTTCTTCTTCTTTTTATAGTCTTTCTTTAAGTGGCCAAGTATTCCACAACTGTGACACTTCCTTTTCTCTGGCGCTTGTTATCCTTACCGCCTTTCTTTTGTTGTTGTTGTGCCTTCTTTAGATCCACTTTCTTATCCTGTGTCCTATCCATTTTAGCACCTTTCTCCTCCTCATTCATCAATGCCATATCAACAAGTTTCTCGAAAGTAGCCCCCATTGGAATGTGGGACACAGCCAACCCGTGAAGCGGTTTGTTCAAGCCCTTAGCAAATCTCAAGGCTTTCTTATGCGGCGTGTTCACCAACTCTAAACAAAATCTCACCAACTGATTAAACTTGTTAACATACTCCTTAACAAACAAGTTTCCTTGTTTCAAAGCCAAGAACCTCTCCGTGTATAAACTTTCTTCTGCTTGTGAAAGGAACTTCAACTCGAACCTCTGTATGAAATCCATCCATGTATCCACTGCACGTTCTCCATTCGTGACCTCCTACCAAAATGAAGCTTCATCCTTCATTAACCAAGCAGCTAGCTGAACCTTCCTTCCATCATCTACCTTAAAGATACCAAACAAGTCCTCCACTTCCTTGAGCCAATTTCTAGCCTCGACAAATGTCTCAGTCCCATGAAACGGTTTTCCACCCATCGCACGAAAGTCCTTACATGTCTTAGAAAAAGCATCTACACACGGAGGGAGAAGTGGAACAATGACTGCAGCTGAGGGAGAAGGAACGTTTGTTGGGCATGCGGTAGTAGCCCTAGCCTCCAGATACCTTCTAAACCAGCCTGGTATCTATACGCCCTCGGGTATATCAGGTTCCCCAGACATGCTAAAAAGAAAAAGGAAGAGATTCAAAACAAAGAATCGAAAGAAAGATATATGGCTTTTGGGGATTATGTTTTTCATAATAAACCTTTCTCTTGAAAATACCTTCTTTAAAACATGTTTTTAAAATACTTGTTTTTAAAAATGATTTTGAAAATGGTTTTCAAAATCTTTTATCTGTTCTGGTAACCTTCATCTCTAATACCACGTGTGACACCCCACGTCCATTAATTTCACTCACTAAGGGAATGCATTACTTTCATGGAGCGTTATAAGAGTATAGAACAGAACATCAGAAGATAGATATATAAAATGGTACTTAAAAATTCAAAATTTATTCATTGTAGCTGAAAAGCAAAACATGTCTGGTTACAACATAAAAATCACATACTAAAGCCAAGTACACAAATATCCATCTTGAACAAAATTATTATCAGAGTACATAAAAGAAAAAACATAATCCCATTCCAAAATGCCATATGAAAGAGAAACAAAGCTAGCATTACTTTCAGCACTTCCAAGCACTTCCAGTAGAGAGAGAGAGAAATCCAAATCAAGCTTCGCTAGTCCCACCCTGAGAACCTGGAGGGAGGGGGGAAAGGAAAGAAAAGAGGCGAAACAAAAAGGTTCAGACATAAATTCTGGCGAGTACAGTGACTTTAACAATATAATTAGTAAATTAAGAGGATAAAAACATAAACTGGATTTAAGAAATGATTGTAACATAAGCATGTATGACAAGGTAAACAAGATGAACAAGGTATAACATCGATTGCGCTTCTAACCACTATAAGATATTTCCTACACCGCACCAATACTAGTTTCATACTAAAAGGTGATCCCTCCCTACTAATCATAATAATGGTAGCTTCGTGTACTCCTAGCTATGCTCGTAGGTGCCCACTTGCTCCTACCCCCACTAGTTGTACCCACTACCCTCCCCATTCGATCGACTCCCTAATTCGTAGATACCCGTGCTAGCCCCACAGTAAGGTGTATCACTCTCTAAAGTGGCTACCTGACACTACTAAAATGCAAGGCTTATACCTACATGATGCAACAACGTCTTACCCCAGCCCGGACCGACGCACACACATGACTCCGTTGGACTGGCGATGTCATTGATCTTTACTTTTGACCTCTTACAATCAACCTCGGTAAGCGTGTCCCGTCCTCGACCTAGTTCGAGCTTATATGGATACTAAAAATGGGTTACTGGTCAAAAAGGGTCCCCATACTTGACACAAGCTTCCACCCTACGCTTGGTCCCCACTAGGATTTCCCTTTTAACCCCCTTATTATTATTCCCATGTTTTCCCACATGTCTCATCTTGGTTAAGTGCTTTAGTTATGTTTCATATGTCATCTATGTCACCCAATTACCCGTTTATTATACCCATTTCTTACCATATGTCTTATCTTGGTTAAGTGTTCATTAATTCATTATATACGTAATTGTGCAAGACCTCCCACATTAGATTACCGTTTGCGGTTGCACGATATGCCGGGCGGTTTCGGGCAGACTTCTACTGCCATCCGAATCTAACTTCGTGTCTTAGCACTATTATGCTTCTAATTTCTGCCTTCGACCTCTCACATTAGATTGCTATTTTGCAGTTGCTAGATATGCTGGGCGGTTCCGGGCAGATTTCTACCACAATCCGAATCTAACCTCGTGTCTTAGGCGTTCATTATCTCTTCTTTTTTCAAGCCCATTTTCAAGTTCTGAATTATAACATATATTCCAATTCCCCATTATTCTAATTCAAGTTATGTTTATAATTCTAATCTAAGTTATGTCTATAATTCCATATGTACAAGTTGTACCGAATTATGCCCAAACCAATTTCATAATTAATAACAGTTCTATGCCAATTACTTTATTTTACATATTTCCTAAACATTTCCCAATCGTTCAAACGTTATTCGTACGCAAATCTCAACTTAGGATCGAAGTTAGCCTAGTTTCAAAAATAAAAAGGAAGAGAGGTTGGGAAGAGAATCAAAACATCAAGACTGGTATAAACATAAGAACAAGCATATGAAATATAAACAAGCATATAACGATAAAATGGATCAAAAAGGCATATGACAGATTTATGGGTATGATTCTGAAAGATAATGATTTACAAACTTGATAAGATTCATCTTACGTACAGGCATGTTCATTAAATCCAATTTACAATCCTATCACAATTACTTTTTAATTTAATTATATGTGAAAGTAACGTAAACTCACAGAGATAGGATTCTTAGAAAAGAGAATTAGGCGTTGTTGTAGCAAATCTGATCTTGAATAACCTCTTCTTTGATTGTTGAAGAAGAAAAGCTAATTTAATTTGAGTTGGAGCAGTAGCATGGAGGCGCCATGGATTAGGGTTGAAGAGATTTGGGTTAGGTTTAGGTGTTTATTTATAGGTGTATTAGGTGAATTAGGACCTTTAGATTTGATTAGGAACCATCTGAACCACTCAAATTAGAAAAACAAGTCATCAGAAAACTGCCCGGAATAAACTAGTCGACTGGCCAATTTCAACCGGTCGAATGTTTTCACTTCTGTCTAAAAATAGTCGAATGGTGAAAAATGGGTGGTCGACTTGTTTTACAACTTTAAACTTTAAATCTTCCAAGCTTCATAACTTCTTAATACGTTGTCCGTTTTACGCAAACTCGAACTTTATCTCAAGCAGAATTCCGAGACTAATGCAATGGCATAACCCGTTTCACTTAATTCTTCATCCAAAAATTAAGTATTCTTAAATTTGTCAGTTTTAACATTTTAAAATTACGGGGTGTTACATATAATATATGTCAAAATATGCATGTTGGCTTACAGATATATATATGAAAACAAGCAACGTTTTGCAGTCATATTGGCTTGCAACTGTCAAACTTGTTGTCTCCATTATTGGTTCATGTTTTGGCCAGATAGGTGATAAAATACAATCAACTTGTTTAGAGCAAAAAAACTACATAAAATCATTAACAGAGAGTAGAATACTGCGACCACTTGTGTGCTAAAAGAATCATCATGTAGTTATATAAATTTTAACAAGTACGGTCAGTATCAAGTGATACAGACTTACCAAGTTGACATATTAATTACATGAAAAAAGGAGAGTGTGTGCGAGCACCATATACATACATTTATTTTTTAACAAGATAGCATGTCCTTTTATTCTGACAAAGCAATCGCCTTTCAACATCTTCTATATCTAAATGCCTTAACCTATAAATATATAGTATATGTTGTGACTTGATTGTATATGCTAAAAATGATACTAGTGAAAGAGTAAATGTTTGGAAAGCATTATCAGAAGATGCTGCTAACTCATCCATGTCTTGGGTCTTGATTATATGTTATGACATGAATCTGTACCTCTATAGACTGCATTCAATAAGATTACACTGCAATATA
Source organism: Allium sativum (assembly GCA_030737875.1). Lineage (NCBI taxonomy): Eukaryota > Viridiplantae > Streptophyta > Magnoliopsida > Asparagales > Amaryllidaceae > Allium > Allium sativum. The sequence continues at coordinate 711,473,634 of CM060919.1, read as the reverse complement.
TATGTTTAATTCAAATCTGATTCTACTGCTTTATGTATTTGCAAATGCTTAATGTTTAATTTGAATTTAGGTTTATTCATAACTAATGTTATTTTTAATGCTTAACTAATGTTATTTTTTTATGCAGATTAAAAATCAAGATGATCCAACTATCCCAATTACACGAGCTCAAGTTTGGATTGTAACACATACGAGAAAATATAATAGTATATTGCTGAGTGCTGTAGAGCACATGGTGAGAATAATCAGTATTGTTAGTTCTTTGTTTAACATTAATAAATTGATTAAATTTTACACATCATAATGTAGGAATTAGTTAAAAAAATTATTCAAGAAGTAGAGACATGTGGCGATAGTAATGTGCATTCCTCGTCAATTGATGATGACCCATTGACAAAAGTGCAAAGGAAGTAGTAGGTTATAAAAATATTTGTCATGGTTATACTTTGGAAGCTCGCAAGATAAAATTAAGCATGGTTACACGAAAAATACTTGATGTGAAAATGATCAAGGCTTCTGTTGAAAAGCAAAGTCTTGTGGTGATGATCAAAGCACAGCCTGTGTGGCACAGCTTTGTGTAACGTGAATTCGCGAGCCTCACACCCCGGTTGTGAACCAAAAACGGGAGAGGACCTCAGGGAGGACATGCGTTTTTTTCTAGCTAGGGTGGTGTCAGTGACCTACCAGCCCTGACATTTATATACTTTTCACCTGTGTGGTTGTTGCTGTTGCGAGGCGCCTCGGTTAGATCGGACGATCCGGGTCCGATGGAGCCATTCGTTGGCTCATTTACGCCCCAAAGGGTGGGGAAACGCAGTGTTCAGGAATTTTAATCCACATCGGTGGACCGGCCCTGACGATCCAAGGGTCGATGCGCTCTGACCCTGAGACATGGGCTAGATTGTCTCGAAGTCGGTGAGGACTATCTTTTGCCTCGGTTCACAGAAGGAAATCCAATTTCCAAATACGTGACTTTGCGGTTTTATTTGTAAACCTATATATGGAGACATAGTGGCATGGGACGCTTATGTCGCCTACGATTGATACTTATGATTTGAAGTTGTTTTATACACTATGCACTTATAATTGTACCAAATGAGATGTTTTAAACGTATCAAGCATTCTTGGCTATTATAAGGTAAAAACTCTATCCCCCGGCTTGCGTTGCATTGTGTGATAGGACCTGGGTCTTAAAATAGCTTCATTTTTTCTTTATTTAGCATTGCGCTGTTGTTTTATGCACTGGTGTTCTTGGGAGGAAACCCGTTCCGTGTTATACGGCGTGGTCCCTTGATTTACCTAACTTTGAAAATAAAGATTAATAACTGTTTTAGTTCTCACACCAGTCCCATGACTGACCTGGAGTTTATTGTTTTAACCTAAACTCTGGGTGCCCTTATTTTGACACGGGCAGCTAGTAGTTTTGGTTTTGCAGATTTATATTCACAAGATCCTGGTTTACAGCTGGAACGATATCCGGAAAGCTTTGTATCCGTATATCTCATTCTAGTTGTGTATTGTATTATTTTCCGCTGCTATGTAATGTATTGTAATCTCTGATATTTTTCTGTGTAATATTTATTCATTTATACTCTGTATATTCTATTAATCTGATGCATTGTTGTAATATACAATGAAATGTTCTTTTGTATGCGTTCTGTTTTGTCGTGTTCTCACAGTAATTCGTTCTTTCTCTTCTCTTCGGAGACCGGGGAAGTTCGGGTCGCTTCATTTGGTATCAGAGCTTTGGTTTACAAAGCTAGAGAACAAGGCACCTTAGAACCATACGAAAGAATTCATCAGATATTGGATTAGTAATATCCAACGAGAATGACTCGTTAGAGATAGGATCAGTAGTATCCTAGAACGAGCGTGAAGAGTATATTTTTGAAAATGAAAACAAATTTTGTTTTGAAATTTAAATCACTTATTCGTATTTGATTATTTATTCTATATTTATTTGGACAATCCGATATATAAAGATTTTGCATATGCGTCTTGCAAACGTGTATTCGAAGTTTTAATATACTGGATGGTTATAGAATCATACTCTAGTTGCCCGGGGATAATTCTGGTGATGGGGCACTGTCGCCAGTATTTATTTTCGAGTAACGAAAGTGAGATTTCTATATTTCCATTAGACTGGTGTGAGAACCGAAATTAGATGGGGCTTATTGTTGTGATTTGGCATCAAAAATCTGATTTTTTGACTATGTATCAAAGTTATGAATTTGAAAAGCTAATCAACTAATTGATTGATGGTTGTGTTGTGTGATTATTGGTTGATTAATTAAAATTTGTACCATATAGCCAAATTGAATCAAATAGTGAATTTTATTGAAATTTAGTCGCATTTTCTTGCATATACTTGTACTTACATTGAATAGGTCATAGCAAGGAGGCTAGAGCAGAGAATAAAATTTGTTTGCCCGACAAATAGGTACATGTTTATCATAATTTACTGTTTTGTTTGGGTGATGATGATTTTATGAGCCGATTGGCTAGCCGCTTGGCCTTTTCTTTTTCTTTTTGAGATCAGAAGGCCTGTATGGCAATTTCGGGATTTTCCCGTGCTCCCGGTGCAGGGGAGGTTATGGCGAAATTTTTCGAAAATTTAGGGTGTTAGCCAAAATTTTGAAAAGTTTTTAGAAACTGAAAAGTTGAAGAACTTAAGCCGTAATGAAAATAACGGAAGTTGGGTTGAATTGTTAAACAACTTTCGGCTTTGTTCCTTTTCGGGGACGAAAAGTTTTAAGTGGGGGAGATTGTAATAACCCGGAAATCTGGGCCAGTTTGAAATTTTTATTTTGGTAATTTTAGCGAATTTTGATTATTTAAAATGAATTATTTTAAATAATAACGACGAGAAATTTATTTTGAATAGAATTCGAACGTATATATTATATAGATCGTCGTTAGAATATAAATATTTATTTATAATTATAAAAGGAATTGAAAATGGCGCGGTAGTTCGATAATTCGATTTCAAACTTCAATTGAATGTACCGGGTGCAAAACAATCCGGATTTTAGTGAAACCAAAAATATTCGAATCTAATCGAGAATATCTTTCCAATGAATCCGAAAAATCGAAATTTCAGAGAGGGAATCAAAAGATGTGTCCAGTTGAAAATTCTGAATAGTCGCTATGGAATTCAGGCCCTTAAAAATGGGAATTTTGCAAACGACCTCGGATTTCGACGAAACCACTTTTGTTGGGTCCGTGATGTAAAGTTATTGCTAGATTTCAAATTTCATATTTTTTCGAATCAATATGTGAGCGTGGCAAAGGAAAACGCGTTTGACCAGTTTTAGTTGATTTTAATCGACTGGAAAATGGCCATTTTTCAAACGGTCTCAGAATTCGACGAAACTTGTTTTGTTAGGACCGTATGGTCAATACAAAGCTAGAAAATATTTTTCGGGAATTTTTCTAGTTAGTATGTGACCCCAGTAAATTGAAATGCGCGTTCAAATTCAATATATAGAGTTATATGTTGATTTTGACGAAAACTTATCGAAACAGTCGAATCGGCTTACGATACATATCCCATTGTGTTCGGAATGGGGGTGAAACACTAGGGACGACATGCGGTGGGTCTCGTTTTGAAGTGGAAATAAAAAGTCAACATTTCAGAAATTTAAAATATTAAATTAATTAAAATAAATCCCCCCTTCCATCTCCTTTATTCATTCAGACCACCCCTCCCCCGTTAGAATTCATTTCGAAATAAAAAAAAATTAAAAAAGAAAAGGGGCGACGGGGGGATGAACTATCGCCGCCGCCACTACATCGCGCCCCCCCCCCCCCCCAAGCAATAGCCACCGCCTCCTCCTTCTTCTCTCCCCCCAACCTCGAGCGCCTCCACCTCCCTCTCCTTCGCCTGCATCGAAGACCCGAACCCCCCCCTTCTTCCACCTCGCGACGCAAACCCCGAGACCCCCCTCGCCTGCGACGTCCCCTCTCCTTTGAAATCAGCACCCAAATCGACCCTGCTGCCTAGCCGCGACCCCCTTGGCCACCTTCCCCGCTCCGACGACTTCCCCCTCCGCCTGCAACACTCCGGCGCGCCCTTCCTCGGCTCGATTACGACAGTGAACCCCCTCCAAACGAAAAACAGTAAGTGTGTTTTTAATTTAATTTAATTTATCTATTTTATATGAAATTTGCTTTAAAAATATGAAAGGACATAAATGTATAGATTTGAAAATAAAATCATGATTTTTATAGTGTATTCATATAAATAAAGATGCGATTTTTATACGGTGTTCATATGGATGAAAGATTAGATTTTTATTTTATATATGAAGCGAAAGATTAGATTTTTATTTTATATATGAAGTGGTAGAAAAGATTGAGCTTTTCATATGAAGTAATATAAGTAAAAATTCGATTTTTATATATTGAATAGCGAAGTAAAAATTCGATTTTTATATATTGAATAGCAAAGTAAAAATTCGATTTTGATATATTGAATAGCAAAGTAAAAATTCGATTTTTATATATTGAATATCAAAGCAAAAATTCGATTTTTATATATTGAATAGCAAAGTAAAAATTTGATTTTTACATATGTAGAGAATACGGGCAAAGAAAGTGACAAGAGGCAAGAACGGCGAAGATTCCTACATAAGAAGAGTCGTGGGATTGGATTAGCAATTCTGTGAGAATTTCTCACTCTTTAATTTAATTTTCTAGTTATATATATATACTAGGATGCAGACGGTGTTTAGTAGCACCCGACACCCGTCGTCCACAGACCATGGACGGCTTGTATGCTTGTTTGATCTTGATGTGTAGTTGATTGTGTGATGTGATGTGAAATGAAATAAAACATTTATATAGTTGAAATAAAATATTTATATAGTTAAAATATTTTATAGTTAAAATAGAATTTTTAACGTGTATATGAAATGAGTTAAAAATAAACAGATCGGACGATTTGTTTATATACACACATTTGACTGATATTGATTGGGACGATAAATTTTACACATCGCCCAACTGCACAAATAAAATCTATGTTTGGTTGTTTGAAACCCCACACGGGTATTGGGATGATATTTGACGTACACTAATCCCGATTGTTTAGTTGTATGTCGATCGATTTATTGACAGACTGTTATAAGCGTTGAATATTTATATTTGATGCTTATACAGTGTAGAATGCACTTTGGATGATGGGTGATTATTCATCGTTGTTATTGTATACATGTGTTGTAGAAAACCCATATAATTAACATTATATGGTAATTGATTGGGCCTCATTCCAGTTTAGAAATAGAAATATTTGAAAAAGAAATATTTGAATAGAAATATTTGAAATAGAAATATTCGAAATAGAATATTTGAAAATATGAATATATGAAGCCGTGTTGATTAGATTTACGCCGTTTTGACGTGAACGATATTTATATCGATTTTATTCATTTTATAATGAATATCGAAAGTGATTTCAAAATCTGATTTTTCGAAAAGAATTGAAATTTAAATTGAAATTGAGTAGAAATGAATTCGAATTGAAATTGAATATAAATGAATTCGAATTGAAATTGAATATAAATGATTTCGAATTGAAATTGAATATAAATGAATTCGAATTGAAATTGAATATAAATGAATTCAAATTGAAATTGAATTGAAATCGATTTGAAATGGATTTAAAACGAATTTATATTGGAATATTCAATTTTGATTTGAAATTGAATATGAAGTTGAAACCGTTTTGAAAATGAATTTAAAACGATTTATAAAGCACGTTTTGAATTGAAATTGACGAAGTATATTATATATATATATAATATAATGGCCTGAATAGAACGCGCCGCGCCGCGGCAGTTTGCGAATTTCGACCATTGACTTCGAACGGATATTACGGGAGATCCGACCGTCGGATTCTCCTAAACCTGGAACCGTTGGGTTCGTATCAAAAAGAGCTTTCTAACGAATGTGAGTAATTAGAAATCTAATGGATGGATTTGGAATTATGTCCAAATCAAATTTGAAAAAGGTCGCTGTAAGTACAGTTCGAGGGCCGTTGATGGAAATCGACTGTACGGGCCTTGATAAAATTATTAAAAATAGTAATAATTTGTGTTAAATCATAAGAAATGATTTGGGAAGATTTGGGATGAAAAACTCCATATTTGAAAAGATAAAAATAGATTTTTATCGAAATGAACTAGTTTTGAACTAGAATTATAATTCTATTTATTTTTAAATAAATAAATTGAATTTGAAATGATTTTGAAAATAACCAGAATTTCCAATGATTGCATTGGAATGGATTTGAATCGAAATTGTCTTTGGAATATTTCGATGTTGGATTTCGTGATTATACAGATGTTGTTATGGAAATTTGAAAGATATAGATATATATATATATCGTTATTTCCAATACGATATCTGTTGGTCGTAGAATTTGATATTGAATATAAGCTGATATATTTTCTATTCAGAGCCTTGTATTTAATATCAAATGTGATTTGGGTTTGTCGTGAATGGTGTCTTCACTAACACTGTTCTTAAACCCAGTTGAGAAAAAGTTTAAATCTTTTTATTTAGATTTAATGAAGTATACCAATTAAATAATATTTAATTGGAATTGAATTGGTATTGATTTTTGGGTTTATCATGAACAGTGTTTTAAATAACACTTGTTCTTTAACCCGATAATTAATGGAAAGTGATTTTGGGTTTATCGTGAACCGTGTTTTAAATGACACTGATTCTTTAACCCAGTTAAAGATTAAAACTAAGCGGAGTTTTAATGAATCTTTAATTAGATTGAAAAGATCGAGAATGGAGTATCACCAGTTTTACTCCAGGCGATAGTTAAATCTTTAATTAGATTTGAACGTGAAATGGTAATTGAATTTACCGATAACACCGTGGTGTTAGATATGAAGTATTACCAGTTTTACTTCATGGGATGAATAGGTTGGGATTGGGAAATAAAATAAATGATTACTTCGGTGTGGTTCGCTAATCCCAACTAGTTTGAATTGATATTCAAAAAGGAGATTAAAGAATAAATTTAAAGAATTTATCTTTGATAAAATTAATGGGAACCTTTCCCAAAATATAAGAATATTTGAATACAAGAATATTCTGAATTGGAAAGAGGCGTATGTTGTGTTTGTGTAACACGTGTTTATTATATATATACGCGAGTTATTCGGGAAGACCGGGTTTATCCCATTCTGAATAACTGATACGACGATAAGTCGAAGGTGAAGACGGTGGTTGAAGACCGGAGGTCTTCACGTCGTTTGGGTGATTACTGATGATCTTGATTGGGATGTACACCCAAGAAGATGGAAACAGTTGGTGATCGTCCAGACGTACTTGGAGATCGATGGATATGCGGGGTACTAGGTGCCTCCGGTTTCGTTCAGACCCAGAATGAACTTGTAAATGGACTGTGTGTCTGACATTGGATTTTAATCTGTGTGATTGATTTCTATTAAATATATATCTGTTTGGCGGCGGAGAATTTATTCTCTTTCTTAACGTCCTTCTCTGAGACGTATGAGCTCAGGTGTTATATATTGATGGATATCAAACGCATGGAGTGAATTGTCTGTGTGGCACGCCTAAGTGGCAATTGATCAAGGCTTCTGTTGAAAAGCAAAGTCTTGTGGTGATGATCAAAGCACAGCCTGTGTGGCACAGCTTTGTGTAACGTGAATTTGCGAGCCTCACACCCCGGTTGTGAACCAAAAACGGGAGAGGACCTCAGGGAGGACATGTGTTTCTTTCTAGCTAGGGTGGTGTCAGTGACCTACCAATCCTGACATTTATATACTTTTCACCTGTGTGGTTGTTGCTGTTGCGAGGCGCCTCGGTTAGATCGGACGATCCGGGTCCGATGGAGCCATTCGTTGGCTCATTTACGCCTCAAAGGGCGGGGAAACGCAGTGTTCAGGAATTTTAATCCACATCGGTGGACCGGCCCTGACGATCCAAGGGTCGATGCGCTCTGACCCTGAGACATGGGCTAGATTGTCTCGAAGTCGGTGAGGACTATCTTTTGCCTCGGTTCACAGAAGGAAATCCAATTTCCAAATACGTGACTTTGTGGTTTTATTTGTAAACCTATATATGGCGACATAGTGGCATGGGACGCTCATGTCGCCTATGATTGATACTTATGATTTGAAGTTGTTTTATACACTATGCACTTATAATAGTATCAAATGAGATGTTTTAAACGTATCAAGCATTCTTGGCTATTATAAGGTAAAAACCCTATCCCCCGGCTTGCGTTGCATTGTGTGATAGGACCTGGGTCTTATAATAGCTTCATTTTTTCTTTATTTAGCATTGCGTTGTTGTTTTATGCACTGGTGTTCTTGGGAGGAAACCCATTCCGTGTTATATGCCGTGGTCCCTTGATTTACCTAACTTTGAAAATAAAGATTAATAACTGTTTTAGTTCTCACACCAGTCCCATGACTGACCTGGAGTTTATTGTTTTAACCTAAACTCTGGGCGCCCTTATTTTGACACGGGCAGCTAGTAGTTTTGGTTTTGCAGATTTATATTCACAGGATCCTGGTTTACAGCTGGAACGATATCCGGAAAGCTTTGTATCCGTATATCTCATTCTAGTTGTGTATTGTATTATTTTCCGCTGCTATGTAATGTATTGTAATCTCTGATATTTTTCTGTGTAATATTTATTCATTTATACTCTGTATATTCTTGTAATCTGATGCATTGTTGTAATATACAATGAAATGTTCTTTTGTATGCGTTCTGTTTTGTCGTGTTCTCACAGTAATTCGTTCTTTCTCTTCTCTTCGGAGACCAGGGAAGTTCGGGTCGCTTCACATGCAGTTCATGGTTCAAACTTGTACTTATATTAGTCGAAAATTTAATCCTAGTGACAGTGACTTCATCGCTAATTGTGAAACTCACCTGTATAGTTAGCTAATCATAAATAAACATTGTACACTCACTTGCAAGTTTGAACTATTACTAGGTGCTGGTTATGATATTTATTGATGATGTAAAAGGTAAGATTTTATGGCATGATTGATTTACCCTTTCTAAATTTAGATTTTCTCCCATACCAAAGTTGATTTTTTTCATCTATTCTGAGAATACCATTCCTACAGATTTCTTTTATCTAATTTGAATTTTATAAATAGGTAAATTATGTTTAATTATATTTCATATAATATATTAAACTGGTTTCTCAAACATAGTGATAACAGTCTAATTATATTTCCATTTTTTTTTGGATTAGAGAATGTGAGCTAAAGTGTTTGTGTTTTCTGGGTTGGTTTTGTTTCCAATGCGTGTTGGCTTATAGTGCTTGTTTGGTTTTGATGTAAATATTTGGAACTACAAGACTTTGATGTTTAGCATTGTCCAAGTGCTCAAAACTTTGATGTTTAGCAATTTAAGCAACATAAGAAAATATTTGGCGCTACAGGATCCCAACTAAATGTTTTATTGTTGGTCATGTTGTAGATAGATAAAGCATATATGTAAGTTTAATGAAACTGCATACTTGTTTATGTTGGCAACAACTTTGTACGTACTTATAAAAAGTTGTTCACGTTGCTGGGAAATGTTTTTCTTGGTGTCTACCATTTTTCACTATTGGGTTTGCTACGGAACAACTGTTTAGTCCTTGTATTGATCACTCAATGTCTTTAAACTTTTTGTGCTATTTTTTTCTTTTGGCTGGTTCAATAGTGTTCGTGGATTTGTGTGTGGTTCCAAATGCAATTCTGCTTTATCCTTGTGTTCTTCTCTTCAATGTCGGCTTGTACAGTGGTTTCCCAAGTCTTGGGTCTGCTTACTGTGTTCGCTCTTCACTCCGTTCGTTGGTCATTAGTACTAGTAATGGTGGGTTGTCATATGTGTTTGCAATGTTATGGTGTCTGTGTGCCTTAAAACATTGGTCTGGACCTCGTTCAGTTTTGTGCTTTCTAGTATGTTCTGAGGGTACTCTCCCTACTAGCATGATCCTACATAAATTATCATTTGATTACTATAACATGTCCAGAGCCCAGAGGCACTTGATTATCTATTGAATCGTTGGCTATATATCTTTATGCCTTTTCAAAGTGCTTGAACTTAGTAGATTAGTGTTAAGCCTTTTTTAATAATAGACATCACTTGGTAACCCTTTGTTGTGTATTAATATTGACCAACTTAGCTTGAACTCTCTTTTCCATTAAAAACGATTCATCTTCTTGGTTAAAGCTAATGTATCACCGTTATTTGTTGTATATATCCACATGCATTAAATCTATATTATTCGTACTGACTTGAGATTGATTAATTGTCTGTTTTGGCAACTAAGATTTGACTATATTACTTCTTCTGTTGCAAATTTATGGTTGTGGTTACTAAAAGTATCAATTGCGTGTTTATGGTTGAAACACTCATTGAGTGTTGCAGATTATGAACCCGAAACACTCATCGAGTGTTGTAGATTACCAAACTGAAACATTGTCGAGGGTTTCTAATTGTCAAAGTGAAACACTCACCTAGTGTTGTAGATTATCAAACTAAAACACTCACCTAGTGTTCCAGATTATCAACTTCAAACACTCGTTGAGTGTTGTTGTAACACCCCACGCCCGCTATGGTCACTCTCTAAGGGAATGCCATAGCATCGGTGGAGTATTTTAGTGAATATAGAACAGAAAAATTACAACAAGACAGATATAAATAGTACTTGAAATTTAAAACATCATCTCATAACAGCGGAAGTAAACATGTCTGGTTACATCATAAAACCACAATAAAAGTCAAGTACAATATCCATCAAAATAAAGAAGTACATAATCCCACTCTCTCATACAATAGCCAAGACAAAAGAAAAGATAATTGGGTAACTGGAGCTTTACATCTATCCAAGCTCATAAAGACTGGAACAGCAATCCGATCAAGCTCCACTACTGCTAGGATCCACCGTAGGACCTGAGGGTTGGAAAAAAAGATAAAAACAACGGGGTCAGACATAAGTCTGAGCGAGTCCTATAACTTTAACAATACAATCATTAAAGTAACCAGAGAAGACATAGACTTGACCTACGGTAATGTCTGGGGATGAATGGCTACACTAAGCAGCTTGGTAGACTTAGGATAAACTAAGATAACTGTAAAGACGCATCTACCCACCCAAGGATAATTACTAACTGCACCACACCAGTCATTCCTACTCAAAGATTGATCCCACCCAAGGACTTAAAAGAAAGATATAACTAGTAGTTTCATGTACCCCTAGCTGACCACATAGGTGCCGTCTGCCCCTATCTCCACTAGGTGTACCTCACTACTCCCCAAGCGATCGGCTCCCTACCGTAGATACCCGTGCTGGTCCCACAGTGGGGTGTATCACTCCCCTACAGTGGCAACCCAATACTATCAACGGTGCACGGCTTATACCTACACGATGCAACAACGGCTTATCTACCAGCCCGGGCCCACACACGCATATGAAACCCGTTGGACTTGCGTTGCCACCGCTAACCCGTTTTGGCCTCTTATAGTCAAGCCCAGTACGCGTGTCCCGTCCTCGACATGGGTCGAGCCCACAAAGATACAAATGGGTTACTGGTTGAAATGGGCCCCCACAAGCTACCCACCTAAGCTTGTCACTTATCTAGTGTATCCCACTTAACCCTTTAATCATGTTTAATTACATGTTTCCACTTGGTTAAGTATTCTAATCGTATTTTCTATTGCCACCCAAGGCAACCCACTAGATTTCCACATGCCACCCAAGGCACCCACTTAACCCCTCATGTCCCACTACATGCTAATATGGTTAAGTGTTTCTTAATTAATTAATTAAGATCATGACCTCATAAAGACCTCCCACATTAGACCGCCTTTTATGACTGCTGGATATGCCGGTTGGTTCCGGGCAGACTTCTGTCATCAAAAGGGTCTAACCTCGTGTCTTTACTTTAATCACGTATTTAATTTATGACTAAGACCTCTCACATTGGGCCAATCATTTGTAGCCGCTGGATGGCCGGTCGGTTCCGGGCAGACTTCCGCTACAAAAGGGTCCAACCTCGTGTCTTAGTTGATTAATTACACCTAATTAATCACCCCCATAATTAATTATCCCTAATTAATTACACATTTTTCATAACATGGGTAGACCTAACTCAATAGGTAAATTCCCATGGGGTAGACCTAACTCAATAGGTAAATTCCCACTTGTGTTAATTTTTTTTTTTATGGTATGCTTAATCATACCCAATCATACTTTTATTAACATATTTATTAACCCCATCGTTCCCCACGTAAATCGTTCTCATTTCATGACATAATAAAGGGAAGATCCATCACAAATATCATGGGTTTAACCACATCTTAGCATATAACTTTATCATGGGTTAAGAGGATGCCAACTTGCATATATGAGCATATATTAACCCAACTACATTTAACCCAAACTTGCATATTATCATGCACATGATTTGCATAACATGTTGCATATGAACTTGCATATTATCACACCCATATCTTGCATAACATGTTGAACTTGCATATAAGCATTCTCATAACTTGCATAACATGTTAAACATGCATTTAAGCATACACATAACTTTCATAAGCATTCACATTCTTGCATAAGCATTCACATACTTGCATAAGCATTCACATACTTGCATAAGCATGCATAACTTGCATATCATGTTAAACTTGCATTTAAGCATATACATAACTTGCATAAGCATTCACATTCTTGCATAAGCATTCACATACTTGCATAAGCATGCATAACTTGCATATCATGTTAAACTTGCATTTAAACATATACATAACTTGCATATGAACTTGCATAACAACCTACACATAACTTACATAACATCATACACATAACTTGCATATGAACTTGCATAACTCACTTGTTAAACATGCATAAACCCACTTATTAAATATGCATAAACCCACTTATTAAACATGCATAAACCCACTTGTTAAACATGCATAAACCAACTTATTAAACATGCATAAACCCACTTATTAAATATGCATAAACATAGGAAAACATAGAGTAGCATATCATTATAAATGATTCAAACTCACTAATCCGCATTTAAGACCATAAGTCTCATTACACCCAATCTACTTACTTTAGCAATTGAAGTTAAAGTGATAGAAACTCACCAAACCCAAGATTAGCAAACTTATGAAGTGGAATTAGTTGCTAAATATGAAGATGGTGATGATTAGAGATTGATTAGAGAGTGATTAGCTTGCAACTTCCTTCATAAACTAGTGGAGGCTCTCTCAAGTTTGATTTTGGCGGCATGAGGCCATCATTCCTATTTTTAGTATGGATTAGGGTAGGTTTAGGGTGTATTTATAGATTAGGTGAGTGTTTTAGGCCCTTAGATTAACCCTAGATTAGATTAGGTCCGTTAGATTTAGGAAATCTCTAGAACCCAGCCCAACCCTAGCCAGAAAACCAGATCTGGTGCACCCAAGCCCCCTGGTTCGACACGCCGTGTCGACAGGCAAGTCGACAGGCAAGTCGACCCCCCTGTCGACATGGTTAGGGCGGGAATTTTCCCGCCTGGCCCCGCTGGTTCTATTCTGAAATCTGAATTTGAATTTTTAAATCTGTTTTTAGCTTTAGATTTCCTGCAAACTTCATTGGGCCTTAACTGGGCCATACGGACTCCGATTTTCGAAAACTCGGACTCTATTTTGCGTATTTTTCCGAGACGAACGCAATGACGCAGCCCGTTTCCCCCAATTCTCACGTCTGAGATTATTTTCCTTGCAATTAGTGAATTTTAGTATTAACCGAAATTCGGGGTGTTACATTCTCCCTTCCTTAAAGGATTTCGTCCCCGAAATCTCTAAGCTAAGGAGAATGCATATCCTACCATCCAAACAACCATCTACTCAATCCATCAAACACAGGCATCCATTGTCCTTAAAACTATTTCTAATGATGTATGAGCATATGCAAAGAGTGTGTGTATATGTTCCCTATCTAATGTATGAACATATGCAAACCATGATAGTGCCATGCATCCATTATGTATGCGAGAGAACCCTATCGACACATACAATATCTACATGAGTGCACAATCATTCACCAAAATGCATCATCCATATGATAACACAATCATTATTCATCCATAAATATAGCTTCCTACGCACAATTTTATGCAATATGCAATATGAAGTGACTGAGCCGATCTAGTGCCTAGTGTGTGTATATGCATCCACGAGCAATCACTAGCAAACACTTGCATCCACTTGCATCCATCAACCATAACATGTCTCAAACACATGTTTCAACCATAGGTTTACCCTATCTAAAGGTCAATCAGTACTAACGAGAGGATATACTAAAGATAAGATAAGTACTAGACAACGATAGAGGAGAAAGTAAAGACATACCCTCAAAAAGAAATGGGTACAATGAACGCATCTTCGCTTCCGTCTCCCAAGTTGCGTTGCTCTCCTCTTCTCCCCATTGCACTTTGACTAGTTGAACCTCTCTGTTTCTCAACTTCCTAGTCTCTGACCCAAGGATGCGGGTAGGAGCTCGTCGAATAGTCGCATCACGCTCTACTTCCACTTCTTTAAGCAAGCTCGGCTCTACCACCTCTGCGGTCTCATGTAAGCACTTCCTCAAATGGGACACATGGAATACATCATGTACACCACTAAGTCTGTCGGGCAACTCCACTCTATATGCCATCCGTCCAATTCTTTCCTTAATGGGAAATGGCCCTACGAACCTTGGTGCTAACTTCCCAACAGATCCAAAGCAAACCACATTTCGTAACGGAGACACTTTGACAAAGACCATGTCCCCAACTTCAAACTCAAGATCCGTCCTTCTCTTGTCCGCATAAGATTTTTGTCTATCCTGCGCTGCTTTCATCCTTCTTCGAATCAAGTCAATCTTCTCAGAAGTCTCCCTAATCATATCAGGCCTAAGCAAGATCTTATCCGTAGATTCCCACCAACATGTAGGTGATCGACAAGGCCTTCCATAGAGAGCTTCGAAAGGAGCCATACCAATACTGGACTGAAAGCTGTTATTATATGCGAATTCCACCAATGGAAGATGCTCTTCCCATGTACCTCCAAAATCCAAGATACAAAGCCTCAAAAGGTCTTCTAGGACACGATTCACCCTCTCAGTCTGGCCGTCTGTCTGAGGATGATATGCAGTGCTCAGACACAATTGAGTCCCCACTGCTTCTTGCAAACTTCTCCAGAACTCGCTACTGAAAATAGGATCTCGATCACTCACTATGCTAGAGGGTACCCCATGTAATCGAACTATCTCTCGAAGATATACTGAAGCTAGCCATGGAGCAGTCCTCTTGCTCTTCACAGGTATGAAATGGGCGCTCTTAGTAAGTCTGTCTACCACCACCCAAATTCCTGTATTACCCTTTCTCGATCTGGGTAACCCGTCAATAAAATCCATCGAGACGCTATCCCACTTCCATTGCGGAACTTCCAATGGGTGAAGCAACCCACCAGGTTTCTTTTGCTCCGCCTTCACTTGTTGGCACACCAAGCATCGAGCGACATACTCGGCCACATCTTTCTTCATACCGGCCCAGAAGAAAACCCTCTTCATGTCTTGGTACATCTTGTCCCCACCGGGATGAATGGTCATCCTAGAACGGTGTGCATCATCAAGAATAACCTTCCTCAAACCCTCGTCTTGCGGTACACAAAGTCTACCGTCTCTACGCAAGCACCCCCTATCGTCTAGGGTGTACCTACTCAAATGGCTGGACGACTCCCCCCTTATGAGCTTCTCCACCCACTCAACCAATTGTGGGTCGTCCCTCTGTGCTTCTCCAATCCGCCCTAAAAGAGTTGGTCTAACCTCCAAGGAAGCTAGCAAACCGGGTACATAATCAATGGAAGGTCTGAAATCAAACATCGAGATAAATTCCAAGCTTCGTCGTTCCACGAACAATGGACTCAAGGACAACCTCTTTCTGCTCAAGGCGTCTGCCACCACGTTACCCTTGCCAGGGGTATACGCTATCTCGAAATCATAGGATGCTAAGAACTCCATCCACCTTTGCTGTCTCAAATTCAAATTCTTCTGAGAAAACAAGTACTTCAATGATTTGTGGTCAGTGAACAATTCAAATCTCTCACCAAGAAGATAATGGCGCCAAATCTTAAGCGCAAAAACAATAGCGGCCAACTCTAAATCATGGGTAGGGTAATTTTTCTCATGCACTCTCAACTGCCTTCCACCATAGGCTATCACCCTTCCCTCTTGCATTAAGACTGCGCCAAGTCCTGTCCCACAAGCATCGGTATAAACAACAAATGGCTTGCTCCCATCCGACAACACTAAAACTGGAGCAGTGGTTAAAGCTCTCTTTAACCGTCGGAACGCATCATCACAATCTACGTCCCATGCGAAAACAAGATTCTTCTTCGTTAAGCGGGTTAATGGGGCTGATATCTTCGCGAAGTCTTTAATAAACTTCCTATAATAACCCGCCAACCCCAAGAAACTTCTTACTTCGGTAGCATTCTTCGGAACCTTCCAATCCTGAATTGATACTACCTTCGCGGGATCCACAGCTATCCCTTCCTTGGAGACCACGTGCCCCAAGAACCGCACTTCCCTCCTTCAGAAGTGACATTTAGAGAATTTAGCCTTAAGGCTATGTGCTCGAAGAGTCTTCAATACCTCCCCAAGATGTAGGACATGCTCTTCTTCACTCTTAGAAAATACTAAGATATCATCCACAAAGACCACCACGAATTTATTAAGGAACTCCCTGAACACCCTACTCATCAAATCAACAAAGTATGCAGGGGCGTTCGTCAATCCAAATGGCATCACCAGCCACTCATAGAAACCATCCGGAGTCCTAAAGGCAGTCTTGTCTATGCTATCCTCAGCCACTCTCAACTGATGAAACCCCGTGGCTAAGTCCAACTGAGAAAATACTGAAGCGCCAACCAACTGATCGAAAAGATCATCAATCCTTGGCAATGGGTGTCTATTCTTCTTTGTGAGCTTGTTGAGTTCTCTATAGTCTACACAAAGTCTGAGGGACCCATCCGCCTTCGTAGCAAATACTACTGGAGCACCCCACTCCGATATACTCCGTCTTATGAACCCCTTCTCAAGCAACTCCCCTACCTGCTTATGGAGTTCCCTCCTCTCACGAGGAGCCATGTGGCGCACTGGCAAAGATACAGGTTTAGCATTATCCAGCAGATATATTCGGAAGTCAATCTCCCGCTTCGGAGGTAAGCCCTTCACCTCCTCAAACACATCCGGATATTCCCGGACCACTCTAACAAATTGCAAACTCTCGACCGAAGCGTCAAGCGATTCAAGATAACTTAGAATAACAGAATCCATGGGATTACAAGAAATCTTGAGAGTGTTACCCAAGCGGGTCATGAGCCTAACAACTCTCCTTTCGCAATCAAGAACAGCACCATTAATGGATAACCAGTCCATGCCCAAAATCAACCCATAGCCCGTGAAGCCCAACACAAAAGCATCACATCTAAACTCAATGCTAAGTATAGAAATCTTCAAACCCAAACATATCATGGACAAATAAGTGGAGCCCCCAATTGGGTTTGAAACAACCAAGGGATCATCTACCAGACTGGTGTCTAAGTGTAGTGACTCAACTAATGATGATGAGATAAACGAATGTGATGCGCCTGAATCAAACAATGTACGGACAGGATGATCAAATAGAAAAACCAGACTTTCCACGGAAATAGTTCTACCTCTTTCCTGAATCGGTGGAACCGCGAGAGCCTGTACTTGCCCCCTAGCCTGACCTGGTGCCATAAGAGCTTGCACCTGTCCTCCTGAGGTAGACCCCGTCCTTTGCCCTTTCTTAGGACAGTCTTTCACTAGATGCCCTGCTTCGCCACAGTGGAAGCAGCCAGTCTTCTTCTTCTTGCGACAATCCTTGCTTAGGTGGCCAGGTGTCCCACAATTGAAACACTTCTTCTTCTTGCCCTTGCCATCGTTGCCTTTCCCACCTTTGTTTTGTTGTTGTTGCTGAGGTCTCTTTTGATCTCCCTTCTTCTCGGGTGCCTTATTAGCATTGGGACCCTTCTCTTCTTCATGCATGAGTGCCATGTCAACTAGCTTCTCAAAGGTGGCCCCCATAGGGATATGAGTCATAGCTAACCCATGCATCGGTTCATTCAAGCCTTTCACGAACCTCAAAGCCTTCTTTTCCGGTGTATTCACCATGTCTAGGCCAAACCTTGCCAATTGATTAAACTTGTTGACATATTCCTTCACCGAGAGATTTCCTTGCTTTAGAGTCAAGAATCTTTCCATATACAAGTTTTCCTCCGCCCTTGAGAGAAACTTTGCCACAAATCTTTGCCTAAAATCCGCCCAAGAGTCAACGGGGCGTCACCATTAGTGACCTCCCACCAGAATGAGGCCTCTCCTTTCATTAACCAAGCGGCTAACTTGACTTTCTTTCCTTCTTCCATCTCAAAGATATCTATCAACTCTTCCACCTCCTTAAGCCAATCTCTAGCCTCCACAAAAGTTTCAGATCCTTGAAAAGGTTTCCCTCCCATAGCTTTAAATTCCTTGCAAGTCTTAGCAAAAGTGTCCGTGCGAGGAGGAGGGGGAGGAGGAAGATCGGGTGCTACGGTTGGTGGAGGAACATTTGCTGGACCCGCAGTGGTGGCCCTAGCCTCCATCAATCTCCTATACCATACTGGTACCGTCACACCCTCCGGAAAGTTAAGATCCTCAGCCATGCTGAAACGAAAAAGGAAAGATTCAAATCGGAGAATTCGAAGGATATAGATATGGCTATTGGGGATTATGCTTTTCTTTCAAAAACTTTTCTCTTAAAAGACATGTCTTTGAAAATATTTCTTCCAAAAATGTTTTAGACAAATAGTTTTCTAAAAATTTTATCTGTTCCGGTAACCTTTGCTCTGATACCACGTGTAACACCCCACGCCCGCTATGGTCACTCTCTAAGGGAATGCCATAGCATCGGTGGAGTATTTTAGTGAATATAGAACAGAAAAATTACAACAAGACAGATATAAATAGTACTTGAAATTTAAAACATCATCTCATAACAGCGGAAGTAAACATGTCTGGTTACATCATAAAACCACAATAAAAGTCAAGTACAATATCCATCAAAATAAAGAAGTACATAATCCCACTCTCTCATACAATAGCCAAGACAAAAGAAAAGATAACTGGGTAACTGGAGCTTTACATCTATCCAAGCTCCTAAAGACTGGAACAGCAATCCGATCAAGCTCCACTACTGCTAGGATCCACCGTAGGACCTGAGGGTTGGAAAAAAAGATAAAAACAACGGGGTCAGACATAAGTCTGAGCGAGTCCTATAACTTTAACAATACAATCATTAAAGTAACCAGAGAAGACATAGACTTGACCTACGGTAATGTCTGGGGATGAATGGCTACACTAAGCAGCTTGGTAGACTTAGGATAAACTAAGATAACTGTAAAGACGCATCTACCCACCCAAGGATAATTACTAACTGCACCACACCAGTCATTCCTACTCAAAGATTGATCCCACCCAAGGACTTAAAAGAAAGATATAACTAGTAGTTTCATGTACCCCTAGCTGACCACATAGGTGCCGTCTGCCCCTATCTCCACTAGGTGTACCTCACTACTCCCCAAGCGATCGGCTCCTTACCGTAGATACCCGTGCTGGTCCCACAGTGGGGTGTATCACTCCCCTATAGTGGCAACCCAATACTATCAACGGTGCACGGCTTATACCTACACGATGCAACAACGGCTTATCTACCAGCCCGGGCCCACACACGCATATGAAACCCGTTGGACTTGCGTTGCCACCGCTAACCCGTTTTGGCCTCTTATAGTCAAGCCCAGTACGCGTGTCCCGTCCTCGACATGGGTCGAGCCCACAAAGATACAAATGGGTTACTGGTTGAAATGGGCCCCCACAAGCTACCCACCTAAGCTTGTCACTTATCTAGTGTATCCCACTTAACCCTTTAATCATGTTTAATTACATGTTTCCACTTGGTTAAATATTCTAATCGTATTTTCTATTGCCACCCAAGGCAACCCACTAGATTTCCACATGCCACCCAAGGCACCCACTTAACCCCTCATGTCCCACTACATGCTAATATGGTTAAGTGTTTCTTAATTAATTAATTAAGATCATGACCTCATAAAGACCTCCCACATTAGACCGCCTTTTATGACTGCTGGATATGCTGGTTGGTTCCGGGCAGACTTCTGTCATCAAAAGGGTCTAACCTCGTGTCTTTACTTTAATCACGTATTTAATTTATGACTAAGACCTCTCACATTGGGCCAATCATTTGTAGCCGCTGGATGGCCGGTCGGTTCCGGGCAGACTTCCGCTACAAAAGGGTCCAACCTCGTGTCTTAGTTGATTAATTACACCTAATTAATCACCCCCATAATTAATTATCCCTAATTAATTACACATTTTTCATAACATGGGTAGACCTAACTCAATAGGTAAATTCCCATGGGGTAGACCTAACTCAATAGGTAAATTCCCACTTGTGTTAATTTTTTTTTTTTTATGGTATGCTTAATCATACCCAATCATACTTTTATTAACATATTTATTAACCCCATCGTTCCCCACGTAAATCGTTCTCATTTCATGACATAATAAAGGGAAGATCCATCACAAATATCATGGGTTTAACCACATCTTAGCATATAACTTTATCATGGGTTAAGAGGATGCCAACTTGCATATATGAGCATATATTAACCCAACTACATTTAACCCAAACTTGCATATTATCATGCACATGATTTGCATAACATGTTGCATATGAACTTGCATATTATCACACCCATATCTTGCATAACATGTTGAACTTGCATATAAGCATTCTCATAACTTGCATAACATGTTAAACATGCATTTAAGCATACACATAACTTGCATAAGCATTCACATTCTTGCATAAGCATTCACATACTTGCATAAGCATTCACATACTTGCATAAGCATGCATAACTTGCATATCATGTTAAACTTGCATTTAAGCATATACATAACTTGCATAAGCATTCACATTCTTGCATAAGCATTCACATACTTGCATAAGCATGCATAACTTGCATATCATGTTAAACTTGCATTTAAACATATACATAACTTGCATATGAACTTGCATAACAACCTACACATAACTTACATAACATCATACACATAACTTGCATATGAACTTGCATAACTCACTTGTTAAACATGCATAAACCCACTTATTAAATATGCATAAACCCACTTATTAAACATGCATAAACCCACTTGTTAAACATGCATAAACCAACTTATTAAACATGCATAAACCCACTTATTAAATATGCATAAACATAGGAAAACATAGAGTAGCATATCATTATAAATGATTCAAACTCACTAATCCGCATTTAAGACCATAAGTCTCATTACACCCAATCTACTTACTTTAGCAATTGAAGTTAAAGTGATAGAAACTTACCAAACCCAAGATTAGCAAATTTATGAAGTGGAATTAGTTGCTAAATATGAAGATGGTGATGATTAGAGATTGATTAGAGAGTGATTAGCTTGCAACTTCCTTCATAAACTAGTGGAGGCTCTCTCAAGTTTGATTTTGGCGGCATGAGGCCATCATTCCTATTTTTAGTATGGATTAGGGTAGGTTTAGGGTGTATTTATAGATTAGGTGAGTGTTTTAGGCCCTTAGATTAACCCTAGATTAGATTAGATTAGGTCCGTTAGATTTAGGAAATCTCTAGAACCCAGCCCAGCCCTAACCAGAAAACCAGATCTGGTGCACCCAAGCCCCCTGGTTCGACACGCCGTGTCGACAGGCAAGTCGACAGGCAAGTCGACCCCCCTGTCGACAGCCCTGTCGACATGGTTAGGGCGGGAATTTTCCCGCCTGGCCCCGCTGGTTCTATTCTGAAATCTGAATTTGAATTTTTAAATCTGTTTTTAGCTTTAGATTTCCTGCAAACTTCATTGGGCCTTAACTGGGCCATACGGACTCCGATTTTCGAAAACTCGGACTCTATTTTGCGTATTTTTCCGAGACGAACGCAATGACGCAGCCCGTTTCCCCCAATTCTCACGTCTGAGATTATTTTCCTTGCAATTAGTGAATTTTAGTATTAACCGAAATTCGGGGTGTTACAGTTGTAGATTATCTACTTGAAACACTCACCGAGTGTTGCATATTATTAAACACCTTCAGAGTGTTTCAAAATTTTGCAACATACTAATGTACAACCCCTAAAAAGTGTTTCTACAAATTTCAGCAACATTTCATTACCGTTTCAAAATGGCCATTTTGGGGTTGTGGATTGGTTCACTACATTCGATGATAATAGCCTTTCCATCCCTAGTTTCTAACTTAACAGTTATACTATCACAATCCATAAGAGGCCTATATTTGGAAAGACTATCCATTCCTAGTTTGATCTTAGACCCATCAAAATTTAGGATGATTAGGTTGTACCAAAAAAATTAAGTGGTATGAGTTATGGGTACATCTTCAGATATGATTTCTAAACCGGTTTTATTCCCCGTTTGATTGGTTATTTGTATAGGTGTACCTAATGACACGATAGTGAGTTTTAACTTTATATTAATTCTTTTGAGATGAAAACTATGAGAGGCCACGACATCAAACAATATTCTAACTACAATACCATTCATATAAATTTTACATTTTAAAACTCCCTTCCCTTTAACTTCTATTGAGGTGGAAGTAACATCAATAATTGCAAAGACCCGGACCTGCTATTCCTTTTTCTTCAGCGGGCAATCCCTAGATACGTGTATGATCCGGTTGAAGTTATCGCAAGCATTCATTGGAATATGGGGTTTTGGACAAGATATAAAGAAATGTCCTTTATATCCGTAGTTATAACACATGACATTCGTTATTGGACCTCCATTGGTTTGATTATGCACGACTTCCTTCCTAGTTGGTTTAACTTCTGCTTCATAATGTCTTTACTGTAGTTAGGGGTTGTTATCGGATTCTTCTTGTTGATGGTTTCATAATGAAATCCTATATCTACCAAGTCAGAAATGTTGATCCATGAGATTTTTGATTCACGACAATGAAGAAATGAAGAACGATCAGAAAGTTAGTTAATATATATATATATATGTATATGTATGTATAAATATGTGTGTGTTTTAGTTGTGTTAGAATATGTTAAAATTTATCCTCATTTATCATAACACAAACACATTTTAACACAATTATATATATGTGTATACATACATATATATATATATATTTATATATATTAATGGAACAAAACAGCCGTTAACTAGGCGGTTTTGCCCCAACTAGCCAACTGGTCAAGCAAAATCTGTTTAAACAATCACTTATTCATTCTAGTCTGAGATACGTGCTCCCAGTAACAACTTTTTTGTGTAATTCTAAATATATATATATATATACTTTTTATATTCGACCGGTCGACTGGTAAATTTTATACCAGTCGACTGACCCGACAATAACAAGCAAATTTCTGAAAGATCACTTTCTTTCATGAAGCAATTCCTTTTGACTTCTAAAAGAAATGATTGCTTCTCTTCACTAAAACTCTTCATGAACATTGACTGCTTTTCAACTAGTATATATACATTACAAACTTGTTTTACAAATGACCATTTTCTTACTGATTTTTATTCTATATCTTGATCTTTATTTCTATGTTCTCTTTCATTCTAAAAGCACTCTAAAAAGACCATATTTCTTTTGAATCATTGAATTTATTTCAAATTTCTTGATTCAATAAGCAATATATTTCCTTAATCTTCACATACACGTTATATACTTGAGGGTACGATTATAAGAAAGGCATACTTAAACTATTGTCTATTCTGTGTTATTCAAGAACCCAATCAGAAGTCGGACTCTTATTGTTTTGGAAGTTCTATGTTGGTGCTCAAGCGGGAAATCCGTGTCGGTGCTCGGGTGTGGTGTGAGCATGTTCCTTTGGGTGAAGTGAGGGTGTTGATAATTGAATTCTAGGAGTCTGGGACTGGACGTAGGATGGGAAATCCGAACCATTAAAAAAATTCTTGGTGTCACTTTACTTACTGCATTTACTTATCTATGATATCTTATATTTTTAATATTTATTTGCATAATTATTGTATTAGATAAGTTAGAATTTCATTTTCACTTTTGTATATTGCATAAGGAAAGATCCGATTCTAAGATACATTACATTATTTTCATTTGGTATCAGAGCAGGACATCATTTAACCTTACAATCGTTATTTGACATTTATTTAATATGGAAATAAACTAGCACTAGCATAAACACTGGATTCACGGAAGGTCAATCTACTTCACGACCACCCTTTTTCAATGGCAGGAACTATAGTTATTAGACTACACTCATGAGAACATATATGCAAGCTAATGGTTTTGATGCTTGGAATATCACTCAAAAAGAATATACACAACCTACTACACCTTATACTGAATGGTCAACTAATGAAAAAGCAGAAGCTACCACTACTGCTAAAGCTATGAATATGTTGCATTGTGCGTTGGATAGAAACTAGTTTTTCCGAATTTGTACGTGCAATACTACATATGAAATTTGGCGAACACTCAATGTAACTCACGAAGGAACTAGCAAGGTTAAACAAAGCAAGATATCCATGCTTAAAAATCAATTTCAGAATTTTAGAATGAATGAAAATGAATGTATCAATGATACATATTCACGATTTCAAAATATTTTTCATCAATTATTAGGCGTAGGAGAGAAATATACTGATTTTGATATAGTATTAAAGATTTTAAACTCTTTGACGGCCGAGTGAGAAAGAAAGGTTTTAGTTATCGAAGAAGCTAACAATCTCTCAACCATGAAACCTGAAGAGTTGATATGTAATCTTATGTCGTATGAAGTCAATTTGTAGGCTAAAAATATTCATGCTCAAGATAAGAAAATCTAATTTTCCACGCTGAAAAAGATGAATCAAACTCATATGAAGAGGACATAGCCTTTATTGCCAAAAGTTTCAGAAAATTTCTGAAATATAAGAAGGGTCAAATTAAGAATGGAAAAAAGAATCCTAGAAAAGAGAATAAGGTGATCCATCCTTGGTTGAGTGCTTCAATTTCCACAAAACTGGACAATTTCAAAAACACTGTCCAGAGCTAAAGAAAAATCACAACAAAAAGTAGAAATCTAAAAGGTGAGCTTTCTCAGTTACTTAGGATGATTCAGACTCTTCCTCTTCGGAACGTGATAGTGATAGCGACAATAAACAAAAAAATGTGCGCTTCACGGCTAAAGAGACAAAGGTTAGTGATTTTACTTACGAACAAATGGTTGAAATTAATACGGAAATTCTAGATCTAGGAA
Organism: Allium sativum; assembly: GCA_030737875.1. Classification (NCBI taxonomy): domain Eukaryota; kingdom Viridiplantae; phylum Streptophyta; class Magnoliopsida; order Asparagales; family Amaryllidaceae; genus Allium; species Allium sativum. The sequence goes on along the minus strand of CM060919.1, from coordinate 711,448,224 downwards.
TAATTATAAAAAAAGTTTCAACAAGCAAATGAAGATAAGAAAAAAAGCAGAATTTGAAAGAGATTTGTTAAAAGATGAAAAAGAGGTTTTAGAGGATGAAATTATAACTATCCGATGTTAATTCTCAACTTTCCTTATTGAGTCAAGAAATTGAAACTCAAAAAGAAAAGAAAAATCTGCTTATTTTTGAAAATCATGATTTAAAAACTAAGATTAAAATTATCGAACTAGATAATTCTAGTCTTAGGTTAAAATTAGATAGTATTTCTAAAAATGTTAATAATTTAAATAAAGGTAGAGAAAATTTGTCTAGAATTTTATAAAATTCTCAACGTACTTCTAGCAAAAAAGGATTAGGATTTGTATAAAAAATTAGTGTTAAGAAAAATTCTAAATCTAGCAAACCTGTTATTTCTAGTATAAAGAAACATTATTTAATTTCAATGAAAATGATTTCTAAAAATATTAGTATATGGGTTCCGAAAACAAATTATCATTTGATTAAAAATAAATATATTAAAAATTTCTTAGAAACTCTGCATAATGATGTGAATTATATTTTTAAAAGGGACATTGAACCCTCATGGATTTGGTTTCTTAAGACTTAACTCGTAGGACCCTAATGGAGGAAGTGGGAACCAAATGCCAAGAGAAACAAAAAGAAGCTTTCGGCCTCACCTTCTACACGATAGAAGATAGACGAAATTCATCATTATCAGCAGCAACATCTTGAATTGCAACGTGAACTATACTATGAACAGAAAACTACTTCATGGAGACTAAGTTTTCTTGAACAAATTGCAATTCAATCTTATGGAAGATCAGTTGTTTCAGAACCACATCATTATCCTATGTCAACAACTCTAGAAAGACCTTATACATCAAGGAGTCCATAGAAGAACACTCCAACGGCACTTAAGTGTGATCCTAATTCGAGAGATAAAAAATACAAGGAAAACAAGGGAGCTAAACCAAAAAGTCCTAAAAAGAAATCAGCTTCTTCAGATTCAGACTAATATGTTTGTCTAGTTTTAGGTTTAATTTGTTTCAAGATAATAAATATTGCATTGATGGATAATGCAATAGATGAATTTGTATTTCTTGTTGTTCATTCATACAAATATATATATATATTTCTTTGATTAAATCAAATTGTATACATATTATAAGGAAATATATATGAATATCATTAATTCTATAATCAAAGAAATTATAAAACTTGTTTTTATAAAATATACAACTAATGATATATGTAAGTGCAAACATAAAAATTGGAAATTAGTTTGTCAGCCACTAGTCGATTGGTGGATTCCATACCAGTCGACTAGTAGGGAATTTCAGGAGCTAAAAACTGCTACCTGATTTACTACTTTATAACCCCCTAAACTTCTTTCTACTTCATTTCTAAAACCTAGTTTTCTCAAACAAAACCCTAAACTATCTCCCATCAGTAAAAATTCAATTTTTCTACCTCATATCATCAAATTAATGGCTCCTCCAAGCAAGAGACCAAGAAGAGGTGCTTCATCTTCTAAAGGGAAGGTCATAGATCCAAATATCTCCAAATGGCTATACAATGATATAGCAAAATAAAGATGGAGAAAAATGGAAAAACTGAAGTTCATCAAAGACGTGTTTGTAAAATTCCCTGAGTTTAAATCATATGGCTTACAACTATTAGTTCAAAAAGTAAGGCTGGAGTCCTTGATGAATTATGTGCAAAATAATCAGAAGATTAACGTTGTTATGGTAAATCTCTTTCTAGAAAACTTAAATTTAGATCACTGGTGCTTAGAAATCCAAATAATTGTGCTTGGATCTTGGTGTGTGGCAAAACGGTATTTCTTACCATAGAAAGATTGGGTAATATACTGAATTCTCTAGCAAATGGGATGCCATTAGAACAATTATCATGTGATAATGGAGTATGAGATGAAGTAAGTCATTTATTTATTGATGATAACTCGGATGGCTTGAGAACTAATGGCCTACGACCTGATGCAAGGCTACTATATCATGCCTTAACTCGAATAATCTTGGCTCTCCCAGGAACATTTGATTTAGTATGTGCTGAAACCTTTCGAGCATTGTATGCAACATATGACGAAGTTCAAATTAATTGGATGAAAATAATCTTGATCATATCTTGCTTTTTAGTACCGGAACTCCAACTAACTTCTACTACGGCGAATATCTTATGCCAATCTGTGCAAATGCAGATATACCCGAACCACTATCCGACAAGATAGAGGTAAATATTCTTGATAGTAAGAATCTAAAATTGATGAAATTTCCGCCTCCGGTTCGGAGAATAATGAGTTCTTAGGAATGGAAGAATAGGGAGAAAAATCGATCATCATCTAGTGTTGCTCGTGCTAATCCAGAAGATGTACGCTTAACAAGTGAATCTCAAATTACTCACCAAGCAATTGATGTTGTAGCACGTAATCAACTCTTTTTAGAGGCTAGACTTAAGAGAATTGATAAAAAGGTGGACCAGAAATTTGAAAAAATAAAGAAAATTCTACGTTATATGTGGAATATTGCGATTTCTTGTTCGGTTTCTTCTTCAAGTCAAGCTATGGATTTTGGAAAAAGGCCAATATCACCTACCAATTGGACATCATCGGAAAGTACGGAGTCCGATACCATCTAAACTATCATGGTAATAAGTTTGCTTATCCTTATTTTGAAGTAAATGAACTTATGAGATCTGTATTAAATGATCTCTTTTTCGTACTTTCTTTTGGATACTACTCTATAGACTTGTACTAAATAGTCTCATTTGAACTTCATATTTGTTTTGCTATTCGTATTTCAAAACTATCTCTTTGTTGAGTGATCTTTATATATTTTGTTTAAATTTTCTTTGTTGTGCTCGATTATTGCTTTATCATGTTATATATTCTTTTTAATCGATGACAAAGGGGGAGGGATTACGGAATATATATATATAACAAAATGTTGCAGAGAAGCTTTATATTCAGAGGGAGACAAAATATATGCAAGCATACATTCAGGGGAAGAAAATACATAACTATACACAATTGCATCATAGCATTGCACACATCGCGCGGATAGAAAACCAGAAAGCGAATAAATTAGCTAAGTTGGCAAGTTTAGATAATACAGAGGAAACCGAGATGGTCCAATCGAGGTACTAGGATCTCCAAGCATTGATCAGATGGAAGTTGATCTAGTGCTGGAGACCGTACTGGAAAGAGAATCATGGATGACGCCGATAAAGGACTTACTCCGATATGCAACACATGATGACATCAAACGTGTACAAAAGGAAGTGCACGAGGGTGAATCTGGAGATCACACTGGAGGTCAAACTTTGGCAAAGAAAATATTATGGTATGACTACTTCTGGCAAACCATAAACAGAGATGCAGTTGATTATTCACGACACTACGATCGGTGCCAAAAATTTGCAAAGATTCCTAGAGCACCTCCTAGTCAACTTAAGTCAATGAGCGATAGACATCTTTGGAAGTCTACCAATCGCTAAAGGTGCAGCAAAATATGCAATTGTGGATGTAGATTATTTTACCAAATGGGCATAAGTCGAACCAATAACTACGATCATGACAAAGCGGGTAATCAATTTTGTCATTAGAAACATAATTTTTCGATTTGGGATTCCTAAAGCCATCATAACTAATAATGGAACCCATTTCGATAGCACCGAGTTCAAACATTTCTTCCATAAATACAAAATTGACAAGAGGTACACTGCAGCAGCTCACCCGCAATCGAATGGACAAGTCGAGGCAATAAACAAGATCATCAAATCCATTCTTAAGAAGTGACTGAAACCAGCAAAAGCCATGTGAGTTGACAAGTTGCCTTTAGCATTATGGGCTTACCGGATGACTTACAAATTGGCGACCGGTCACACCCTCCTTCTCACTATCATTTGGATCAGAAGCAGTCATTCCAGTGGAGTTGAAATTTCCCTCCCACAGAACGACTTACTATGATCCAATGACAAACAAGCGCTTCTTCTCGAGTCCTTGGACATGGTAGAGTAAAAGAGAATGAAGCAGATTTACGTGCCTTGAGGCATAGACATTAAGTTGCGCAATATTATAACAGGAAGGTTCGATGTCGAATCTTTAAACCTGGAGACTTAGTTTTGAAACGTGTCTTCCCGACCCTCAACCAAGTGGGTCCGAAATGGGAAGGACCGTATACCATTCAACAAAGACTTGACATATGAGATTTCAAGTTAACGACCATATATAGTGAAGAAGTACCTAGAGCATGGAACACCTAGCACTTGCGACAATACTTGACTTACGATTGTACTGATTCTTTTGTTCTATTAGCTACGTAAAAAGGCATGACCTGCCTACAAAAGTTTAGTTAATATAACAAAAGATTATAAAGTGGACGTAGGCTATGATTTGGCCGAACCACTATAAAAATATTGCGTGTCATTTATTTTTCCTACATTTATCTCTTTATATCCTGTGATTGTTTTGTTCTAGGTATGGCACATTAAACTTGAATTGAAATAAAGAACGAGTATAACACTCGTACCGGCGAGACTCTGCCTTAAGAAATAAGGTTTAGGTGGAAAACTGGAGTGAACAAGATGACCGTTTGCATAATAGAGTATAAAGGACGGGAAGACGACGTCTCAGACTCTAACTCTCATGATTTGAGGGAGAGTATAAAGGACGGGAAGACGACATCCCCAAGGCGTGATGGTACACTATGATAAAAGACCGGCTTGACCACACTCTAACCTGGGAATATGACAGGAGAGTATAAAGGCGCTAAGAACAAGTGCCAATGAAAAAGGATCCTTACCCCACTGAAGTATTGGGGGAAATCTAATGTCAATCCTAATCAATCCCGAACAAGTCCTAGCCAGGCATCTTATTCAAGTTTAATTGGAGGCATACACATACACATCACATTCCCTGTTGTTTACTACTTAGTTTAGTAATGAGTTTATATCGAATGGAATCTTGTTTGACTTGTGATGTGATTTATTGTTTGTTACCGTTACTTAGGTTAATAATCCTTTGGCCACTAATGCACTTAGTCTAAATAAATGATAAATTTGCGGATATTTTACATTGTAGGGAAACAAACTACTTTTATTTACATAAGTGCAGGCTTACACAAAGAAGCTAATTAAAACACGCGAAAGCCGCACTCGCAACAACAACAGAAGGCCAGTGGAAAACAAAATGAAAGATTAAACCACATTTCACTTGGATTTGGGAGGGGGCTTGGACTTTCGAGCAGCCTTCTGTTTCTCTTTTTCTTCCTTCTCAGCATCCGTGAGAAGGTGCTACTTCGACTTCTTCTTTTCTAAAGGTACAACTTGGGGAGCAACAGAGGACTTAGACACTAACTGAGAAGTGATTGACTTTAAAGTTTAACGACTATCTTCTGCCCATGTAATGTCCCGTATTTTCTGACCATTTATTTGAAATATTTTATTTATTTAAAATATTGATTTGAGTTTATATAATTGAATTTAACAATTTTTAATTTGGATATTTGTTTATATTGATAATATAATAATATTTTAATTTCAGAATATTGGGAAAATGTTGAATTATAAGTATAACATGAACGAATAATTTAAAATGGTTTAAATGTGATTTATATTGAAATTATATAGTGATTTCGTTATTAAAACGACGTCAGAACGTTTAATTTATAATTATATTATAAAACGATCTGTAGCGGCGCGGTAGTTCGTAATTTGGGGTTTTGAACTTCAAACGGCTGTACAGTATTCAAAATAAGCCGGATTTTCTCGAAACAAGAAACGCTAGAATCTGTTTGACGATATCTTTCTAATGGAGGACAAAAATCCAGTTTTTATAGCGTAGATTTTATGTCCAAATTAAATTTTGAAAAGGTCGCTGTGGAATTTCGTTATATATTAAAACGTTATTTATATTAAATAAAGGGGTTTTTAAATATTTATAATATCGATTTGGCTTCAAACTCAATCCAGGATATTTTATTATGGTAATATATGAAATTCTGGTCGTGTATGGCCAATTTCAATATTTTATTAATATTATATTGAGGTATTTTAAAATTTGTTTATTTTATTTGAATTGGGCAGTTATAAAAGAGACTTTATTCAACCGACCTTCGTTTTCGACGATATAAATTTTATTGGGACTGCAACGGCAAATTATTGCTAGGTTTCAAGTTGCGCGTCAATCGGGGTTAATTTGTAAGCGTGGCAAAATAAAATGCAAATAAAAACGACTAGTTGGATGTGAACGAGCACCATTTGAGCAAACGGACACGGAATTCGACGAAACAAGTTTCATTAGGACCGTATCTTCAAAATATACTATGCCGTCCACTCGCGTCACAAACGGAGTTTGTATGTGAGCACAAGAGCAAATAAACAGTGTTTGAAATTGCGATAGACACGAAATAAAATATCGTTCGTCATATCGATGTAAATAAGTATTATTTCCATCTTTAAATATAAACCCCCTCAGCCTATATCTCAGTTCATCCCGTCCAAGAATGTTTCCAGTGAGCATATTTTGCAGAAAAGCCCTCGTTTACATTTTAATTTATTTCTCAAAATCAGTAAGGAATTTGCCAATGAAATCTGAAGCAAAGTCATAGATCTAGTCGAGATCTACATGCTGGAGAAAATTTGGGTGGAATGGCGACCTAAGGTGGCCGGAATAGGCCCAAAACCAAGCAGATATGGGTTCGTTCTTTGGGGTTTCGTGATGTTTTAGTGATGAATTTGTGATGCCAACCTAAATGGAAGTTGTTGAGGAGAGGTTGAGGCACAACCTAGCCGTTGACCCGATAGCCTGAAACTGATTGGGGTGATCGGAGATCAGAGATGAACGGTGGCTTTGATGTTGGGTTGTTTTTCAAAGTCGGGGTCGGTTTTCTTCAAAATTCAGGCGCTGGAGGTTGAACTGGGTAGGGGACCTGAAGGGCGATGAAGCGGTGGAGGGTGGCGATGACATTGGCGGTGGTCCGGTCGTTGATGGGTGTCTGTGGCGGTCGAATTTGGGGTTTGAACAGATTTGCGGGAAATGGCAAATCACGACGGTCGGAGAGGGTTGGTGGCCGGGCGCTTTTGCCGAAGGTGGCTCTCGGTGGCAGGAAGACGTGGCGATGGTCAGTTGGGGCTCAGGCGAGCTGTGGCATCGTCGGGGATGAGCTGAAGGGGTCGAAGTGGTGTACGGTTTTCCTGAACGATGGAAGCATCGGGTTCGATTTGGGGAGAAAGGGGAAAACGCGTGGAGCACGGATGACATGGCAAATTGAAATAGTCAAGGTGATTAATTAGCTTAATTAATTAATTAATATGGTTTAAAATCGTATAATGTACATAAACTTTAGATTAGCGTAACTTTTATGTGCTTTAACGAAAACTGACGAAACTGGATCCGTTGGGATCGCAGGGACGAGGCCTAGGTGATGGCACTGACGATGCATTGATCTGACGCAATTGAAATTTCAGCTAATTTTGAACGTTCGCTTCAAATAAAAAGGAACAAATGCGTCAACCGTCGACTGAATAATCTGGTGAGTTAATTCTCACACCTTCTGGAATCCTGTGATGTAGTAAATTCATATTAAAATATAATTCACCTTTAAAAGTATAAATTGTTTGATTGGTTGCAATTGGCTGCTTATTGTTTGATTGGTTGTTGTCATTTATATTTTATCATTTTAAAATAGTTGACTATTGAAATTTATCTCATATATTATTATCAAATATATAACGAGCTGTGGTGGAGGGAAGAACATGTTGGAGGAATCCGACCGAATTCCTCAAATATTGTATTTGTTGTTTGTTTATATTATTTGAAATGATTTAACCCCATATGGTAGTAAAACCTGTTTGAACGTGATGGTTGAATAGATATTCACCTGTGTTGTGTTTAAAATCAATCGACAGTGTTGATTGGGTAATTGGCAATGAATGGCCATAAATGTGTTGTTTTAAATGTCGTTCTACCATTCGGTAAATCAACGCATTTTTAAAGTTATAAATTATTTTATAGCTAAACTGAAGTTTTTCAGTCATTTTATATAAGTGATTAAATTAGAAATTTAGAAATAAATATTTTGAATCGAGGTTATAAGAAAAAAATTTTAAATGGTTTATACCAGTTTTAAAAGCAGAAAGCCAGAATGTACCTATGGGTTGGTAGAATAGATTAATTGTTTTTTAAAACAATTAAATGGTGTTTTTAAATTAATTAAGTTATTTAATTAATTTAGAAGGGGGAAATGACAAATGATATTCATTTAATAGTTAACTGATATGTACGGTTGGTAAAATTGACCGTTGTTAATTGAAAGTGATAAGGGAATTAATTTGATTTAAATTCTTTGAATATTCGTTGAGTTTAACGAAAGGTGTTAAATGGTAGTTAATCTTCGATTAACTAGAATCCATAGTAGTTATCGAGATTGTTTAGTGTTAAATTATTAGTTAATCTTCGATTAACTATAAACTAAGGAAATTATCGAGTTGTTTAGTGTTAATGGAGTTGATTTTTATTTAATACGCTTTTAAAAATGATAATAATTCTATTTTTTTAATTAATATCAAAGTTAACCATTTTAATATGGTTAATATATAAGCTAATTATCATTTTATTTAATAATAATTAAAGCATTGACTTTTAATTGGAAATTCAATTAAGAAATCATTAAGTGGCGTTATGATTCGATCAAAGGGGCGATAAGAGTTATAAAAAGAGTTATAATTCAAGTTTCAAATGAGATTGGTAAATTGAATTGTTAAGTATATTTAGGGGTTTAAATAAGGTTTTACTTAATTTCTAAATTAAGTAAAGTAAATTCAATCGAATGAAATTATGAGGGAAGATGGTTAATAGATTAGAATTTGGTAAGGGTAATGGTTTTAAAATTAAATATAAGAAGTTGTTTAATTTGGCTTAAGGAGTATTATAAGTATTTAAGGAGAAATCCAAGCAAGGCTTAGGAAAAGGTTTTTAAACCAAAACGATATCTTTGAAAGGTTAAAGAATTTGTTTAAATGAAACACTATAATTGAAATAAGGGTTTCAAAAGCAAGGGGAAATACATATAGTGATTTTGGTTAAAAGTTGGTAAAGGGGTTTGGAAATAAAATCCAAGTAAAAGAGTTCTTGTTGAAGGAAGATGGAAAACGGATTTTTATCCAAGACAAACTCTATTATAGAAAGGCCCAGATAGATGAAATCAAATTATTTGACGAGGGATTTTCAATAGAACTTAAAATGTATAAGAAAAACAATGTTTTAAGTTAAAAGTTGTGTTTATTGAATATTTACATAATTAAAGGAATTAAGTAAAGAGATTTATTGAGCAAGGATTTCAAATATAAGGAACGGGTTACAAAACCAGATTTGAAATCAAAGTGGTAAATGAGAATTTTAATATCGGTGGTTAAGTTACAAACTAGTATTTATTCTAAGATAAGAACGTTGTCGATCAAGATCTGAGAGGTAAATAAAATACCCCGACTTGAACGGCTTCATTATTATCGAGGAATGGTATTGGTTTGAAACGAGTAAAATGTGTTGTGATTGGTGTGATATCCCATACGAGAAGTATTTATAATAAGTGCGAGATTTTGGAACACAAAGGGTACTACAATATTAATTTCAATGTAAATAAAATATTTGGTTAAATTATATAACTCGACATTTACTTTACCATATCAGAATTGGTAACTTGTTAATATAGTTAAGTAAAATATATATGTGTATATGTATACATTGAGATGCAAATTTTAAGGGAAATAGAAAAAGGGTTTTGTAGGAATACGACAATGTTATCAACGGTATAGGAAATGGTAAATATATGTACTCTAAGACATATAAATAGTTTTTGTTATAATAAAATAAGAATGTATAAAATGTTTAAATAGATTGGAAGGATTAGAAGTTATTAACCATTTTGTTAATCATTTTAAAATAGGCCAAGTAATGCCAAGTACTGAATCAGTGAAATCATTTTATGAACACGATTATTATTTGATAGTTAAATCACCGACTATCAAACCTGACCAATACGATTGTTGGTACGGAAAGACCGGGATCGAATTTATATTCGAAAACCATTCCAACCAACAAATACGTGAAGATGTTAATTGAAGATGGAGCAATTGAAGACCGCGGATCTTTATAAGCGGAAGGACTACTTATCGAATTTCTCTGGCTTGCAACCAGAGTTATTTGGTTTGTGATTCTGTCGTGGTTGAAATCTATGGATTTGCAAGGACTACTCGCTACAGATCCATGGGGTGGTTCCTATATTGGATGCGGTAGGAGGGTGCCTTCGGTTCATCCTGTTCCTGGATGACTTGTATGGATGAATGTCTGATAGTGTATTTCTTAAGAATCACGTACATTGATTTTTACAAACGTATTTCTGTCAGCTACAGAGCATTTTTGTGGACATCAATTAGTGATTTGACGGATCTGACAATGTGTCATTCAAAGTGAATGGCGGCCAGATGTTCTGAAAGATAATTCTAGCCTCAAGCCTCATCAACCGGGAAATGACAAAAATCGGGCAGGCAGCATGGCTATGTGGGTCGCTCCTATTAGGGTGTATAATCACCTATCTAGACAAATTCCATTTGCTTCTTTAATCTATATTCGATGTTGTCCCCTTTTCGGGAAGCGGTTGCTGATCCCAACCGTCGGTGATATACATTCGTTACACTCAAGCGAAATGAGTGGTCGGTCATGTATGGGCCGGGTTACAAGACGTTCTTGTTGAACCCAGTGTATTCGCCTTTAGAGATACACTATCGGCAGGTGGTCCCATACCTTGTCATAGTCGGAATCCAATTTCCAATAAACACCCGCAGTTTTTGATTGTATACTATATATGTGGAGCGTGAGATGCAAGCATTCCGCTAGATTGTTAATTATTTGTATTTAGACACTATGATAATATCAGAATAAGTTATGATTTTAAAAACGTTTTGGGTTATAGTAAGGTAAAAAAACGTCCGTGTTTATGTGTGGGATGGTCTTACTATTATCCTTTTATTTCAAAAGGATTTTCCAAAGTTAAACAAGTTGTTTGTTTTGTTAATTTATCACTGAAAGAATTCCAGACTGACCCGGTGAATTTTGCTTTGCTTCAAATGTGCTCGGGTCAGATCGAGTATATTTCCAGGTTAGGTTCGCTTGGAGTTTCAGGAGATGGAAGTAGGAGGCTCCACCGCTAGTTATATAAAGTTGTTTTCCGCTGTGACTGATATATGTTGTACTCTGATGATTGGTATGTGTATCCAGTTTTCTTTTGTATAAAGAGATTTGATATATTATATTTATTCGTTCCGCTGTGAGATTCTGATGTGTTCTTCTTCTTTCTTCTATTCTAATATTCCTTTCTTTCTTTTCTCAACCTCTAAATTCTTTCTAATAACAATTGGGATTCGATACTTGGGTTTTTGGCAAGTAATGCTGGTTAGGTATTATTGTCGAAAATTCGAGCATCGAGTTTTTCCCTAGGTCGTTACAGTGGTATCAGAGCTATTGGTTTAGAGATAACCTTGGCTCTGTGGTGTGACTCAATAGAGATGGGGTTAGCAATATCCTAGGCTGAGTTTGGATATAGATATATTAGAGCGCGTATTTGTAATTTGATATAAAATTAGTTTTGAAATTATTTTTGCCTAATATATATTATACAATAATAGAAGTGATGATTTCCATAAATAATTATAATATGGGAAATCAATTGGATTTGTTGATTTGAATGATATGTTTGGATTGTGTTGTTGATTGCTTGAATATAAATCTGAAAATGATAGACTTGGTTTAAAACCAGTCTAAAATAAATAATTCAAATAAATCAATCCAGATAAATAAATTTGAATGGATAATTAAAGAAATAAATGAAGTGATTTTAAATAATTATAACCTCGTATGGATTGAATTGCGTGTAAAATGGGTTGATATTAATGGTATGGATGCTTTGAACATAACTGACATTTGTTTGGGGACTAATGAAATACATTTGAGTTGAGAACAGGTGCAGAGGTGCCAATTCAGCTTTAAAATTTCATCCAAGAGAAATTCTGGAGTTAATTGAATCCAGTCTGAATAGAGCCGCATTATAATTAAGCAAGCTCGTATATAATATATCGCTTATCGCGCAATAACGCTCGCAAAAAAGTACGCCTACGAAAATATGAAATTTTGGTTTTTATTTGGTTTTTGAATTTTTCCGACCCTGTTGGCCGATGTATATATATTTCTTGAACTTGCGATATTGCAGATGTCCTCCGTACAGGGGAGACTATGCCAAAAAAATTCCAAAATTTAAGGTGTTAGAAATTTTTTGAAGATTTTTGGAAAATTCCTTTATTGAATTAAATTGGTTTTAAAACCAATTAGATTAGTTTTGGAAATAAAATAGAGTTTTAAATTTATTATTTTTATAAAGATAATAGGTTGTAACGTTCTTTCTACCTTAGCAATTTCGAGGACGAAATTATTTTAAGGAGGAAGGAATGTAATGTCCCGTATTTTCTGACCATTTATTTGAAATATTTTATTTATTTAAAATGTTGATTTGAGTTTATATAATTGAATATAACTATTTTTAATTTGAATATTTGTTTATATTGATAATATAATAATATTTTAATTTCAGAATATTGGGAAAATGTTGATTTTGAAGTATAACGTGAACGGATAATTTAAAATGGTTTAAATGTAATTTATATTGAAATTATATAGCGATTTCGTTATTAAAACGTTGTCAGAACGTTTAATTTATAATTATATTATAAAATGAGCTGCAGCGGTGGGTAGTTCGTAATTTGGGGTTTTGAACTTTAAACGGCTGTACAGGATTCAAAATAAGCCGGATTTTCACGAAACAAGAAATGCTAGAATCTGTTTGACGATATCTTTCTAATGGAGAAGAAAAATCGAGTTTTTATAGTGTAGATTTTATTTTATGTCCAAATCAAATTTTGAAAAGGTCGTTGTGGAATTTCGTTATATATTATAACGTTATTTATATTAAATAAAGGGGTTTTTAAATATTTATAATATCGATTTTGCTTCAAACTCAACCCAGGATATTTTATTATGGTAATATATGAAATTCTGGTCGTGTATGGCCAATTTCAATATTTTATTAATATTATTTTGAGGTATTTTAAAATTTGTTTATTTTATTTGAATTGGGCAGTTATAAAAGTGACTTTATTCAAACGACCTTTGTTTTCGATGAAACAAATTTTATTGGGACCGCAACGGCAAATTATTGCTATGTTTCAAGTTCCGCGTCAATCGGGATTAATTTGTGAGCGTGGCAAAATAAAATGCAAATAAAGACCACCAATTGGACGTGAACGAGCGCCACTTGAGCAAACGGACACGGAATTCGACGAAACAAGTTTCATTAGGACCATATCGTCAAAATATACTATGTCATCCACTCGCGTCACGAATGGAATTTGTATGTGAGCACAGAAGCCAATAAACAGTGTTCGAAATTGCGATAGACACGAAATAAAATATCGTTCGTCACATCGATATAAATAAATATTATTTCCATCTTTAAATATAAACCCCCTCTGCCTATATCTCAGTTCATCCCATCCAACAATGTTTCCAGCGAACATATTTTGTAGAAAAGCCCTCATTTACATTTTAATTTATTTCTCAAAATCAGTAAGGTATTTGCCAATGAAATCTAAAGCAAAGTTGTAGATCTGGTCGAGATCTACATGCTGGAGAAAATTTGGGTGGAACGGCGACCTGATGTGGCCAGAATATGCCCAAAACGGAGCAGATCTGGGTTCGTTCTTTGGGGTTTTGTGCTGTTTTAGTGATGAATTTGTGATGCCAACCTAACTGGAAGTTGTTGAGGAGAGGTTGAGGCACAACCTTGCCGTTGAGCCAGTAGCCTGAAACTGATTGGGGTGATCGGAAATCAGAGATGAAAGGAGGCTTTGATGTTGGGTTGTTTTTCAAAGTCGGGGTCGGTTTTCTTCAAAATTCCGGCACTGGAGGTTGAACTGGGTAGGGGATCGAAAGGGCGATGAAGCGGTGGAGGGTGGCGATGACATTGGCGGTGGCCCGGGCGCTGATGGTTGTCTGTGGCGGTCGAATTTGGGGTTTGAACGGATTTGCGGGAAATGGCAAATCACGGCGGTCGGAGAGGGTTGGTGGACGGGCGCTTTTGGCGAAGGTGACTCTCGGTGGCAGGAAGGCGTGGCGATGGTCAGTTGGGGCTCAGGCGGGCTGAGGCGTCGCCGCGGATGAGCTGAAGGGGTCAAAGTGGTGTACGGTTTTCCTGAACGATGGAAGCATCGGGTTCAATTTGGGGAGAAAGGGGAAAACGTGTGGAGCATGGCTGACGTGGCAAATTGAAATAATCAAGGTGATTAATTAGCTTAATTAATTAATTACTGTGGTTTAAAATCGTATAATATACATAAACTTTAGATTAGCGTAACTTTTACGTACTTTAACGAAAACTGACGAAACTGGATCCGTTGGTATCGCAGGGACGAGGCCTAGGTGATGGCACTGACTAGGCACTAATCTGACGCAGTTGAAATTTCAGCTAATTTTGAACGTTCGCTTTAAATAAAAAGGAACGAACGCGTCAACCGTCGACTGAATAATCTGGTGAGTTAATTCTCACACCTTCTGGAATCCTATGATGTGGTAAATTCATAATAAAATATAATTTACCTTTAAAAGTATAAATTGGTTGATTGTTGCTATTGGCTGTTTATTGTTTGATTGGTTGCTATCATTTATATTTTATCATTTTAAAATAGTTGATTGAAATTTATCTCATATATTATTATCAAAAATATAACGAGCTGTGGTGTAGGAAGAACAGGTTGGAGGGATCCGACCGGATTCCTCAAATATTGTATTTGTTGTTTGTTTATATTATTTGAACTGATTTAACCCCATATGGTAGTAAAACCTGTTTGAACGTGATGGTTGAATAGATATTCACCTTTGTTGTGTTTAAAATCAATCGACAGTATTGATTGGGTAATTGGCAGTGAATGGCCATAAATGTGTTGTTTCAAACGTCGTTCAATCGTCCGGTAAATCGACGAATTTTTAAAGTTATAAATTATTTTATAGCTAAACTGAAGTTTTTCAGTCATTTTATATAAGTGATTAAATTATAAATTTAGAAATAAATATTTTGAATCGAGGTTATAAGAAAAATTATTTAAATGGTTTATACTAGTTTTAAAAGCAGAAAGCCAGAATGTACCTATGGGTTGGTAGAATAGATTAATTTTTTTTTATAACAATTAAATGGTGTTTTTAAATTAATTAAGTTATTTAATTAATTTAGAAGATATTCAGTTAATAGTTAACTGATATGTACGGTTGGTAAAATCGACCGTTGTTAATTGAAATTGATAAGAGAATTAATTTGATTTAAATTCTTTGAATACTTGTAACGACCCGCATTCTACGCATCATAGGATCGTAGAATATTTATTTCTTTCACATACGAAGTCGTATGGTCATGTAACTTTGGGAGACGACTATTGGGGTCATTTCCCATGTTCATGATTTTTCTCGATTTTTAAATGACCATTTTGCCCCTAGTTATCACTGTTTTGGCCATAACTTTTGACTGGAAAGGAATTTTGACCTGAAACCACTTCCATTGGCTCCGGATGACGGTTTCTCTTTCCGTAGAGTGGTCACATTAGCCAAACGGACTCACCGTTTGGGAGATATGGCTGAAACAAGTTTCAGATGGTGAAAAACAGCTTAATTGGGCTTAAACGGGTGATTAGCAGCTAGGCCCAAGGGGAATTTCGGGTTTAGGGGCATATAGGGGCTGATTAGGGTTAGAGAACATTTCTTTAGACATTTTCCAGCCGCCACTTTCATTCCTCTTGATCTAGCCATGGCCTCCACTCTCTAAATCTCTCTAAAACACCCAAAAATCACTTCCTAATCAAGGATTAAGGCTTAGAGGTATCAAATTAAGAAGAAAAAGCACCAAAGCAAGGTTAGAGCTGCTGTTGGGCATCAGTATTCGCCCAAATCAGAGGAGTTTCAGTTCTGAGAATTTTGTTTGTGGCCAAGGTGAGTGATTTGCATAGTTTTTGCACTAATTACGGTGATTAAGGGTAATTAGTGAAGATTAGCGAATTTATACGTAAATAAATTCTGGAAAAATTCTTAAAATTCTAAAATAATGTTTTAAGGCTCTGTTAGAAATTTGGGTTAATTTCGATGTGTTTTGCTAATCGTATGCTTAAACATGATTAAGAGGGATTATAGGAAAATGTGAGGTTTTGGCCACCTTTGATCCATTATGATTCATTTAAATTGTTGTTTGTTGCTTGCGGTTGCTGTTATATGTTGCTATGACTCTTTGGTATGCTTTGTGATTGATTCAAATAGTTAGATTGGTCGAAAACGCCGTCGAGAGGCGTATAAACAGTTGCTGGAAAGTTGCAGAAAACTGCAGGGTATCTAACCGGATCGGATCGGGTAGGGGATCGAATCGGGTAGGGGATCGGATCGGACATATCCGAACCGGACCGGGGCGTGGTACTTTCTGGAGCATGACGTGAAGAGGCAACAAGGAAGGCCTGGTCGGATCGGAGGGGCGTAGCGTGGGATCGGAAGGAACAAGGAGGACTGAAGTGGAAGAAAGAGGAGCATGGATACCATATTCCGAACCGAATCGAGAGCAATACACGAACCGAACTGATGCTGACGAGACGGAGACACTCAAGCTATGGGGTATCCGAACCGAACCGCTTCAGAATCACCGAACCGAACCGCATGAGGGAGAAGGACCCGAACCCAGAGGATGGTGGCACTCCGAGCCGAACCGGGGAACGTATCCGAACCGAACCGAGCATGGGGAACCGGACGTGTACTTTTACTACTTCGTGATGACTCTTCTGAAGACCAACTCCAATTAGACCAAACCCGAGATGCAAAGGAAGTCCAAATGAGAAGTTAGAGCTCAAGATTCAGATGGGAATCAACGAGTTCGCTTCATGGTTGGGCTTTGCTGCGGGACGCGTGTTAAGGAGTTATCGACGTCTATAACTTTGGACCACTATGGTAGGAGGTGCGAAGGCGGATTCAGGGCCATTATGGCATCGGTAGAACCAAGGGCTACGACCAATGAAGTGGGTCATTGAAATGTTTGGTCATGACTCCAAGTGTTTGGCTTGGTCACAGCAGGGTTTCTACAAGTCGGGATTCGTCGTTACCTCAGTTTGTCTAGTGTTCCAAAGTGGTAGATGTCGTACGCTTTACGCACTGAGTGAGAGATGTGAGGATGGTTGCTATGGATGATTTGTTTGCTATCATTGTGACATGCACACCCCACCCCCGTATTCTTACACTATTTATTATGACACCTTGGAGTATTGTATGGTATGTGGTACTAACTCTTTGGTTGCAGGTCCAGGTTCAGGTATGGTTTAGTATACCTGTTATTATTCTGTTTAGATGCTTATCGCTCATACCAGGCTTTATGTCTGACCCAGAGTTTTATGTCTCCTCTTATTACTCTGGGTGCTCACACGAGCAGACTAGAGACAGGTTAGCTGGTGATGCACGGGTAGATGATCCGGAGACGAGCAGGAGGCTTCCACGTAATATATATATATAGTATTCTCCCTGTGTTGTTGAAGATCACTGCTTGGGCATTGTTGGTGTATCTTCTACTTCAGCTTTCTTTTGTTTAGAGACAGTAAATTTGGAAAATTGTAATAAGCTGTATTTGGATTTCCGTTGCTTTGATGATTGATGTTGATTCTAGTTATCAGCTTATGCACTGTCTCGCCTGTATTTGTGTCAAGTATGTTATTATTATATTTTATTCCATGCGCTGTGAGACATTCTACATGTTTCTTGATTAGTTCATTCTCTTCTTTTCTTTCTTATGACGACCGTCTTGTGCTAGTCGGGCATGTGTACAGCGCACTTTTGGAGGAAATGCAGGCTGGTGCGGGGCGGGCCGTCACACTTGGTATCAGAGCTCTAGGTTGCGTAGTTAACCTAGGGAAGTTATCAGGGAGAGATATTATACGTATACGAGAGAGCGTATTTGTGATTACTTTGGTTTTTAAAAGCTATATATATATATACTATTACTAGTATAAGGATGAAGTCGTACTGCACTAGCACCACTATGGAGTCGTTAATCGTTTCCTTTTTCAGATTGACGATGAGCCGGTATACTAGAGGTGCTGGTAGAGGAGCCAATAATGGGAATGCTGCTGACATGAGGACGATGTTTACTGACCTCATGAGGGAGATGCTTAGAGATGTGCAGAGGGCAGCTCCCAATGGTGGAAATGGTGGTGGTCCAATAGTGCAGGCGCCAAGAGTCGACTTCGCCAAGCTGAACAAGGATTATACTAGTCTTGGTGGGAAGTCATTCCATGGAACGGAGTCGGCTACGGACGTTCAGGATTGGTTGGATAGTTGCGAGCGTATCTTCGAGGATTTGGGTATCGAGGATGCGATGAAGAGAAAGCTAGCGTCCCGTCAGCTGCAAGGGCGGGCAATGAATTGGTGGAATGCTATAAAGGCAGCTACTCCCGAAGACCAGATTACTTGGGAGCAGTTTAAGGCTCGCTTTAGTGAGAAGTTCATTCCAGCTGCTCAGAAGTCGATGTTGTTTAAGAAGTTCTTAGAGCTCAAGCAGAATGGCAGAGCTGTCTCGGAGTATATTGCTGAATTTGACACTTTGTCAAAATATGGGTTATCTCTTATTGATACTGCCGAGAAAAAGAATGAGAAATTCATAACTGGTTTGGATCAGTACTTGGGGGAAAAACTTATTAACCACATCGATGAGACGTTTGAATCGATTGTGGGGAAAGCGTTAAGATCGGAAAGTCTCTACCCTAAGTCGAAGACTGAGGTTGCATCCGCAGATGAGCCAAAACCACAAGCTAGTGATGGAGGCAAAGGTGGTTCTCAGAATAAGAGAAAGCAGAATCAGGCTAAGGACGGCCAGAAGAAAAAGAATAAGCAGGATGTGGAGTGCTTCAGCTGTGGTAAGAAGGGCCATTATGCTAGTAATTGTCGGGCCAAGCCAGCGGATAGGAAGTGCTTCAACTGTGGCCAAATGGGACATCACAAGGACAAGTGTCCACAGCCCCCTAAAGAAAAGCAAATGGTGAAAGCATATGCCCTTAATGCTATTCCTTCTTCGTCGAATGCCCCAACTGCGGCGGAGAAGGGAAAGAATGTCGTCATTCAAGGTATGCTTTCTGTTTACGATGTTCCTGTTAGAGTTTTGTTTGATACCGGAGCTTCCAGTTCTTTCATATCTAGTGACCTGGTAGATAGGTTGGGACTGGAGCCCGAAATTGTCAATAGACCTTTAATAGTGACGAACCCGATTGGTGGTTCGACTAGCCTTAGCATGATTTGTCGCAATGTGGTCTTATCGAGTCATGGATGCATGTTTGTTTGTGATTGCTTTGTTTTGGGCTTTACTGGGTTTGGCATTATTTTGGGAGTAGATTGGCTCCAAAGATACGGGGTGGTGGTAGACTGTGAGGGCTTGTTGGTGACAGCTAGAGCGGATGATGGGCGGAGGATAGTGTTTGGTGGTCTACCCAGTAAGGGGGTATTGGCTAGTTTTCTAAACTCCCTCGACATTCCGCATAGTGAGTTGTCAGGTTTGCCCGTGGTTGGCCAGTATCCGGATGTTTTCGAAGAAGTGACCGGACTTCCACCACACCGAGAGATTGAGTTCCGTATTGATTTGGTAAAAGATGCCAGACCTATAGTGATGCCACTTCGTCGTATGGCACCAAGAGAGCAGCGGGAGCTCGAGGTGCAAGTCAGCGATCTTTTGAAGAAGGGATTTATCAGAAGGAGTGTTTCTGAATGGGGAGCACCAGTTGTGTTTGCTACCAAGGCGGATGGTTCCCTTCGGTTGTGTGTAGACTACCGCGAGTTGAATAAAGTGACGAGGAAGAACAAGTATCCTCTACCGCGGATAGATGATTTGTTCGATCAGTTGAGTGGCACGAGAATATTTTCTCAGTTGGATCTCGCGACAGGTTTTCATCAGCTTAGAGTGGAAGCTGAGAGTATAGCTAAAACGGCATTTCGAACGCCGTCTGGATTTTATGAATGGTTGGTTATGCCATTTGGGCTGACTAATGCCCCGGCATATTTTGTGGATCTTATGAATAGGGTATTCAGAGATCAGTTGAATAAGTCTGTTCTTGTGTTCGTGGATGATATTTTGGTCTATTCGAGGACAGAGGAAGAACACAAGGAACATTTAAGAGTAGTGATGGAGGTGTTGAGAAAACACCAATTGAAAGCAAAGTTTTCTAAGTGTCACTTCTGGAAGAGGGAAGTAAGGTTCTTGGGCCATGTTGTATCAGAGAATGGTATTGCCGTGGACCCGGCAAAGGTGGCTACGGTACAGGATTGGCCTACGCCCAAGAACGCAACAGATGTAAGAAGTTTCTTGGGATTAGCGGGATATTATCGTAAGTTTATCCAAGGCTTCTCCAAGATAGCAGCACCGTTGACTCAGTTGACAAAGAAGAATCAAGCTTTTGTCTGGAATGAAAGGTGCGAGAATGCATTCAAGAGTCTAAAGGACAAGTTGACAAGCGCACCAGTGTTAGTCATTCCTAAGGGGGATGAAGAGATGACAGTATACACGGATGCCTGTGGTACCGGACTGGGTGCTGTATTGATGCAAGACGGTAGGGTTGTAGCTTACGCAAGTCGGCAGTTGAAACCGCACGAGAGAAGATACCCTACCCATGATTTAGAATTGGCAGCGATCGTGTTCGCGTTAAAGATGTGGAGACACTATCTCTTGGGAGAAAGATTTGAGTTGTTTACAGATCATAAGTCGTTAAAATATCTCTTCTCCCAGAAGGATTTAAATCTCCGTCAGCAGAGATGGTTAGAGTTCTTAGCTTCCTATGATTTTGACATCGCATATACACCGGGAAAGGGCAATGCGGTGGCTGATGCATTGAGTAGAAGACATGCCAGCTTAGGGGCTATGTTCCTTGAATGGAAGCAACTGGAGTTTATCGCGGGGTTTGATTTCAGACCAAAGTGCGAATTGGATCCAGAAATGTTAGCAAGTTTGACGATCAGACCCACTTTAATTGAGCGGATCGGCTCTAGTCAGAGGGACGATCCTAACCTATTGGAAATCATCTCCAAGTTAGAGATGGGTATCGAAGAGGAGATGAACAAGTATGGGCTTGATCGAGATAGATGGCTTAGAAAGAATGGAAAGCTTGTTGTACCCAATGTCAATGGATTGAGGGAGGAAGTGCTTAGAGAATGTCATCACTCAAAGTTGACTATACATCCCGGTGGTAATAAAATGTATAGAGACATGAAACAGACTTACTACTGGGAAGGAATGAAAAGAGACGTCGGGAAGTTTATATCCAAGTGCATGAATTGCCAGCTAGTTAAAGCCGAGCAAAAGAAGCCCAGTGGGTTGTTACAGCCATTAGAAATTCCCGAATGGAAATGGGAGCAAGTCTCGATGGATTTCATCGATGGTTTACCAAGGACTAGATCGGGATATGACAGCATTTGGGTAATTGTAGATCGACTGACTAAAAGTGCAAGGTTTATACCAGTCAAATCGACCAGAACGGCAGCTAAGTTAGCAGGATTGTATATGAAGTGGGTAGTGAGATTTCATGGAGTACCTAAAAGCATTGTGAGCGACCGAGACCCGTTGTTCACTAGTGGGTTTTGGAAGAGCTTACAAGAGGCTCTAGGGTCAGAGTTACATCTCAGTACCGCATATCATCCTCAGACCGACGGTCAGACGGAGAGGGTGAATCGTATTTTGGAAGATCTCTTGAGAGCATGTATATTGGATTTTGGTGGATCATGGGATGACCATTTGCATCTAGTAGAGTTTGCATATAATAATAGTTACCAATCCAGTATCGGTATGGCTCCATTTGAAGCTTTGTATGGAAGACCGTGCAACTCACCATCATGTTGGATAGAGACTGGCGAGAAGTTTATGTTTGGACCAGATGTGGTGAGGGAAACTTCAGATAAGATCAAGATCATTCAGCAACGAATGAAGGCAGCCCAAGATAGGCAGAAGAGTTATGCTGATAAGAGGCGAAGAGACCTAAAATTTTCCGTTGGTGACTTGGTGTTTGTCAAGATTTCTCCGTTGAAGAGCGTAATACGATTTGGCAGGAGAGGCAAGTTGGCACCAAGATTTGTTGGCCCATTCCCTGTTCTTGAATTAGTCGGGAATTTGGCATACAGAATTGACTTACCAGAGAAGATGGCGGGAGTTCACAACGTATTTCATGTTTCCCAACTAAGGAAGTTCGTTCACGACTCAGATATGACTATTTCACCTGATCAGTTAGAGGACTTCGAAGTAGAAACCGAGGCGGTTGGGAACCGCAAGCCGACCCGTATTGTCGAGCACGACATGAAGCAACTTCGAAGGAAGGCGGTGAAGCTAGTCAAGGTACAGTGGGGCGAGGACGAGAGTGATTGTACTTGGGAGACAGAGGAGGACATTAGGAAGACACACCCAGAACTCCTTGTCTGGTAAGATTTTGACTTCGATTTAGTTTTCCGCATGCTAGGATAGGCTTGTTTGCTTGTTTTGCATGTTTGATTGTTGTACGTGGTTGTTAGGCATGCGGGATCCTTTGTATGTTTTGGGTTAAGGAATTTCGAGGACGAAATTTCTTAAGGGGGGGAGAGTGTAACGACCCGCATTCTACGCATCATAGGATCGTAGAATATTTATTTCTTTCACATACGAAGTCGTATGATCATGTAACTTTGGGAGACGACTATTGGGGTCATTTCCCATGTTCATGATTTTTCTCGATTTTTAAATGACCATTTTGCCCCTAGTTATCACTGTTTTGGCCATAACTTTTGACTGGAAAGGAATTTTGACCTGAAACCACTTCCATTGGCTCCGGATGACGGTTTCTCTTTCCGTAGAGTGGTCACATTAGCCAAACGGACTCACCGTTTGGGAGATATGGCTGAAACAAGTTTCAGATGGTGAAAAGCAGCTTAATTGGGCTAAACGGGTGATTAGCAGCTAGGCCCAAGGGGAATTTCGGGTTTAGGGGCATATAGGGGCTGATTAGGGTTAGAGAACATTTCTTTAGACATTTTCCAGCCGCCACTTTCATTCCTCTTGATCTAGCCATGGCCTCCACTCTCTAAATCTCTCTAAAACACCCAAAAATCACTTCCTAATCAAGGATTAAGGCTTAGAGGTATCAAATTAAGAAGAAAAAGCACCAAAGCAAGGTTAGAGCTGCTGTTGGGCATCAGTATTCGCCCAAATCAGAGGAGTTTCAGTTCTGAGAATTTTGTTTGTGGCCAAGGTGAGTGATTTGCATAGTTTTTGCACTAATTACGGTGATTAAGGGTAATTAGTGAAGATTAGCGAATTTATACGTAAATAAATTCTGGAAAAATTCTTAAAATTCTAAAATAATGTTTTAAGGCTCTGTTAGAAATTTGGGTTAATTTCGATGTGTTTTGCTAATCGTATGCTTAAACATGATTAAGAGGGATTATAGGAAAATGTGAGGTTTTGGCCACCTTTGATCCATTATGATTCATTTAAATTGTTGTTTGTTGCTTGCGGTTGCTGTTATATGTTGCTATGACTCTTTGGTATGCTTTGTGATTGATTCAAATAGTTAGATTAGTCGAAAACGCCGTCGAGAGGCGTATAAACAGTTGCTGGAAAGTTGCAGAAAACTGCAGGGTATCTAACCGGATCGGATCGGGTAGGGGATCGAATCGGGTAGGGGATCGGATCGGACATATCCGAACCGGACCGGGGCGTGGTACTTTCTGGAGCATGACGTGAAGAGGCAACAAGGAAGGCCTGGTCGGATCGGAGGGGCGTAGCGTGGGATCGGAAGGAACAAGGAGGACTGAAGTGGAAGAAAGAGGAGCATGGATACCATATTCCGAACCGAATCGAGAGCAATACACGAACCGAACTGATGCTGACGAGACGGAGACGGAGACACTCAAGCTATGGGGTATCTGAACCGAACCGCTTCAGAATCACCGAACCGAACCGCATGAGGGAGAAGGACCCGAACCCAGA
Organism: Allium sativum; assembly: GCA_030737875.1. Classification (NCBI taxonomy): domain Eukaryota; kingdom Viridiplantae; phylum Streptophyta; class Magnoliopsida; order Asparagales; family Amaryllidaceae; genus Allium; species Allium sativum. Next base: position 711,424,098 of record CM060919.1, on the reverse strand, counting down.
GGATGGTGGCACTCCGAGCCGAACCGGGGAACGTATCCGAACCGAACCGAGCATGGGGAACCGGACGTGTACTTTTACTACTTCGTGATGACTCTTCTGAAGACCAACTCCAATTCGACCAAACCCGAGATGCAAAGGAAGTCCAAATGAGAAGTTAGAGCTCAAGATTCAGATGGGAATCAACGAGTTCGCTTCATGGTTGGGCTTTGCTGCGGGATGCGTGTTAAGGAGTTATCGACGTCTATAGCTTTGGACCACTATGGTAGGAGGTGCGAAGGCGGATTCAGGGCCATTATGGCATCGGTAGAACCAAGGGCTACGACCAATGAAGTGGGTCATTGAAATGTTTGGTCATGACTCCAAGTGTTTGGCTTGGTCACAGCAGGGTTTCTACAAGTCGGGATTCGTCGTTACCTCAGTTTGTCTAGTGTTCCAAAGTGGTAGATGTCGTACGCTTTACGCACTGAGTGAGAGATGTGAGGATGGTTGCTATGGATGATTTGTTTGCTATCATTGTGACATGCACACCCCACCCCCGTATTCTTACACTATTTATTATGGCACCTTGGAGTATTGTATGGTATGTGGTACTAACTCTTTGGTTGCAGGTCCAGGTTCAGGTATGGTTTAGTATACCTGTTATTATTCTGTTTAGATGCTTATCGCTCATACCAGGCTTTATGTCTGACCCAGAGTTTTATGTCTCCTCTTATTACTCTGGGTGCTCACACGAGCAGACTAGAGACAGGTTAGCTGGTGATGCACGGGTAGATGATCCGGAGACGAGCAGGAGGCTTCCACGTAATATATATATAGTATTCTCCCTGTGTTGTTGAAGATCACTGCTTGGGCATTGTTGGTGTATCTTCTACTTCAGCTTTCTTTTGTTTAGAGACAGTAAATTTGGAAAATTGTAATAAGCTGTATTTGGATTTCCGCTGCTTTGATGATTGATGTTGATTCTAGTTATCAGCTTATGCACTGTCTCGCCTGTATTTGTGTCAAGTATGTTATTATTATATTTTATTCCATGCGCTGTGAGACATTCTACAGGTTTCTTGACTAGTTCATTCTCTTCTTTTCTTTCTTATGACGACCGTCTTGTGCTAGTCGGGCATGTGTACAGCGCACTTTTGGAGGAAATGCAGGCTGGTGCGGGGCGGGCCGTCACAATACTCGTTGAGTTTAACGAAAGGTGTTAAATGGTAGTTAATCTTCGATTAACTAGAATCCACAGTAGTTATCGAGATTGTTTAGTGTTAAATTATTAGTTAATCTTCGATTAACTATAAACTAAGGAAATTATCGAGTTGTTTAGTGTTAATGGAGTTGATTTTTATTTAACAAGCTTTTAAAAATGATAATAATTCTATCTTTTAATTAATATCAAAGTTAACCATTTATTTATGGTTAATATATAAGTTAATTATTATTTTATTTAATAATAATTAAAGCATTGACTTTTAATTGGAAATTCAATTAAGAAATGATTAAGTGGCATTATGATTTGATCAAAGGGGCGATAAGAGTTATAAAAAGAGTTATAATTCAAGTTTCAAACGAGATTGTTAAATTGAATTGTTAAGTATATTTTGGGGCTTAAATAAGGTTTTACTTAATTTCTAAATTAAGTAAAGTAAATTCAATCGAATGAAATTATTAGGGAAGATGGTTAATAGATTAGAATTTGGTAAGGGTAGTGGTTTTAAAAATAATTATAAGAAGTTGTTTAATTTGGCTTAAGGGAGTATTATAAGTATTTAAGGAGAAATCCAAGCAAGGCTTAGGAAAAGGTTTTTAAACCAAAACGATATTTTTTGAAAGGTTAAAGAATTTGTTTAAATGAAACACTATAATTGAAATAAGGGTTTCAAAAGCAAGGAGAAATACATATAGTGATTTTGGCTAAAAGTTGGTAAAGGGATTTGGAAATAAAATCCAAGTAAATGAGTTCTTGTTGTAGGAAGATGGAAAACGGATTTTTATCCAAGACAAACTCTATTATAGAAAGGCCAGATAGATGAAATCAAATTATTTGACAAGGGGATTTCAATAGAACTCAAAATGTATAAGAGAAATAATGTTTTAAGTTAAAAGTTGTGTTTATTGAATATTTACATAATTAAAGGGATTAAGTAAAGGGATTTATTGAGCGAGGATTTCAAATATAAGGAATGGGTTACAAAACCAGGTTAGAAATCAAAGTGGTAAATGAGAATTTTAATATCAGTGGTTAAGTTACAAACTGGTATTTATTCTAAGATAAGAACGTTGTCGATCAAGATCTGAGAGGTAAATAAAATACCCCAACTTGAACGGCTTCATTATTATCGAGGAACGGTATTGGTTTGAAACGAGTAAAAGGTGTTGTGATTGGTGTGATATCCCATGCAAGAAGTATTGATAATAAGTGCGAGATTTTGGAATACAAAGGGTACTACAATATTAATTTCAATGTAAATAAAATATTTGGTTAAATTATATAACTTGACATTTGCTTTACCATATCAGAATTGGTAACTTGTTAATACAGTTAAGTAAAATATATATGTATATATATATTGAGATGCAAATTTTAAGGGAAATAGAAAAAGGTTTTGTAGGAATATGACAATATTATCAATGGTATAGGAAATGGTAAATATATGTACTCTAAGACATATAAATAGTTTTTGTTATAATAAAATAAGAATGTATAAAATGTTTAAATAGATTGGAAGGATTAGAAGTTATTAACCATTTTGTTAATCATTTTAAAATAGGCTAAGTAATGCCAAGTACTGAATCAATGAAATCATTTTATAAACACGATTATTATTTGATAGTTAAATCACCGACTGTCAAACCTGACCAATACGATTGTTGGTACGGAATGAGCGGGATCGAATTTATATTCGAAAACCATTCCAACCAACAAATACTTGAAGATGGTAATTGAAGATGGAGCATTTGAAGACCGCAGATCTTCATAAGCAGAAGGACTACTTGTCGAATTTCTCTAGCTTGCAACCAGAGTTATCTGGTTTGTGATTCTGTCGTGGTTGAAATCTACGGATTTGCGAGGACTACTCGCTACAGATCCATGGGGTGATTCCTATATTGGATGCGGTAAGAGGGTGCCTTCGGTTCATCCTATTCCTGGATGACTTGTGTGAACGAATGTCTGACAGTGTATTTCTTAAGAATCACATACGTTGATTTTTACAAACGTACTTCTGTCAGCTACAGAGTATTTTTGTGGACGTCAATTAGTGATTTGACGGATCTGACAATGTGTCATTCAAAGTGAATGGTAGCCAGATGTTCTGAAAGATAATTCTAGCCTCAAGCCTCATCAACCGGGAAATGACAAAAATCGGGCAGGCAGCATGGCTGTGTGGGTCGCTCCCATTAGGGTGTATAATCACCTATCTAGAGAAATTCCATTTTCTTCTTTAATCTATAATCGATGCTGCCCCTTTTTTGGGAGGCGGTTGCTGATCCCAACCGTCGATGATATACATTTGATACACTCAAGCAAAATGAGTGGTCGGTCATGTGTGGGCCGGGTTGCAAGACGTTCTTGTTGAACCCAGTGTATTCGCCTCTAGAGATACACTATTGGCATGTGGTCCCATACCTTGTCATAGTCGAAATCCAATTTCCAATAAGCGTCCGTGGTTTTTGATTGTATACTATATATGTGGAGCGTGAGATGCAAGCGTTCCGCTAGATTGTTAATTATTTGTATTTGGACACTATGATAATATAATAATAAGTTATGATTTTAAAAACGTTTTGGGTTTTAGTAAGGTAAAAACCGTCCGTGTTTATGTGTGGGTTGGTCTTACTATTATCCTTTTATTTCAAAAGGATTTTCCAAAGTTAAACAAGTTGTTTGTTTTGTTAATTTATCACCGAAAGAATTCCAGACTGACCCGGTGAATTTTGCTTTGCTTCAAATGTGCTCGGGTCAGATTGAGTATATTTCCAGGTTAGGTTCGCTTGGAGTTTCAGGAGCTGGAAGCAGGAGGCTCCACCGCTAGTTATATAAAGTTGTTTTCCGCTGTGACTGATATATGTTGTACTCTGATGATTGGTATGTGTATCCAATTTTCTTTTTTATAAAGAGATCTGATATATTATATTTATTCGTTCCGCTGTGAGATTATGATGTGTTCTTCTTCTTTCTTCTATTCTAATATTTCTTTCTTTCTTTTCTCACCCTCTAAATTCTTTCTAATAACAATCTGGGATTCGATACTTGGGATTTTGGCAAGTAATGCAGGTTAGGTATTATTGTCGAAAATTCGAGCGTCGAGTTTTTCCCCAGGTCGTCACAGTCCAGAAGGTACTGACAGGACAGGATCAATGTTAAGGGTTCTTCGGTTTCTCCCTCATCCTTAGCTTTCAAAAGCGCATCAGTCTTCGCCTTCATTTCAGCCAAAGTCATGTTCTCAGTCTCTCTTGAGTCCCCAGTTACAACAACATCATCATCTCTTTTGCCTCCATCATTGTCATCGTCATCCTTCAATGCATCTATCATTTCTCCATCCTTGGGAGTCTCAGTACTAGATGGCACAATAGCTTTATTAGTTATCTCTTCCTGTTTCTCCTCGGTCTTCTCAGTACACTTTGCATCAGCGACCTTTTCAAGTTTCTCTTCGGTCTTCTCAATAGGCTTTGAACCTACAAGACGAGAAGCAATAGTTATTAGCTCAGGAGGAAACTCGGGTTCTTCGATCATTTGCCCTACGATACGGCAAAAAGTTGAAATGGCTTTAATAAATTAAGGCGAAAAGGTAGAGATACCTTCAGATTACTTTTCAACGTGAGCGGCAGGAGTTTTGGAAGTTATTTCAGCGGTTGGAGAAAGGAAAGTTGTCTTAGTGAGTCCTAGATTCTTGGGATCTTACCCCACTGCTTTAGTATCCCCAGAGGCATTAGATGAAGGACCATCTTCGACAGTTTGTTTTCCCTTACGCCAACCTGTCTCTTCCTTCATAGCAGCAGCAATAAGTCTATGCCCTTCAGCCAAGCGTTTCGGTTCCTCTCCTTTCAAATATTTCTCCATGAGTTTTTCCTCATCAATGGTGTCCACCTTAAACTGTTTTCTCTCCCATTCAATAACTCGATCCCACAAGTAAGCCAATTTTTTTGGATAGTACTAGATCCAGGAAATGTCCCGATAACGGATAACTTGAGCAAAGAATTCAACCATGAGCTCACTGTAGTCATCCAATTCCTTCTAGGCATCTGGAAGTTGTACATTGGCATCCTCGGTAGACTTAAATGGCAATACTCGCGTTATCCTCAGCTAGAACTATCCTTGATTCAATTTCCACCAGCTTGGCCTCCAAATCAGCATTCTTCTTCGCTAATTCCGCCTTCTCCTACTCAAGGCGAGCGCAAACAGATTTTGCCGTGGTGCTTTCAGATTTAGCGTCTTCATCTTGCTTCTTCAATTCTGAGCGTTTCTTGCTATGAGCTTCGAGTTCGGTATAATAACGCTTCTGAAGCTCTTCGTATTGTTTCTTGTAGTTTCCAACATAACGTTGTGTGAGAGCAAGCTAAGGCCATGCGTCCTCCACTTCTTTTTCTGTGCTCTTCATGACTTTCATCATACTCGGTCATTTCAATCATATTATTCATGACATGTATTAAGTCTCAAATGATTTTGGAAAGATTTAACGAGTACTTGTCCATTTCCTTATATTGCTTATCCACTAGGTCTATTTTAGCCTTGACTTCATTTGCTCACTTCGGAGGCCCTGGCTCGAGGGAAGGAACAAAGAGTGTATTCTCAAGGTGATGATCCGGAAATTGCTTCTTTAGAAGTTTCAATTTTTCTTTATTCTCGGAGTCGAGCGTCACAGACTTCGTTATTGATAATTCAACTTTCATCACTTATTAGGTACAAGGGCCGTTTTACCTCTCTCTTACCCTTTTTGTGGTTTAGTCCTGTAGGTCAAAATGTTTTGGTGGTAGCTTTTCCTGATGATGTTTTTCCTTCGGAGGAGTTGGAACCTTGGGTAGTGATTTGTCTCCTTCACAATGGTTCAGATTGGAATCATGATGTCTCCATCTATCTCTACCGCGACCATCATCCCGATCATTCTTCGTATCAGAGTCGAACCTGGGCACACTTGAGCGAACATCTCTAAGAGAGTAGCAGTGGCACGGCATATCTCCTGCGAATTTATGAAAAAATGTTAGATATCAGGGTTAGTACGGTACACAAGTGGTATGACGTGTAGTGCAAGTGTAGTGTGTATATCCTAAGTGTTCCCCCCAATGGACCAGAGCTTAGAGCTAGGCCTGTTTGTGTAGTTTCCTCAACTTTCACGGGAGTAACGTCTTCCTCAGAAGTGGTAAAGAAAGAATCTGATCCAATATCTTATGAAGTGTAAATGCTATCGGGCAGAGGAAGCCTCCCCAAAACCTGATATATAGACTCATCCCTAAAAGTGTCATCAACTTGAGACTTGGCTATCGGTGGCAACTTGTGAGAAGTTTGTCTGTTGGGAGTAGCGGTGTCCTCAGGAGTAACGTACCAATGCCTATCCCCGGCAGGTATATTCACTAGAACATCGTCCTGAATTGTCACAGGGGAAGGGCTCTTTCGGGGTATAGTTGGATCCTCCCCTTCTATTGTTTCTTTATATTTTACTTGCAATTCTTGCATAGAGCCTACGAGTTCTTGACCTTACGGACTCTCTCCCTTCTCGGCTAGAGGTGCAACCTGTCCATCGACTGAGGGCATGTATACATAAGGGCCATCCCCGTAGCCTATATTACAAGTCATGGAAAGTACACGATGGCGATGGAGATAGTTGTCTACTAGACATTATGTGACGGTTAGTAGTTTTTAGTCACCATTAAGTAAATCCAAATACATTTGGTATACCTCCTTTTTCGAATTAACAACTACAAAAGAATAAGATAAGTCAGTACATTTACGGTAGCAACTAGAGTTGGAATATCGGAACTTAAAGCTTACAAGATTGAGGCCATCGCTTAGCTCATCCAGGTTGCTGTTTGATAAAGAATCATTCGTTCTTCACATCGCCTACTTTGTTGCTGAATAGCACAACAATAATCTTCTTTTTTGGCACAAACTAGAAATACACGAAAGATAGAGTTTCTTTCGTTCGGTGTTTAAAGTAGAAGAAGCATATGTCTTCGAAAGTAAGCTCTGTCCCTAGAATTCCCCTATAGGCAATGTAATGTATACATATAGGCATAGGAATTGGGATGGAGTTGCATGAGGCGATTTACATTCATCTTAGAAAATCGACGATGAATGGTGGAAACAGAAGGATGGCCCCCACGATGCACATCAACCGACTGATTGCCATGTATCCTTCAGGTGGATTATGAGTTTGGTCTGTTTCAATAGGTACTTTGGTGTCTATCCAAAGAATCCCATGCTTTAAACACAGACGTCTAAGCTTGGGATCATCAATCGTCGACTTAACCGAGTTCTAGGTGCTCCTAAGATGGTTGCACTCTCAAATTCATCAGGAGAGCAATTGTCTCTCACTCCTCCTTCCTCTTCTTCATTCATAGAAACTTCACTTCCAGATGATTCTGCACTCTCGTGAATTTCTATCTCGTAGTCCAAGCAAACACTATCCAATATTGAATCTGAAGTAGAGGATACATCTTTAAGGTTGGGATTTTCGTATGGCGCTGAAGTTTCAGTCTTCTTGGCCAATCCGGATGAACGTCTTCCAGACATGATTATTGTACTATCCAGAGATGACAGAAATTAGAGTGTAGTTGCACATGTCCCCCGAGTGTGTATATGTGTTAATCTGTGCTGGGGTGTGTAGTGCTGAAGTTAGAGAACACAAAGTAAACAAAATGCAATGTGGTATAATGAAAAGTTAGCAATTATTTGTATGTTCAATTCGATAATGTCTAGCTACGAAGGCTCTAGCCTAACTGTCCATGAGTTTATAACCCATACTTGTTTTTGGTTAAGCTATACGCTAAGTTGTATGCCACAGATTTGCTCTGTCAAGGCTTCAATCCTAACAAAGTTTGAATGATGAGATTGGATTATGCATGTGTTTTATATTAAATACAACGGCTCGATTCGGAGGTTCGAGTCTTAGAAAACGGCTTGGTTTGGAGATTCTCATATAGACATCGTATCGGAACAGTAATGTTTGAATTAACTCATCGGATCGGTTCAAAACTAAGGGAGAAGCAAGGTCGGATCGGATCGGGTTGGCTATCCCCAAACCGAACCGAATCAACCCTTTCAGAACCTAATTCTTTTACTTAAGCATTTGGGAAGCCCTCTCTAACATCATCGTTTCCAATTCGAACCTCCCCTATCCCATCTGATTGATCACTTTCCTCTTTCCTCTTTTCCGCCGAGCACCATATCTCTGTATCCTTTCTTTTTTAATCAAGATAAAGGGCCAATTATAAAATCCAGGTCCTCAACACCAACCACAACTCGATCGCTCCATCACTTGGAGGTGATAGAAGTATTGCTACTGACAGCAATGTTCTAAGTGACTCCAACATCGATCTCGCCATCGATTCAACCAAAGCAATGTGAATTAACGAGTACAACTGGAGATAATATATGCGAAATCGAAGACTAAAAATGTACATGATGAGGAATTCAAACCTATTGATGATTGGATTCAGGAATCGAATTGAAGTTGGTAAAGAGAAATTTAGAGTTTTTTCTGAAAACTGGAAGTTAAAGGGTGGCAGCGAAGGTGCGAAAGAAAAAAGGGGAGATTGGTTTATATAGTAAATGCTGAAGACCATCATATTCTTTGAGATCATGCCCCAGTCCAATCCGTTGGCCGCAAAACGGAAGCAGCTCAAAGTGCAGCTGAGTCGAATATATATAAGTGGATCGGATGATTACGACCCGGCCTACCATTGAGATCCCGACTCGATTAAAATAAGTTATTTTAACTTTTTAAAACTTATCGAGATAACATAAGTTAGAAGTATTAACTGGAACTTGATTATGTCCAGACTGAAAGCATTGAGTTGCCGAATGCAATAGGGATGACCAGAAGTTGGATCTTGTATTTATACATGACGCAAAAATTGGGAAACGTGATTTCGCCAAGCGTTGTTATTCTACAAATAGACACAACTATTGACTAGCACCGATTTGAGAACAAACAGTTCAATGATTTCAAAGCATATTCCATCCTCAATGGAACATACTTCGAGGTGGAAAATGTTAGCATTCTTTGTGATCAGGCTATACAAAGCTAAGGACTCAATTAATGAACACACTCAATAATGAGTAATGTAGTAAGTAGGCCACCGAATTGGTTCAGACCACCGAAACCGAACCCCTTCTCTTCCGAACACAAAATTATAAGTCAACTCCAGATGAATAGCTCTGGGTCGGTTCGGTTCAATGATATTCGATCCGAAATGCAACCTTATAAACCGATATGAACCGCCGTTCAAAATTACATTAGCTACATACGATGCCGCTATAAATCCGGAGCAGTTACAACCCATTTACCCACGTTGCTGATGTGTTGTCCTCATCGTAGAGCATTCGAACCCGAGATTTACGGGATGGGACCCACGTGGCATCTGAACCAACAATGCTCCATGCCTATAAATACACCATAACACACCATTTTCAAGGAACTTTTGGCTTTCTATCCACTCAAGAATTATCACTAACTATATTCCTGCGTTTATTTCAGATTGTAAGCAAACTCCTTGAGTATAATTCTACGAATTTAGAGCGATTATTGTTGTACAAGTGAGGTTTGAGTGGCTATTATCATTGTATTTGTAATCAATTCATCAATCAGACAAATTTAAACTGGACGTAGGCCTATTAACACCGAACCACCATAAATATTGTGTACTTGTTGCTTTTTATTTCATTTTCTCTGTATTTTATAATCGATTGGGTGTTAGAACCACTTTTTGGTCTAACAGAATCCTTGCTCAAAAAATACTCAATCACACACAAGCTATCTAGCCCTTACCATCAACAAACTAGTGGGCAAGTACAAGTTTCCAATAGACAAATCAAACAAATCCTTGAGAAAATAGTGAATTCCAACAGAAAAGATTGGTTTAGTTGATGCACTTTGGGCATTTCGCACTTCTTACAAAACCAACTAAGGATGTCACCATATCGATTAGTCTTTGGAAAGGCCTGTCACTTACCTTTTGAATTGGAGCATCATTCTCTTTAGGCTATAAAGTTTTTGAATTTTTACTTGGAGAAAGCTAGTTCACATAGGAAGTTACATATTTCAGAGTGAGAGGAAAAGAAATGAAGCATATGAAAACGCGAAAATCTATAAAGAAAGAACCAAGAACCAAGACCCATCACCACAAGAAGATACTTCGTAAGGAATTCAATGTAGGTCAAAAGTTCTTTTGTACGACTCTAGACTACATTTGTTTCCATGAAAACTCAGATCTCAATGGACTGGACCTTAAGTTGTGAAAATAGTATATCCTCATGGAGCAGTTGAAATTGAAAATCTTAAGAACGGAAATGTCTTCAAAGTAAACGGTCAATGACTGAAACCATTTTTGGAACTTGAGAAATACGAAGATGATGACCTTATTGATCTTCGTGAGCCTGATCGTCGACCGTGAAATCAAGTGGTACACTTCCTTTTTTCCTTTAGTTTTCATTTTTTTCCCACTTGTGTCAGCATACCTCAGACAGTTTGGACACTGTCTCAATCTAGTGTGGGGGAGTCAAGTTTGCACCATGTCTCAATTTTTTTTCACCACATGCTTTTCCCTTTTTTATTAAAAAAATTCATACATGGCTCATTTTAGATTGATACAAAAAAATAAGTTAACAACTGTTAGTCAGTTGATAGTATTTTTTTCTCTCAAATAAGATCGAATAAGAAATATAATGAAAAGTTGAATCACAAGCGATAATAATGTAATCGGTACATAAGGAGATTCTTAGGTGATGGCCATGAAGTTTATTCTAAATTATAGTCTTTGTTTAATGAGTGCAGGACTTAAAAATACTTATATTGGCTTTTCAAATCTTTAAAACTAAGTTGTGTTAAGCTGAATTCGCGTAACTCTCTCTTATTCTTATATTTTCAATAATAATAATATTAATCCAGGGGTATCCAACATTTCTTGTAAATCTAGCGTTGGTGTGCAAACCTCCCAAGCTATTCAGTATATCTTGGTCTCATTTTATGAGTTGGACACCTAAGGATTACCGACACGTTTTTGGCAAAGTCAGCGTCAGTCTGCACATTCTGCAAAGCTCTGTTCCATTTGTCATGGGTAGTATACCTTGGTCTTTTAAGCTAGGTGTGTGTAATTAATCATAAATTTTAAATTTTTATAGAGATAGAGAATAAGAATTGCCTAAACATTTCTTGACCTTACTGATTTGATTAGTCATATACGAGGAATTGAGAATACCACTTTGCAAACTGTGACAAGAAGACAAAGAATTCATTTCATGGCTGCACTATGTTATCAACTGAACTAACCAGCCAAACTAGTGCTTATCATTGAAAACTTAAATTATGTTGAAAATTCGTGATAAGTTAAGGTATCAAAAATACGACGGCTATTAGATATAGAGTACTACCAGTTTTGCTCCATGGGATGAATAGGATGGGACGAGACTAATGATATTTTATATATCAGTTATGGTTTGCAAAGATGCGCTAGAAATTCGGAAAGACCGGGTTTCGACTCATTCTGAATAACTGTACGATGAGTAATGAATATGCTGAAGACGATGGTCGGAGATCGGGGATCTTCACATTGTTTGGATTGATTGATGATGTCTTGATTGGGAGATACACCCAAGATGAAGTTTTTAGTGGCAGTTGTCCAGACGTATGTGTTGATTGTCTGGATTTGTAAAGGCTTCTATCTTTTATTGGATAAGAAATAAGGGGCCTTCGGTTTCGTTCACAGCCCAGAACAAACTTGTAAATGGATGTGTGTATGACGTTGTATTTTACATCGCAACCATTTGGTTTCTATTGATGTTATATTAGTTAATGGCAGAGAATTTGTACTCTTAGCTTAATAACCTCTCTGGGACATATGTGCTTAGAGGGTTATATGTTAATAGACACCTACTATATGTTGTGAATTGACAATGTGTCATGCTAAGTGCTGAGCTGCTCAAAACTTTTGTTGAAAAGTAGAGTATTATGGATGACGATCAAAGCATGGCTGATATAGTGTAGCTTTGTGTTGAAATGTGTCTTTAAAGCCTCACAACCCGTGAATGGCCGAAAATAGGATGATGTACAATAGAGATAAGGACATACGCTTCCTTCTAGCTAAAAAAGTAATGTTATGCTATGGAGCCTTGGAAAGTTTACTTATATGGATGATGGATTGAGGCGCCACAGAATAGTTAAGTTCGACTAGGGGACGTTATGTTCAGGTAAGATTACAACCACCTGTTATTGCTGGCCAGCTCTACCGCTCCGAAGGATAACTTGCTGAGTTATGGGACATCCCGCTATAGGTGTTCCGAACGATAAGGAAGATCCTTTGCCTTGGTCATTGTCGCAATCCAACTTCTAATACGAGCTTTGTGTTTTTAGGTGTAACCTAATTGCCAACATAATGGGATGGGGGCATTATGTAAACTAAGATTTATACATTCAATCTCGAAAATGTTTCCACATTATGCACTAGTAATAATAAAAGAGATTTTCGCGTACCAAGTATGTTCGGTTATTATGAGGAAAAATTCTCTCTTTCAGTATGGTTGCATTGTGTGTTGGGACTTGAGTCTTATAGTAGCTTCATTTTCAAAAAGCATTGCGAGTATTTTATGATTGGTATTCATGTGAGGAAAACCCGTTCCATGTTGTACGGTGTGGTCCTGTGATTTACCAAATTTAAAATAAAGTAAATAACTGTTTTAGTTCTCACACCAGTCTTATGACTGATTCGGAGTTTATTGTTTCCCACCTAAACTATGGGTGCCATATTTTCACAGACACCCTAGTAGTTTAGGTTTGCAGATATTTTATAGAGCAATTGCTGGATTAAAGCTAAAGCTGTGTTCAGAGCAATTCATTTCTTCTGCTGAGAGTTTATGTTTTCCGCTGTATACATGTTATACTTTAATATTGTTATTTCCACTGTGCATGTATTTGTTATTGTAATCTGATGTAAAGTTATTGTACTGATAATGGAAATAGTTGTTTTGTTCAGTTCTGATTAGTCGAATACCCTTGATTAAAGTTTCAAACATTTTTGTCGTTTGGATCGAACTTGTGTGGTTTATAGTCGATTCGAAAAGTTGGAATTTTCGAGCTTTTACATTTAATGTGTGATCTTTTAACCAAACATTTTCTATGCTATAAAGAACTAAGTACTTTCATGAGTTCTCTCATTAAACCATGCCATTTCCTCCTCTCATTAATTAAAATCTTGATATTCAGTTGCTTTATGACAACATTTCTTACTTCTAGTGAGAAGAACTACAATATTATATTATTGGTCTTCTTTTGACTAAACTAGCTCCAACTATTTGTTTGATTTAAATACTTTAATCAATTTATTTATGAAAGTAATTTTTACGACTAAATTATCTTATTTATATTTTTCATCCATGTTAACATGGGTAAAATATTAACTTTAGGTCCTTATTTATTGTTAATGTAAAGGCAGTCTCTGTCTATAATCTTTTTGTAAATTGGATCCATTTTATAGTGACATACCCAATCCAAAATCAACATTTTACAAATCATTGAGTTCCGATTTTTGAATTTTGACAACATTTTATATATTAGCAAAATTTGAGAAACGTCTCCGCATTTGAATGATAAATTTAATAAGCTTTTCCAATGATAGAAGTTGTCAGTAACTAAAATCAAAATTTTGAAATTTATGTTTTTATATAATTGTTTGCCTATATTTATGTAATGTAGTTATTTTATGTGATTTATGCATTTCTTTTTGTTACTATATTATTAGGGAAGGTTATGACCTTTACATGGTACTTTTATATAATAGATTTGAGTGCATTATTATAATATTGTTTTTATCTTTTAACCCATTTAAATAAATGTATTTTGCATTGTGCAATTATATTATGGTAGCCTTTAAATATAGTAATTGAATTTACATAATGTAGCAATAATTATGATTGTACTTGATATAACTTATTCAAATTTAATGCAATAATAATTTATTTAACTGCATTAAGATAGTATAATTGTAAATTATAAGTATTCTGAGAAAAACTTTTACTGCATTTGAATTGTTAATTGTATTTATGTGATGTATTAACAATTTTGACAGTATTTGATAATTTTTGTCCATCTTAAAACAATTTAAAATCAACTGCATTAAGTAAATGTAATATGATTTAACAACTTATTTTTGTTAATTTAACTACATTTGAAGATTTAACAATATTCAGATGATGTTGTTATCATTTTGGACACTTTTCTTATATTTGTTTAACAACCCAATGTCTACGGCTCTAGTGGAGTTGACAAGTGTTTGCAACTCTAGTGGAGTTAGTAAGTGTTCCCAGCTCGTTTGCATAGGGAGATGATTCGAGCTCTGGCAGCTACACTTAAACAACCTATTATTTACAGAGGCATCGAATAGTTCATGTTGAATGGTTAATTTAATACCTTCGGGATTGAAAAGTTCCACTATGAAGACTTCACCAAAAGACAATGGTGTTGGAGGTAGGCATACTTACATCCTAGCATACAAAAGTAAATTTTGAAGGAAAAAAAAAGAGCGTTAAGAAAATGAAATTGTATTTTAATAACAATTTTAAAGTATGCATGGTTGCATTGGAATATTTCAACTACATTTATTTGATGCTTTAATAATTTTAGTTGTATTCAATAATTTATTCAAGCCTAATTCAATTATATTTGACCCATATAGGGTAACATCATCAATGGAAACGGAATTCAAACAAACAATGGTATTTATCGGCTTCGAAACAAACTGTGATTTTCACCTGAGGGAAGAGGAGGACATGAAGGCAAAACGGTGTAGCCAACATCCGTTAAGAGACTCGAAAGGGAAGCAGCTAACCTATAGGCGGATTCGATGGTATCTATCGGCTCAGAATTCAAAACTGATGCAGCACCAGTCGACAGTGTAGGTGTAGCATCATATAGAGAGATTGTATCTAAAGCTAACCTAGAGGCGGATTCGAGGAGAAACTAAATTAATATAACTATACATATATGTATTAGAATTGAATTTCAAAATTAATATAACTAAATTAAATTATTTAATTAAATTAATTTTTAAAGGTCAAATACTCTTATGTTTATTAAATAAATTAATTAAAATATTTGATATGCAGATTTTTTTTTTTTGGCAAAGCCAACCGGTTTTTACAGTGGCCGTAGCCACTTTTCATTACAACAAATAATGAATACATGAAGAACAGAATTAGACATGTAGTCTAACAACTAGATCTGGTTTGAAGTGCCAGTACACTGAAAAATACAGACCTGGTGTGAAACAAAAATGCCTCAACTACAAACTACATACCTACTAAACAACCGGATCGGAGGATAGTGAACAACCCATGTCTTCAACAAGACGATATACATGGTGGCAGCCCTTAAAAATAAAGTCTAATTTAAGTGTAAAACGAGTTGAATCCAACACTACAAGAATTTTTTGGTTTTCCTACGCCATTTTGGCGTAGGTATGGCGTAAGAAACAACAGTTTCCTATGCCCTACCTACGCCAAAACCAACATCAGGAAATCTAGCTTGGCAAAAATATTCTCTATGCCTTTCCTACTTCATGCGTAGTATGGTTTACTACGCCGTTCCTACGCTATTCCTACGCCATTCCTACGCCAAATGCTCCCTACGCCGTTCCTATGCCATGTTTTTATGTTATAATTGTCCTACACCGTGCCTATGCCTCACGTTTTTCTATGTCATTCTACACCCTATTTGCTATGCATTATCCACGCCGTGACACGGTGTAAATAAATAAAATTCTAGGTTTTCCTACATTCTTCCCACGCTTTTTAAATATTCCTTGCTATATTATTGTCGTCAATTTATATCTTCTATTACAACATCTGCTATTAGAACCCCAGATGATGTTGACAATGTATAATTCACATTTATATCTTCTATTACAACATCTGCTATTCTTCTCAATGTTATGTCCAGAGTGTTTTTGAAATCAGAGTCGTAGCCATGTTAATGTATAGTTAGAATAATGCATATTCAAAACAGGTTTAAAGCATGACATACATACATTATTGATTGCATTAAATTTCATATCCATATATTTTATAGACAACGTAAACATCTCAAAACAAATCTGACAATTCAGTTGCAAAACTAACCCTCCTGAACCTAAGGGTGCGTTCGCAGTTAAATTTAGGCACACTTAATTTTTTTTTTCGCGTCCGACGCATCGGCCGTAAGTACCTTTTCCCCGTTGAAATGGAACGATTGTTAAAAGCTAAAAATTGAACCGTTGGCGTCCGTGCCTCAAGTGCCCATCTTTGACACTTTTAATACATATGTATGAGTATTAAGCCTTCATGTTAATTCAAGGGATTTTTGGTTTTATTTCAATTGTGTTTATAGTTTGTATACTTAAATATATACCAAGCTACTCATGATGTTTTGGCGATGTGAGACTAAATACACATAAGAAACATTAATTGTCATACACATATGAAACATTAATTAAAATTAAACGTTTAAATTAATACAAAACAAACAAATTAACAACTAAATATCCCGTTCAAATGCCCCGCTCAAATGCCCGGTTCGTAGCTAAAAACACATTCCCCGTTCGCTACAGTACCACGCTCAAATGCTACGCTCAAATACCCCGTTCACGTTCGTTAAGAACGCACCCTAAAAAGCATATCATAATGGTCCGCAGCACAACTATTTAGTGAAAGTTTAATCTTGTTTCAATCCTGAAAGACTGAAATTACATAATATGATATAATACCTCTAACAAATAGTTTATTCTAGTTGCTTGTCCCTAGTGAAAAAGACCCTACAATTAAATGTGAAAACAGGAAAAAATGGTAATAAAACCATTGCAGCTATGCTGGAAGCTAATAAATCAGAAATAAAGGCCAAAAAAAAAAAGGGGAAAAAAAAAAAAAAAAAAAAAAAAAAAAAAAAAGGAAAACTCACTGAATAAAAATTAAGAAAAGTATTATAATTCCATATAACTTAGCTAACCTTCGTTAAGGTTCATCTTCTATTTGAGATGGTTATACCCTATAATGGCAATTTTGAACTCTACTGTCAATTAGATCACCTTACATGCAATGGGACCCCTTCCTTTATTGACCATAACACCATGTAACCTTTAATAAAATATTAAAAACCTAGTGAATGATCCCAATGAACTTATATCGGTCTAACAACATACGTTAGGTAACTAACAAAAGCATGCTTTATGCCACCATTATTGTTCCAATTCGCACAGTACCAGCGACAACTTAGTACTTAGCAACGAAACAAATCAACCATGTAATGCTTGTATATGCCATTAAGTAAATCATTTCGATTTACTGAATACTTCAAGTCAGAAATAATATATCTGAATTTTAAACAATAATGAATTAAATATTTATTTTGATAGGATGCAGCGAAACCGATAGGCGATTCAATATTTATTACCTTAAAATTCTTTTAGAATGCCTGATGCTCAGGCCAAAGGGACTCAGATTTTAAAACTTCATGGCTAGCTCAACACACGGGTTGATTTGATTCATTGTACCTCTTGCCATACTACATGCAACAGTTCAGGTGATTGATAGAGGCAACAATCCTACAATCCTACATCAAACCAGTTGAATATGATAGCAAAATGGTATACACCATCAAAAATTTACCCATGAGGTAAGAGATTTCTCATAGGCTTTAAAAGACTAACCATAGAAATTTACAACTCTTTGCCAAAACGGATCAAAAAGGTAAAATTTTGATTGACAAGCAAGTTTCAAACAAATAATTTCAACTTTTAACAGAATATCATAAACAGGTTGATAATAAAGGCAGTTACAAATAGGATATTTTTTATATAATACACAAGCAAACAAAACTTGTGATGATCAAGTATTTAGTGGATTAATGTTGTGTAACATGAACCTTTAGTTACAGTCTGATGACATCAAGTTTTAACATCTCAAATACACAGTTAATAACCAAATATAATTTTGAATAGAATTCAACATACTAAAAACAATAAAAGCTTACAGACCTACCATAAGAATCACATAGGAAGTGCTCTGAGATGTGCATGGGAATCACATAGTTGTACTTGGGTGGCTTTCGCTGCTTCCAACCAAGGAAGATATTTAACCTCTCCTCTAATAATATCTATGTATGATTAGCGTATTCTTCATTGCTAGTCATTCAATATCAACATCGATAACGTTGAATATACCCAATATTAATGGTACTCATCAATAGGAATCACTATCGCCAATGTTAATGCTACTTAAATCATCATTTGACTTATCATTGAATAGTCTTTGAGAATCTCATGATAAAAAATATATGTAAAATCATCAGATATTTAGATTGTTTGGTGTTTTAAATTTTTTTGAGCAGATTTGGTGTTTTAAATTTGACTCACAGAACTATTAAATTGTAGTGGTTGGGCTTTCAAAATTAAACAACAAGTGTCTAATTTCTTCGGTTGGACGTGTTTGTGTCTTAGTTTCCATTACTCGCTAATTAGTACAGATAAATGTGTACTTAAATGTGTAAATAACGCTTCCATTATTCACAATTAACCAACAAGCGCCTTGACTCACGTTTCCATTTACATGCTCAATAAGAACAAAGAGCATCTTAGTTTTGATTATAGTTTATCCCTAATATGAGTATAATGTGCATAAACTCTTCACAATTAGCATTAAGAGAAATTCCATTGGTCATGATTAGGCCTTTAGTACAACATATGTAGCGTCAGCTACAGTACAGAATATATTGTCACTTGGTTCTACTTTTGATGATTGCAGTTCAATAATGGAATTTCAAAATTTTATACCAATTCCATAATTCAACAATTCCAGAAAATACTTGCCAAACCGCTCGTAATATCGAAGGTTTTCTATAAAACTGAATCTTATTTTTATAAACAAAAACAAATCTAAAATGTGTACCAACATGGTTCGGGATCGGAGATTGCAAGCAGCTGGAGGAGGTGATTTCATGCTTCAGATTTCGATGCGCAAAGATAAACATCCATCGAAGGGGAAGGTGAGGTACCGATTGTTGCTCCAGATCTACATGGTGATTTTGTGGGTGATTTGATTTGGGGATAGTAATTAGTTTCGAATGGGAATGTGGCATTTCTCCAGCCAATCAGAGACACCCCATGTCCATTAATGTCGCTCACTGAGGGAATGCATTAACTTTCATGGAGTATCATAAGGGTATAGAACATAATATCACAAGACAGATATATAAAATGGTACTTAAGAAAATTCAAAATTAATTCATTGCTGAGAAAAGCAAAACATGTTTGATTACAACATCAAAACCACATACTAGAGTCAAGTACATAAATATCCATCTTGAACGAACTTATTATTAGAGTACATAAAAGTAAAATCATAATCCCACTCCAAATAGCCATAACGGAAAAGAGATAAAGTTGAGCATTACTTCCAACACTTCCAAGCACTTCAAGAAGAAAGAAATCCAAGTCAAGCTCCACTAATCCCACCCTGAGGACCTGAGGGGAGGGAAGGAAAGAAAAGAGGCGCAACAAAAAAGGTTAGACATAAAGTCTGGCGAGTCCAGTTATTTTCAGCAAGAAAATAAGTAAAGCATTATGACAGGAATAAACTGGATGAGAGACATAACCATGACATAAGGTAAAGCAGGATAACAGTATGAATATAAAAGAATGTCTTGTGCGCTTCCTAGATTTCTTATTTGTTTGATCTCTGCACCACCTACTAGTAATTCTTATCGAAATGATCCCAAACCCGCAATTGGTAGCCCTCAGGCGTAACATCTAGTAAGAGGTATCCATCCCATACAATCCTTGACAGTCTACTTGCCCATAATGGATACTAGATGTCCCTACACTAGCCTTAATTGCCTAATTGATCGACTCCTTAACTTGTAGATACCTGTGCGGGTCCCATCTTAGGGTGTATCACTCCCTAAGTGGCAACCCTTTGTTGCACAACTTTATACCTACTGATGTGCAGTGGCTAAATCTTCCAATGTCGGGAACACCTTGATGCACGCTTTAACGATCCCGTCGGAACCTGCACTGCTACACCCTCTCTCCTATTTGACCACTTATAATCAGCCCAGTAAGCGGCCCCAACCCTGCCTAGCTCAGGGTTACCGATACCTCCAAGTGGGTTACTGTCTGAAAAGGGTCCCTACCGCTACTAGGATTTTTCCCAGGGTTTATCCTAACCCGACTTATATTGGTTAAGTATTGTCTATCCGCCCAGTTGAATTAACCCCATCCACTTATCAAATCAATATGTATTATTGCTTAAGCTTGCCTTAACCTTATCCACTTTGTTCATGTAACATTGATTAAGTTGTCATCTTACACAGGTTAACTTAACCCCACCCACCTAAGATGTTTTAGGTATCATATTCATCTTTGATCAGCATTAATTAGTTATTAATGCACATACCTCTCACATTTGGTCGATTTCTTGTGGTCGATGGATGAGCCGGGTGGTTCCGGACAAACTTCTGCCACAAGCCAGACCTAACCTCGTGTCTAAGCTTCTTTTAGTTATGTCAATAACCCCTCACATTAGACTGATTGTTTGTTAGTTAGGTCGGTTGGTTCTAGGAAGGCTTCTATCGCAAATGGAGTCTAACCTCGTGTCCCAGCATGCTTATCTTAGCCAATTTATTCATTTGCCATTTATGCCAATTTCAAGCTAATTATTTCAATTACCCAAAATCCTCAATTTCATATCATGCCCCAAATTTAACATTTGTCATGCCCAAATCAAACCAACATATATTGTGCCAAATTCAACATTTGTCATGTTCAAATCAAACCAATTATATTATGCCAAATTTTCCAACATTCCCTAAATTACCGTTCGTATATTCATCTCTTATAAGATTTGGCCTAGGCTCGAAATAGCCCGGCTATTAAACCAAAAAGGGAAAGAGGAAAGGACAAGATAAAGAACAGGCATAATAATAACAATAAAATAGGCATAAGTATGAACTGATCATAAAGATAAAACTGATAATAATATCAACATGGGCATATAAGAATCACAGATCTGATGTATAGGCTAATGACATATAAGAGTCACAAATTTGATGTATATGCTAAGATATAACTGATGAGATCCAATCTTATTATCATGTTTAATTCCCAAATCCAATTTACAACATGTCAGAATTGCTTTAACATTATTTTAATCTAAAAATAATCAATGAACTCGCAAAGATTGGATTAAGGAAGAGAATTAGGCGTTGTTGTTATTGTAGATCCTTTTCCCTTTACCAAATTCCTTTACTTTGATTTGTTAAAGAAGAGAGACTGGTTTTAGTTTAGGTTGAGGCAGCATGGAGGCGCCATAGATTTGTGTAATGAAATTAGGGTTAGTTTTAGGGCTCTTTTATAGATGTTCTAGGTATATTAGGGCCTTTAGATTAGTTTAGGAGCCATCAAAACCATCCATATCAGAAATATACGTCACCCAGCCAATCAAAGAACGCCACATAAGCCCTAATGCTCCAAAATTCGTCACTGCATAGATCTGGCCGATGGGGTCGACCCCTACAGGGGGGTCGACATCTATGTCGACACCCCTATAGGGGGGTCAACACCTATGTCGACTCCCCTGGAGGGGATTGACACCCTACATCGGGATAATTCCCTCCCATCCCACTTCTTGCTGATTTGAATTTCGAATTTGATTTTTATTTATTATTTTAATTCTGGTTTAAACTTGAAATCTTCTAAGCTTCATAACTTCTTCATACTATATCCGTTTTATGCAAATTCGGACTCTATCTCAAGCAGATTTCCAAGACGAACGCAATGGCGTAACCCGTTTCCCTTAATTCTTCTTCTAAAAATTAGTTATTCTTTAATTTGTCAATTTTAATATTAT
This sequence comes from Allium sativum, assembly GCA_030737875.1. Classification (NCBI taxonomy): domain Eukaryota; kingdom Viridiplantae; phylum Streptophyta; class Magnoliopsida; order Asparagales; family Amaryllidaceae; genus Allium; species Allium sativum. The sequence goes on along the minus strand of CM060919.1, from coordinate 711,402,026 downwards.
AAACTTACGGGGTGTTACAGAGTGGGTGGATTGTTTAATTAGACGGCTGATTCTAATGTCTAACCAGTGGCTAGATGTTAACTTTGAATGATGGGTTTGATTGGTTTTTAACTACCTCAATTTTTTGGTGTAGGAAAAACCCAGGAATTCCTATGCCATTCTACGCATCATTTTATTTATCGAGGGCGTATGAACGGTGTAGAAGATTTCATATGCCTTTCCTATGCCATGACTCTATTTACCAATTTCCTACGCCATTCCTACATCCCGCCTTATGGCGTAGGAAAGACATAGGAAATTTTGCATAGGAAATTAGAATGTTTTCTTGTACTTAGAGTCATAGATAAACTTCCTATCTCCCCAAAAAGGAATAGAGAAAGTAAATGAGTTCTCCTTACCCTTCTCACCTTCAGTAGCTAAGACAAAACCATCTCCATCACCAACAATATTGTAAAATAAACATCTAGCCTCAGTTGCTTCGTCACTAATGTATGTAAAATAAACTATCTTATTCAGGACAATATCTCATACCCAAGGGAATATGGTGCCAAGCACATTCAACAGTAGACCAAATGACAGAAGGCGAGACAATAGGTTGGATAGGAATAGCATACACTAGAGGAGGAGGTGTCATAGGGGCAGTAACACGAGCATATGAAGTAAGGGGATCATGCGAAACAATAATAAGATCAGAGATAACATCAACAAGGTACAAAGACCCCACCACATGAGCCATAAAATAGGGTGACACACATACCAATAATCCATATACCATGACAAAGTTATTAAAACACTGGTTGTGTGAGTGAAGATCACCCATCTGTACATGTTCTTTTCTCTCAAACGCTTATTACCTCAGCTTCACAATAACTTTGTTCCTTCCACAGCTTTGCACATGAGCCGGAAAGTACAAATTCGAATTTTTGTGATTTTAGCAACTTATTAGATTTTTCATTGTTGAATTTAGAAATGAAGTAGATTTTTAGGTTTAATGGCTTCTAAAAGAAGTTTTTTTTCCGTCGTAAGTTTTTTGAATTATAATATAACAATTAGCTGTTACACATTTTAATAACATATTTTCACAAAAGGAAATAACAATAACTAAATTAAATTAGTACAAATAACTGCACTTTAACATCAACTTCAAGTAGACAAGAAACTTTGTATTTCCCGTTTTCGGAACAGCTTCATACACAGGAGATGAATAACTAAAAATTAAACTTGTTTACATTGTACCCTTAGCCAAAACCAAAAAGATACTTTCCTATACATGCTATTTATAATTTTTTTAAGGTATTTCTGTTTACAGTGTTCAGTCATGCACAAAACCATTAATATGGTTATGGTATTGAATTACATAGTTATGCCCATATGTACATGATGTTGGGTAAAAATCTGTTTAATATATAAGAGGTGGAGAAAATATGGGAAGGCTGTAAAAAAGATTATATATGTTCATACTGTTTTTTCTTTCTTTCTCATTTTATCAAATACACAACATACTACTATATACTCCATCCAAGTACATAGAATTTCATGAGAAAGTTTAGCAGAAAACATGATGTCCTTTTGACTGGAATATGGAACATCAAAAGACACTTAAATAGATGCATTAATGTGTCTTTATATATTTTAGAAAGAGTTTAGTTTATTTAACACATTCCCTCCTTAAACTAACTCCTTTCGTTCCTTCATGCCCATCGGCCTTTTGTACGTATCACACAAATTTCTGGACATTGGTTTGGTGAGCACATCAGCAACCTGATCTCTACTAGCAACATGACGTAAATGCTTATTCTTCTCCTTTACATGCTCCTATATAAAAGGAAATCAAACATCAATGTGCTTAATCCTTTCGTGATGCACTGGATTTTTGGCAAGCTCAATCGCATACTTGTTATCAATCCGAATTTCAGTTAATCTTGGCTGTGGGATCCTTAGTTCATGAAGTAATATCTTTAACCATATAGCATGACAAACACAATAAGATGCTGCCACATATTCTGTCTCACAAGTTGACAATGAAGCTATAGGCTGTTTTCTAGAATACCATGTGAAAACCGTTTCTCCCATGAAAAACATGTATCCAGACGTACTTTTGCGATCATCTATGTCTCCACACCAATCACTATCAGAATAGGCAAGCAATTTGTAGTCCTCTGTTCTGGAATAAAACAATCCCAATGATTTTGTTCCTTGAATGTATCGCAGAATTCTTTTTATAACTTTCCAGTGTGACTGTTTTGGGTCTTCCATGAATCTGCTCACAATTCCAACATTATAGGCTATGTCAGGTCTTGTGCATGTTAGATATCTTAAACTTCCAACTAATCTTTGATATAAATTTTCTTCCACCGATGCTCCTCCTTCAACTTTTGAAAGTTTTGTACCCAATTCGATAGGTGTTGCCACTGGATTGCAGTGCTCCATTCGAAATTTCTTTAGAATGCTATTAGCATATGCTTCTTAGGATATAAAAATACCTGTCTTATCTTGCTTCACTTCAATACCAAGAAAAAATCTCATCAAACCCAAATCTGTCAACTCGAACTCTTGGATCATTTCCTTTATAAAATCATTAATCATATCTTCATTGTTCCCCATAAAAATAAGGTCATCAACGTAAAGTGCAACAAGTAGTAAATTACCTTGCTTTTCTTTGACATATAGAGCAGCTTCATAAGGACATTGCACAAATCCATTCTTCTTAAAGTGGGCATCAATGTGGGTATTCCAAGCCCTGGGTGCCTGTTTTAAACCATATAACGACTTGTATAATTTTAACACCATTCCTTCTCTCCCTTCTTTTACATATCTGGATGGCTGGTTCACGTACAATACTTCTTCGAGAAAACCATTTAAAAACGTAGATTTCACGTCTATCTGGTAAATGGGCCATTTGTATTCAGCTTCTTGAGAGATTAACAACCTTATTGTCTCATTCTTGCAACAGGTGCGAAAACCTCCTCATAGTGTGCTCCAGCCTTTTATCGATAGCCCTTTGCAACCAATCGTGCCTTATATCTTTCTATTACTCCTTGAGCATTCATTTTCTTCTTATAAACCCATTTAACGTCGAAGGGTTTACATCCTTCTGGAGGTTCCACCAGTTCCAAGGTTTTGTTCTTTTCAATAGCTTTGATTTCTTCATCCATCACAACCTTCCACTTTTCATCTTTCACTGCCTTTTCAAAAACTACATTTTCTGCATCTGCCACCAAACACAACAGGTGCACTTCATCTGTTGTTTGATATATGTCTTGCAAACTTCTTATTTAAGGATTATGGGGCTCATCCCCATTTATTTCATCATCTTTTGGTGCATCAAAACTTGTCGGTGAGATTTTAGAAATTGGATAGTCCCCTTCGTTTGTTTCTTTTTCTGGTGCTTCACTCTAGTTCCATACATCATTTTCTTGGATTTGAACATCTCGACTGACAACCACTTTCATAGTAACTGGGTCAAGAAGCGTGTAAGCTTTTGTTTTCTCATCATACCCAATGAAAATATACTTCCTGCCCTTGTCGTCCAACTTTGTTCACTTTTGATCTGGTATATGTGAATATGCCACACTCCCAAAGACTTTTAAGTGTGAAACAGTAGGCTTCCTTCCACTCCATAATTCTTGAGGTGTTTCATCCCCCAAGTTTGAACTTGGACACCGATTCTTAATATAAATGGCACATTGCACAGCTTCCGCCCAGAATTCTTTTGGTAGTTCCTTACTCTTTAACATCGATCAAAACATGTCTAAGATAGTCTGATTTTTACGTTTAGCCACGCCATTTTACTATGGTGAATATGGAGCTGTTAAGAACTTTCTAATGCCTTATTCTTCATAGTATTCCGTGAGAGATTTTGATGTAAATTTTCCGCCTCCCTCTGAGAGTAATGCCATGATATGCATTCCTGTCTTCTTTTCTACCAATACTTTGAATTTCTTGAATACTTTTAATGCCTCAGATTTTTCATTTAAAAAATAAACCCATGTTATTCGAGAATAATCATCGATAACGGTGATGAAATACCTCTTGGAACTATATGATTCAGGTATGATAGGACCACATATGTCCGTATGCACCAACTCGAGAGGCTTTGTAGCACGATAAGTTGCCTTTTTCTGGAATGAGCTCCTTGTTTGTTTTGCCAGAACACAATTTTAAAATCCACGCTCGGTATTCCATGAACCATTCCTTTGTTTGCCATCTCCTTCAAACCACCATAGTGTAAGTGTCCAAGTCTCTTGTGCCATAGGGTTGCCTTGTCCTCTGACTTTGCTTGCAAACACTTCTCTTGTATGTTTTTCAAATTCAACTTGAACATCCGATTTTGAGATATTTTAGTTTTAGCAATTGTCCTTCCATATTTGTCCTTCAAGCACATGACCTAGTCTTCCATAAAAATTGAGTATCCTTTTCCAAGTAGCTGTCCAAGGCTCAGAATGTTGTTCTTCATGTCAGGAACATAATACACAACTTCAATTTTCCCTTATCTGCCATCCTTTCTAGTAAAACATATTTCACCCTTTCCTTTTACTTCTATCATCGATGAATTTCCAAATGACACAACTCCAGAATTTATTTCTTTCAAATCAGTAAATAAATGCTTGAGGCCAGACATATGATTACTGGCCCCACTATCAAGATACCAAATAATTTCATCTTCAGGAATCATACCTTTGCAGGCCATTAGCAAAACTCCATTTTCTTGTTGCTCCTCCGTTTCGACTAAATTTGCCTTTTCTTCAACCTTCTTGTTAAACCAGCAATCTTTAGCAAAGTGTCCGAATTTTCCACAATTGTAACACTCTGCTGATCTACTACCTCTTCCAAGGTTGGATCTTCCACTTCTGCCACGACCATGACCTTGTCCACGCTAGTTTTGTTGATTTGTTTGCATCTTCTCTTTGAATCTATTTCTCACAGGACCACGTCCTTTGCCTCGAGTAAAATTCTAATTTGCATGTCCACGTCCTTTTCCTCTACTGTATTCTGTACACAATACTTTATCTTTGTCTTCATATGAGACATCAGTTTTCAACACTTGAGATTTTGTCACCTCCTTCTTTAATAATCTTTCTGAGTATGCTTGTAAAGACCCCATAAGTTAATCCACCGTCATGGTTTCGGTATCATTTGATTCCTCAATGGAGATGCCAACAAGCTGCAATTTTGTATTCAACGACCTTAATATTTTTTCATAAACACGAGCATCTTCAATTGTTTCTCCATAGTTCTTCATTTGATTTACAATAGAGGAAACCCTCGTGAAATAATCTGGGACTGACTCGCTTTCTTTCATTTGTAATGATTCAAATTCTCTTCGTAATGTTCGTAATCGTACCTTTTTTTACTATGTCAACGCCTTTGAAATTATTCTGGAGAATCTCCCATGCTTCCTTCGCTCTTGTTGCAGATCCAACCTTCTCAAACTTGCCCTCATCTAAACCCATGTGAATTATCGACAAAGCTTGTTGATCTTGTTTTCGAGCCTTTACAAGATTTCTGGGCCTGATTTAAAGCACCTTCATTCTCTAGTTCATCGTAACCTTTTTCAACAATTTCCCATGCCTCCTGTGATCCAAGCAAGGCTTTCATCCAAATATACCAGTGGCCATAATTGTAGAGCGACTGCTCCTAGCAAAGCTCTCTCATAAAAGTATATATTGCTATAATGATTCATCCAACCTTTTATGCATCTCCAAAATTGCAATGGACCAAACTACGGGAAATATCAAAGGAGCAAAACTTGAATTAAACTTGAAGCTTTTACATATGCAAAGCTTGAAGTAGAAAGAGAGCTGTAAGTGTCTAAATCATGTAAGTAAGCAGTGTAAGTAGTTATGAATAGAAGGATTCATACTTTGCATATCCTTTCCTGGTTTATTTTTCTTTTAGAACCTCCATGAATACAATAGAAAAATTGAAGTGGAATAGAATACAAATTGGAGAGAAAGCCCACCTGATTTGTTACATGTTTTTACACTACACACTTCTATAAATATAGTAAAGCCAAAGGCTACGTGACAACCCAAGAAAGACAAGGAAATGATTTTTTGGTACAAGCAGCAAATGCATCTGAATGCCTCCAAAATTGCAATGTACCAATATCCCAAGGCGTCGTTATCCGAATAGTCCCCACCTGAAGTGACTAGCTTTGAAATGGAATCAAGTGCCGGAAATGGGGTCAAGAGACAAAGGAGGGGGAAGAACAGGTTCAAGGGGTGAGGCAGAGAAAGCCGGGTAAGTGGAAAGCTGAGATATATGATCTAGCAAGAAAAGGAAGAAAGTGGATTGGCACCTTCCCCACGGAAGAAGATGCAGCTAGGGCTTATGATCAGGCTGCAATTCAGCTAAAGGTTGTTGCTGCCAGGCTCAATTTTCCACTCTCCACCCATGATCAGTTGGATGCTTCTTCTGCTCCCCAACTTCCTCTAGAGCAACACAATCCGTCTACAGATGGTGCCGACGGCTGATATACTATATATGCACACTGCTTCCTCTGTGCTTAAATTTATATTTTATTTACTTTTTCATTTAAAATATTATAAAAGTTGATTAATTTTAATGTTATGTTTTGAAATATTTAATGGCATAAAACTTAGTTTTCTTTTTTACATAATGGCATAAATCAGTACGTAATAGTAAAACCGTAGTATAGCGCCAGTCACGGCTATGCAGCTATATGTATGCTGGATTAACAACTAGTCAGCATTTGGCATCAGATCAGAGTAACATATATAGCAGCCATGAAATTGTCTTACCATTTTTTCAGTTATCTTTTGTGAACATCAAGCCGCAGTCCACTGAGGTTAGTTTATCAATCAACAATAACATATGCAATCAGAATAGTAGTATTCCATCACATGCAAAAACTAAAAATTGTAGCTGAGGGATGTAAGGGTTGCATTAATGTTTAATTTATATAATATAATACATAAAACCATTATATAGTAATAAGAAATATAAAAGTTATATAACAATAAATCTTATAAAACATGAATGTATAAATTAAAGGTAGGACTCTAAAGAAATCTCAATAGACTTAAGGAATAAATACATATGTATAGCACATATATCATGAAGATAAATGTGTTAGTCACTTTGACTCGTGAGGGTATTCATAAGAAATACATTCTACCAAAAGTTGATTTCACTCATTTTAATATATTGTTAGTTGTGAATCTTTAACCTAAGTTGTTCAATATTATCTATATGTTAATATATCACTTACATACATCTTTCTCAAGATGCGAATTTTATGTGTACTACTATTGAAATATTGAATATGTAATGGCCCGGTTCTTAACACATATCGTTTACACAAATATTTATCAATCATGAGTACAACTTTAAAAATACAATTTAAAACCCATACTTTAAATAATTCAAAACATGTCAAAGGGTTTCATTTACCATTACATTTACATGTATGTATGATAGCATGTGTGAGACAGCATTTGTTTAAATTCATTTTTACACATGTATGTATGATAACACATGTGCATAGCAAGTTTTAAAATGCCATTTTTTACGTACTTTATGCATTTTTTTCAAAGGGTTTAAATCCTTATTTTTAAGCAAATTCTTGATTTTAAACATAAAGCACACTTGGATAAAACATGCTAAAAACCACTTTTATTGTCAAAAAAGGTTCAAGTGAAAATCTTTGTGTTCACATGTGCATCAATCAAAAACTAAAATGTCACTTTTTCTTGCAAATCATGTTTTCATTTCTAGACTTAAGGGTACAAACTACACTAGAAATTTTGCTGGCAAATAGGATCTTGGAGGAAGTACTGTTCACATGGCCGAATTATTAGGATCAAAGTAATTTCAGTTTTCATGAACATGACACAAAACAAATAACATATTTGTTTCATGTACTCAACCAAAACATATCTCCTTAGACCCTGTACATACTTGAAAATATAAATCAAAGATGTTGCCTACACTAGATCCTTACTAGCATATAGATCATCCAAGATTTTCTCATATACATTCATCATATGCCATGAGTACTTGCACAATATTTTCAGATTTTTGAAAATACTTGGAAGCAAAGTAAGAGTTTAATATATTTTTGTGTTAAATCAAAGTGTCATGTGAAAAATATGGTTAAGAAACCCTAGGATTTCTGAGCATTTGTGGGACAAAATGATGGCTACCATATTTGTTTATACCAAGGTAAGATTTGAGAAGAACATGGTTGTACATTGGCATTAAATGTGATATTTCCTAGAAGACCAATAGGAGAAAAGAATATTCATGCGCGGGAATTTTCAGTGTGAATAATGGATGATGATAGCCATGTTAGTTTAGAGAATGGTGTATTGATTTAGAAAGAAAAGGATTTTTTTATGTTGTCAATCACGTGTCAAAACTGAAAACTGTTTCTGTTTTCATACCATAATAAACGCACACATATTTTTATTAATTTCCTACTACTATATATAGACATGAGCATGCACTTCTTTTCCTCACAACATAAACCATTCAAACTAAAATCAGTGAGGAGGAGAGAAAAACACTGAGAGTTCAAAGCTTTTCTGGTGAGTAAACTTTTCATAATTTCTTCCTATTCTTTCCTGTTTTAAAACTGAAAGTTGAATTTGGTTGGGTGATAATCTTGTTTAAGTTGTATGCCTTGTTTGCATATCAGTCTTTGCCAAATTAAAGGACTATTGGTTGGTACTTAAACTCTTAAGTATCAACTATGTTAGTATGTCATATCATGCTATGTGTTACTGAGTCCAGTTATTTTGTTTAAATTTCTACATAATCAAAACTGATGATTCTCTTATCAGTAAACCTAGGTTAAAGGATTTAAAATGTGCTGTCATATTAGTTTAAACCCTTTACATAGTATACTGTTGTGTGAAAGTAAGGCAAACCCCTTCAAATACACACATCATCAGGAAAACAGGAACAACAGTAGCTCTCTGTAACTCAAAACCAAATAGGATTTTCAAACGTTTTACAAACCTGTTTTGATTTTGTAAACGGAATAGTGGACCGAAATGATGATTTTTAATAAGTAAATCATGATTTTTAAGTGCGTGGATCATGAGAAATAAGGAGATGGTCGGAAAAGTAACTTTGACGAATTTCCGGCGAACCGTTCGACGAAAGCTGATGGCGGTTGGCTAGAAGATGTAGGAGGGGTATTGGATTAAGGGAAAAGTACTAAAAGATTTTTCAATTTCATGAATTTTGAAAACAAAGTGAAAATAGGGTAAAAATGGGTTTTTGGGTACATAGGTTTCACGTTGGAACTGCTCCTCAACGCCGATGCTATGGGGGTGCGCACCAGGGGGACCAACGCAGGAGAGTGTCAACGTGGTGTAGCCTGAGGGGTATGGAGCCCGGTGGAAGGAAGTGGAAGTTGTTGGAGGTTTCTTGGATGACCCATTTCCTGTTAATGGCGGTGACACAGTGAAAATTCACAAATGACGAGGAGGACGTGATCTGAGTGTGGCAAGGTGATCAGAGAGAGGAGTGTGACGCGTGGGGGTGGTCGGCGGTGATGGATAATGGCTGGGTTAAGTGTGCATGTGCACGGGCGTGTCATAAAAGGGAAGAGGAAGAATAAGAAGTGGCACCATGATTTTTAAGGGATCGGGCCAAAAATCATGTGATCCTGAGGTGGTACTTTGGGCTGATTGGGTACTCTGTTACTTTACCTGGCGCATGGAAGCTGGAGTGGATCAGTAGGCAAATCACTGTGGTCTGGGAGTGGTACTTTGGCCAGATCATGAAAACTGGGCTGTTTTTCACATGCGCACACCGTGATTTTGAAGTGGTACTTTGACAAAGTGGTGCTTTGGTCAAAGAAGTTTCAAAAAGGATTTTTAAAATATAAATTTAATAAAAACTAGTTTTTAATTAAATAATAAATTTAATATAGCATAGAAATAAATAAATAAATAAATAAATAATTTTTATTTTAATTGGTATGCGGGAAGAAGAAGTGAATCGTGTATAGAAGATCAAATGAAGTTTTGACAAAGTCGATAATCGAGCCTAAAAGCTGTATTAAAATTAATAAATAAATTATAAATTTAGTTTATTTATAAATGATTAGAATAAGAAATAAATTTTCTAAAAGAATAATGTAAGTATTCATTTTAATGTTGACGAAAAAAAATGGAAAGAAAAACCGTGTGCGACACGCACACTGAAATTGTCCATTTTTAAAATGATAATCAAAATATCCAGATATAAGGAAAATAATCATATACTATTTGTTTAACTGAAATTATATCTGTGAATTAAACTATAACAATGTTGAACTAATAATTTAAGAAGAAAGATTACGTTAATCATTTCGAAGACTCCGAAAATTATATTCCACTTCGACTTGATTTATACGCCATGCGGCAGAGATTATCAAAGATAATTGAAGACGGAGATATACAAGGGCTATTCTTGAATAGTGCATTCGGTTTGTCCAATCCCGGGACAACTGGTATGGACGAATGTCTGACAAAGTAATTCTAACTAATCACGTATGTTGATCTCTTCAAACGTATTTATATGGTGGTAGAGGAATTCGTTTCTCTCGCTTTATACCTATAATATATTTTTGGGGAAGTCAATTAGTGGTTGGCAAGTTTTGACGATGTGGCATTCAAAGAAATTAAACAGTGATGATGAAAAGTTAAGTCTAGCCTCAGGCCTCAAACCCAGGAGATGACAAAAAATCGAACAGGCAACATGGCTATGTGGATCGCTCCCATTAGGGTGTAGCATCACCTATCTAGAGAAATCCCTTTTGTTTTTCTTACTCTATCGACTCTGTCCCGTTCGGGAAATGGTTGACGTACACAACCATTGGTGATATACATTCGATACACACAAGAGAAATGAGTGGTCGATCATGTGTGGGCTGGGGTGCAAGACGTTCTTGTTGAACCCAAGTGTATTCGCCTCTAGAGCTACACTATCGGTAAGTGGTCCCATACCTTGTCATAGTTGGAAATCCAATTTTCATAAGCGCCAAGCGATTTTATTTGTATACTATATAGGAGAATGTGAGATGTAAGCATTCTTCTAGATTCTAAATTATTTGTGAAAAACCCCTAGACACTATGATAATATCTGATTTCAAGTATAAAAAGTGATTGTTCTCATAAGGTAAAACCACATGCCGTATTCACGGCATGGTCTTATGGGATATTTTTGTTTCTTTAATTTGTTTTTAAATCGTTTACTCATACCAGTCCCCTGAATGACTCAGAGTTTTATTTTTCCGTATTTTTCATTAAACTCTCGGGTACTCATAACACTTGTTATGAGTAGACAAGTGAGTCAGATCTTGATATAAACTTGGGAAGTTGGATGGGAACTTTCTATGTGTTGTTCTACCTATCATGTCTACTGTATAATTATAAGTATGTAAGTTCGGTCATCGATGCCATGTATAATTAAAGTTGTACTAGGAAGTGGCTTGTATCCCTAGATCTATTATGCTCTGATGTAATATATTCTGATGTTTAATATTATAAAGTATCATCTTTTGTAAAATTCCGCTGTGAGATTATGATGTTTCTGTAATTTTATCTTCTATCTATTCTTATTCTTATTAATGACACGACTTCTGATGTGTTCAAAAGTTGGGTCGTTACAGTTGGAATCAGAGCTAAGGTTACTGATTTACCTAGGCTTTGGGTGAGTGTGAGAGAGCGTATTTTAAAAAAAATCAACTTGAATGATATACCTAAGTTAGTTATATCCAATCAAGTCGTGATTGTAAACCTATTATATTCAGGTGATTAAAATGATTAGCCGAGGACGAAGAGCTCCAACTAGTGGAACTTCCACTACTACTGGTTGTAATACTACCTCCCAAGATCAAGGAGAAACAGTGGAGGAAGTTACGCCAGTCAAGCAGGATAAAAGCTTTGCAACTATCTGTAAGGAATATATCACTCTAGGAGGGAAGGTATTCAAAAGGACTGAGTCTTTCATTGAGGTTCAAGCATGATTGAGGTCCTGTGAGAGGATTTTTAAAGGATTGAAGTTGAACGATGATCAGAAATGTCTTTTGGCTTCATGGCAACTCCAAGGAGCTGCTGCAATCTGGTGGGACGCTCAAACTGCGAATGTTCCTGAAGAAGATTTTACTTGGGACAAATTCAAAGAAGCATTTGAAGCGCAATTTCTTCCTACCACTGCCAAAATTAGGATGTATCAGGATTTCATCGATCTTAAACAAGGGAACATGAAAATATCTGAATATGAAAACAAATTCAATGCACTTTCCTGTTTTGGGCCAGAACTGATCAACACCCCACTCAAGAAGAATGAAATGTTTATAGCAGGATTGAAGGATAGCCTGCAGGTTCAAATGATTGGGCATCTCAAGATTCCATTTGTTGATCTAGTTGATATGTCAGTTCGTTATGAGGCACTTGAGGGAAAGAAGCCAGTTGCAAAATTGCAGACTAGAGGACCCAGTGGTGAGAATCCCAATAAAAGGAAATTTAACCCAAACTGGAACAACAAGGGGGTACCAAAAATGGGGGAGAAAGCTAAGGAGCGATTCAAAGATACAAAATGCCACAATTGCCTGCAAAAGGGGCATATTGCTAAGTTCTGCACAAAACCAACAGCGAAAAAGCCACAACAAACTCAGCAACAACAACAACCTCAACAACAACAGCAAAAACAACAATAAGGCCCTGGAAATGCAATGGTCATGAAGACTCTATGTTTCAATTGCCATTATCCTGGGCACTTGGTTAAGGACTATCCACTCATGAAAAAGGCGCAACAACCAAAAGTGTATGCTATTAAAGTTGAACCATCAACTTCCCAGGATGTGAAAGGAAAGGGAGTTCTCGAAGGTACTTTTGATTTAAATGGAATTGATGTTCATGTTTTATTTGACACCGGCGCCTCACATAGTTTCATTTCTTCTGGAACGGTAGGAAATATCCATTTTATTCCAAAAATTTCTCCAAATCCAATATGCGTATCAAATCCCATTGGCAGAAGAACTGAATTAAAAATGTATTGTGATAATGTGGCACTCTCGTACATTTCGCATTCCTTCCTTTTTGATTTCTACGTTTTGGACTTTAAAGGATTTAATTTTATACTTGGGATAGACTGGTTGAGTAAATTCCAAGCTAAGATTAAATGAGACAAAGAAATCGTAACGTTGGTTACCAATATCGGAAGCAAAGCTAGGATACCGTGTGGAAAACTCGGTATTCATATGTGTAGTTTCTTGTATGCTTTGGAAGCACCACAAGAAAAATTGGAGACATAGAAGTAGTCAAAGATTTCTCTGACGTATTTGAAGAAGTTAAAAGTTTACCCCCACATCGCGAGATAGAGTTCCGCATCGATCTAATTCCAGGAGCCAGACCGATAGCTCAACCAAAAAGACGAATGGCGCCAAAGGAAGCCATGGAACTCAAAAAGTAAACTCAAGATTTGTTGGTCATAGGATTGACCAGGCCAAGCTTTTCAAGCTGGGGTTCAGCAGTAGTTTTTGTGGTTAAGTCTGATGGATCACTAAGATTATGCATTGACTATAGAGAGTTAAATAAAGTGACCATGAAGAATAAGTATCCTTTGCCGCGAATTGACAATCTCTTTGACCAGTTGAATGGAGCTAGGGTATTCTCCCAAATGGATCTTGCAACAGGATTCCATCAGTTAAGAATTACCAAAGATAGTATTCCTTTAACTGCTTTCAGAGGCCCGGATTTCTTTTATGAATGGTTAGTTATGCCATTCGGATTAACCAACGCACCTGCGTATTTTGTTGATTTGATGAACCGTGTCTTTAGAAAGATTCTGAAAAAATTCGTCCTAGTTTTTATCGATGATATCTTAATCATTTTGAAGACAGAAGAAGAACACCGAAATCATCTGGAGGTGGTATTGGAGACTCTAAGGATGAATGTATTGAAGGCGAAATTTTCTAAATGTCATTTCTAGAAATCTGAAGTTAGATTCTTGGGGCATAATGTAAATGAAGATGGTATTTCTGTAGACCCAATCAAAGTTGAAGCCGTGCAACAATGAAACCATCCCAAAACACCAACAGAGGTCCGTAGTTTCTTGGGATTAGTAGGATATTACAGGAGGTTTATCCAAGATTATTCTAAGATATCTTCTCATCTGACTAAGCTGACTAAAAAGGGTGAGAAATTTGTATGGACTCCAAAATGTGAAGAATCATTCAAGGAGTTAAAGAAGAAATTGACAAAAGCACCGGTTCTAGTTGTTCCCAACGAGAAAAGTGGATTTGCAGTTTATACCGATGCTTGCGGAGTTGGACTTGGTGCAGTATTAATGCAAAATGGACGTGTGATTGTGTATGCTAGTAGACAATTGAAGATTCATGAGAAGAATTATACTACACACGATCTAGAGTTATTGGCGGTTGTTTTTGCATTAAAAATGTGGAGAAACTACCTGCTAGGAGAAAAGTTCGAGCTTTTCATAGATCACAAACCACTCAAATATCTATTTACCCAAAAAGATCTCAACCTGAGGCAGTAAAGGTGGCTGGAATTCCTTCCATCATATGATCTGGATATTATCTATACTCCAAGAAAAGCAAATGTCGTAGCAGTCGCTCTAAGCAAAAATGCAATCTTATCTCTTCTAGAAGCTACTCCAGCACTTCAAGGAAGAATAATGGCAAATCAACGGAGAGATAAAAATCTGGAGAAGTTAATTCAAGGAGTTATAAGGGGTGGGGAGTCAGATTTTGAAGTGGATGGCCAAGGTATTCTCAGAATTAATGGGAGATTGTGTGTTCCTGATGTTGATGGGTTAAGGCAAGAAGTTTTGGCAGAGTGCTATAAATCAAAGCTAAGTATCTATACTCCAAGAAAAGCAAATGTCGTAGCAGTCGCTCTAAGCAAAAATGCAATCTTATCTCTTCTAGAAGCTACTCCAGCACTTTAAGGAAGAATAATGGCAAATCAACGGAGAGATGAAAATCTGGAGAGGTTAATTCAAGGAGTTATAAGGGGTGGGGAGTCAGATTTTGAAGTGGATGGCCAAGGTATTCTCGGAATTAATGGGAGATTGTGTGTTCCTGATGTTGACGGGTTAAGGCAAGAAGTTTTGGCAGAGTGCTATAAATTAAAGCTAAGTATTCATCTAGGAGTGCACAAAATGTATAGAGATATGACGCGAGTATTTTGGTGGCCTAGGATGAAAAGAGATGTCCTGACTTATATAAATCAGTGTCTGTGCTGCCAGCAAATAAAAGGTGATCATCAGAAAGCAGCAGGATTACTGAAACCTTTGGAGATTCCTAACTGGAAGTGGGAGATGATATCAATGGACTTTATCGATGGTTTACCCAAGACTAGAAGGGGATATGAAGGAGTTTGGGTTATCGTAGATCGACTGACGAAGAGTGTGCATTATATTCCAGTAAAACTAACTCCGGCTACAACTTCGTTAGCCGAGATTTTTATAAGGGAGATTGTACGATTACCTGGAGTCCCAGTAAGTATTATAAGTGATAGAGATCCCATTTTCACCATTATATTTTGGGAATCACTCCAAACAACTTTGGGAACTAAGCTGAATTTAAGTACCGCTTACCATCCCCAAACAGACGGCCAAACAGAAAGAGTGAACCTGATATTGGAATACTGTAAAGAGCATGTATTATTGACTTTGGGGGATCGTGGGAGGATCACCTACATCTAGTTGAATTCTCCTACAACAACAGCTACCCCGTAAGTATAGGCATGGCACCATATGAAGCTCTCTATGGTAGACCGTGCAGATCACCAACTTATTGGGTAGAGTCAGGAAATAACTTGTTCTCAGACCATATATGATTCAAGAAGCAACTGAGAAGGTGGATTTAATCAAAAGAAGAATGAAGGAGGCCCAGGATCGACAGAAAAGTTATGCAGACAAAAGACGAAGGGATCTTAATTTTTTTGTTGGAGATTTTGTGTTTGTAAAGATTTCACCAATCAAGGGGACGATCAGATTTGGTAAAACAGGGAAGTTAACTCCACGATATGTGGGACCTTTCCGTGTTCTTGAGAAGGTTGGATCGCTTGCTTACAGGGTGGAATTACCAGAAATAATGGCAGGAATTCACAATGTTTTTCATGTGTCTCATCTTTGCAAATGTGTTCACGACCCGTCTTTGCTTTTAGAACCCTCCGTTCAGGAGGATCTTGAGGTTGAACCAAACTTGACTGTGGTTAGATAGCCAGTCTATGTGGTGGATAAAGAAGAAAAGCGTCTTCGGAATAAGGTTGTGAAACTGCTCAAGATATAATGGAGTGAGAATCCGTATGACTGTACTTGGGAAACGGAGAAGCACATCAAGGAATTCTACCCGGATTTTGTTTTAAACTAAGTGTTAGCTATCCTATGTTTGATTTGGGTGTATCCTATGTATGATGGTATTGTATGGCTTGTTATGGACTTATGTCCGAAAATGGAATTTTGGGTTTTTCACCTATGTGGATTATTGATGTTTGAGGATTCAGTTTTCGTAGGACTTATGAACTTTTTCAGTTACTATCACTTGTATTGAAATCTGTTCTTTGTTTCTTTTCCAGATGGCACCTATCTTCAAAAGGACAGCAAGGAAGCGCTTAACCCCACTACAGAGGTTGAGGTATCACACCGACATTAGCATACATGAGATTATAGGTCCTCAGGATTATATGGGACATGCCCAACATGATAAGGAGGAGAGACGATATGTGGACACAGAGGAGTCAGGGATTTACCATGGGGAGTCTTCCGTTGAGGAGGGCGGTATGGACTTCCTTCAGGAGCCTGAGTATGAGGCCAAACAAGAGGAGTATTATGCAGGTGAGGGAGGTGATGATGGAAATAGTGGTGATAGTGGTAGTGGAGATGACGATGATAGGGATGATGATGATAGAGATGATGAGGAGGAGCCCGAGGAGGAGCCCGAGGAGGAGCCCGAGGAGGATCCAAAGGATGAGCCTAAGGAGGACATCATACCAAATCAGCCACAGTACGAGCCATGGGTTCAGACCCCACCAATACCATTGGATGGACAGTTAGCAGTCTTGTGGGAACAGCTCGCTCAGGAGATGATGCAGTTTCAGGCAAATGGAGAGAATTTGGGTATACCCATGGATTATACATACCCTAATATGATGCTATACCTACCTTCTCCCATTGAGATCATAGGGCTCTCAGATGATGACGACCTTGAGGAGAGTGATGAGGTAGTAGAGGTCATTGATATCTCGGATAGCGAGGAGGTGATTATTATTCCAGACAACGAGGAAGTGATTATCATTCCAGATAACGAGGAGATGATAATCATTTCAGTTGATGAGGATATCATCGAGATTAGTAGCAACTCAGAGTATGATAAATGGACTAGGATGGTATTGTACATATAGTAGTACTAGTAGTATGGCAGATATGCATTATAGTAGTCTATAACTCGATACTAGTCGAGTATAGTACTTATAGTTTGATGTAATCAGTTTGACATGCTACAATATGATATATTATCTTTTGCCTATCTTCTGTTTACAAATTTCGAGGACGAAATTTTTATAAGGGGGGTAGATTGAAATGGCCCGGTTCTTAACACATATCATTAACACAAATATTTATCGATCGTGAGTACAACTTTACAAATACAATTCCAAACATGTCAAAGGGTTACTATTACCTTTACATGTATGTATGATAGCAAGTGTGAGACAACATTTGTTTAAATTCATTTTTGCACATGTATGTATGATAACACATGTGCATAGCAAGTTTTAAAATGCCATTTTTTACATACTTTATGCATTTTTTTCGAAGGGTTTAAATCCTTATTTTTAAGCAAATTCTTGATTTTAAACATAAAGCACACTTGGATAAAACATACTAAAAACCACCTTTATTGTCAAAACAAGTTCAAGTGAGAATCTTTGTGTTCACATGTGCATTAATAAAAAACTGAAATGTCACTTTTTCTTGCAAATCATGTTTTCATTTCGAGACTTAAGGGTACAACCTACACTAGAAATTTGGCTAGCAAATAGGATCTTGGAGGAAATATTGTTCACATGGCCGAATTTTTAGGATCAAAGTAATTTCAGTTTTCATGAACATGACACAAAGGAAATACCATATTTGTTTCATGTACTCAGCCAAAAAATATCTCCTTAGACCTTGTACATACTTGAAAATATAAATCAAAGACGTCGCCTACACTAGATCCTTATTAGCATATAGATCATCCAAGATTTTCTCATATACATTCATCACATGCCGTGAGTACTTGCACAATATTTTCAGATTTTTGAAAATACTTGGAAGAAAAGTAAGAGTTTAATATATTTTTGTGTTAAATCAAAGTGTCATGTGAAAAATGTGGTTGAGAAACCCTAGGATTTCTGAGCATTTGTGGAACAAAATGATGGCTACCATATTTGTTTATACCAAGGTAAGATTTGAGAAGAACATGGTTGTATATTGGCATGAAATGTGATAGTTCCTAAAAGACCACTAGGAAAAAAGAATGTTCATGCGCGGGGATTTTCAGTGTGAATAATGGATGATGATATCCATGTTAGTTTAGAGAATGGTGTATTGATTTAGAAAGAAAAGGATTTTTTAATGTTGTCAATCATGTGTCAAAACTGAAAACTGTTTCTGTTTTCAGACCATAATAAATGCACACATATTTTAATAATTTTCTACTACTATATATAGACATGAGCATGCACTTCTTTTCCTCACAACACAAACCATTCGAACTAAAGTCAGCGAGGAGGAGAGAAAAACACTGAGAGTTCAAAGCTTTTCTGGTGAGTAAACTTTTCATAATTTCTTCCTGTTCTTTCCTGTTTTAAAACTGAAAGTTGAACTTGGTTGGGCGATAATCTTGTTTAAGTTGTATGCTTTGTTTGCATATCAGTCTTTGCTAAATTAAAGGACTATTGGTTGGTACTTAAACTCTTAAGTATTAACTATGTTAGTATGTCATATAATGCTGTGTGTTACTGAGTCCTGTTATTTTGTTTAAATTTCTACATAATCCAAACTGATGATTCTCTTATCAATAAACCTAGGTTAAAGGATTTAAAATGTGCTATCATATTAGTTTAAACCCTTTACATAGCTATACAGTTGTGTGAAAGTAAGGAAAACCCCTTCAAATACACACAGCATCAGGAAAACAGGAACAATAGTAGCTCTCTGTAACTCAAAACCAAATTTGATTTTCAAACGTTTTAAAAACCTGTTTTGATTTTATAAACAGAATAGTGGATTGAAATGATGATTTTTAATAAGTAAATCATGATTTTTAAGTGCGTGGATCGTGAGAAATAAGGAGATGGTCGGAAAAGTAACTTTGACGAATTTTCGGCGAACCGTTCGACGAAAGCTGATGGCAGTTGGCTAGAAGATGTAGGAGGGGTACTGGATTAAGGAAAAAATATTAAAATATTTTTCCATTTCATGAATTTTGAAAACGAAGTGAAAATAGGTAAAAAAGGGTTTTTGGGTACATAGGGTTCACGCCGGAACAGCTCCTCAATGCCGATGCTATGGGGGTGCACACTAGGGTGATCAATGCAGGAGAGTGTCAACGTGGTGTAGCCTGAGGGCTACAGAACCCGGTGGAAGGAAGTGGAAGCGGTTGGAGGTTTCTTGGATGACCCATTTCCTGTTAATGGCGGTGACACAGTGAAAATTCACGGATGACGAGGAGGACGTGATCTGAGTGTGGCAAGGTGATCAGAGAGAGGAGTGTGATGCGTGGGGGTTGTCAGCGGTGATGGATGGTGGCTGGGTTAAGTGTGCATCTGCACGGGCGTGTCAGAAAAGGGAAGAGGAAGAAGAAGAAGTGGCACCAGGATTTTTAAGGGATCGGGCCAAAAATCATGTGATCCTGAGGTGCTACTTTGGGCTGATCGGGTACTCTGGTACTTTGCCTGGCACATGGAAGCTGGAGTGGATCAATAGGCAAATCACTGTGGTCTGGGAGTGGTACTTTGGCCAGATCATGAAAACTGGGTTGTTTTTCACATGCGCACACCATGATTTTGAAGTGGTACTTTGACTGAGTGGTACTTTGGTCAAAAAAGTTTCAAAAAGGATTTTTAAAATATAAATTTAATAAAAACCAATTTTTAATTAAATAATAAATTTAATATAGCATAGAATAAATATACAAAGAATTTTTATTTAAATTGGTATGTGGGAAGAAGAAGTGAATCAGGTATAGAAGATCAAATGATGTTTTGACAAAGTCAATAATTGAGTGTAAAAGCTGTATTAAAATAAATAAACAAATTATAAATTTAGTTTATTTATAAATGATTAGGATAAGAAATAAATTTTCTAATATAATAATGTAAGTATTCATTTAAATGTTGACGAATAAAAATGGAAAGAAAAACCGCGTGTTTCGCGCACATTGAAATTGTCCATTTTTAAAAAGATAATCAGAATATCCAGATATAAACAAAATAATCATATTCTGTTTGTTTGACTGAAATTATATCTGTGAATTAAACTATAGCCATGTTGAACTAATAATTTAAAAAGAAATATTACGTTAATCATTTCGAAGAGTCCGGAAATTATATTCCACTTCGACTTGATTTATACCTCGCGCGTCAGAGATTATCAAAGATAATTAAAGACGAAGTTATACAAGGGTTATTCTTGAATAATGCCTTCGTTTTGTCCAATCCCAGGACAACTTGTATGGATGAATGTCTAACAAAGTAATTCTAACTGATCGCGTACGTTGATCTCTTCAAACGTATTTATATGGTGGCAGAGGAATTCGTTTCTCTCGCTTTATTCCTATAATATATTTTTGGGGAAGTCAATTAGTGGTTGGCAAGTTTTGACAATGTGGCATACAAAGAAATTAAACAGTGATGATAAAAAGGTAAGTCTAGCCTCAGGCCTCACACCTAGGAGATGACAAAAAATCGGGCAGGCAGCATGGCTATGTGGGTCGCTCCCATTAGGGTGTAGCATCACCTATCTAGAGAAATCCTTTTTTTCTTACTCTATCGATTTTGTCCTGTTTGGGAAATGGTTGCCGTACACAACCGTTGGTGATATGCATTCGATACACTCAAGAGAAATCAGTGGTCGGTCATGTGTGGGTCGGGGTGTTAGACGTTCTTATTGAACCCAAATGTATTCGCCTCTAGAGATACACTATCTGTAGGTGGTCCCATACCTTGTCATAGTTGGAAATCCAATTTTCATAAGCGCCAAGCGGTTTTATTTGTATACTATATAGGAAAATGTGAGATGTAAGCATTCTTCTAGATTCAAAATTATTTGTGAAAAGCCCCTAGACAGTATGATAATATCTGATTTCAAGTATACAAAGTGTTTGTTATCATAAGGTAAAAACCCGTCCCGTATTCACGGCATGGTCTTATGAGATATTTTTGTTTCTTTAATTTGTTTTTAAATCGTTTACTCATACCTAGGGCTGCACACAACCCATATCCAACCCGACCCAACCCACCAACCCGACCCAACCCACACAAACCCAACCCAACCCATCCTAGTTCGGGTCGGATATGGGTTACAATTTGTAACCCATACTATATGCGGGTCGGATTTGACATTTTGTTCAACCCAACCTCATTTTAACCCAACCCAAACCTAATTTAAAAAAAAACTAATTTAATATCCATCCAATTAAAATTAGAATAGTATAATCCTAGAATAATGTTTATGTATTCTATAAATAAATGTACAAAAAAATATTTCATGTCAATCCAAACTAGATAGAATTTGATAAATATATCTTAAAGAGCATTTTAATGTATTTTAAAATGAAACACTTGCTCAACTATGTAGTAAATTAATTTCATATGATGTGTTTTACAATGAAATTTTAATTATATATCTTGTAATGAATCGGTTATTTTAAATGCATTATGCTAGCTAAAATCTGATATATTATGCTGAATATTTTGATATAATTTTTAGAAAAAATCCCTCATATTCTCATTTTTTATTGTATTCAAGTGACCCAACCCAACCTTACTTAACCCGACCCAACCCATACTTCAACCCAACCCATATCCAACCTCATATAGGGTCGGGTACGGGTTGAGCTACCTTAAACCCATACCTATGCGGGTCGGATAAAGTATTTGGTCTAACCCGACCCAACCCATACTTTGTGCAGCCCTACTCATACCAGTCCCCTGACTGACCCGGAGTTTTATTTTTCCGTGTTTTTCCATAAACTCTTGGGTACTCAGAACACTTGTTATGAGTAGACAAGTGAATCAGATCTTTATAAAAACATGGGAAGCTGGATGGAAATTTTCTGTGTGCTGTTCTACCTGTCATGTCTACTGTATAATTATAAGTATGTAAGTTCGGTCATCGATGCCTTGTATAATTAAAGTTTACTAGGAAGTGGCTTGTATCCCTAGATGTATTATGCTCTGATGTAATATATTCTGATGTATAATATTATGAAGTATCATATTTTGTAAAATTCCGCTGTGAGATTTTGATGTTTCTGTAGTTTTATCTTCTATCTATTCTTATTCTTATTAATGACACAACTTCCGATGTGTTCGAAAGGTAGGTCGTTACAGAATAGATGATTAAGATAACTGCACACATGTGCTGAGTTTTCCTTTCAGCATGTACTTTGGCTCTTGGAAAATGATCATAAATCAAATTATCTCACTTTACATATTTAGCTTTTCTTAAGGTAAAGGCAGGAATAGTACAAGGGAACATGAGATAAAGATTATATGTGACATAACCGATAAGGTGTCATTTATCATATGTAAGACTATGATTTGTTGAGATTTTCTCAATGTAAAAATCCAAAGACATACAAGTCCTAACACCCACTAAAGCCAAAAACTCAAACGTTTTGTCTTAGGGCTTGAAGAAACATAAAAAATTAGTGGGAGCCTTACTAGAAAAATAAAATTCTGACATTTTACCTATCAAATGTTATAAGAGCATATTGTGTATAATCCTATAATAATTTTACTGCTAATTTTTTGCATTTTAAAATGATTGATAATGTTTATTAATTAAGCTATTTATGTTGGCAATAATTAAATTGCAATAAATGTCATTATATATTGTCTGTGTTAATTGCAATATATATTGC
This sequence comes from Allium sativum, assembly GCA_030737875.1. Lineage (NCBI taxonomy): Eukaryota > Viridiplantae > Streptophyta > Magnoliopsida > Asparagales > Amaryllidaceae > Allium > Allium sativum. Next base: position 711,378,907 of record CM060919.1, on the reverse strand, counting down.
CTAATTTGGGTATTTGATTTAATTTGCTATTATATTATTATGATAAACCCAGATCTTATCTAGAATTATCTCATGGATAAAGATAATACATGTATGAATAAGACTATAGATTTCCATTGTAATAAAGCAATCAAGTAATCAATAAAATTTGTCTTCCCCTTAAGAAAAAAGGAACCTTCATCAAAACGGACATCTCGGCTAATCACAATGTTCTTTGTAGTTGGATTATACAATTTGTACGCCTTGGTTCATTCACTATAGCCAATGAAAATACATTTTTCCGACTTGTCATCCAACTTTTTTCTTGTTGCATTTGGAATATGAGAGTAAGTAACACTCCCAAATATTCTTAGATGTTGAATATTTGGTTTTATACCATACCACGCTACATGCATTGTGCAATTTTCTAGACTTCTTTTTAGTGACATGTTAATCAAATAAACTGCACAAGAAACAACTTCCACCCAAAATGTTTAGGTAACCTCTTCTTTTTGAGAAAACATCTAGCTAGCCATCTCCATGATTGTTCTATTTTTCTTTCACACACCCCATTTTGCTGTGGAGTGTGACAGATTGTTGTTTCATGCTGAATGTCATTGTTTAAACAAAACTTTTCAAATTCATTTGAAAGACATTCTCCTTTACAATCAGTTCGTAAAGTGTTGATTTTAAGCCTTGTAAAAGTCTCCGCTTCTTTCTTGAAATATTTAAACTTATGAAAAGCTTCAGATTTTTCTTTGACATAGTACAACCTAGTTTTTCTTAAATAGTCATCAATGAAAGAAATAAAATACCGATTACCTCCCAAAGATATCACTGGTATCAGAGCCTTGTTCGATTAAAATGAACAGCTCTTCATCTATTCCCTTTGTTCCTCAATTAACCAAAAAATGTTATGGTAAATGAAGTGTTCAAATGAAAGTTATTCTTGGATCTCAAGAAGTATGGAAGATTGTTGAAAGTAGGTATACCGAAGTTGAAGACGAGGGAGATTTAACACAAGCTCAAAAGGAGAATTTAAGAAGATTGAGGGAAAAAAAAGACAAACAAGCTTTGTTTTATATTTATCAAGGAGTACAAACATATGATGCCACTTTTGATAAAATACAACATGCCACTTCTTGCAAAGCAAGCTTTGGAGATTTTGCATAGCTCATTCAAAGGAGACGATAAAGTAAAAAGAGTTCGTTTGCAAACACTTCGAGGAGAGTTTGAAGGTCTACAAAAAAAGATTCTAAACATGTTTCAGATTATTGTCCACGAGTTTTATCTGTAGTCAACTGACTAAAAATGAATGGTGAAACTATGGATGATATTCGTGTCATTGAAAAAAAAATCTTCATTCTTTGGACTATAGATTTGACTATATTGTTGTAGCCATTGAAGAGTCCATAGGTCTAAATTCCCCATTGGTGAGATCACCGGTTCATTGCAAGCTCATGAAGAAAGACTCAACAAAAACAAACAAAAATATAGATTTGGATCAAGCACTTTAATCAAAATTGACTCTAAATAAAAAAAGGAAGATTTTAAAAAACAAAGAGGTAGAGGACGTGGTCGTGGAAGAAATTCAAGAGGAAGGGAACATATGCTCATGGAAAAAGCAATTATTTAAGTAAGGAAAATGGAAGAGGTGATTGTTGGTATAATCATAAATTAAGCGGGAGAGGACATGGAAATCAAAGAGAAAGAGGTCGTGGCTATTTTGAATGTTTTAATTGCCACAAACCTAGTCATATGGAAAATGATTGCTGGTACAAGGAGGATGAAAACCATGATGCTAACTTGGTATATGCAAGCAAAACCCAAGAGCAAATTAATGATGAAACTTTGTTGCTTGTATCTAAGTATGGAGATTTTGATGATGCCTAGTTTATAAATAGTGGTGCTAGCAAACATACGACATGTAATAAAAAACTATTTTTGAAGTTGTATAAAAATAATTATGGAGAAGTTAAAGTCGGAGATGGAAAAACATACAAAGTTAGTGGCGTTTGTGAAATTGAATTCACAACCAAAACCCGAAGAATGGAGAAAATGTCTGAAGTTTACCTTGTACCTGTTAACTTACTTAGTGTGAGTTATATTTTAAAGAAGGGAACCAATATTTACTTTCATGATATGGCTTGTCACTTGTCAAAGAATAATCAGGTCATTGCTAGAGTTGGAGTAACCTTAATAATCTTTTTTCACTCACCCTTCAAAACCGAAACATGTCTTATTTCTTTGGCGTCGACATAAATATCTCTAAGTTACGGCATGATAGATATGATCATTTAAATTATGACAACTTGAAGATGCTCTAAGGAAAGGTGATGTCAAAGGATTGCCGCAAATCGATCACCTTGATGAAGTTTGTGAAGAATGTTAACATGGAAAGCAGCACAGATATCCATTTCCCAAACAATCATGTTGGAGAGCAAAAAGACCATTGCAGCTTATTCAGTCTGATCTTTGTGGTCCAATGACAGTGACATCTTTTGGAGGTAATCAGTACTATATTTCTTTCATTGATGACTATTCAAGAAAAACTTGGGTGTACTTTGTCAAAGAAAAATATGAAGCTTTTCATAAGTTTAAAGATTTCAAGAAAGAAGTGGAGACTTTTACAGGGCTTAAAATCAACACATTATGAACTAATCGTGGAGGAGAATGTCTATCAAATGAATTTGAAAAGTTTTATTTAAACAATGGCATTTGGCATGAAATGACAGTCCATAACACTCCAAAGCAAAATGGGGTGTGTGAGAGAAAAAAATAGAACAATCATGGAGATGGCTAGATGTCTTCTCAAGAAGAAGAGGTTACCTAAATCATTTTGGGTGGAAGCTGTTTCTTATGCAATTTATTTGATTAACAGATCACAAAAAGAAGTCTAGAAAATTGCACACTGCATGAAGCATGGTATGGTATAAAACCAAATGTTCAGCATCTAAGAATATACAGGAGTGTTGCTTACTCTCATATTCTGAATGCCACAAGAAAAAAGTTGGATGATAAGTCAGAAAAATGTTATTTCATTGGCTATAGTGAACAAGCCAAGGCATACAAATTGTATAATCCAAATACAAAGAAGGTTGTGATTAGTTGAGATGTCTGTTTTGATGAAGGTTCTTTTTTTTTGAGAATTTGGAAGTTGAAAACGAAGCATTGTTGGCAATAAATTAAATTGCAATAAATGTCATTATATATTGCGTTTGTTAATTGCAATATATATTGTCTGATTTGGATATATGCTTTATATTTGGTATTGTGTTATTGATTGTGATAAACCCAAATCTATTCCAGAATTATCTTATCTAGAATTATCTTCTGGATAAGGGTAAAACATGTATAAATAAGACTATAATTTGCTATGTATTAAGAAATACAAGTAGGTAACAAAGCAGTTAAATTATCTTCCCCTAAATTTACTCCATATCCCCTTTTCAACATTATTTGTTGTCCATTTTGATGAAGGTTGTTTTTTTGAGAATTTGGAAGTTGAAAACAATAACATGTCCATTCCTTTTTCTAAAACCGAGGAAAATATTTTTTTGGATTTGGGAAATATGGAAAATGACACCATAGAAGAATAGGTTACACCACTTCCTCCACCTCTTCCTTCATCAAGCCAATATTATGTACTAAGCTCACAAAAAAGATGAGAAGTATTCGGAAACTATATGATGCCACCGAAGAAGTTGAATCAAATAATGTTGTGTTCTTTGCATTTTTTGCAGGTGAAGATCCACTTTCTTTCAATGATGCACGTTAAGAAGAAAAATGGTGAAAAGACATGAAAGATGAGATTTAATTTATTGCCAACAATGCTTCCCCTAAATTAAACTTGCTTCTTATTCCCAAACTTCTGCACTTCTTTGAAGACTTGTGCGCTAAGTGCCTTTATCAAAAATATCAGCCAGCTGATCTCTTCTTTTAAGAACATCTCGATTTTGATTCCTTTATACCTCTCGTGCTTTGGCAAAAAAAAAAGAATAATATGATTATACATTTTTTTATTGCATTGACTTTGATATCCATCTTTGAGCTCTTCAAAGCAAATTCATGAGTCTTCATTATGCTTTTATCATTTACTCAATATTCTGTGTTCTTTGCCTTTTTTGTAGGGGAAGATACAATTTCTTTCAATTATGCAAATCAAGAAGAAAAATGGAGAAAAACCATGAAAGATGAGATTGACTCAATTCAAAACAATGATACGTGGGAGCTTATAAACTAGCCACCGTACAAGCATTCTATTGGAGTAAAATGGGTGTAAAAAACATAGATGAATACAGATGGGCCTATTAACAAGCACAAGGCAAGATTAGTCACAAAAGGAAACAAACAAAAAGAAGTTAACATTTTACAAAGATGTTTGCTCCCGTTTCAAGACTTGAGCGTTTGTTTACTTATTTCTCAAGATGTTCAAAAAAATTGGAAGTTGTTACAAATGGATGTAAAATCAACATTCCTAAATGGTGTTCTTAAGAAAGATGTCTATGTTGATCAACCACCTGGATTTATCAAGAAAGGAGAAGAGAATAAAGTAATCAAATGGCTGATATTTTGACGAAGGCACTTAGCTGGCATGTTTTAAAAGAAGGGAAGAAAATTTGGGAATAAGAAGCAAGTTTTATTTAAGAAAAGCATTGATGGCAATAAATTAAATTGCAATAAATTTCATTATATATTGCCTTGTTAATTAAATATATATTGCATGATTTAGGTTTTTGATTTATATTTAGTATTGTATTATTATCATAAACCCAAATCTTATCTTGAATTATCTTTTGGATAAGGATAAAACATGTATAAATAAGGCTATGTATTTTCCATGTAATAAAGCAATCAAGTAAGCAATATAGCAATAAGATTATCTTCCCCTAAAATTTCTCCATCTCTCTTCTTTAATATTCTACAATTTATGAACTGGATTTAAGAATAACAAATTAAATATGGCATATACTTAATATTCATATACATGTGAGCCTAATTTTACCTATTTGATGACCTTAAATGTTAAGGATAGCTAAATGCACATAGTTCGTTATGATACTATAGCAAAGGTCTTCTCTTGTAAGGTTTGAGTACTTAACAAAAAAAACAAATTTACAAGTGTACATATGATTTAAGAAATGGTTGGGATAAAGAGAATAAATTATTACGTCGACTGCATAAAGAGACACCAGAAACTAGAATTAATAATAACTGATACTTGATATTGAAATAAAAAGTACGATTTCTATTTTGAAATATATTTTCAAATATAAAGTTGTTTACTATGAGATTTATGTATCTAATTCAAGATATTTGACCAAAGAACACTCTATTGTGGACTAGTTACAATTTACGAAATAAGTAAATTAAATCAAGTGGATGCTAGACCTATGCATTCAACATGCAATTATACTAACAATAAAAATAGTGGGAGCATGCCATATAATAACTATTATTTGTATTAAGGTATGGAAACAATTTCAGTGATAGTTAGAATTGGAGTTCTAGTTAACCTTTCCTTTAATTCTAGAAATGATTCCTCGTGTTTTGGTGTCCATTCAAAGTTCGCACTTTCATGTTTAATTTGGTTAGATGGTGAGCAATCTTGGAGAAGTCTTGAATAAATCTTCAACAATAACTAGCCAATCACAAGAAATTGCGAACCTCCTTCGGAGTTCTTGGCTATTTTCAGTCCATGATGGTCATTTTTCTAGATCAATTGAGATCCCTTCTTTTGAAACAACATGTCCAAAAGAAGTAATCTTCTCTTCCTAAAATTGACATTTTAAAAATTTGGATTTTAATACATTCCTTCTTAGTATTCTCAACACAATCATGAGATACTTCTCATGCTCTTACTTCATCTTGGAGTATATGAGAATGTCATCCATAAAGACTAAGAAAATTTTGTGGAGCACTTCTCTAAACACTCAGTTCATTAGATCTACAGAATAGGCAGGTATGTTATTTAGTCCAAAGGGCATAAATAACCATTCATAGAAGTCATTGGGTCCTCTAAACGTGGTACAAGGAATGGATTCTTTTGCAATTCCCAATTTACGGAACCCTGTAGCTAGGTCATTTTAGAAAACACTCGGGCACCATGTAATATATCAAACAAGTCATCCATGCATGGTATAGGATACTTATTCTTGATTGTTTGTTTATTTATGTCTCGGTAATCCACATATAACCTTACAGAGCCTTCTGATTTTGCGACAAATACTGCGTCCGAGCTCCAGCTTGAGAGACTTGGCCAAATTAATCCCTTCTTTTAATAATTCATCGGTTTGTTCCTTAACTCGTTAAACTCTTTGGGGGCCATTCTTCGAGGAGAATGAAAATATGATCTTGTATCGGGAAATAAGTCAATACGAAACTCTATTTCTTTGTGTAGAGCGATGCAGTTAAAGCGCTTAGCGGTTTTGTTGCAATGAAGGTGCAAAAAGGTGTAGCGGGGATAAAGCGGGGAAATAATAGGATATTGAGGAGGTGTAAAAAAGTTCATTATATGTGAAAATTAATATGTTAAAATTTATTAATTATCATTCTCACATCATTTGTGTAGAAGAAACTAATATTAAATCTTATATAATAAAATCAGATATTTTCATGGTTACACACATTAAAATTAATGACCATTATATATTTCTACCATATATAGAAACTTATACATTAAGTTATTTGTTTAAGCTAGCTTTATTGATTTTTTTAGAAGAGAACTAGTCAAATCAAGCTTCATATATTAATATTGCTAAAGTGAATGCTATAAAGCATTGATTAGCGGGTGTAGCGCGAAATAGAGGGGCTTAAAGTGGATTTACTATTCATTAGCGTTAAATAGAAATAGCATAGCAGTTGTAGAGTGCAATAGGCTATAGCGGGGATTTTGCAGAGCTTTAGCGGGGCTTTAACTACACAAGTGTAGAGGTAAACTTTTAGCTTCTTCAAACACATATGAAAAGTTTCCAAAATTGGTATCTCGTCTATAATTTTTTGTATAACATGTAAGGATTATGTCTGAAAACATTTCTTATTTATATTATAAACAAATGCATCTCATAAAAATGTTACAAAATACAATTCTTGCGCCTTTTCCTCCAACCGCAAAGAACCATAAGTAGCTTAAAAGGACACAATTACTTCCAAGCTTGGGAATGCTTAGATAATTTATTCTTTAATGAACTTAGGTGATGTCCAACTATTTATCTCTTAAAGCACAAAACAAGTACTGCTATATAACTATACAAAATATATTTTAGAAATGGGCTATTGATTTTTTAGGAAAAAACAGGGGTCTCAACCATTACTCCAAGTTTTCATTATTGACTTGTTTAGATATTTTATAAATGGGATGTTTTGCATTGGTTTTGCAAGAAACTCCAAGTTTTCATTATCTGATGAGCAATCAAGAAGTTTTGTGCTTTATTTTAAGTTTTCATTATTGACCATTATGCATTTTATGGTACATTCTAGCTTGAAAATTGCTAGTCGAGTCATTCAAAGTGTCATTTAAAATTGTAATGTAATTTACTGCAGTATAATTACCAGAGCATTAAGGTACCTTACAATGTTGTTTATTTACTTTTTGCTTTTACAGCAATCTCAACAAATATTATTAAGGAAGCTAATGGACGAGATTCTATGTCAATAATGGATGAAAATCCTCTAAAAAAGATCAAGCTTAATCGAAATGGATGCGTTGTTGGTCCTTGCGCAACTCAATTTCAATTTTCTATAGGCGACCTTGTGAGGACTTATGTACCGATTAAATTTGCTAAGTGGAAATTGGTTCCAAAAACTATAAGGATGATATTTGGAAGAACTTATCGATGAGAATATTTTTCTTTTAAAATATATTGTATTTAATCAGCTTGATTATTTTATTACAATGAAATTGGTATCAATAATTGAAGAGAAAGTACGAAGTGCCTCGTTATTTAAAAAAAAATAATCATTCAGAAAACAATGCTGGGGATATGGAGAAGGAATTATAATACTTGCGGAAAAAATATTTAGATGTTAAATCAACAATAGATGCACAACGAAAAAATATTCCCCCAAGCGTTAAAAAGGAGGATTGGGAAAATTTTTGTTTTATGATAATGACGAGAATCAAAAGTAAATAAGAAAGACTAATAGCTTGAACAAGAAAAAAATTGTTATGGTCATAGAAGAGGTCACAATAGTGCAACAGTAGTGGAGGATAAAATGGTATGTCTAACATTTCCATGCGTAACGGTTAAAGTCAGAGGGTTTTACTCTTTTTTTCTGAATTTATTTTATTTTCATTTGGCTAGCAGTCATGTACACATCATTGTGCGTATATATGCATATTTCTTATACAATCAACTTGAGGGTCTTGTAATACATATATACAGTCATATAATATATGTCAAGTCATATAATATATGTCAAAATATGCATGTTGGCTTACACACACACACACACACACACACACACACACATATATATATATATATAAACAAGCAACGTTTTGCAGTCATGTTGGCTTACAACAGTCAAACTTGTTGTCTCCATTATTGGTTCAAGTTTCGGCCAGATAGGTGATAAAATACAATCAACTTGTTTAGAACAAAAATACTACATAAAATCATAAACAGAGAGTAGAATACCCTGACCATTTGTATGCTAAATGAATCATCATGTAGTTATATAAATTTTAACAAGTACGGTCAGTATCAAGTGATACAAACTTACCAAGTTGACATATTAATTACACGAAAAAAGGAGAGTATGTGCGAGCACCATATACATACATTTATTTTTTAACAAGTTAGCAAGTCATTTTAAACTGACAAAGCAATCACCTTTCAACATCTTCTATATCTAAATGCCTTAACCTATAAATATATAGTATATGTTGTTACTTGATTGTATGTGCTAAAAATGATACTAGTGAAAGAGTAAATGTTTGGAAAGCATTATCAGAAGATGCTGCTAACTCATCCATGTCTTGGGTCTTGATTATATGTTATGACATGAATCTGTACCTCTGTAGACTGCATTCAATAAGATTACACTGCAATATATATGTTTAATTCAAATCTAATTCTACTGCTTTATGTATTTGCAAATGCTTAACGTTTAATTTGAATTTAGGTTTATTCATAACTAATGTTATTTTTTATGCCTAACTAATGTCATTTTTTTATGCAGATTGAAAATCAAGATGATCCAACAATCCCAATTACACGAACTCAAGTTTGGATTGAAACACATATGAGAAAAGATAATATTATATTTTCGATTGCCGTAGAGTGCATGGTGAGATTAATCGGTATTATTAGTGCTTTGTTTAAAATTAATAAATTGATTAAATTTTACACATCATAATGTAGGAATTGGTTAAAAAATTATTCAAGAGGCAGAGACATGTGGCGAAAGTAATGTGCATTCCTTGTCAATTGATGATGATCCATTGACACAAGTGCGAAGGAAGTAGTAGATCCAGTCCATAGAAATATTTGTCATGGTTATACTTTGGAAGCTCACAAAATAAAATAAAGCATGATTGCACGAAAAATACTTGATATGAAACTATACAAGGCTGGAAAAAATTCAAAGTCGAACACAATTGGAGAAGTCGGGATTGGTGATTTCATTATATGGCCTAGGTCATCAGTTAAACTGCATTAAAATGGATTGATATATAAGGTACTTTTGGTAAGTTTTACTTCAGTTTTTTTAGTTTAATTACCATACAAATTTCATATTTACCTGCATTAATTTTTAATATTGAGGTGATAATAACTTACAGTGTATGCACTTTTAACCGTGCATGATATTTAACCACTGGGTGGGAACCTTTATCGTATGCTGATGTCAGTGGACATAGATACAAGTTAAATCTGTGGGCATTAGATATTTACAAGTTACATATTCAACTACAACCTACATATTTACAAATTCAGTCAATGGACCTAGATACTGGTTATGTAATATCTTGATTAGAAAAGAGATTTAATACTTTACATGTAACGTTCATTATCAATTTTCTATATACATATATTTCAATGATAATAGGCATTGTAACTTTTAACCGTTAACTTATAGACATGACAATTAGCAACCTCATATCATACTTGTACACTCACTTGTAAGTTTAAACTATTACTAGGTGCTGGTTATGGTATTTCTTGATAATGTAAATGGTAAGATTTTATGGTATGATTGATTTATCCTTTCTAAATTTAGATTTTCTCCCATACCAAAGTTGTTTTTTTCATCTATTCTGAGAATTCCATTCCTACATATTTCTTTTATCTATTTTGAATTTTATAAATAGGTAAATTATGTTTAATTATATTTCATATAATATATTAAACTAGTTTCTCAAATATAGTGACAAGAGTCTAATTATATTTCCATTATTTTGTTTTGGGTTAGAGCATGTGAGCCGAAGTGATTGTGTTTGCTGGGCTGGTTTTGTTTCCAATGCATGTTGGCTTACCGGGCTTGTTTGGTTTTGATGTAAATATTTGGCACTACAAGACTTTGATGTTTAGCAATTTAAGCAACATAAGAAAATATTTGGCACTACAGGATCCCAACTAAATGTTTTATTGTTGGTTATATTGTAGATAACTAAAACATATATATATATATATATAAGTTTAATGAAACTGCATACTTGTTGACATTGGCAGCAACTTTGCAAGTACTTACAAAAAGTTGTTCACGTTGCTATGAAGTGTTTTTCTTGGTGTTTTCCAACTTTCTGCTATTGGGATTGTTATGGAACAATTGTTTAGTCCTTGCATCGATCACTTTATGTCTTTAGACTTTTGGTTCTATTTTTTTTCTTTTGGCTGGTTCCATAGTGTTCATGAATTTGTGTGTGGTTCCAAGTGCAATTCTGCTTTATCCTTGTGTTCTTCTCTTCAACGTTGGCTTGCACAGTGGTTTCCCAAGTCTTGGGTCTGCTTACTGTGTTCGCTCTTCACTCTGTTCGCTGGTCATTAGTACTAGTAATGGTGGGTTGTCATACGTGTTTGCAATGTTATGGAGTCTGTGTGCCTTGAAATGTTGGTCTGGACCTCGTTCAGTTTCGTGCTCTATAGTATGCTCTGAGGGTACTCTCCCTACTAGCATGATCCTAATTATATTGATAGTTTGTGTTTATTGTCGTTCTAAATTTTTATTATTCACTTGACTTGCAGGTACAGAAATTATCATTTGATTACTATAACATATCCAGAGCTCATAGACACTTGATTATCTATTGAATCGTCGGCTATATATCTTTATGTTTTTTCAATGTGCTTGAACTTAGTAGATTAGCGTTAGTCCTTTTTTAATAGTAGACATCACTTGGTAACTTTTTGTTGTGTATTAATATTGACCAACTTAGCTTGAACTCTCTTTTCCATTAAAAATGAATCATCTTCTCTGTTAATGTTATATGCATCACCATTATTTGTTGTATCCACATGCATTGAATCTGTAGTATTCTTCCTGACTTGAGATTGATTAATTTGTTGTTTTGGCAACAAAGATTTGACTATATTACTTCTTCTGCTGCAAATTCGTGGTTATGGTTATTGGTTATGGTTACTGAAAGTATCAATTGCATGTTTATGGTTGAAACGCTCATAGAGTGTTGCAGATTATGAACTTGAAACACTCATCGGGTGTTGCTGATTATCAAACTGAAACACTCGTCGAGTGTTGCAGATTATCAAACTGAAACACTCACCGAGTGTTGCGGATTATCAAACCGAAACACTCACCTAATGTTGCAGATTATCAACTTGAAACACTCGTTTAGTGTTGCAGATTATCAACTTGAAACACTCATTGAGTGTTGCAGATTATCAAACACTTGCAAAGTGTTTCGAAAATTTGCAACATACTAATCTGCAACCCCTAAAAAGTGTTTCTACAAATTTTAGCAACATTTTATTACTGTTTCAAAATGACCATTTTGGTATTGTGGGTTGGTTCACTACATTCGATGGTAATAGCCTTTCCATCCCTAGTTTCTAACTTAACAGTTATACCATCACAATCCATAAGGGCTTTATATTTGGAAAGCCGATCCAGTCTTGGTATGATCTCAGACCCATCAAAATTTAGGATGATTAGGTTATACCAAAAAATTTAAGCGGTATGAGTTATGGGTACATCTTCAAAGACAATTCCTAAACCGGTTTTATTCCTAGTTTGATTGGTTATTCATATCTGTGTATCTAACGATAGGGTAGTGAGTTTTAACTTAAAATTAATTCTTTTGAGATGAAAACTATGGGAGGCCACGGTATCAAACAATATTCTAACTACAATACCATCCATGTAAATTTTACATTTTAAAACTCCCTTCCCTTTAACTTTCGTTGAGGTGGAAGGATCATCCATAATCGCAAAGACACGGACCTGTTATTCCTTTTTCTTCAGCGGCCAATCCCTAGATACGTTTATGATCTGGTGGAAGTTATTGCAAGCATTCTTTGGAATATAGGGTTTTGGACAAGATATAGAGAAATGTCTTTTATATCTATAGTTGTAACACATGACATCCGTTGTTGGATCTACCCTGGTTTGATTATGCATAGCTTCCTTCCTAGTTGGTTTAACTTTGCTTCTTAATGTTTTTACTGTAGTTGGGGATTGTTATCAGATTCTTCTTGTTGATGGTTTCATATTGAAATCCTATATCTACCAAGTCGGAAATGTTGATCCATGAGATTTTTGATTCACGACAACGAAGAAATGATGATCGATCAGATAGTTAGTTAATATATATACATATAAATATGTGTGTTTTAATTGTGTTAGAATGTGTTAAAATCTATCCTCATTTATCATAACACAGACACATTTATACATAATTGTACATATATTAATGGCACAAAACAGCCATTAATTAGGCGGTTTTGCTCCAACCAATCGACTCGTCCGGCAAAATCTGTTCAAACAATCACTTATTCATTCCAGTCTGAGATAAGTGCTCCTAATAACAGCAATTTTGTGTAAACAATCACTTATTCATTCCAGTCTGAGATAAGTGCTCCTAATAACAGCAATTTTGTGTAATTTTAAATATATATACTTTTTATGTTCGTCCAGTCGATTGGTGAATTTTATACCAGTCGGCTGACCCGACAGTAACAAGTATATCTCTAAAAGATCACTTTCTTTCATAAAGCGATTCCTTTTGATTTGTAAAAGAAATGATTGCTTCTCTTCAATAAAACACTTCATGAACATTGACTACTTTTCAACCAATATATATACATTACAAACTTGTTTTACAAAAAAGATTATATTTCTTTTGAATCGTTGAATTTATTTCCAATCTCTTGATTCAATAAGCAATATACTTCCTTAATCTTCGCATACACATTGTATACTTGAGGATAAGATTATAAGAAGGGTATACTTAAACTATTGGCTATTCTATGTTATTCAAGAACCCAATCAGAACTTGAACTCCTATTGTTTGTGGAAGTCCTATTTCGGTGCTCAAGCAGGAAATCCATGTCGGTGCTCAGGTGTGTTGTGAACCTGTTCCTCTGGGTGAAGTGAGGGTGTTGATAATTGAATTCCACAAGGAGTTTGGGACTGGATGTAGGATGGAAAATCCGAACCAGTATTAAATTCCTAGTATCATTTTACTTACTCTACTTATCCGTGATGTCTTATATTGTTTAATATTTTTTGCATGACTATTGTATTAGATAAGTTATAATTTCATATTCACTTCCGTACATTCCGTATAGAAATATCCTATTCTAAGTTACATGACATGGCTTTTCATTTGGTATCAGAGCAGGACATTGTTTAACCTTACAATCGTTATTTGATATTTATTTAACATGGAAAATAACACTAGCACAAACACTGGATTCATGGAAGGTCATTGTACTGCACGACCACCCTTTTTCAATGGAAAGAACTATAATTATTGGGCTACACTCATGAGAACATATATGTAAGCTAATGGTTTTGATGCTTGGAATATCACTCAAAAGGAATATACACAACCTACTACACCTTATACTGAATGGTCAACTAATGGAAAAGCGGAATCTATCGCTAGTGCAAAAGCTACGAATATATTGCATTGTGCCCTGGATAGAAACGAGTTTTACCGAATTTGTATGTGCAATACTGCATATGAAATTTGGAGAACACTCAAAGTAACTCACGAAGGAACTAGCAAGGTTAAACAAAGCAAGATATCCATGCTTAAAAATAAATTTCAGAATTTTAGAATGAATGAAAACGAATGTATCAATGATATGTATTCACGATTTCAAAATATTTATCATTAATTAGTGGGCATAGGAGAGAAATATATTGATTTTGATATAGTATCAAAAAATTTAAACTCTTTGACGGATGAATGAGAAAGAAAGGTTTTAGATATCAAAGAAGCTTACAGTCTTTCAATCATGAAACCAGAAGAGTTGATAGGTAATCTTATGTCGTATGAAGTCAATTTGCAAACTAAAAAGATTCATGCTCAAGATAAGAAAAATCTAACTTTCCATACTGAAAAAGATGAATCAGATTCATATGAAGAGGCCATAGCCTTTGTTGCCAAAAATTTCTAAAAATTTCTAATATAAGAATGGTCAAATTAAGAATGCAAAAAGAATCCTACGAAAGAGAATAAGGTTGATCCATCCTTGGTTGAGTGCTTCAACTTCCACAAAATTGGACACTTTCAAAAACATTGTCCAGAGCTAAAGAAAAATCACAACAAAAAGGAGAAATTCGAAAGGCGAGCTTTCTCGTTTACTTAGGATGTTTCAGACTCTTCCTCTTCGGAAAGTGATAGCGGTAGCGACAATGAACAAGAAAACATGTGCTTCACAAAGGACTACGGTTAGTGATTTTACTTACGAATAAATGATTGAAATTAATACGGAAATTCTAGAATCTTGGAATAATTATAAAAGAAAGTTTCAACAAGCAAATGAAGATAGAAAAAAGCAGAATTTGAAAGAGATTTGTTAAAACATGAAAAAAATATTTTAGAGGATGAAATTAGAAAACTTCAAGAATCTCTATCCGATGTTAATTCTCAACTTTCCTTATTGAGTCAAGAAGTTGAAACTCAAAATGAAAAGAACAATCTGCTTATTTATGAAAATCATGATTTAAAAACTAAGATTAAAATTATCGAACTAGATAATTCTAGTCTTAAGTTAAAATTAGATAATATTTCTAAAAATATTAATAATTTAAATAAAGGGAGAGAAAATTTATCTAGAATTTAAGAAAATTCTAAACGTACTTCTAGCAAAAAAGGATTAGGATTTGTATAGAAAATTAGTGTTAAGAAAATTTCTAAATCTAGCAAACCTGTTATTTCTAGTATAAAGAAACCATATTTTATTTCAAAGAAAAAGGTTTCTAAAAATATTAGTATATGGGTTCCGAAAACAAATAATCATTTGATTAAAAGTAAATGTATTAAAAATTTCTTAGAAACTGTGCATAATGATATGAATTATATTTTTAAAAGGGGCACTGAACCCTCATGGATTTGGTTTCTTTAGACCTAACTCTTAGGACCCTAGGAGGAAGTGGGTACCAGATGCCAAGAGAAACAAAAAGAGGCTTTCAGTCTCACCTTCTACACGATAGAAGATAGACAAAATTCATCATTATCGGCAGCAACATCTTGAAATGCAACGTGAATTATACTATGAACAGAAAACTACTTCATGGAGACGATAAGTTTTCTTGAACAAATTGCAATTCGATCTTGCGGAAGATCAGTTGTTTCAGAACCACATCATTATCCTATGTCAACAACTCCAGAAAGACCTTATACATCATGGAGTCCATAGAAGAATACTCCCACGACACTTAAGTATGGTCCTAATTCATGAGACAAAAACTACAAGGATAACGGGGGAGCTAAACCAGAAAATCCTAAAAATAAATCAGCTTCTTCGGATTCGGACTAATATGCTTGTCTAGTTTTAGGTTTGGTTTGTTTCAAGATAATAAATATTGCATTGATGGATAATGCAATAGAAAATTTTGTATTTCTTGTTGTCCTTTGATAAAAATATATATATTTCTTTGATTAAATCAAACTGTATACATATTATAAGGAAACATGTATGAATATCATTAATTCTATCAAAGAGATTATATAACTTGTGTTTTATAAAAGGTACAGCTAATGATAAATAAAAAAATTCTCCACAATCTTATAATAAAAAGTGTGCAGAAAACATAGAAACACACACACACACACAAACACACACACACATATATATATATATCTTAAATTATTATGCAAAACCCATGGTCAACCAGTCAAAGTGAAGCTTTTTTGGCATATCCCAAAATGACCTTCTACTTGCTTTAGTGTTAAAATTAAAATAAAGGCTATTTTGTCATTTGTCTTCTCATTTTCCCATGATCCCCTGTCCGTTTCACGTTCTTCTCGGTCCCCGTTTCTTAACTTCCCACTTTCAGATATCAGTCGAATCCAATTTTCTCATCGGATTATTCCCAACCCTCAACTTCTCCTCTCCACTTCTCAATCGCGTTACTCAAGTTCTAATACATAATCACAAATTTTCTCATAGATTTGCAATTTTTATCCCCACGCAAAACGTCTCAATCATATGCAGCAATTTTAAATCAGATGACTGTCTATCTGAATACCACTGCCATCTTCGATCTATGAGGAATCAAGCCTTCAGGGAAATCGTGGTTATGGCGTTACTGAACTTACGACAATATCTAAAAGCCGAAGCTCATTTTCTCACAACCGATTCCTTCGTTTTCAGTTCGAATAAGCAGTGAAGGGAGACATCGGTTTGTACAAAAGGTTTGAATGTTGCAATTAGTTCCACACGATAAAATTGGGTGATTATTTCTTTTTGGATAGCCATGGAGCTTTTAGTTTCGATATTCAAATGGCAGTTTTTTTATAATAAAATTGATCTCGATGTTTCTCATCAACTAAATACGTAATACCGTAATGAAATTTGTATTAAAACTCTAATTTTAACTGTATTAATTTCATGGGAAATGCAATGACCACGACGGCTTTGGAGAATGCTCGATCAGAAATCGGTTTGTGAAAGGAGAACAAATGATGAAGAACGGTACTATATGTGTCTATGCTACGAATTTATTTATTTATTGAAGTTTTCATGTTTTCAAACTGACAGACTGAGAAGGAAAGTGAGATGAAGCAGGCTTAAATATGAAATGTTTTTTACTTATCCTTTCCGTGTTTTATGTGTAGAACTTTCTTCAATTCCATCTTCAATTAAGGGCTGCTCATCTCTTACTAAGTTTTGTATAGGGTTGGTGTATTATTTGAGAGTGATTTTCTCTCATGTATGTACATAACTGCTTGTTTAATATATGGATTGTATTTCAGAAAATATTTGTTGTCGTCTTTGCCGACAGAGATTGGTGCCCTTTCAAGCTTGAGAATTTTGGACCTTCACTCAAATCAGGTATCTATGATGATATTTTATTCCTTTTTAATTTGAACTCCTAATTGCTCTAAGGTTATAACATACTGCTGCAAATATATGAGACCTATTAGATTATCATATGACATTTTTGTTCTTGACATATTAGTTTGTAGAAATTATCCTAGACCTTTCTTTTAGACAGGCCATTATATTTTTGCAGTCTTACTGTAGAGATGAAGCTCAAATCTCACCCTTATTTATGTAAAACATTGTTTAGGCTTTAATAACTACTGCATCTTCTTGGAACTGTTTATGTTGCTTTCTTAACCTTGCATAATGTTAGTATGCCTTACATTTTTTTTGTCATAGATGCAATAATTGAATGACCTCTACATTTTGTATAGGTAATAAATTTTGTACACTAAGCTAAGGGGTGCACAAACACTTTAATTTGCTCTACTTCAGCTAATTTTTTTTTTGTTTCAGCAACAATGGCATGGATTACATTTCCATATAAGCATTTTACATACTTACTGTGAGATCTTGCTATTTGTAAGACTTCTATTCCATATGTAGTACACAATATAAAACTATCCATACAGTTTTGCTATTCTTTACAAAAGTTTACTATAATTTACAATGCTGTTGAAACTAATGTGACTAAAATTAATAAAGGGGATGTGATGACATGTGATGTAGTCGATAGGCCAGAATTGGATTGCATGGCACTGCTGCCGTTTTTGTATGGATCCAGTGTCCGCACGGGGAGGGATGATTCATTGATTCATCTTCCATTATCGTCCCCTTCGTCTACCAAATGATTACTTGAAAAGAAAAAAATTCTACTTCAATTATGGGTCCGTCAAGGAAAAAAAAGGTAAAAGGAAATATTTTTTTCACTTCACTAATTAATTAAACAGAGACTCTACATTATAATTCGCATTCATAAATTCACTGTTACCGTTTGTTATTAAAAATGACACATGCTTACGAAACCATGCATGAAACTTTTGTTTGGCTTTAAATCATATAGAGATTGATCTTCTAATATACATAGGGATGTCATTCATCATATTTTTCCTTCTGTTTTTGAATAGTTGTGGAGGAAAGGAAAGTCAAAAGTGAGGATTTGCTTCACAAAAGGATAAGTATGTCTACAAATGAAAGTGTGCACTTGAGTGTTTTGGAGTTGGATGTGAGATGTAATGGACCTTTGGCGGTCTCTTGCAACAAATATATGTGTATATTAATGTTAAGTATGTTGTCCTTTTCAATTCAAGTACATGTTTCTGAAGTACACTTCCTGCTATAAACAATTGGGAATGCATTTTTTTCCTCTTGGTTCTGATGTACGTTTGCCTTACCTAACTCAATTATTGTGTTTCATGAAACCATATAACCAACCAATGGCAATTTGACAACTTTGAGGTATTTGTTGATGATGACTGCTATGTGACTGTTTTGGTTGTTGTATAATACTTTGAGCTCTATTATGTTTTATTTTGTTCATACTGCAATATCCTATATTTCCAGACATAAACCGCCTCAATGATTGTCCACTTGAAACTTTATTTTCAGCTTTGGTCAAATTCATCTATGTACACGTCCATCGGGCGTGCATGTGTACTGGCATACTATATACATATATATATATATATATATATATGTATATATAAGTGTAGACATAAAAACTGGAAACCAGTTTGTCAGCCACTAGTCGATTGGTGGATTCCATACTAGTCGACTGGTAGGCAATTTCGGGAGCTAAAACTGCTGACCGATTTACTGCTTTATGTAACACCCCACCTCCACTAGGGTCACTCTTTTGGGGGCACTAGCTTCTGGGGGGCGTTAGAACTGGGTAAGCATGCATGATGATATATCAAGGCAGAACAAGAACATAAGTATATATATATAAAACAGAGTAAGTGAGAATAAAACAGCGGAATATCTCAAACCATCTCAAAACAAGTCTAGTACATCATAAAGTCATCTGCCAAAATAAATATGTCTAGTACAACATAAACAGAAATACTGAAATACATAGTGCTATCCCCAAAAATAAAAGTGATAAGCCATAGCGAGCTCAATATCCAGACATACATGAGCTATCCAGCGAACAAGCAAGCGATCCAAGCTAAGCACCACTGTTCCCTCCCTGAGAACCTGGGGGGGGGGGGGGGAAACGGAAGAAAAGAAGCGAAAGAAAACAGGTCAGTCAAAAAGACTGGTAAGCCCTACTACGATCAGTCTATAAACTAATAAAGCTAACATCATGATGGAAACTGAGATGAACATACTGGTAATAGAAAAAGGTGTCATCACATAAAGGAGATTAAGCTTTGCACCACAGTGTACTAGCAAACTAACATAACAGGTATTGATCCCTCAGCCCAAACTTTGGCCCAATAGCATGAGGTGACCTTAATGCAAGGTCCAGCCCAACGGTCTAGTCGATCGGCTCCCTATAAACCTAACACGTCAAGTGTTGGTGTCCATACGGCCCACATATGGTTGTAGTAAGACTGTGCTGGGTCCATCTTCGGGTGTATCAAGCCCTCGGGTGTCAACCCCAGACACCTAAGCAATAATGCACAGTCTAAACCTACTGGTACCCGTGCCTCGAGTTTGTCCAACACCGAACTACGTGCACGTCCGTAGCCCGCCTGGACCCGCACCGCTGTACCACTCAGCCGTCGCTTTGGTCGCTTACATCAGTCCAGTAATCGTGCCCCGCCCTAGCCTAGCCTCTAGGGTTGTGAATGATACCCAACTGGGATTACTGCTGGAACAGACCACGTTGCTAGGGTTTTCTAAGAGGGTTAAGTGTGGTTTAACCCCTCACTAATCATGGATTAAATTAGTTAAGTGTAACCAACAGTTCACCACTTAACCCCATTTAATCCCTCGTATTCCCAAAATTGGTTAAGTATTAGTGGGCCATGACTTAACCCTAATCATGAGGCATTAATTTAATTGTACCTTAACCTCTCACATTAGACTTTGTTGCGGTTACTAGTTAAGCCGGGCGGGTCCGGGTAGCTTTACACCACAACTTGGTCTAACCTCGGGTCCCAGGTACACGTGACCAACTTCTCACATTGGATCCTATTGTTTGTAGCAACTAGTTAAGCCGGTCGGTTCCGGGTAGGTTTACGCTACAAACTCAACCCAACCTCGAGTTGGCCACACATGTTTTCTAAGTGTCATGTCCACTTTATTTCAAACCATAATTACAAGTTTAACAAATGCTTGGGTAGACCTAACTTAATAGGTAAATTCCCAAGGGGTAGACCTAACTTAATAGGTAAATTCTCAATCTTATATTTTCATGTATTTTAAGTTTTACCCAAAAACCCCCCCAACGTCATTCTATCGCTTACATATTCGCCCTAACGCATAAAGGATAGAAAGAGGGAACTTGGCACAACATACATGATAAATCTCACATATCATAATAGGCATGCATAACATGTTGGACTTGCATAACTTAGCATGGTGAACTTGCATAACTTGTTAAACTTACAAATCATGGTATAGTGAACTTGCATAAACATGCATAACTTGTTAAACTTGCAAATCATGGCATAGTGAACTTGCATAAACATGCATAACTTGTTAAACTTGCAAATCATGGCATAGTGAACATGCATAAACATGCATAACTTGTTAAACTTGCAAATCATGGCATAGTGAACATGCATAACTTATCAAACATGTGTAACATGGCATAGTGAACTCGCATAAGCATGCATAACTTATTAAACATGCATAACATAGCATAGTGAACTCGCATAAGCATGCATAACTTATTAAACATGCATAACATAGCATAGTGAACTCGCATAAGCATGCATAACTCATTAAACATGCATAACATAGCATAGTGAACTCGCATAAGCATGCATAACTCATTAAACATACAAAAATCCCAACTTTCATCACATATTAACTTTAGAGTTTCTAAAATGAAGGTAAGAGGGCTTACAAATATTATGAAGACACAAATTTACTAATAAAGATTGAGAAGCCCTTTTATGCAAGCAAATAAAGCCCCAAAACAAAGCTCCAATTAACAAAAATCCCAAAAACTCTAGCTTAGCAAATAAAGCTTGCAACTTGATGATGTATGCAAGCTAATGATCATTCATACAACTTAGAAAAGCTTGTATGAACATCAAAATCTTAATAGAAATGATTTTTGAAGAGGGTGGAGGCTAGGGTTCTTAGGTGGAGGCCATTTGAGATTTCAATTTGACATAGTTTGGTTGCTAGATTGGATAATGAGGCTTTAGGGTAGGATTAGGAGCTTATTTATAGAAGATTAGAGTGTTTTTAGCCCTAGGATTAACCCTAGGTTAGTTTAGGCCCGTCAGATTTAGGAATTCTCTAGAACCAAGCCACAAGACCAAGCCCAAATCAAAATGGTGCGTCAGGCAAAACTGCCTGACCACCCCATGTCGACAGGGCTGTCGACAGGGCAGTCGACACCCTAAGACCCCTGTCGACATGCCTGTCGACATGGGGGCCCTGGCGGGAATTTTCCCGCCTGACACCAATTAGCCCTAATCCTTGTTTTTAATTTGAAATTTAAATCTGTTTTTACTATGGAAATTTCTGAAAACTTCAATGGGCCTTAACTGGGTCATACGGACTCCGATTTTCGAAAACTCGGACTCTATTTCGCGTATTTTTCCGAGACGAACGCAATGGCATAGCCCGTTTCCCTTGATTCAGATTTTTGAATTAAATTCTGCCTCGATTTATGTTATAACAGGTTATTGAAAATACGGGTTGTTACATTCTCCCCTCCTTAAAGGATTTCATCCCCGAAATCTTCAAGTTAGGAAGAACGTATCCTACCATCCAATCATCCATCTACTCAAAGCATCATCCACGAGCAATTATTATCCTTAAAAGGTTCTAAATGCTGTATGAACATATGCAAAAGTGTGTGTATATGTACTTATCTAATGCAAAGATCAATGCAAAATATGTTAGTGAAATGTATCCATATGTATGCAAATCCCTAACATAATGTATAATATCTACATGCGTGCTCAATCATACATCCATATGCAACATCCACGTGATTGCATACAAATTTCATCCAAGAATAAGCATAAACACTCATGCACATGCAATATGAGGAGTGTGTGAGCCGATCTAGTGCCTAATGTGTATCATGCATCCACGAGTAACCACTTGCAAACACTTGCAACCACTTGCAACCATCAAGCATAACATGTTTCAAACACATGTTTCATCCAAAGGGTTTCTACCTAAGGTTCTCATGACAAGATTACCACGATAACTAGATAAACATGGATAGCAAAGAGAAAGATATGCTAACAAAGAAAAGAGATTGAGAGTGTACCCTCAAAAAGGAATGGATAAAGCCCACGCATCTTCTCCTCGGTTTCCCAAGTTGCGTCTTCTTCGGCTTCACCCCATTGGACCTTTACCAGCCTAACCTCTCGATTCCTTAGCTTCTTGGTCTCCGTCCCCAAGATACGAATCGGAGCTCTCCTCAAAGTTGCTTCTTTCTCTACTTCCACGTCTTCAAGAATGCTAGGTTCAACCACCTCAGCGGACTCATGTAGGCACTTTCGGAGATGCGAGACATGAAAGACATTATGCACTCCGGACAACTTCTCGGGCAATTGCACTTTATAAGCCATCTTCCCAATTCTCTCTATGATAGGGAAGGGTCCAACAAATCTCGGTGCTAGCTTCCCAACAGCTCCAAATCGGACCACATTCCACAAAGTAGAAACCTTTACGAAAACCATGTCCCCAACATCAAACTCCAAATCGGATCTCCGCTTGTCAGCATAGGATTTCTGTCGGTCTTGGGCCGCCTTCATCCGTCTTCTAATCAACTCGACCTTCTCGGATGTATCTCTAATCATGTCGGGTCCAAGTATAAGCTTATCTGTAGTCTCCCACCAACATGTGGGTGACTTGCACGGCCTCCCATATAAAGCTTCAAATGGTGCCATCCCTATGCTCGCCTGATAACTGTTATTATATGCAAACTCTACAAGAGGAAGATGGTCTTCCCAAGCACCACCAAAATCCAGAATGCAAAGCCTCAACAAGTCCTCAAGTACCCTGTTCACCCTTTCTGTTTGGCCGTCTGTTTGTGGGTGATAGGCCGTACTCAGGTTCAACCTTGTGCCCATAGCTTCCTGCAAACTGTTCCAAAATTGACTAGTAAAGATGGGGTCTCGGTCACTGACTATGCTGGAAGGAACTCCATGTAGCCGTACTATCTCACGAAGATATACTGATGCTAGTCCAGATGCGGTCCTTTTGCTCTTTACTGGGATAAAATGAGCACTCTTCGTAAGTCTATCTACAATGACCCAAATGCTTGTATTCCCCTTCTTGACCTTGGAAGCCCATCAATAAAGTCCATAGAAATACTCTCCCACTTCCATAGCGGGACCTCTAGGGGATGCAATAGCCCACCGGGCTTCTTCGACTCGGCTTTTACTCTCTGACAAACAACACATCTGGAGACAAACTCTGCCACATCCTTCTTCATTCCAGGCCAGAAGAAAACGCACTTCATATCCTTATACATCTTATCACCGCCTGGATGTATAGTCATCTTGGAGCAATGTGCTTCCTCAAGAACTTTCCTCACCAAGTCTTCCACCATCGGAACACAAAGCCTTCCGTCTCTCCTCAGCCAACCCTTATCGTCTATAGAATATCGAGCAAGGTGACTAGATGTCTCCCCTCGAATCAGCTTCTCCATAATCTCAATTATCTGAGGGTCTTCCTTCTGCGAAGCCCCAACTTGATCCAGAAGGGTAGGCCTGAGCTCAAGAGATGCTAAAGAACCGGTCACCCACTCCATTGCCAAAGAGAAATCAAAGGTTGCCAAGAACTCTAAATTCTTCATCTCAACAAATAGAGGACTTAGTGTCAACCTTTTCCTACTCAACGCATCCGCTACAACATTCCCCTTTCCAGGGGTATAGGCTATATCAAAATCATAGGAAGCCAAGAATTCCATCCATCTTTGCTGCCTCAAGTTCAGATCCTTCTGCGAAAAGAGATACTTCAAAGACTTATGATCAGTATACAGCTCAAATCTCTCTCCCAGAAGATAATGACGCCAGGCCTTGAGTGCATATACAATCGCTGCCAGCTCTAGATCATGGGTGGGATAATTCTTCTCATGCACCTTAAGTTGCCTCCCACCAAAATATATAACTCTGCCCTCTTGCATCAGAACGGCGCCCAATCCCGTGCCACAAGCATCAGTGTACACGGTAAATATCTTACCACCATCGGGTAAGGCTAGAACTGGTGCTGAGGTAAGGGCTCTCTTGAGTCTCTGAAAAGCAAGCTCACAATCCATATCCCAAGCAAAAACTAAGTTCTTCTTCGTCAACTTAGTAAGAGGAGCGGATATCTTCGCGAAGTCCTTGATGAACTTCCGGTAAAAACCAGCAAGACCTAGAAAACTTCTCACCTCGGTTGCATTCCTTGGAGTCTTCCAATCCTGAACTGCAACCACCTTAGCGGGATCCACCGCTAAGCCTTGCTTGGATACGATATGCCCAAGGAATCTAACTTCCCTTCTCCAAAAGTGGCACTTGGAGAACTTGGCCTTTAACTGATGCGCTCTAAGCGTATCCATCACCTCTACAAGATGCCTCGCGTGCTCTTCTTCATCCTTGGAGAAGACCAGAATATCATCCACAAAGACCACGACAAACTTGTTCAAGAACTCCCGAAACACCCTACTCATCAAGTCCACAAAATACGCGGGTGCATTCGTCAAACCGAACGGCATAACAAGCCATTCAAAGAATCCATCTGGAGTTCTGAATGCAGTCTTGTCTATACTATCTTCAGCCACTCTGAGCTGATGAAATCCGGTAGCAAGATCAAGCTGAGAGAAAACAGAAGCACCAACAAGCTGGTCAAAGAGATCATCGATCCTCGGTAACGGGTGTCTGTTCTTCTTAGTCAGCTTATTCAATTCTCTATAATCCACACAGAGTCGAAGAGAACCATCTGCCTTAGTAGCAAACACCACAGGCGCTCCCCATTCGGATATACTTCTTCTGATGAAGTTCTTCTCAAGCAATTCTTTCACTTGCTTGCTCAGCTCCCGTCTCTCACGCGGAGCCATGTGCCGAACGGGCAAAGAAACAGGCTTAGCATTATCCACCAGATAAATGCGAAAATCGATCTCTCGTTTCGGGGGCAACCCCTTAACTTCTTCAAAAACATCTGGATAATCTCGGACTACCCTTACAGACTGAAGGGCTTCCTCTGACGAGTCGAGAGATTCAAGATAGCACAACATGACGGGATTCTTCGGATTGCATGAAATCTCTAAGGTGTTGCCAAGGCGAGTCACAAGCCTCACAACCCTATGCTCACAATCAAGAATGGCTCCATATCTGGACAGCCAATCCATGCCCAATATCAATCCGTATCCCCTGAAACCAAGAACATACGCACTACACAAGAACTCTACACTGAGTATAGAGATCCTCAGATCCTCACATATCATAGATAGATGAGCAGAACCCCCAATGGGATTCGAAACACAAACGGGCTCATCCAATAAGCTAGTACTAAGGTGCAAGCTATCAACAAGATCAGATGAAATAAAGCTATGTGATGCACCAGAATCAAACAAGGTACGAACTGGAAGATCAGAAACATAAACAAGGTTCTCAACCGAAACACTACCTCGATCGGGAACTGGAGCGGTACTGAGAGCATGAACTTGCCCTCCTGAAGGTCCAGCCTGTCCTTTCTTCTTTGGGCATTCTTTGCTGAAGTGTCCAGTCTCACCACAGGAAAAACATCCACCACTAAGCTTCCTTTTCTTCTTCCTACAATCCTTAGCAAAGTGTCCAGGCACACCACAGTAATTGCACTTCCCCTTGCCTTTGTTGTTGTTGTTCCCCTTCTTGTTCTTGCCCTGATTCCCCTGGCTGCTTTGACCACCTTGATTGCCTTTGCCTTGAGAATCAGTCTTCTTTGCTTGAGTATCACTCGTCTTGACCTCTTTCTTCCCATCTCCCTGAAGTAGAGCCATATTGACCAAACTCTCAAAAGTAGCTCCATGCGGAATATGTGACATCGCCAAGCCCTGCAGCGGCTCATTCAACCCTCTAGCAAATCGAAGAGCCTTCTTCTCCGGAGTGTTCACCATATCCAAACCAAAACGGGCCAGCTGATTAAACTTGTTCACATACTCCTTAACAGACATATCACCTTGCTTTAATGCAATCAACTTCTCCATCTGTAAATTTGCCTCAGCAGAAGATAGAAACTTAACCACAAATCTAGCCCTCAAATCGGC